>CAWUFW010002821.1:312500-1512500 GCA_963921515.1 Calotriton arnoldi | reverse complement strand
GGATGCTGGGGCAGCTGGATCGGAGGGGAAGAGGCCGAGGTCACTGAGGAAGAGGCGCTGGGTCTTTGGGGTTGCAGGTGAGGCAAGGGAGGGTGCTTTGGAGGGAGAGGCAACTGAGGACTGCGCAGTGCCCGTGGATGCGTGTGTGTGTACCAGGGCCCCATCCCCTGTGAGTCTGGTTTCAGTCCCCTGACTGTGCTTGCGTGTGCGTTTTGTTTGTGGCGTGTGTCTGTGTGCTGGACGTGTGTGTGCTGGTGTGTGCCTGTGCCGGTGTGTGTGTGCTTGGGACGGGTAAGGTGCTGGGGAGGTGAGGGACTGTCTGAGGAGGGACACTGCTGCCGTCAGGGAGGAGTCCATGGACCTATTGCCCCTTTGTAGGTCAGACATGCCCGATGAGATGCCCTCCATGAACGACACCAGCTGAGTCAACAGTGCGGTGTGCGCATGGAGGACACTCAGCATGGCTGTCTGCCCTACATGGAGCTGGCGAAGGAGGTACACAGACTCCTCACTCAGGGCAGCAGGGGACACAGGGGCAGGGGTGCGGTGCCTGGCCCAAAGGAGACACGCTCCCGAACATGGGAGCCTCCACGGACCTGGGGAATGGGAGCCGATGGGAGGGCGGTGGTGGTGCTGGTGGTGGCGGGGACAGCAACACTAGCTGGGGTGTGGTGGCTGCTGACACCCGCCTCCACAAGGGAGTCATCCTCCGAGTTGCTCTGGTCCTCAGCTGAGGTGGATGGTGCTGAGGACTCCTCGGTGTGGCTCCCCTCGCCCTCCATGCCACTGGGTCCCTCTGACCACTCCTCGGCTGCTGACCCAGTCTGGCTCTCTGGCTCCTCCTGGTCCGTGGAGCTGTCCCCTTCCGTGGCCGTGGATGTATCTGCAAACAATGGGGAAACAGACAGACATCAGTCACCTGCACCAAACACACACACCACTGTGAGCACAGCACATTACAGAGCAAGCCCTGGCATCATTAGTTGTACATTGCTAAAAGTGCCCTAACTGAACAGGAGAAGCCAATTGTCAGTCTGATGCCAAGCATGGCACTCACATCCCACATGGCCTTGCACCCATCTGTCTGGTGTCTGTTGGATTGCAACACCCCAGTGTGGACACATGCACCAAGTACACAGTAGTTGGACAGTGCAGAGGACACGGTGTGGCATGTGGACATGCACACATCACAGCTCTTGCCACTGAGTCAGTACAGGTTTCCGGATGAAAGGGATGCCCAGAGTCAAATAGGAAATGCATGTGATGCATACCAGCGACAGACACCATGATGCACCCATGTCCTGATAGCCATCGCCACAATGGTGTGCATGTAGCACATGTCACTCCCCTGCAGGACCACCAATAAGTTGACACATGCCATGGCAGAGGCATGACTGCTAAGTCATACATCACTGTCTCAGTGATGTATGACTTGGCAGCCAGACAACAACACTATGCACTGTGTCACAATAGTAGGTCATGGGGAATGCAAGTCCTGGAGCTGCACAAGTGCACATGTACATCCCCCACACAACACATCATCTTAACCCTCATCTGTCCAGGTCATACCTATTGGACATATGGGAGACCTGTGACACTACCCTCTGAACCTGAGCCCCTCACAATTTGCTGTGAATGGGGAACAGCTGCCTGAACTTCACATTCGCATACCCCAGTCTGCACGCGCAGCTGATCAAACACCTATGTGACACACAAGTATCGTCTCCTATGGTCACATCTCCAGGGGCATGCTGAGCCCCTACCAAGAAACACCCCAGCAGTCCTGGCAACTAATCCACAGCACACTGACACAGAGGCAGACACCTGAGGGGTCAAATCACTGTGCACAATGTGTCAGCTGATACACGGGAGTGGGAGTACAGAGTGCATTGCATGGCCTGGAGTAGGCATGACTGTCCTGCTCCACATGAATGAGGGATGTGCCCTGGACAGTGGATAGCTGGCTATGTATGTGTGACACACGTAATCTGCACACTCCTGGGGCCCAAACATTGTTCCCACCCGCTGCATGGGCGTGTGCCACATACCCCAGGCACATGTGGTGGCACATGTGGTGGCTCAGCTCAGCAAGTGGACCGCATATCAAAGCAACACGCAGATCACATGTCCAAACACAGGCGTTGTGTGAACAATGGACCCACCCATGATGCCCACAACAGAGTTAGGGAAACAGATGCTGTCCCCCACCTTTAGTGAAGCAAACTGCAAGGTCACAGTCCCAAGTGACACAATTCCCTGACTGTAAGGGCCACACCTGGGTATCAGATGAGCAGTGGGCAGTGCACAATAGAGGGACATGGCTCCTGGACAACATGACTGCTGCACTGTGGCAGTTGAACCAGGCCAGAGGAGGGCACAAAGCATGTAATACAGAGTTCACAGTGCAGTCTTTGACTCACCCCCTCCTTGCTGCTGTCTGGCCTTCAGCTGCCCATCCAGGTCTGGAAACACCACCGCCAGGATCTGGAGCATGTGGGGTTCAGGGTCCGTGTTCCGCCCCTCCTGCGAGGAGGCGACAGCTTCAGCTGGACCCGTGCAATCCTCCGGGTCCAGCCCCGAAGGTCCTGCCACCTCTTCTGGCAGTTGCGGATCCGGCGCTTGTAGACCCCCACGGACCGGACGGCCCGGACGATGTCCTTCCAGATCTCCTGCTTCCGATGGGCATTAACCTGTCAGGATGACAAAGTGAAAAGGCCATTACCACACATGCAACATATCCGTGCATGACACAGTTGTATATACATGTCTCAATCACAGGGGCACATGATGTACACAGGCAGTGCAAAGCTGCCCTTGGACAGTTTGCCAGACGTCATTACATGGTATCATTGCATGGGAAGTAAAACCATGTTCAAATGCACTGTCACTGCACCATACCTGTCCAGTGCAAGTCACTACACACTATGGGGGGTGACAACTACTCAGTGAGCCTGCTAGCCAGTGGTGTGCAGACTTTCAGCCTTGCTAGTCACACAAAATGCACATTCAGAAAGGCAGTGCACAGAACACTCACCTGCTCCCCTGGTGTCCCATACAGCTTGCTGTACTGTGGAAGTAGGCTGTCCAGCAGGGCCTGGTTCTCTTCAAGGCTGAAGGCTGGGACTCTCTCCACAGTACGTGCCATTGCAGGGTCCAGAGGGGCAGAGAGAGCAGCAGTGCAGTGGCAGATGTCGTCCTGGAGCATGTAGTGCAGGCAAGTGAGCTCTCAGGGGAACAGCCAGCAATATATATGTGCTGGAGAGGCAGATACTGTCCCTTGTGTCCAAAGTGATAGGTCCAAGTCGTTTGCATCTTCTGAATCTGGCCAATCCATGGAATAGCAGCACCAAAACACGCCCACAGCATCCTTCAAATCTTCAACTTCATGACATACATGATTTTGCAACATTGTTGTGGGTGACCAACTGATTTTCCAGCAACCGACTCGTTCAAAATTCGAAACGCGTCCGTTGCCAGGCAAGCCCATTGTCAATGGGTGCGCACCGATCGGTCCATTGCGGTACAACGCGTACAGGGGTACAACGCGTACCCACACACATTGAATGCAATGGGCCGGCCGGAGGCACCGATCGGTCCATCGCAGTACAATGCGTACAGGGGTACAACGCGTACCCGCACACATTGAATGCAATGGGCCGGCCGGAGGCACCGATTGGTCCATTGCAGTTCAACGCGTACAGGGGTACAACGCGTACTGCGCACACATTGAATGCAATGGGCCGGCCGGAGGCACCGATCGGTCCATTGCAGTTCAACGAGTACAGGGGTACAACGCGTACCCGCACACATTGAATGCAATGGGCCGGCCGGAGGCACCGATCGGTCCATTGCAGTTCAACGCGTACAGGGGTACAACGCGTACCCGCACACATTGAATGCAATGGGCCGGCCGGAGGCACCGATCGGTCCATTGCAGTTCAACGCGTACAGGGGTACAACGCGTACCCGCACACATTGAATGCAATGGGCCGGCCGGAGGCACCGATCGGTCCATCGCAGTACAACGCGTACAGGGGTACAACGCGTACCCGCACACATTGAATGCAATGGGCCAGCCGGAGGCACCGATCGGTCCATCGCAGTACAACGCGTACAGGGGTACAACGCGTACCCGCACACATTGAATGCAATGGGCCGGCCGGAGGCACCGATCGGTCTATCGCAGTACAACGCGTACAGGGTACAACGCGTACCCGCACATTGAATGCAATGGGCCGGCCGGAGGCACCGATCGGTCCATTGCAGTACAACGCATCACTGTACATGTGACTGGCATATGTCAGCATGCCTGTCTCAGATGGACATATGCCAGCCACAGATAGCTCCCAGGGAGTGAGGGGCACACCTACATCACGACAGCCTGTCCAAACTTTATCATAAGGCATGTAAGGTTGCATTTCCTATTGTGTGTATGTTGGTGTACATGTTGTCCTGTGGGTGTCACCTGTGGGCAGCCACCCCCAGGCTGTGCACGTGTTCATGGGGACAGGATCCTGGGTGTTACGTGTACATGACCACTGTGATGTGCAACTGTTCATATCTGTGCATGTGCCATGGTCACATTTCACGGTGGTGTATGTGTATGTCATGTCACATACCCCGTGAGTCCCATGTGGGACGGTATGTTTGAGCCAGGGTGTCTCAGTGGCACAATAGTGATGGTCCTCCACAGTCTTTGTGCATGTAGTGTTTACAATGTCTCTGATTTCATGTGCACAATGGGAGACAGTCTCCACATCCACGTTGTGTGTGCATGGACTTTGATGTTGTGCGTGTGTGTGTCACAGACGTCCATCGGTCCATTGCAGTTCAACGCGTACAGGGGTACACCGCGTACCCGCACACATTGAATGCAATGGGCCGGCCGGAGGCACCGATCGGTCCATTGCAGTTCAACGAGTACAGGGGTACAACGCGTACCATACATGTCCTTCCGGAACTGCACACTTCATGTAGTTGTGCCTCATAATGATGTATGTTGGGATCTTGAGTGTGTTCAATGCCGCATATGTGGGGTGACTGACAATCTTGCTTACTTCTCCTCTGCACTGCAGGGCTCCTGCTGTCCATCGACCATTCCCAGACCTGGCAACGATGGTGGAACGGGACAGCATCCGACGGTACCGCTTCACCAGGCAGCTGATTGAGGATTTGGCAGTGCAGTTGTCCCCACATTTGCAGCCTGGCCGGCCGTATCCTACAGCGCTGACCCCAAGGTGAAGGTGATGGCAGCCCTACACTTCTTTGCCACCGGTACCTTCCAACATACTGTGGCGACTGCTGGTGGGATGTCACAGACCATGTTGAGCCGTGTGCTCCGCGATGTTTTGGCGGCAATGTTGCTATTCCTGAACCGGTACATCTATTTCCCTAGACTGCGACGACTCACTGACGTGAAGAGTGAGTTTTATGCCCTGGGGAGGATGCCGCATGTCATTGGCTCCATTGATGGGACACATGTGGCTTTGGTACCACCACAAGCCCAGGAGCAGGCCTACAGGAACCGCAAGCACTACCACTCGGTCAATGCACTGGTGGTGTGTCTTGCAGACATGACCATCACACACGTGTGTGCCCGTTTCCCTGGTTCAGCACACAATGCCTTTGTGATGAGGAGTAGTCGCATCCCCAGGATGATGGCACAGATGCAGAACCAGCGTGCCTGGCTTGTCGGTGTGTACTGACTTTGTGCCATTGTGTGTGATCTGATCTGTAGTATTCCGCCCACTTTTCCAAGTCAGCTAATGTGCACTTGTCTGTCCGTAGGTGACTCGGGATACCCCAACATGCCGTGGTTGCTGACACCCCTTAGGAACCCTGTGACACCAGCCCAGATGCGCTACAATGAGGCACATGGTCGGACCAGGAGAGTGATTGAGCGGACATTTGGTCTCCTGAAGAGCCGCTTCCGCTGCCTGGACAAGACCGGAGGGCACCTCCCATATGCCCCTGCAAAAGTGTGCAAGATTATCATCGTCTGCTGCATGCTCCACAACCTGGCAGTGCGGAAGGAGTTGCCTCTCATCCAGGATGACAATGACCAACATCCGCCACCTGTGGAGGATCCTGGCCTGGACCACGATGCCAGTGACGATGATGATGATGATGGTGATGTCCGCACACAGCTCATCACCAACTTCTTTAGCTGAATGTGAGTATCCTGAGGTGTCATGTCAATGATGTGAGTTGGCATGATGTGTGGGTGGTGCTCTGGTGCTGTTGGAGTGTGTCCATGGGCTACTTGACTGGATGTGTGTTGCGATGTGTGCTAACAGGTGGGCTGTACTCCCCAACAGTGTTGACATGCTAACTTGGTTCTGGGTGGGTATCTTGTAACATGTATTGTGCATGAGTTTTGCTGTTCTGTCCTGTACTCCATTGCTTTTGACTGTGTCTCATTTCTGTCCTTCACAGGGTACTTTCAGATTCGTTTGGTCAACTGTGTCCACCGACGACGTGATTGCACATCCAGGCTGGTAGCTGTTGTGTCCCTACAGGTGATGTGCGCCACACCCATGGACTTCCTTCCGTCTACAGTTGTTGACTGTGTGCCCGCTGCCAGGTGGGATTACCTTGCATCTGTAGTGGTTACGACATGTTGCAACTGTGTAATAAACCTGTGCTTCACTTTGTGATGTGCGTTGTCTGTGGTCACACATTTGACTGCCATTTGCTTACTGCACCTGTGGGCTACTTGACTACAACTGGGAATGGTGTGGTGTCTGTGCATTGCACCGTCTTCCCTGGCAACATCAGTGTAGGCAATGAGTCAGATGGCCTAGGTGTGTATGTGTTGTGTAGCCCTGGTGGTGTGTCTCCCTCATGTGTGTCACGTTGCCTGTACTCACATGCCTGTGTTGTCCTTGCTGTTGCAGTTCGCATACACAGTGTAATTTTGCAGTTCATCATCCCCATAACAGCACCCACGTTGGAATCACGACAGAGGCAAGTATGGTGTATTAGTGTGTTTATTGTGATACATTTGTGTTAATAGTGCATAGGATGGGTAGTGCTGTACATAAATCTTGCAATCCGAAGTTCCTAGGTGAATTGAAAGTCCTGGTAGACAGGATCCCCAGTATCGGGGCCACAGTTGTCTGACACATTGGTCCAACTTGTACTCCCCATGCAATGTGTGGGAGTAGTGTTGCCGTCAACAGGGTGAACAGTCTGTGCACAAAGGCGAACATCCAGAACAGGTTCAGGCTTCCTGGGAGTTGCGCTTGGCCATTGGCCTCTCACTTTTCCCTCCTCGGATGACCCCTCTTCTTGGGGGGGTCCCCTCAAGTACAGGCTGCTGCGGTGCAGGGGACTCTCCGCCAGAGTCCTCCTCCCTCCCTGTGGCAGTTGCAGTTTGTTCGGCACCAGATGTTGTTGGCACACAGGGAGGTGTGGACTGGTTGCTGTTCATCTGGCGGAGGCATTGTAAAATGTCCCTGTGCACCGCCGTCATCTCATGCAGTGCATCCCACTTGGACTCCACGCGGGACATGTGTGAGTCCACGCGGGACATGTGTGACTCCACGTGGGACATGTGGGAGTCCAAGCGGGCATGATGGGCAGCCTGCTGCTGTTTCATGTCTCTGAGGAGCCCCACTACCTGGCTGAGCTCTCCGGTGCTGGACTGGTACGCATCAGCTATGCGTACCAGTTGTGGGTCATCATGCACACCAGCAACGTCTGCAAGCAGCGACCTCTGTCTCCCACCCCTCCCACCACCCCTGCTGACATGTGCAGTGTGTGCAGTGGCACGCACAGATAACCCTAGTCCACCTTGGGGGTTGGTGGTGGTGGTGGTGTCCATGGCCCCAGGTTGGTCCAGGGTCCCTGTGCTGGTGTTGTTCCTTGTTCTGTCCATGTCGGCAGGGATGGTATTTGTGGTGACAGTCGTTGGAGGGGTGCGTGCAGGGGTGCAGCTGGTGGTCCTGCTGGTGCTGCAGCTGGTGGTCCTGCTGGTGCTGCATGTTGACTTGCACCGGATGTGCCAGGTTGGTCTTCATCGTCCGAGGAGGACAGAGGCTGTACGACGCCAGTGAGCTCGGCATCCTCTTGAGCCTGGGACTGGGACTCCTCAGCGTCTGCTGCTGTGTCCCCATCATCACCTGTTTTTGGGAGTCACAAACAATGTATGTTATGTTTCTGCAGGCATCAATGGTTGACACACGTGACAGTTGTGACTGTGCCTCTACATTGCATTGTCCTAAGTCGTCACAGTCAGGGGTTGATATTGGTGTGGCACATTGTCCTGCATTATTTGGGCATTTCTATGTATTTTCTGGGGTGTGAACATGGTCTGCATTGGTTGTGTTTGGTTGACAGCCGGCCCTCCTTCCCACCCACCCAGCCAGTCAGTTATCCCACCATGGAACGTGCTTGTGTTGCAGGGAGTGTAAGTTGTCTCTCAGGATGTCAGTCAGTGGTGTCCTGCTGTTTGTTGGTGCACAGTTGGCAGCAGGGCCTTGTGCTCCCCACAGCAGTAGCCAGTGTCACCCATCTTGTGAGTCCTTCTCCACTCCCTGTGATGTGAGCATGGTTCAGGGTGGTGTTGATGGGACAGTTGTGGGGGTGAGCTATGTCTGTGACTACGACTCCCATCATGCTATTGCCTCCACCCCACTTCCCAGCATTCCCATACTTACTTGCTTTTGTGGGGAGTTCAGTGTGTGTGGGTGTGAGAGCAATGGCAAGATGGCTGACAGTGGTGTCCTGCTGTTGGTTGGTGTGCAGTACCCAGCATGCCCTTGTGCTCCCCACGACACAGCAACAGTGTCAGACATCTTTGATGGGCCTTTCCACTCTCTGTGGGATGTGCATGCGTGAGTGTGAGCTTGCTGGGCCATGTGGTGGGGGATGTAGAGCTGTGACTACGACTCCCATCATGCTATTGCCTCCTTCCCCCTTCCCAGCATGCCCATGCTTCCTTCCTTTGACTCTGCTTCCCTGTGGGGTGGGCTGGCTGTGCTGACAGGATGGCTGGGAGTGTTGTCCTGGCAGTTGTTTGGCTAGAAGTCCCAAGAGTGGCCCTGTGCTTCACACAACATAACCCAGGGTGGTGGTTCTTTGTGGGATCTTGTGTTAGGATGGGGGCATTGCATTCTACCAGGTGGGTTCTGTGGAGTTTGTGTTGGGGTGTGTGTGAGGGGAGGTGCTTGTGACTATGGTCAGTGCTGCAAGTCCTCCTTCCCACCCAGCTAGCCAGATATCCCACCATGGAACGTGCTTGCATTGCAGGGAGTGTAAGTTGTCTCTCAGGATGTCAGTCAGTGGTGTCCTGCTGTTTGTTGGTGCACAGTTGCCAGCAGGGCCTTGTGCTCCCCACAGCAGTAGCCAGTGTCAGCCATCTTGTGAGTCCTTCTCCACTTCCTGTGATGTGAGCATGGTTCAGGGTGGTGTTGATGGGACAGTTGTGGGGGTGAGCTATGTCTGTGACTACGACTCCCATCATGCTATTGCCTCCACCCCCTTCCCAGCATGCCCATGCGTCCTTCCTTTTGACTCTGCTTCCCTGTGGGGTGGGCTGGCTGTGCTGACAGGATGGCTGGGAGTGTTGTCCTGGCAGTTGTTTGGCTAAAAGTCCCAAGAGTGGCCCTGTGCTTCACACAACATAACCCAGGGTGGTGGTTCTTTGTGGGATCTTGTGTTAGGATGGGGGCATTGCATTCTACCAGGTGGGTTCTGTGGAGTTTGTGTTGGGGTGTGTGTGAGGGGAGGTGCTTGTGACTATGGTCAGTGCTGCAAGTCCCCTTCCCACCCAGCTATCCAGATATCCCACCATGGAACGTGCTTGCATTGCAGGGAGTGTAAGTTGTCTCTCAGGATGTCAGTCAGTGGTGTCCTGCTGTTTGTTGGTGCACAGTTGGCAGCAGGGCCTTATGCTCCCCACAGCAGTTGCCAGTGTCAGCCATCTTGTGAGTCCTTCTCCACTCCCTGTGATGTGAGCATGGTTCAGGGTGGTGTTGATGGGACAGTTGTGGGGGGCAATATGTGTGACTGCGACTCCCATGATGCTATTGGCTACACTGACTTGGCCAGCATACACAGAATTCCTTCCTTTGAGTGGTCTTCACTGTGTGTTGGTGTTGTTGTGGTGGCTACATGTCTGGATGTGTTTGTTAGTTCTATTTGTGCCACTGCCTAGCTGTAGTTGTAGTTGTGTTTGTACATGTGTTGGCACAGTTGGATGTGACTTTTTGATGGCATGTGTTGTGTTTATCTGACTGACATACACATTTTGGGATGATTCTGTTCTGGTTGCTGTGTAATTGCTATGAGTGTATGGTTTGACTCTCCCCTTGACAGTGATGTGTGTGTTTTGTGGCAGTATATTGTGTACATTTGTTGTGTACTCACCAGGCTCTGGGATGTCCTCTAGTCCATATACGCTCCCTGGCGGAAGGATGGCCCGCACCTTCTCCTCCCAGGGCCTGAGGTATATTGGCTTGGCAGGAGGGCCACTGCCGGTGTATTGGCTGTTGATGTAGTCTTTCTTCAGCAGGTCCCGTACCCTCCTGCGCACGTCATACCACCTGTTCTGGATGTCGCTCTTTGTGCGCCGACATGGTGATTGTGCGTTCACCCTGTTGATGATCCTCTCCCACATCTTGGTTTTCTGGGAGATGGGGGTCTGTTGGACCAGTGTGCCAAACAGCTGTGGCTCTACCCTGAGGATCTCGTCTACCATGACTTCCAATTCACTATCTAGGAACTTGGGATTCTTCTTGGGGGCATGGTGATGGGTGGTGATGGTGAGTGATGTGTGTGTTGGTGTGCAGGTGAGGGTGTGTGAGTGTGTGTTTTGCTGGGTGTATGTGAGGTAGGTATTTGTTGGTGTGCTGATGGTGTGTGGCTTGTGTGAGGGATGAGCTGTGGGTGTGTGGTTGCTTTCTCTTGGGTGCTGGCAGTGGAATGGCATTTGCAAAGGCTCATGGTTGTGATTTGTGTCCCTTATATAGGTGGAGTTGTGGGTGTGTCTTTGTTCTCTGTCCCCACCCCCCCAGTATTTATTGGCTTGGTAATTGCTTGTTTGGCCTTTTTTTGGGTGATTTTTCCTTTGTGCTGTTTGTGTATGTTGGAAACGTTCTTGTGACCGAGTTGGACCCTGCATTTGTCTCGTACGGTGTTCTCCGTTTCGTTCACGCTGTGTTTGTGCAGTTTTCTATGCTGCGTATGCGTCGGTCGCGATGTTTTGTGTTGCTTCGGCTCGGTTTTGTATGCGTGTCGGTCGTACGGCTTGGCCTCCGTCCGACTCGCTCGTGGTTTTCGCGCCTTGCATCGTACTTTGCGGTTTGGAGTTCGCGTGTACGTTTCGGTCGGATTTGTTCCGGGTGCGTGTCGGTCGGTTGGATTCGCGTGTTTTTCCGGCCGGATTGCTGTTTTCCGTGCAGCTCGGTCGGTCGACTTGGTTTCGGTACGTGTCGGTCGGATTTTTCACGCCTTGCATCGTACTTGGCGTGTCGGGCGCCACGGGTACGTGTCGGTCGGTATTATTTCCGGATCCGAGTCGGTCGGTGCTTTTTCCGGCGCGAATCGGAATCGACCCCATTGTGTCCCATCCAAATGACATAACGGTCCTAAATACACATGATGTTTTACCTAGTAGCTTCCTTCTGTCTTTTCGACAACCAGGCTCTCTGTATCCTATCGTAATCCCTGTACCTGACGTACATAAACATGTCCACATGCACAGTAGATTTATTCTGTATAAGGGTCACCACCTTTTTTCATCCATGGCCAACAGCCAACTGTGCATGAGTGCTCTTGTTTAGAAAAGGATTAGCAAAGGATTAGTGAATGTTTAAAAAACATCAATTCTGGAAAAACCCTGGAGGGACCACTTTAGTATAAAAGTCCCTCACTCCCCCTTACAGACACAGAGGAGAATTCCTTCCAGGCTAGACCGAGACTCCGCAGGCTGATCCTTCCACAGGCAGAGACCTGACATCCCTTGCGGGTTGTCATCCTCGCCGCAGAGACGGGGTCCTTAATTCAGAACCATCAGGTGAGGGGTTAGTACTTCCCCGGGGGATTCTTGGCTCCATTAGGATCTATCCTGACATTTACATACACAGGCTTTACTCACATACCTAGGCTAGGTACATTTAGGTAGGCTACACATCGTAGAGTACGTCAATGCTATTGTTTTATATAATATGTTTTTATTCATCTTGTTAGCACTATGGTAGAAATGTATCTACTTTTTATGATATTGGTACTAGCGAATACATTTTTCTGCTCCTGTCTTTTGATTGTCGCAGCTAACATGTTTCATACTAGACTGACGCTTGACCAATAAATAATTATTGAAACCGTTCCAAACGTCATTCTATGTGTATTCTGAGAAAAGTAAGCATGAGTGACTGAGCGAAAGATACAGTATTGTTTCCACGATACCTGAGGAATCAGGGTTGTCAGTGGGGTAAACCGACAGAATATCGAGTCCTTTGTTTCGACTTGCAGTAATATCGAGTTCAGAATATCGGGATACAAAAATATCGACTGTCAGAATATCGTTGTCAAGAATATCGAGTTAAGGTAAGTAATATCGTTTTTAACAATATCGAAGTTTTTAATATCGTTTTAAAAAATATCGAAGTCATTAATATCGTTTGCAAAAATATAGTTGTTAAAAATATCGGTGTTATGTATTTTAGTATGTATTTTAAATGAATGTGTTCTATTTTTTTGTCTTAGTATTGCATTTGTTTTTTAATATATGTATTACATTTTTAGAAGTTATTAATTTTATTTTAAGTAAATTTTGCGTTTTACCTCCGTAGCGGTTTGTGGGTTTATAGGGGAATAGGGTGGGAAGTAATTTAATTATAATTAATTAATTAATATTTTGTATTAAGTAATATTTATGTATTTAATATTTTGTATTATTAATTGTGGTAATTAATGTATTAATTATTTATTAATTGGTTGTTAATTATTATTAATTAATTGGTAAGTATGTTAATTGTGTCATTTTTTAGGAGCGGGTTGTGGGTTGATAGGGAGTGTAGTGTGGGAAGTAATTTATTTATAATTAATTAATTAATTTGTTTTATTAATTCATATTTATGTATTTAATATTTATTATTGTTAATTGTGGTAATTAGTTTATTATTAATTATTTACTAATTGGTTGTTAATTATTATTAATTAATTGGTAAATATGTTAATTGTGTCATTTTTTTAGGAGCGGGTTGTGGGTTGATAGGGGAGTAGGGTGGGAAGAAATTTAATTTTAATGCATTTTTTAATATTTATATTATAAAATTTAGTTTATGTTATTTTATTGTGTAAATTAATTTTATTTTGCTTGTTAATTGTTAGTAATTAATTAATTAATTGTTAATTAATTATGTTAATTGTGTCATGTTTTTCAACATTGGTGGTGTAATTTATAGGGGATTATGGTGGGAGGTAAATTATTTATAATTAATTAATTTTTCGTTAATTAATGCTAATTAATTCATTAAAATTAAATATGCTAATTGTGGAATAATTTTGATGTCTGAGTTGTGGGGTTTAAAGTTGGGAATTTTGGGAAGATATTTTTTTTAAATTAATTTATGATTTGATGTTAATTGTTATTAATTTAATAATGTAAAATTAGTAATGGAAAGTGTGTGTTTTGGTGTTTATTGGGGTAGAGGGTGGAAAGTAATTTAGTTTAAATAAATCTAACATTAGTTGATCATTAATATTTATTTATTAATTGATCAATATTTTTGGTAATTGTTTTGTTTTTATTTTGTTTGGGGATTTAGGTTCAGTAGCTGTAATGTTTGGTTTTATCCCCTCTGCTATCCAACACTTTCACTACTGTTGCACTCATTGGAGTGGGAATAGTAATGTATTCCCCTCCCCTATCCAACACTATCCCTCCTGTTGCACTTGTTGAAGTGGGAATAGTAATTTTTATCCCTCCGCTATCCAACACTTTCCCTACTGTTGCACTTGCTGGAGTGGGAATAGTAATTTTTACCCCTCCGCTATCCAACATTTCCCCTACTGTTGCACTCCCTGGAGTGAGAATAGTAATTTTATCCCCTCCGCTATCCTACACTTTCCCTACTGTTGCACTCCCTGGAGTGGGAATAGTAATTTTTACCGCTGCGCTGTCCAACACTTTCCCTACTGTTGCACTCGCTGGAGTGGGAATAGTTATTTTTACGTCTACGCTATCCAACACTTTCCCTACTGTTACACTTAATGTAGTGTAAAATGTAGTTTTAAAAACTAATAAATATTTTAATAATTTAATTTATAATATATTTATTTTTATTTTTAATGTTACAGGTGTATATATATATATATATATGTTTATATAATTTTTAATCTATTTCTAACATTTTATAATTTATTAAAATAATTATATATTAATTATTATTAAGTAAATATATATTACATTTTATATATGTATTATTTAATTTGTTTTCCATTATTTTTTATACATTTAAAAAATACGATATTTTTTACTTCGATATTTTTAACAACTATATTTTTTTTCTCGATATTTTAGTACTTACCATTATGTAGATAGGATGTCGATATTTTTGACATCAATATTTATGTCCCAATATTTTGGGAACAAGATATTTTGTCAGAGATCCGTTCAGCGGTTGCCAGAAACTACCTACACCGCTGTAGAATACAGGGGGGTGGTAGTGGCACCGAAGAGCTAGCTGGTCTAACGGCTGACTTATCCTGTGGGGGTGTCCAGAGTCTGTCTGCACACCAAGCCCTCCGTTTAGGTCATCAAAAACGAGCAGGTCCTGGGGAGTCCTAGGAACTACAATACATCGCGCCGCCAACGTTGGTTGGGTTCTTATATTAACAGTTAAATCGGAGTAGTTCAGTCGTGCTTTCTCAGACAATCCTACTCACATTTTCCAGAGATGTCTGAAGTGGGAAGGTTAATCCACCTCAGCTGAGCAGGCACACCCTGTGTATTGGCTGAAGTTTTTAGATAAGCTTGTAAGGATTAAAGGTTCCCATATTGTGCTAAACCCTACCTCCTAAACATTTATTTTCTTCTCCTTTCAACATGACTGAACCTGCGAGTAGCAATGCAAGTGCGGAAGGAGACGAATTTGCTAACGCTCTTAACATCACAGAAAACTGCAGACAGGCAGTAAATCTGAGATTGGTGGAACATGGTGTGCCTGTAACAGGTGGCCATGTTACTTTCGTGATTGAGGCACACGAGGTGTTCGGATCAGAGGTAGTCTATTCCTGGGTGAAATTCCCACCTGCAGATACACAGACACATTTATTCCATGAATACATTGAAGTGGGCCCACCGGAAGAATACATCCCATACAAGGACATTGAAGTTCCGTTAACTTACCAGCAACATAAAAACTGGTTTAAAGGCGCCCTAAATCACACACCTTCAGTCGTAAGGCTCGGTCCGCTCAGCATAGGAGGAGCGACATGGTCGGTCTTAGCGACTTACACTCCACATCCTGAGATAGACACGCTCCCAGTAGGGGAAGTGCGTACACTTTACAAAGAAGTAGTCAGGCTATACAGACATATTGTCCAGTTCATCATGCGAACAATCACATTGCAGCCTGTGAGAGCTGCTCCACCTGGAATAGTCCAGACCCAGCCCACGTCAATAATTAGTCCACAACACTAAAAGCAATAATGGGTGCGTTCCCATCAAAGAGGGATCAAGTACCATTCTGGATTGCTAAAAAAATAGAACAGTTGAAGCAGTATTTTCCCGTATGGGTCAATTGAGGATTGTACCACATGGGGAACAATCTTTGCTGCAGTCTACATTAGAATACATGGTACCCCAACCATATCAGTTATTCCTGAAGTATTGAAACAGATACAGAAGGTGTACGGGCGGGATCTGCCATGGACTTGGGGATGAAACTGATGGGTAACTTTGACCAAGTCTTGACAATTATGCTGAGCAACATCAAGGGGGAAGCAGCAGCTGTGGCCATATGCCAACACTTAAGAGAAAACAACTCCTGCAAATCAGGAGCGGGTATTACCAAAAATTATCAAAGAAACCTATGTTTTACTAGGTAGAGATAGTTTGGGAGCCAAACCAGGGAAACCACAAGTGGTGAGTAGTTCTGAGAAGGATAACTCAAAGCAAGCACCCACTTCTTCTAAAAAGAAATGGGATAATAATAATCAATCTAAAAATAATATTAACAGAAACACTTCACAATCAAGGGGTGGGTCTCCCCAACGGGAGTTCTCTGAAAAGAGGTACAACCTTAGGAATCGTGATAACATTAGGAAACCTGACAGGTATCAGGATACTGATACACATTCCTTTTGTTCCTTTCAGAGTTCCTCAAAAAGCTCGTAGTGGCAAGGATGGTCAGAATAAAAAATTGAAGATCGACCAAAGGGAAAAAGGGAAACATATCGCACTTCAGAATTGATTATCAAACAGGAAGAGCAACCTAAAGCAAAGACTCAATTAAAAAAAGAAAGTAACCGGCTTAAAAATTAGAAAAGGCCAAGTTACTGAGGACTCAGCTTCTGAACGGGGAATGGGCTCTGACGATGCTAGACAGCATGGCAGAAGTAACAATAGCTCGCCAGAACCTGAAGGAATTTCTGATGACAGCAGTATTGAATGAATACATCACGGTGGAAACACCCGATACAAGAGTGAGTGTCCCACACCGTCTACACGAAATAAATCTCCAAATAGAGTGGGACATCTCAAGTAAAATTAAAGGTCTCTTTTGGGAAAATTTGACATTTGGATATGACATCCTGTTAGCAGAAAAAGATTGGCCACCTGAATTTATAACGGATTGCCCAAAAGGTGAAAGCGTCATTTTGCCTGCTTTTTCCGATCTCGTTCCTGTTTCCTTAAAACACTCATACACGCAGGAGTGGGCGCAAGCACTAGCTCCGGCATTATACCGCAACCATGTAGGGTGGGATGTGGAGTCCAAACACCACGAAATCCCATTAAAAACTACTCCTACTCCACAGAGACAGTACCCTATTAAAAATGAAGCAAAGAAACAGGTCAAAGAAATCTTTCACCAACTTGAATACCAAGATGTGATTGAAACTTGCACCTAGCCAATGAACAACCCTTTGTTTCCAGTAATGAAACCTGACAACACATATCATTTGGTTTTAGATTACAGACACTTGAACACATGCACAAAAACATTTGCAGTTCAGAACGCACACAGCCCCGCATTAATGAATAACATTGTGTGGAAGAAAAATAAAACAACACTAGATATCTCGAATGGATTCTCCTGTTAAAATATTGCTCCTGAAAGCAGATATTTGACAGGATTTTCTGCCCTCTGCACTCAACGTAAATTTTGCCGCCTGCCCCAAGGCTATAAGAACAGCCCTGGGTTATTCTCAGCAAGAGTGTCAGAGCTATTACAAACTTGCGATGAAGAGGCAGTGTCCTATGTAGATGATATTTATCTGACAGACGATGAATTACTTGAACACTTGTGCAGGGTGAACAACATAATTGTTGGTTTCACCAACTTCGGCTACAAATTTAACTTCAAAAAATCAAAAATTGCCCATCTCAGAGTCCTATTTTTGGGATATGAGCTGTCAAGTGAAGGCAAAAGCTTTGCCGCGAACTTTTTAGAAAAGTGTGCGCTAATCCAGCCTCCTAAAACTCTGAAAGGTTTATAATCCATATTAGGATTTCTAAATTTCGGCAGAACATACATTCAAGACTACGCAGAAAGAGTCAAACCTTTCTACGACTTAATCAGACCAGATTTCACAGCAAACAAGTGGACTCAAAAACATACAGACACTCTATGTTCAGTTCAAGCTGACATGATAGCTTCAAAACACTTGCAGACACGAGTAAACGTCTGCAACCTGGTAATACGGGTCGTCCCCAGGTTATCAGGGTATACCTACATCACGTTCAATGAAGGTGAGACAGTTCCAATCGCACACAAATCTCATTTATACACGAATGCTGAAAATCGATTTGCAGGAACAGAAAAAATACTGATGGCAGTACAGACTGCTGTAGGGAGGAAGGAGCACTAGCAGAGGGGAAACGCATCATCGTGGTAACACCGATACCGACTTTAGAAGCAGTAACAAAAGCCAGCGTTCCAAATGCAAATGCATTGCATCCACATTGGATACAATGGGCTAATTCTCTCACTGCAACAAATGTAGAATACAGATATGATCCTACACTGAAAACACAAGCATTTCTGCAGTACGAACAAGAATATCCTCTCCCGAATTAAATCTTACCTCTAGATCAGTACGAATACATCATTTACACTGATGGTTTTGCCAACCAGCTATTGGAAGTAAACAGCAATATAGCGCCGCGTGTGCTATAGTAAAAGGTCGAATGCGGGGCGGCAAGTTCCATCCTAGCAATACGATTACCCAATCTCTAGGAGATTGTACAGCTAGCATCAGCTCAGGCCCTGATGCTAGCACTACAGTATACGGATCGGAAATTCCCCACACTGATTGTGTGCGATTCATTTTACTGTGTGCAATCTTAAAATGAATATCTTCACTACTGGGGCCATAATGGGTTCAGAGACTCTAAGGGTTGCACGATAAAACACAAATTGTTATAGGAACAAGTGGCAAAGCTGAAAGCATGCCTGTCACGGGCTCAAGTTATTCACACCTTGAGTCATCAGCATGTTGGCACACACGTTGAAGGGAATTCACTGGCTGATGAAGCTGCCAAGGCGACAGTGAGAACTGCTGCCATTGCCGCAATCACTCATTCACACACGAGAATAGACGGAGATATACTAGTAGCTATCAACGCCACAAAGAAAGGCTCTGCCGTCCTGCCAAAAGGCTTTCCACTCAAGTACTCCTACAAGTTAGATGCGCATAACACACCGTATGCTCAACTTCCAGGAGTGGGGGATAGAGTAATACCAAACAAAGATTGCAGATTAGGTTTAGTACTAGCTGCATGCGAGGGTCTAGGCTCAGCACACAAAGGAGTCACTGCAACAATTTCATTATTGAAGCAGCGTTACTGGTGGTCGGGAATGGCAAAACAAACAAAGTACTATGTCCTGATGTGCGATATTTGCCAGCAGTTGAAGGGTTCCACCGTTCACAGGCCACCACAAACACCACTACTGATTTCAGACAGACCTCTCGCATGTGTCTATTTGGACCACTGCGGCCCCTTAAATTCAGACGGAGCTTACAAGTACATCTTGGTGGCAGTGGATTCATGCTCTATATTCCTATTGGTTTGGCCCCAGTGCTCGGCTGATGCTTAAACTATTATAAAGGATTTGCAAGTCTTCATCGGGACATATGCAATTGGCACGTTACATTCCGACCGTGGCCCTGCGTTTAGCTCTCGGTCTTATAAGTAAGCCATGGAAGGTATGGACGTGACCGTGCAGTACTCCTCCCCCTACCATCCCGAGGGAAATTCGGTGGTGGGGAGGAAAAACTGGGACCTAAAGCAATGCTTAACAGCAAGGGTATTAGGCGTGGGTGGCACATGGGTCAATCACCTATATGGGGTCCAGACACTAAATAATATGCCAAGAAAATCCATGGGAGGTCGTACCCCTTATGAAATCCTGTTTCGGACAAGAATGTGGGTACCTGATCTCGATTGTGCCAGCACAGTGGTGGATGCAAAACCATTTGAACTGAATGAACGTTTGGCTGTTTTACAGGAACTCAATGAATTCCGAGCATTACAAAGCAACGTGCAAGTCAAACGAACCGCCGCTGGGAAAGTGAAACCAGTTCCGGCAAGACCTGCCTGGGTCCCACAGATTGGGGACCTAGTCAGGGAAAGGATCATGGACAGAAGAGAGTTTGGGCCATCTTATAGAACAGCTGTACCTGTCCTGGCAGTAGTGGGAACAAGAACAGTACTTCTTCCGCCTCTTGCCAGCAAAAAAGAAAAAAGATTTGTCTCCATTGATCTGATCAAACCGCATCATGTGGCCGATCCTCAACAGTAGGCCGCGTGGGGTCCTGAGTAGCTGCAGACCTCCTCTTGCTACTATACAGGCAGTTCAGATGGAAAGACTAATAACCTTTCAAGACTCCACTACTCAATGTGAAGGAGTAACGAATAATGGAGCACATATCATTCCAGTTAAAATTGAACAACATCAAGAAGATACAACAATGCAAGTTGCAATTCGGCCCAACAATGATGTCTACATTAATGTGCCTTCAAACGATACATCTGCCAGTTCTACAAAACCTGCTGAGCTACCAAAGAGAGATCGAACTGCGTCTGGCTACTTTATCAACTTCGATGATTTCTCTTCAGATCCAAGTGAAACTGATCAAACACCACCCACTTCAAAGAAAGAAAGATTTCGCCAATTCTTTCTTTTGCTCAAAAAGACTTACTTAGTGCCACCTTGGTTGCATATTTAGTTCGCAATAGGGGTAGCATACCTGTTAATTTGGATTGGCACAGTGACTTTTTTCTGCTTATGAACGGAGATTATCTCCCAGAACGCTCTGTAGTACTGATGGAGCAAGGACTCGTGAAGAAAGAGACTTGCTCGGAAGCAATCCTCTCGTTTAACTTATTAACGAATTACTAACAATGTCTTGTAAATAATAACACGCACCACAGAAAACATGCGGGTTAGCGAAGCTTGCATATGTGTGTACTAATGTAAATAACAATGAAAACGGACTAATACAGCTTTAAACGGGGAAATCTTTACCGCGCATGCGTCAACTACATCTACACAATATGACGAGGTAACGCTTGGAGGGAAATTGTAGCGCAAGTGCAGAAGGCATTAAAATTGAGTCTTTAAGACTCACGTGCATGGCATCTGCTTAGCCGGAATGAAAACCAGCTATTTTACTAATGCTAATGCGGGGAAAGTATTAATAAATAAAGGGGGTTAGAGTAGAGATGGGTGGTATACAGTGTGATCATTTATTTTGTGAAATTAATATTTCTTCTTTTGACTTTATTATTAGTGCGCATTTGGGACTTTCACATTTATCTGAATTGAGCCGACTGATTCAAGTTTGCGCATGCCTACATGAGAGTTAACCCAGAAAGATGACCAAGCTTTTGGCAGCCGTCCAAGGATGAGAAAGATGTGCCCTGAGAACGCAGTGTGAAGAGTTCAGCCAAGAAGACTCTTATTCATGATTTTGAAATAAATTTAACTAATAAAGTTTGGATATGTATGGGAACGAAAGAAATGAATAAAGTTTAAGGGGATGGGTTTTGCGAACAATGGTTCAATGAAATAAAGTGATATGTAAGCATTATGTGATGATCATCCCCCTTGCCTGACCAATTAGATTTTGTATTTTTGCGATATTGAAACTTTAGTGGGTGGTACATGATGAACGAAAGGTATAATTAAGGTAGCTTTAGTTAGTTAGTTAGCATGCAGAGCTCGGGATGCTGGCGGTGCTGTGGGTGGTGCTGATGCTGAGAGAGACACTGTGAGATGCTGATGAAGAAGCCGAATGCAGAACCTTCTATCCAAATTTAATTGGGTTAGATAAGAAGATCGCACAAGAATCTCGAGGAGGAAGAGAGTGTCAGAGAGGGGTGCTATGCAGTCGGCGGTATTTAGAAAGGTTAAGTATCCTGTCCTGATTCCTGTCCTGAAGTCTTTGTCTCCTGATCTTTCCCGGGGTACCCTTACCAGCCCTTTGGCCAGGGGGCTGGTCTTCACACCATTCTTGGTAATTATTATTTCATGTTACTTGTAGATGTTCTTTTCTCTCTCTATCCTCTCTTTTCTGAGCATAGTTATTGTATGAGTCTGAAGTATTTTGTTTAATGATTATTCGATTGAATTTACACTCTTACGAATGAGGGTGTTTGTACTGAATTTTTGAGAAGGTTCACATTCATTTAATTTAGATAAAGATCTTAAAACTTCCAGAGTCTGTGGTTATTTACTTTAATTAAAGAACAGTTAAGAGTTATGTTAATTATCACCATCAATTAGTTCAATTAATGGTCCATCGACCAGAGGAAAGAACTTTTTGATCAGTGAAAGGTTAGTTAGGAATAAGAAATAAATAATCCTGAAATATGAAAATTATAAACTAAACTCCAGCGGTCTACTCGATTCAGAAGTGTGTTGTGTTTATGGGCCCAGGTGAGTATATGGTAGCGGAGTATCTGTTGATAGTATACCGCTGGATCAGTACAATCCATGAACTTGGTCCTGAAACCACATACGTCATCACACCGTGAACAAAGAGACTTGTCCCTGGTGAACATTACAGCAATTCTAATACCTGATGGTATAGTTTGGGATAAAATTTCATATGATGTATATGGCCCCACTGAACATTTGAAAATTCCACATTTATTTAAAATTTCTTTAAATGATTTCATTACCCCCAGTACACTATCTGATGATTGGGACATTGAGACTGTAAATACTATGCTCACTGATTTAGAACAATCTGCTGCATTTTGTTACAGGGAATTGTATGAGGATACAACTGACTACAATACCATGTTTTGTTACCAGCAGTATGGTCATCATTGTTTGCATATAGCAAGTGTACCACACACTGCTAACACTTACCATCAATGTGAACATTGCCCAACACCACCTAAAGGTAGTTCTGCTACATTTGCACAGAAGTTCGCATACTTTTCGGAGTTCAATACATCCGACCCAGAATTGTTTTACTATAAACTTGCACAGACTAATGCAACAGCGAGGAAAATTAACACAAAGCTGATATATTCAGCACCTTTTATCTCCCAACCATCTATACAGGGTTTCGACTACTGGAAAGACACCATAGACACCAAATCTATCAGGGGGACAAGAGGGTGGAAGGTTCAGGGAACTGAGGCTTTATTTAGAGCTAGCCTCATACCATTACAGATGATGTTCCTGAACAGAATAGTGCAACAGACTACCTGTTATGGGTTTGCAAAAATCAAAGACCTGAAATCACCAAGCATCCCCTCACCTGCACCTATTAAGGTTTTCACAAATAACACACTACCAAATGAGGGGACACATGGTACAAGTACACACAATTCATCATCTCCCAATTGGAAGGGTTGGTTGGTTTGGCCTGTAGACACAAATATGTGTAATACAAGATTCAAGGGTACCACAGAAGGGTTTAGTATCCATAGGCCTGACCCACGCTATGTACACACAGACGACCCAGGGGTAGTGACTTCCTATAGGAAGTTGTGCCTAGATTGGCTAAAGACCTCGACACTTTCACAGGTGAAACAACACTTGTCCCTTCTGTCAGACAACATGGATCTTAGGGATTTCTTGTTAGGTCGCAAGAAACCATGTAGGAAACGCATCTTATATACCATCTATAATGAGGTTTGGAAAGTCTCCCAACAGGAAGCTTTAGAGAGACTATGTGAAATCGATAGAATTAACCTAGAAAAGGCCTTAGCTGTGGTAGACAACGGCATGACCACACTCTTGTCTCGTATTTATTCACTGGGCAACATTGTGTCCTCAGCTATCAACATAATGGAACAAGATTTGTCTATTCTACAACATGGGCAATCACAGCTACATGCTATTATGCTTTTAAGCTGGAGGCTTCAATCATTGCGTTCTGGTCGCGTTCCATGGCGATACATTAAAGACACAAATCTGTTTTCGGCTTACAATCTGACCGAAAGACAATTCACCATGGCACACAGAGATGCGAAGTACACCATGCTGCTCATTGAAAAACTAGAGAAGTTACCTTTTACTGTAGCAGGGTCACCGTCTACTGAATGGTTAATCCATGGCTATATCACACTGCCAATCATGACATTCCAATTCCAGTACTGCCTGAAATATTACCCAGTAGGCAGGTATGAATCATTAAGTGAAGGGTACATACGAGAAACCTGGGAGTTACCATATACATATAGGTGCAGGAACAAGGACAAGGAAGTTTTCTTGAGTGGTTCAAACTGCGAAAAGGCCTTAAGTGGGTCTTTAGTGTGTAAAGATATATCGCTCCACAGCGCATGTAATGCGTCAATAGCGAACTTGTCCTGCTATTTGAAGGGTTCTCCAGCTGCTACCAGTCATCCGGTTTTCGAGTTACTTTCCAATGGGAGTTACTTTTTTGGGGGGTTTTTTGCGCAGAGTTTTATATAGCGCGAACTTGACCCGAATCGGGTATCAGAGCGCTTTACATAGCACCAGTTACGTTACATTAGGACACACATTCTTTATTTTTTTGTTTTGTTAGGCACGGGGAGATTAAGTGATTTGCCCAGAATCACAGGATGTTCAGCGTCATTGCCGAGACTCGAACCCAGTTCCCCAGCTTCGAGGTCGGACGCCCTAGCCGTTATGATGCTGAATGACCAAGACTGTTGTGGAATGACGCCCGGCATTGCTTATCTAGTGACCGTCAACTCCAGGGTTATTTGTTGTAAGCAAGTATTGTTTCCCCCAGCTCGCACAGTTAGGGAAGCACCACTGTGGCCTTCACTGAATGTATCCAACATATGGTTTGATTCTCTGAGCAGACTGAAAGCCATGCTGTTTCAGCATAATGTGGCCTTAACTTCAGCCCGAGAGACTTTTGATCTCCAAGTGGCAAGGTCTTAGGCAGAGATACAGGCTCTGGCCCATACGAACTTCCCACTCCATTTTGGAGAAATGGTCCATCTTATCTTTAACATGTCTGATACGAGGGGGATAGTACACTTATTTAAGAGCATTGGATCAGGTCTGTTAACCACCTTTCAAACCATTTTCGGAGTGATTCCATCATTTATACACTCCTTACTTGGAAGCATTTTTGGAGGGCTTCCTTTGGTCCTGCTTTCAGTAGTGGGCATCCTGATTTTAATCTTATTGCTTCGCAATGGATTTCGACATCACTCAAGACATGGAGAAAACACTGCTGGAGCGACGCTGTCGTGAGCGATTGGTGTTCTTCGTGGGTATACCTCGGCTACGAGAGCTGAGTGAGCATTGGTTCCTGTCTTTCAGACCGGCCTGGCTTGACTGCATTATGCCAGTATTCCGCTGCCTCTTTTGCGGATTTGGACGCGTGTTGGACCCCTGTCTGACACTTCCATCGGTTGCGCCGCCGGGCATAGACATGCTCCTGGCGCCTTTGCGGGCCCATGTGCACAGTTGTTTACAGTGTATTCCCATGTTGATGATGGTGTTCCTAGAGCCTCCACGGGATGCTTCAGCTCCTGTTGGAACGGAAATCCTCTCCACCACGGATGTGCAGGCATCAGTCTCAGGCACACAGGCATCTAACTCTTCCCCGACTCTGCTGTGGGAACTAGTGATGACCACCTCTGCTCCCTTGATATCATACTGGAGTTACTAGAAGGACTGCCTCCTGCGGATGAAATGTTCAGTGATGTTGAGTCTTCAGCGCAGGATTCCTAAACAATCTTGCCTCTCCTGTGCTGGGAACCGTTTGGCAACTTTTTAAACATGTACCAAATTGAAGGTCGAACTGATTTTGTTTTTCTTCTCTGTTCTAACTGAACATAGTGGCTTTCAAGGTGCTCAGAAAAACAATGACAATATATTCAAACATATAAAGGACCTTTTTATGAACGCTTTTAGGGAAGAATGCTTTTCACTATAGACATTGCTTTTTGGACATTTTTAAGAATTCTTTTAAGTGCTTTTTCGTATATTTTTATGTACACGATTATTATGCCTTTTTGGCTTTGCTATCTTTACCTAAGCTGACCTCGTTGACCTTTTGATGAGGACTGGGTGTCAGAGGTGTGGTGCAGCGGCCAGGGCAGCTGACTTCAGAGTACAGGGTTCACGGTTCAATCCCCGGCTCCGGCGGCAGCTTAGCTCAGCACCATGTGACTGTGGGCAATAGCTCACTTAATTTCCACTCCGGCCCCCAGCGCCTTGAGACCCGTAAGGGTGAGTAGCTGCGCTATATAAAAACTTACTTACTTACATGTTCTTCAGGATAGTCCCATCATGTACATACCGATTACATACATTGTGTCCCATCCAAACGACATGACGGTCTTAAACACAGGTGACCTTTTACCTAGTAGCCTACTTCTGTCTCTTCGACAACCAGGCTATGGGTATCCTATCTTAATCCCTCTACCTGATGTACATAAACATATCCCCAGGCACGGTAGATTTATGCTGTATAAAGGTCACCACTTTTTTTCATCCACGGCCAACAGCCAGCTGTGCATGAGTGTTTTTATTTAGAAAAGGATTAGCAAAGGATTAGTGAATGTTTTAAAAACGTATCTGTTAAAAGGATGCCTGGAACAGTAGGGTGAAGTTCAGGTAACTCTTTATTACGGTCTCCACTCAGGAACCTCTAACACGTCACGCTGCAAGCCCAGCGACTACCAACTCTGCCAGTCAGGCTGCCTTGTCAACATTCTAAGGCAGCCTCTGGCTCAACTGTAGGAACATTCCAAGGGGTGGACAAGGAAGGGGGGTGGAGGGGAGAGAGGGAGAGACCACAGAAGGGAAGTGGCGTATAATAAAGCAGACCAAGAAAAGTAAAGGAATTATAACACATCTTCCCCCCATAAAACAATGTAAGAGAGAAGTATAACGTTATTGCATAATAAAGTCTTTATGCCATTTGGGTGAAACAGTAGGTCTTCTGGTACTGCTCCTGGGAGGTGTGACAGGGTCTTCAGGGCCTCCCGGTGACAGTGAGTTTTCATGAGCAGTGTCCTCTGGGTTCGGGCATTTGGCCAACCGGTCCATGCTCCAGTTTTGACCATTCTCAAGGACCACAGTGTTGTTTTTGATGTCCACTATTCTTCTGGGTTCAAAGAACTTAGATTCATGATCCCCGCGAGTGTGGTTTTTTTCACAGCCACCCAATTGCCTACCGACCATTCTTGATTCTTTGTTCCGTGCTTTTGATCGTATCGGCCTTTGTAGTTGGCTTGATGGGAAGCTATTTTGGGTTTGGCCTTGTCATAAGAGTGTGCTGTTAGCTCTCCACCCCCAATCCAGTTGGGGAAGAACTTTGTACTGGGTTTTCTTCTCCTGAGTGATGAGAATAGGGATATGCCAGTGACCAGGTTGGGGGTGGTGTGATATGCCCAGAGCATATCTTGAATAGAGCGTTCGACAGGTAGGTTGTTGTTGCAAGCAAGCTGTATGTTCTCTTTTACCATTCTGTTTACTCTTTCGACTAAGCCGTTGGCTCGAGGACAGTACAGAGCTGTTTTCAGGTGGGTTATGGTAAGCTGGTCAGGAAGTTGGACATGGCTGATGACGTGAATTGGACACCATTATCCGTGACCAGGGTGTCCGGAATGCCTTCGGTGACGAAGGTATCTCGTAGGAGGTTGATCAGGGATTCGGTAGTTATCTGGTGCACCATTTTAATGACTACCCAGTGAGAGTGAAAATCCGTCAGGACAAACGCAAATCTTTTAGTGACACCTCTCTTATTGATCGGGCCGATGATGTCCAGAGCTAATTTTTCCCATGGTTTGTCCGGAATGGAAACAGGGGAAAGAGGTGCCATCTGGGTGCGTTTAGTTTTGTCACTATTGGCGCATATGGTGCAGTTCTTGACTTGGTCTCGACCATAGAGTCCATGTTGGGGAACCAATAGTGCTCTCTGAGTCTATTTTTCGTAAGGCTTCTCCCTAGGTGGACCTCGTGAACCAAGTCTATTATTTTGTCCTTCAAATCTTCTGGAGGGATGATTTTGTTGTTTCTCCATATGTAATCATTGTTCAAGTTGATCTCATGTCTTATTTCCCAGAATTTGTCTAGGTCTTGGCTGACACTTTTACGTGAAGCTGGCCATCCTTGAAGGGTATACTCTTTAAGACAGGAAAGTGTGGCATCTTGGGTCATGCTCTCGATCCATTCATCTTGCTTTATTGTGGAGGAGTGGACCTGTAATATGGGAAATTCAGATGTTTCAAAGTTTTCAGATAGTTCTAATGGTGCCCTCGAAAGGAAGTCAGCTGCGGTGTTGAGATCGCCCGCGACATATTCAAGTTTAAAAACAAAGCTTTCTAGGCCTAGTACCCATCTAGCTACTATGGGTGTACTGTTAGCTGAGCCTTTAGAACTGAACATGTAGATGAGGGGCTTGTGATCGGTGCGAACAGTGAACTTTATCCCCCACAGGTAGAACTTGAAATGTTTAATCACCCAAAAACAGGCCATGCGTTCTGTCCCACCGATAACTTGAGAGAGGGTTGCTCCTAGGCCTTTGTTGCTGGCGTCAGTGGTTAGAATGGTCTTCCTGGAAGGATCAAAATCGCATAAGTGAGGGGCATTTAAAATGCTTCTTTTAATGTTGTCAAAAGCTGCCTGGTGCACCTCTAGCCATTTGAAGGGAGTATGGTTTTTAGTGAGTTCCCTAAGGTCGTTTGAAATATCAGAAACGTTCTTGACATATTTGGCCATGTATTCTGCAAGACCCAGGAAGGAAAGTAGTTCTTGTTTGGTAGTGGGTGCATTGGCTTTTTCAACAGCATCAAGGAGGCTTAACTTAGGTTTAAATCCGTCCCTTGATATGGTGTGCCCAAGGTAGTCAATGGTTCCCACCCCGATTTGGCATTTTTCTTCTTTAAGGGTAAGACCCGCCTCTTTGAATCTCTCGAGGACAGTCCTGAGAGAGGAATCATGTTCATTCGGTGTTGCTCCGTAGATCAAGACATCGTCTTGGAAGCACATGGTTTTGGGGACCCCTTCAAGTATGTGCTGCATTATCTTTTGAAATACCGCTGCCGACGAAGTGAGTTCAAACGGCATTCTGAGGAACATGTATGAACCCAGAGGAGTGGTAAAAGCAGTTAACTCTCTGGAGTCGGGGTGTAACTCTACTTGATGGTAGGCATTGGAAAGGTCAAGTACACTAAAGCAAGTGACTTCCCCCATGGTGCTTAAAACCTCGTAGATGCGTGGAAGTGGGTGTCTTTAAATGATGACGTTATCATTAAGGTCTCTGAGGTTGATGCACAATCTAATGTCATTCCCCTGGGCCTTCTTTGCGATAACCACAGGTGCGACCCATGCGGTGCAGTCCACAGGTTGTATTACACCTAGGGACTGTAGCCTGGCCAGTTCAGTTTTAAGGGGTTCCCACATAAGGTGAGGTATGGGCCTCGTTTTGTGTGCAATAGGTTTGGCTTGGGGTTTCAACTTTATTTTGTGTTAGAAGTTCTTAAGGAACCCTAAATTGGAAGTGAAAACATCAGGAAACTCTTTGATGAAGGTTTTACCCTGGGTGGATAAATCAATGGTAAGAACTTGCTCTGGGTTATTGGGGTCCAGTTTTATGCCTAACTCTTTTTGATGTTGCCAACCAAGGAGATTGGACCCCTCCTCCACTATGTAGACTTTCCCAAGGGTGACGCGGTCTTTGAAAGAAATGTGAGTTTTAACCATGCCCTTCAAAGGAATAGATTCTCTGGTGTAGCTGCTGGGAGAAATGTCAGGCTTTATTATGTCACTTTCTTTACAGAAGTTCATGTTATTAAAATCAGAAATGTTCACAAAAGTGAATGGGGAACAGGAATCCGCAAACATGTTGATTTTCTTGCCACCCAACTCAATTACGCATTGTGGGTAGTTTATTTTATTGACAGTGCTGGAGTCTCGAACTTGGAAGATCATTTTCTTAACTGATTGAATTTTGGACTCAGGAGTAACCGCCGCACTGTTCTGTTTACTGTGACAAACTCTAACAAGGTGGCCTTTCTTATTGCACTTCTTGCAAATAGCTGATATGGCTTGGCAATTAGGATTGTTGGCAAGGTGGTTACTACTACCGCAACGGTAACATTTGAGTTTGTTAGGGTTGTTGTCATGAGTCAAGTTGGGAGTTTTGGCATTTTTAATTTTGCAAATAGCGTTATCATTGATAGTATCAACGGGTTCTGATTCCACAATTTCTGACACCTGGCTCTGGGCTGAGTGGGAGTGTTCGGGTAGAACAGGATTGGGTCTGATCTCTTTCATGCAGAGGGCGGTATGTTCAATAGATTTAGCCAACTCAATCGCTTCTTGTAAATTAGGTTGTTTTTGCAGCAATTTTTTCTTGGATTTTACCGTTATTGGTGCACCTCACCATTTGGTCCCTAATAAGGGAGTTGTTGAGGTCCCCAAATTGGCATAGTTCACTTAGACCTCTCAGGACAGCTACGTAACTGGAAATACTCTCATGTTTCCCTTGGACCCTACAAAAGAACTTGTGGCGTTCCAGCACAATGTTGATTTTGTCTCCGAAGTTTATTTCCAATTTTATTAAAGATGTTTCGTAAGCGTCTCCATCTTCTTCTAGGTCAGGTTCTGGTAGAGTATCAAAGACTTTCCTCCCATGGGTACCCAGATTGTGGAGAAGGATGTGTTGTTTTCTAAAGGCACCAAATTTTTACCCCCCAATGGCGATCAGGTACGACTCAAAGATGGGGGCTGGGTCATGCTTGCAGCAGCCATGTTGGGAAGCACAACACAGAGAGGAAGCCCCAGGGGGAAGAGGAACTTGCCAGAAGTGGATTACTGAAATGGTTTGTTGTAGAGACTGAAAGAGACGATGCAAATGCATGCAAACAAAATAGGTATACAATGGATGGGTGTGCGTGTCACCGCAAATAGTTATAGCAGGTAAGGTGGAAGAGCCCAGGAGATGACACGCAAAATACTATGAAGTGAGCGTATCACTGCAGAAAGGTTAGCCTCAGGGAAGCGCAAGAGTGTGCGTATCGTCGTAAGTGATAAGGAGAAATAAGGTGAGTGTGTCACTGTAGAACTTGAGACACGCAAAATGGTGTGCGCGTCACCGGTGATGTAAATGGTAGGATGGGCAGCTGAGCAAAGAAAAAGAAGTAAAGAGACAAGGTGTGAGCTGTGCCAGTCAGCGGTGAGCGCACTGGCAGAGAAACCCAGGTAACGTACATCCAGCACTGGAAGAACAAGGTTGATGAAAACAATTTATACAAGCTGTGCCTGTCAGCGTGGAAGAGGCTGGGAGGCAAATATATCAGTGGAAGGATAGAAATGCAGCCCTTAGGAAGACTCCCCACACCGCTGTGAAGATTAGACTCTGTGACACCGAAATTACAACTTCAAACAGCAGGAGGCAGAGGCAGGGGAAAAGTCAACGCTCCTTTACACTAGCCGAGGGAGTTAAAAGCAGCTGAGAGGCTGAAGCAGGAGGAGTGTAAATGCGCTTTTCTGCCAGCAGGGGGAGTTCCAACACAGCTGAAGAGCTGAGACAGGAGAAGTGTTTACGTGCCTTCCACCAGCTGAGGGAGGACAATGTCAAAATGAATTCCTCACACTTGAGGAGGCTTCCCACAGAGATGACAAAAATAATTTACGCCGGGGAATCTATGCAGGCTGGAGCTGTCGGAGCGGCGCTGCACTTGACAAGATGTTCCAGGCGGCGTCGCTGGACTTGAAAGCAGCACAGCGGAGGCAGCGTAACTAGAAAATAAGCGCCCGCTGTGACGAGAAAACCAGCCGCGGGGCGGGTTTCCTGAAGGCACAGACACAACTCCACAAGCGCGTCAGTTCAAACAAGCGCCTGCTGTGAAGCAAAATCCAGCAGCAGGGCGGGTTACTTGAAATGCGAGGCGGAATGAAAGAGACAAGGCTGAGAGTTGTAGACACACGGCCACAGATAGCAAGAAGGCAGTCCACTGCGGCGGCGTTGGTCCACAATAAGGCGCACAGCAGGAGGAGGAGCAGTTAAAGACTAGGGCTACCGCTGAGAGGAGAATTACAGCCTGATTAAGAACGCTGAGCACCAGGTTGATCACAGCAGCGATACTGCCCAAATGTCTCTGTAGTGAGGCAAAGGCTGTGCCTGTCTGCACAGAAGTCAGCTGGCAGGCGACATAATCTGTATCCCACGCTGAAGGAACGATGGGAAACAAAGTTCCAGGATAGTAAATGGTGAGGAAAGCTGATCGCTTGGAGCAAATCTTCACAGCATTAAAGTTGGCGTGAGGAAAACAAAGCGCTGGGTGAAAATGCTGGGAAACAGTACCTCAACCTTGTGGGCCACAAGGTATATATTATACTTGACGTTGAGGATGAAGGCAGAAGGGAAGGAGTCCCGTCCTGCTCCCTTACGCAGACCAGTCGTCGCCAGTATTATAAGGACGCCTGGAACAGGAGGGTGAAGTTCACGTAACTCTTTATTACGGCCTCCACTCAGGAACCTCTAACACGTCACGCTGCAAGCCCAGCGACTACCAACTCTGCCTGTCAGGCTGCCTTGTCAACATTCTAAGGCAGCCTCTGGCTCAACTGTAGGAACATTCCAAGGGGTAAAAAAGGAAGGGGGGTGGAGGGGAGAGAGGGAGAGACCACAGAAGGGACGTGGCGCATAATAAAGCAGACCAAGAAAAGTAGGGGAATTATAACAACATATCGATTCTGGAAAAACCCTGGAGTGACCACTTTAGTATAAAAGACCCTCACTCCCCCTTACAGACACAGAGGAGAATTCCTTCCAGGCTGATCCTTCGACAGGCAGAGACGGGATATCCCTTGCGGGGTGCCATCCTCGACACAGAGACGGGGTCCTTCATTCAGAACCATCAGGTGAGGGGTTAGTACTTCCCTTTTAGTCGAGTTATTATTTTACTTTGCCAACTGTACCTTTGTATATAGTTGTAATTGTATGGCTGTATGACTTATGGTTGCCTTGTAAGAAAGCTAACAGGCAGTACAGTCGGCCTGAGTGGCTTGTGGTGGCACACTATTAAGACTATAGGGATTATGCCCAGTCTGTTCTGTTTATAATGAAAAGTTGTGACGAAGGCTGTATCCTGGCTTATCGATTGTGAAAAGCATTTGCTGAGGCCAATCAGCATTTAACTGAAAATTATGAATATTTTTCTGCCTTTAACAGTAGATTATTATTATTCCTGTGTTAAAGAATTCTGTTATATCAAATCTCACAGAGTACTGTATTATGTATGTGGTATTTCTACAGCGTGAGCCTAGTTAAAAGGCAGCGAAGCGCCGTATAGTATCAAAGACCATCGTAGGTCAACAAGTGAAAGGAGACATTGCTTGTTTGTGGAGTGTAGGAAAGTAGGATCTGTTTTCATGGATACCCCCACTTTTTGCTGGTGTCAGTATGTTTTTTTGACTAGTCTCACTGAGATCCTGCTAATCAGGACCGCAGTCACTGTGCTTCCTCCCTAAATTCGACTATGGTAAGTACTTTTGTACCTCCACAATTGGCTACTGGTGTACCCCTATAAGTCCCTAGTATATGGAACTAAAGTACCCTGGGCATAGGTACACCAGGGGTCTCCCAGGGGCTGCAGCATGTAATGTGCCACCCCTGAGAGACCACTCAAACTGTGACTACAGGCCTGCCATTGCAGCCTGTGTGAGCTTGTGCTAGCACCACTGACACCAGATATAAGATTCCTTATATCTGAGGTCACTACACTTAAATCCTATAAGTCACCCCTAAGACAGGTCTTTTGGTCCTGAAGGCATGGTGCAGTGTGAGGGTGCCCCTGCCTGACCAGGACACACCTACAAACCCCAGAGTTGATTCTCCAGACTTTGTAATTGCGGTCAGCCATTTTGATACATTGTGGGGCTCATTACGATGTCGGGTGTAAAGCCTCCGCCCGACAGTCGAAATCTTCCTGACGGCGTCGGAGTCCTTCCTACCAACTCGGTCGGTTTACATTCCGACCACCCGATTATGATGTTCACGGTCGGAACGTAAACCGCGGTCATTCTGACTTTGTTTTGACCGACTCATGGAGTATTCCTTTCGGTCAGAACCGCATCGTACACCCCTATGGACAGCGTTTCCGCCATCGGGATTATGATGTCGATTTCCAACAGCCTTTCCATGTCGGCCTTTCTGACATGGAAAGGCTGTCGGAAAGTGACCGTGGGGGCCCCCGCAGCCCGCGGTTCATGGCCGAAGGGATACCTAAGGTACCCCCCTGTAAAACCCTGCACTCTGTGGCAGGCACCATGGGGTGCCAGCAACAGGGTGCAGGGTCTTACACACACACCCTATTTCCCATAGGAGCCTGTGTTACGGCCAGTTCTCGGAGCATAACACGAGCTCCCATAGGAAACAATGGGAATCCAACCAAACAGTCTTCGGTCGCATCGTAATCCGGCGGTCGGAACCGCCGACCGCAAGTCGGTCGGTCCCGAATCCGAGACAGTCTCCGCCCGACATCGTAATGAGCCCCATAGTGGCCATCCGTCATTATGCGATGGCTGACTATATAGTGGCTGTGCCAAACCTAGGCATGTTTGGTATCAAGCATGTTGGAATCATACCTCCAACACTGGTAGCAATTTTTTTGTTTTTTTGAAAGTCACAATCACCTGAATTCATAATAAAAAGAAATACGACTTTTGTTAAAAAGGCCCTCCACCCAACCTATTACAAAGCACGCACAAAATGGACAAAATTGTCTACATTGAGGTAATTCACAGAGTAACTTGACCACAACCTCTACACTAGCTCATACCAAACAACATGGTGTATCAATCAATCAATCAATCAAACATGTGTAAAGCGCACTACTCACCCATGAGGGTCTCAAGGCGCTGGGGGGGGAGCTGCTACTGCTCGAACAGACAGGTCTTGAGAAGTCTCCTGAAGGTCAGCAGATCCTGGGTCTGCCACAGGTGGATGGGGAGGGTGTTCCATGTTTTGGCGGCGAGGTGGGAGAATGATCTCTCACCGGCGATCATTCTGCGGATGCGTGGAACCGTGGCGAGGGCGAGGTCAGCAGAGCGAAGCTGGCAGTTCGGGGTGTAGAAGGTGAGTAGTTCGTTGAGGTATGCTGGTCCGGTGTTGTGGAGTGCCTTGTGAGCGTGGGTGAGGAGCTTGAAGGTGATCCTCTTGTTGACGGGGAGCCAGTGCAGGTTTCTCAGGTGGGCTGTGATGTGGCTGTGGCGGGGGATGTCGAGGATGAGGCGTGCAGAGGCGTTCTGTATGCGTTGTAGTCGTTTCTGGAGTTTGGCCGTGGTTCCCGCGTAGAGGGCATTGCCGTAGTCCAGTCTGCTGCTGACGAGGGCCTGGGTGACCGTCCTTCTGGTTCCGGTGGGGATCCATCAGTAGATCTTACGGAGCATGCGGAGGGTGTTGAAGCAGGAGGAGGAGACGGCGTTGACTTGCTGGGTCATTGATAGCGATGAGTCTAGGATGAACCCCAGGTTGCGTGCATGGTCGGTGGGTGTCGGTGCAGCTCCCAGTGTGGCCGGCCACCAGGAGTCGTCCCAGGTGGAGGGGGTGGAGCCGAGGATGAGGACCTCCGTCTTGTCCGAGTTCAGTTTCAGGTGGCTGTTCTTCATCCATTCGGCGACGGCCTTCATTCCTTTGTGGAGGTTTGTTTTGGCGGTGGTGGGGGCCTTGGTGAGGGAGAGGATCAGCTGGGTGTCATCGGAGTATGAGATGATGTTGAGGTCGTGCGATCGGGTTATGTTGGTGAGCGGTGCCATGTAGACGTTAAAAAGTGTCGGGCTGAGGGATGATCCTTGGGGTACGCCGCAGATGATCTTGGTGGCTTCAGATCGGAATGGAAGGAGGCAGACTCCCTGGGATCTGCCGGTGAGGAAGGAGGTGGTCCAGTCCAGGGCTTTGTCGCGGATCAGAAAACTAATATAATTAAAAGCCGATTTTGCAACATATGAATCAATTTATAAAGGTGCCTAATTAATAAATAAAAAGTATACATCTTTCTATATACTATATTATATATATAATTACCTTTTTTTTGTCTAGGAAGCTTTAACTGTTGGTCTGCTGTTTTTTTCTGCACAGTCACTTAAAAAGAAATAGAAAAAAGAATTAATAACAAATTATTCCAGCAGCACAATTTACCATACTTTCGTTTTCTTCAGGAGCAATTGGAACTAGTGCTTAATTTTATAACAATAAGTAACGGGATTTCAAGTTGAATGCTCCATGCCCACTCACTCTATCCCTGTAACGACCGTGTCACTTATGTCCTCTCTTTCGGTCTGTGCGCTGTAGTCTCCCTCCTTCCATACATCCCCTTTCTCATTGTGTTCCAGCCCACAAAAACCAATACTGGTGGCTATCACTTGCAACTATTGGCCCATACCAAGCACTAGACATTAGAAACCCGATGACAGCGGTAGACTTGACCTGGGCTCTCCCTGCCTTGCTGCTCTTTGACATGCATGCAGCCTTTGATATAAGACAATGAATGTAAATTCAGTGTGAAGAGAGAACCAAGCCAAACCTGTGTCTCTAAAATAAAACAGGCGGCAAGTTCCACGTTTTTACCACTCTGCAACTATATAGGTCACAGATAAAAACTTACATCCAGTGTTTATTTTTAAGTGCCAGGGCTTAACCCCTTCCATGCTCATGACGAGCTGGACTCGTCATGGCACACAGTGCTCGTGTGCTCATGACGAGTCCAGCTCGTCATGGAACTCAGCACAGGAAATCCCTCTGGTGCGGGCACCAGAGGGATTCCCTTAATCTCTAAGCCTCGGGAGCTGGGGAAGAGCTTCCCAGCTCCCGAGGCCCCCCCTGGTTTCCCTGAAATGACGATCGGCGCGCACGTCGCGCTGATGTCATTTCAGTGAAACTGAAACTGAAATGAGCCAAGAGGCTCATTTCAGTTTCAGTTTCTACGTGCTCAGGGGGCTATCTCAGCCCACTGAGCACGTAGAAACTCAGGAGAGGTATCGCTGGAAAGGGGAGAATCTCCCTTTCCAATGGTACCCTCCTAGTGGATCTCTGCTTGGGGATCGCCCAGGAGGGCGATCCCCAAGCAGGGATCCACCCACTAGGCACCAGGGAGGGGAGCGGCCCCTGGGCAAGGGCCTTTGCTCCCCCCATACAATTTTTGGCATGATTAGTCTTTCTGCCCCCCCGGGGGGGTAGAAAGCCCACTAGACACCAGGGATTTTTATGGCATGTTTATTAGGGGTGGGGGCTGCCCAAAACGGGCATGCCGATGCCCCCCCCCCCCCGGCCACAAAATTAGTCTTTCTGGGGGGCAAAAAGCCCACTAGATACCAGGGATTTTAAAAAAAATTATAGTTAGGAGTGGGGGCTGCCCAATATGGGCATGCTAATGCCCCCAACCCCCCGCCGCAAAGGTACAGTCTTTCTGCCCCTCCTACCACCCAGCTTTCCCCCAGGTCTCCTGATAAAAATGGTGCATCACTCGGGTGGGAGGTCCAAGTCCGCGCGACAGGCAAGGGCCCAAAACGTATTGAGGCGACATCAAAATTGCCTATCACAAAACGACCTGGTTTTGCAAGAGTGGTCCCATGACGTTTTGGCCCGGGGCTCGGCGGCCACCTAGGGAAACCTACCAAACCCACACATTTCTGCAAAGTAGACACCAGGGGGATTCCAGGGAGGTATGACTTGCGTGGATCCACCAACGTTTTCTTACCCAGAATCCCCTGCAAACCTGATATTTTGCTGAAAAAAAAATCACTTTTTTCGCACATTTTTGTGTGGTAAAGTTGTGGAATCATGGGATTGACACAAATTTCCTACCACCCAGCGTTCCCCCAGGTCTCCCGATAAAAATGGTGCCTCACTCGGGTGGGAGGCCCAAGTACCCGCGACAGGCAAGGGCCCACAACGTATTGAGGCGACCTCAAAATGGCCTAGCACAAAACTACCTGGTTTTGCAAGGGGGTCCCATGACGTTTTGGCCCGGGGCTCGGCGGCCACCTAGGGAAACCTACCAAACCTACACATTTCTGAAAAGTAGACACCCGGGGATTCCAGGGAGGTATGGCTTGCGTGGATCCACCAACGTTTTCTTACCAGAATCCCTGCAAACCTGACATTGTGCTGAAAAAATCACTTTTTTTGCACATTTTTGTGTGGTAAAGCTGTGGAATCATAGGGCTGACACAAATTTCCTACACACCTAGCGTTCCCCCAGGTCTCCGATAGAAATGGTGCCTCCTCGGGTGGGAGGCCCAAGTACTCGCGACAGGTAGGGCCCACAACGCATTGAGGCGACCTCAAAATGGCCTATCACAAAACTACCTGGTTTTGCAAGGGGGTCCCATGACGCTTTGGTCCGGGTCTCGGTGGCCACCTAGGGAATCCTACCAAGCCTACACATTTCTGAAAAGTAGACACCGGGATTCCAGGGAGGTATGGCTTGCGTGGATCCACCAACGTTTTCTTACCCAGAATCCCCTGCAAACCTGATATTTTGCTGAAAAAATCACTTTTTTGCACATTTTTGTGTGGTAAAGCTGTGGAATCATGGGGCTGACACAAATTTTCTACCACCCAGCGTTCTCCAGGTCTCCCGAGCAAATGGTGCCTCACTCGGGTGGGAGGCTCAAGTACCCGCGACAGGCAAGGGCCCACAACGTATTGAGGCGACCTCAAAATGGCATATCATGAAACTACCTGGTTCTTGCAAGGGGGTCCCATGACGCTTTGGCCTGGGCTCGGCGGCCACCTAGTGAAACCTACCAAATCTACACATTTCTGAAAAGTAGACACCGGGGATTCCAGGGAGGTATGGCTTGCGTGGATCCACCAACGTTTTCTACCCAGAATCCCCTGCAAACCTGATATTTTGCTCAAAAATCACTTTTTTCGCACATTTTTGTGTGGTAAAGCTGTGGAATCATGGGGCTGACACAAATTTCCTACCACCCAGCGTTCCCCCAGGTCTCCCGATAAAAATGGTGCCTCACTCGGGTGGGAGGCCCAGGTACCTGCGACAGGCAGGGGCCCACAACGTATTGAGGCGACCTCAAAATGGCCTATCACAAAACTACCTGGTTTTGCAAGGGGGTCCCATGACGCTTTGGCCCGGGCTCAGCGGCCACCTAGGAAACCTACCAAACCCACACATTTCTGAAAAGTAGACACCGGGATTCCAGGAGGTATGGCTTGCGTGGATCCCCAACGTTCTACCCAGAATCCCCTGCAAACCTGAATTGGCTGAAAAATCACTTTTTTCACACATTTTTGTGTGGTAGCTGTGGCATCACGGGGCTGACACAGTTCTCTACCACCCAGCGGTCCCCCAGGTCCTCGATAAAATGGTGCCTCACTCGGTGGAGGCCCAAGTACCTGCGACAGGCAAGGGCCCAAAACATTTTGTGATAGGCAATTTTGATGTCGCCTCAATACGTTGTGGGCCCTTGCCTGTCGCGGGTACTTGGGCCTCCCACACAAGTGAGGCACCATTTTTATCGGGAGACCTGGGGGAACTCTGGGTGGTAGGAAATTTGTGTGAGGCCAGTGATGCCACACTTTCCCACACACAAATGTGTGAAAAAAGTGATTTTTTCAGCTAAAATTGAGGTTTGCAGGGGATTCTGGGTAAGGAAACGTTGGGGGATCCACGCAAGCCATACCTCCCTGGAAGCCCCCGGGTGTCTACTTTTCAGAAATGTGTGGGTTTGGTAGGTTTCCTAGATGGCCGCCGAGCATGGGGCCAAAACCCAGGTGACCCCCCTTGCAAAACCAGGTCGTTTTGTGAAAGGCCATTTTGAGGTCGCCTCACTACGCTGTGGGCCCTTGCCTGTCGCGGGTACTTGGGCCTCCCACACAAGTGAGGCACCATTTTTATCGGGAGACCTGGGGGAACGCTGGGTGGTAGGAAATTTGTGTGAGGCCAGTGATGCCACACTTTCCCACACAAAAATGTGTGAAAAAAGTGATTATTTCAGCTAAAATTGAGGTTTGCAAGGGATTCTGGGTAAGGAAACGTTGGGGGATCCACGCAAGCCATACCTCCCTGGAAGCCCCCGGGTGTCTACTTTTCAGAAATGTGTGGGTTTGGTAGGTTTCCTAGCTGGCCGCCGAGCACGGGGCCAAAACCCAGGTGACCCCCCTTGCAAAACCAGGTCGTTTTGTGAAAGGCCATTTTGAGGTCGCCTCACTACGCTATGGGCCCTTGCCTGTCGCGGGTACTTGGGCCTCCCACACAAGTGAGGCACCATTTTTATCGGGAGACCTGGGGGAACGCTGGGTGGTAGGAAATTTGTGTGAGGCCAGTGATGCCACACTTTCCCACACAAAAATGTGTGAAAAAGTGATTTTTTTCAGCTAAAATTGAGGTTTGCAGGGGATTCTGGGTAAGGAAACGTTGGGGGATCCACGCAAGCCATACCTCCCTGGAAGCCCCCGGGTGTCTACTTTTCAGAAATGTGTGGGTTTGGTAGGTTTCCCTAGATGGCCGCCGAGCACGGGGCCAAAAACCCAGGTGACCCCCCTTGCAAAACCAGCTCGCTTTGTGAAAGGCCATTTTGAGGTCGCCTCACTACGCTGTGGGCCCTTGCCTGTCGCGGGTACTTGGGCCTCCCACACAAGTGAGGCACCATTTTTATCGGGAGACCTGGGGGAACGCTGGGTGGTAGGAAATTTGTGTGAGGCCAGTGATGCCACACTTTCCCACACAAAAATGTGTGAAAAAGTGATTTTTTTCAGCTAAAATTGAGGTTTGCAGGGGATTCTGCAAGGAAACGTTGGGGGATCCACGCAAGCCATTTGGTAGGTTTCCCTAGGTGCCGGCAGAGCTAGGGTTCACAAACTACAGCTAGGCACTTTGCCAAAAAAGGGTCATTTTTCACTGCGAAATTGAGGTGTGACCACGTTGCGTTTGCGCCGTTTCCCTGTCGCGGGCACTAGGCCGACCCACACAAGTGAGGTACCATTTTTCTCGTAAGACTTTGGGGAACGCGGGGTGGGTGGAAATTTGTGGATCCACGCAGATTCCAGTACTTTCCACCACAGAAATGTGGGGAAAATGTGGTTTTTTGTACAATTTTTTATGTTTGCAAGGGATTCCGGGTAACAGAACCTGGTGGGAGGCAGTCAAGTCACCCCATCCTGGATTTCCCTGGGTGTCTAGTTTTAAAAAATGTATAGGTTTGCTAGGTTTCCCTAGGTGCCGGCAGAGCTAGGGTTCAAAAACTACAGCTAGGCACTTTGCCAAAAAAGGGTCATTTTTCACTGCGAAATTGAGGTGTGACCACGTTGCGTTTTGCGCCGTTTCCTGTCGCAGGCACTAGGCCGACCCACACAAGTGAGGTACCATTTTTCTTGTAAGACTTTGGGGAACGCGGGGTGGGTGGAAATTTGTGGATCCACGCAGATTCCAAAACTTTCCACCACAGAAATGTGGGGAAAATGTGTTTTTTGCCAATTTTTTAGGTTTGCAAGGGATTCTGGGTAACAGAACCTGGTGGGAGGAAGTCAAGTCACCCCATCCTGGATTCCCCTGGGTGTCTAGTTTTCAAAAATGTATAGGTTTGCTAGGTTTCCCTAGGTGCCGGCAGAGCTAGGGTTCAAAAACTACACCTAGGCACTTTGCAAAAAAAGGGTAATTTTTCATTGTGAAAATGTGGTACGTCCACGTTGCATTTTGAGCCATTTCCTGTTGTGGGCACAAGGGCTACCCACACAAGTGAGGTACCATTTTTATCGGGAGACTTAGGGTAACACAGAATTGTAGAGCAACTGTTATTACCTATTGACTTTTGATGCATTTCTGCCTTCCAAATGAAAGACAATGTGTAAAAAATAAGTCATTTTGAAAAATGACCTATAATTCTCATGCTAGTATGGGTACTCCCAATTTCGGAAATGTGCAAATATCTACTGTTTCTAAAATCTAAATTTTGTTCCCATTTCAGAAATACATAGGTGTCTTTCATAACAATTTTTCCATGTATACATTTTCCCAAAATAATTGCTATATACCAGGTACATAATAAAAAACCATTGCAAGATGCTGCTCAATTATTGTCTCTGGGTTCGTCGGGTTCTTGGTGAACCCACTAAGTCCTATATATCCCCACAACCAGAAAGGTCCAGCGGATATAACGGTATATTGCCTTCAAATAGCTGTCATAATTAGAAGAAGTTACAGGTGAAAACGTTGACACAAATGGCTGTTTTTTTCAACTAATTTTCAATTTTTCCTTTATTTAACTGTTAGTTCCTATAAGGAAAACTTTAAGGATCTACACAAATGACCCCTTGCTGAATTCAGAATTTTTTCTACTTTTCAGAAATGTATGGCTTTCCAGGATCCATTATTGGTTTCATACCCATTTCTACCATTAACTGGAAGGAGGTTGAAAGCACAAAAAATAGCAAAAATAGGCTATGTCCCAGAAAAATGCCAAAACTGTGTAAAAAAGTTGGTTTTCTGACAAAAGTCTGCTTGTCCCTGAAAGCTGGGAAGATGGTGATTTCAGCACCACAACCCCTTTTTTGATGCCATTTGCAGGGAAAAATCAAGACGCTTTCATCTGTAGCCCATTTTTCGCATTTTTCCCAAAAAACCCAAAATGTAGCTGTATTTTGACTAATTTCTGGGTCCCCTCCAGGGGAATCCACAAACCCTGGGTACCTTTACAATCCCCATGATGTTAGAAAAAAAGGACGCAAATTTGGCATGGATACCTTATGTGGTCAAAAAGTTACAGGGGCCTAAGCGCGCACTACCCCAAATAGCCAAAAAAAGGCTTAGCACAGGAGGGGAAAAGGCCTAGCAGCGAAGGGGTTAAAGGAACATGCAGGACTGACACCAGGTTTCTGATGTTTTTGTTTAAATCAATAGTAATGCTAGTTTTTTTTCCTTTTAAGCAAGTATGCAAATTCGTCCGTATTTACTGCTTTCTACCAACAGTTACATCTCCTAGCCATGGCAACAAACACATATTTTACTAAAGTGTAACTATGCAGTTTTGATACAGACTTATAACATTCTAAATATATATACTATTAGAAGCGAAAATATTATATTTTATATTATAAATCCAGCTATCTTAATATAGGTTTTAATATTTTTTTATAATAACTACTAGCTGTTATATATACATCTATATATATATATATATATATATATAAAATAAGCGCTAATATTATAAAGTCTGCAAACTATTTACAACTAAACAAATAAACTTGGCTATCACAAATCAAAGAAACAGTAACGTGCAGAGTGCTAGAAAGTTATACGTGACAGTTGCCGCTTTGCTTTTAGCCCCGACTTTTCATGTTTTACAAATTAAGCACTGGGTGTAGGCTTTATTTGAGACTTATGTGGCTGCAGAGTTCTGGAAAATTAAACGTAGCAGTTGCTGCTTGTTTGCTTTTTGACAGGCAAGTTTGTTTATTTAGTTGCAAATAGTTTGCAGACAATTCATTTAAAGAAAGGAATATTTAGAGCTGTGCTTAATTTGTAAAATATGAAGTGCTGGGGCTAAAAGCAAAGCAGAGCAGCAACTGCCACGTTATACTTTGCAGCACTCTGCAGCCACATAAGTCCCAAATAAAGGCCTACAGCCAATGTTTAATTTGTAAAACATGAAGTGCTTAGGCTAAAAGCAAAGTAGCAACTACACCGTGTAGACTTTTATTTGGGAGTTATATGGCTGCATAGTGCTGCAAATTTAAACGTGGTAGTTGCTGCTTGTTTGATTTTTAATAGGCATGTTTGTTTATTTAAATACAAATAGTTTGCAGACAATTCATTCAAGGGAAGGAGTATTTAGAGCTGCGCTTAATATGTAAAACATGACGTGCCGGGGCTAAAAGCATAGCAGCAACTGCCACGTTGTACTCTGCAGCACTCGGGAGACACATAGGTCCCAAATGAAGACCTACTTATAGTGCTTACTTTGTAAAACATGAGGTGCTGGGGCTAAAAGCAAAACTTTAAAAATGCCCCAAAACACTTCAAAAATAAGATGAGAAACTACACTCTAAATACTCCTACCCTTGAATGAATTGTATGTAAACTATTTGCTATTAAATAAAGAAACTTACCTATCAAAAATCAAACAAGCAGCAAATGCTACGTTTTACTCTCCAGGACTGTGCAACAACATAAGTCCCAAAGGCCTTTATTTGGGGCTTATGTGGCTGCAGAGTGCTAGAAAGTTAAACATGACAGTTGCTGCTTTGCTTTTAGCCCCGACTCTTCATGTTTCACAAATTAAGCACTGGGGGTAGGCTTTATTTGGGACTTATGTGGCTGCAGAGTGCTGGAAAATTAAACGTGGCAGTTGCTGCTTGTTTGATTTTTGACAGGCAAGTTTGTTTATTTAATTGCAAATAGTTTGCAAACAATTCATTCAAAGAAAGGAGTATTTAGAGCAGTGCTTAATTTGTAAAATATGAAGTGCTCAGGCTAAAAGCAATGCAGCAACTGCCACTTTGTACTTTGCAGCATTCTGCAGCTAAATCAGTTTCAAATAAAGGCCTACATCCAGTGCTTAATTTGTAAAACATGAAGTGCTGGGGCTAAAATCAAAACTTTAAAATTGCCCAAAAACCCCCAAAAACATGAGAACCTACACTCTAAATACTCCTTCTCTTGAATGCATTGTGTGCAAACTATTTGCTATTATATAACCAAACTTGCCTTTCAAAAAACAAACAGCAAATGCAACATGTTTCTCTCCAGCACTCTGCAGCCACATAGGTCCCAAATAAAGGCTTACACGTAGGCCTTTATTTGGGACTTTTGTGGCTGCAGAGTGCTGTAAAGTTAAACGTGACAGTTGCTGCTTTGCTTTTAGCCCCGGCACTTCATGTTTTACAAATTAAGCACTGGCATTACCGTAGCCGTATCCACCCAGACTGATTCTGCCGCTGCTCTAACTTTTTCTTCCTTTTATTTTAGCCCAGCTGTTGGAATGTTTTACTAATAAATATTAACAGGGAAACAAGGATGTTTCTTTTGTATGAGGCAGAATCATTGCTGAAAAAACCAGCGGCGTCTGTTGGGGTATGTTTGAGGTGAGGAAGTGGCTTTATAAATGTAAACGCGATTGTTGTCTTTGCCGATGCTGTGATGAGCTGGTGGAATGGGGAATCACCTTACCGCTACACTATGGGTTGGATTGTTACAAATATGCTTCTCATGCAGGGTCATAGGTACCTACGGTGCAGTAGGTGCAGCAGCACCGGATGGCAGAGAGGTAAGGAGCCAACGACACCCCAGGTATGTCCCATTATGCGGAAGGTAAGCATGCTGCTGACTCAAAGGAAATCATTTTTGCAGCAGGTGTGCAGTGCACTGGGATTACGGGCAACTTTAGTAAGAACTCTAGTGAGAACTTTTGAGACAAAAGGGAAGTTGGAGAAAGGGGCAATGCAACTGGGTGACACCTGGCCACATCCAGCGCCAATAAAGAGTTTAATGTGTGCACACGTCCTTCTCTTCCTCTTTTTATTATAGGAACAGAGGCCAGAAGGAACGCCTCCAATAACCAACTAACCTTTCTTGCTGCTTAACTAAACTGGAAATTACATACTCAAAGCCTGGTGTGTAATGTGTTTCATACAATTTTAAATGTACCTTGTCATTATCCATCACAATGGTACTCGTTTTGACAATCTTGAAAGGATAAAACGCTGAGTTGGCCCTGCCAAAGTTCAAACTACCCCAAAGTGTGCACATAAGATTCTGCAACAGGAATTTAAATAATTCAGTGATTTTGCAGGCTTGTAAAATACTGTTATCCATCTCTCCTGGTCACCTGTTTCACTCACAGACATGAGTCTGGTAGTCTACTGATCATTTGCAGTGGACTTTTGTGCAACTTTCTAAGTGCACTAGGATACTTGCTTCAGATCTTCAAATGGCAGGATGGCCACTTTCTGTGGCTCCATTGACTTGAGTAGGAGTCTTGGGAAGCTTCCAGCTGCCAAGTAGAAGAGGTGGATGACCGAAGCCAGCATTTGGGGATAAGCAGAGATGTCTCATCCAATGGGGTGATATTTTAGTCAAGGTCTGGAAAATAATATAAGTAAACCTGGAGACCACTTAGAGCCTTTGAGCAAAGAGGATAAGCAGGAGTTTGGGGACTCATGAATGACTAGGAAGGGCAGTGATCCGCAGGGTGGGCAAGAACTTCAGAAACCTAAGAGTGAGAGGTCTTGGGATAGGTGAGGTTAAGAAGGGTGAGCAGGAGTCTCTTGAAACTGCACGTAGCAGGAGCCTCTGCAAAAAAAGATTGAGGCTAGACACTTAGGTATCTGTGTGCAAGCTGGAGCCTTAAGGAGCTAAATTGAGCAGGCCATTGGCTGGGAGCCTAAGAGTGAGAGGGGCCCTTTGGGGCTTAGGACTGCGCAGCAGCCTTGGAGATGTAGCAGTGAGTGGGAACCTCAGGGCCATAGTTTGCAATGAGCATCTGCTGAGCTGAGAGAAAACAGAAGCCTCAGAGCATTTCATGGTGAGCAAGGTCTTCACTGACATGGAGTCAGCAGGAGGTTCTGGTAAGAGTGAGAAAGAGATAGCGGCCCTACGGGTGAAGGGGGATTTAAGCGGACCTGAGGGTGAGCAGGATTGCAAGGGCATGTGAAAGTGTACAGAAGGCTCTTGGCATCTTAATGTGAGCAGGAGTCTGGGGATGTGAGGCTGAGCAGGAGCAGCAGGGGACCAGAGGAATGAAATGAACTTAAGGTTCCTGATGGAGAATGGGCAGTCTTTGGAGCAACTGATGATGAACGAGAGCCTCACTGTCTTAGAGTGAGCACGGCATCAGGTCGTTGAGAGTGAACAGAAGCCAGACCTAAGGATGAGGAATGACCCTCTGGGGACCTGTTGGACAGAAGAAAGTGAGGATCCATACAAACAAGTAGGAGCTTTTGTATCTAACTGCCAGAAAGAAGTCATGTATATGAGGGGTGGTGGAATGGGGACACATTAGCGCACAGAGATTCATGGACCTGAAGATGACTTCCCAGAGTCCAGTGGGGAGATGCAGGCGAATAATGAAGTTTTCAGTCCTGACCAATGTGAATGGCCATAGTTATACGAAAGTTAGCCCAATGACATTAAACATGAAATATTTCATGAAAGGTCATAATCCGCAAGACGGGCCACTCTATTTTCTGGGTGCCCGGCCCAATTTTTGGTCCCAATCTGACTCTGGAGTCAGGGAGTCTCCTGTGCTGAGAAACCAAAGAAGGGGCAGACAGCTAAACAAGCCTTTCTGACAGGGTACCTGCTGTTTGAAAGAAATGTAAATGTTCACTACTTGTAAACCTGCCCATGTAAAGGGAGTTTGTAAGCCAGTATTGGCTTTAATTAATGGAATCACCTGAAGCTTCTGATGACACAGATTTATTCTTTGAGTGCTATTGCAAGCGAGTTATGCTTTTAAAGGACAGTTATAAAAAAAAATAATTGCACTACTTACAGTCTGGGTATTACTAAAATCTATATTTTGGAAACACATTTTTATCTTAAACCTTTTTGTGCATTTCATAGCAGCCTATCTTATACTATTCGTAATGCAAGTTTAAAATATCAACTTACATCTTCAAAGTACTTTCTGTCACAGACTGGAACCTCATCGTACTAAGCATACACAAGTCACTATTTTCCACTGCACCAATCAGGATTCAAGTCTGTGGCCCTCTGGTTACAGACACAGCCCTCTGCAGTGCATTAACTAATAGAGGTTTCATAATATACAATAGTGCATTTCCCACTGATTACCTTTACTTGCATTTATGTTTCATTTAAGCTGTTTGGTATTTTGTATATAGTTACCTGAAGGTGAAAGAGCGAAAAAAGTTACTAGTTATTTTTACCCACGCCTTTGACTCCGCCCCCATGCTCATTTGCCCGCCCCTGTTGCGTGCAGCATCACAGTTCCCTTACTTTTTTTTAATGCACTTCGACCACTGCTGGACCCCCAGAGTTATTCATACAGCTTGCTAAAGAAAATATGGTGGTATCAATAGGGCCTTCTAAGTCCCCTTATCAAGTATCTCATCAAAAACACTCATTACAATACTGATCTGTATGCGGTTCTGCATGAAGTCGAGGACGGGCTGTAGGGGAGAGTGAAATGTGTTCTTATGGCTGTATATGGAATTGGCACACCTGTCACGCAGTAGTAAACAGGTGGGGCGACGGGCCCTTCCAGTACAAAATACTGGGGCAGATTTATGGGGATTTGGCATATCCAATACAGTGCATTCCTGTCCTTTCCCACTGCGCTGGTGCCATTTCGGCAGCCTAGCGTCAACGCAAGCACCCTTCCACCATGGCGCAAGGGTGCCTGTGTTGTCGGCAGGATTGCGTTTGTGCAGGAAGGGGCACAAAACCAATCCTGGGAGGCTTTTTCCTCTTTCTGTGTGGGCTGCAGAATGCAGCACAAATGAAAAGAGGAAAAAATGATGAGAAATAAAGTTATTTCTACTTGTTGCGCCTCCCATGGGGAGGCGTAAGGTTTTTGCACATCCCCAGGTTTACATGGTTTTGTAAATCTGGGGAAGCATCAAAATCCATGTGTGTTGTGTGGGAACACTCACCACAATGCCTCCCTAACGCAGAGTAAGGCAACAGTGACTTGCCCTAATCTATATCTATGAGTCAATTCAAAGCCAAGCAAAGTGGCTTTGCATGACCTCATAAATGTGATTTTGTGATTCGCGCCACCAGAGCGATGCTGTGGTGGCACAAGGGGCTCATAAATATACCCCACTATGCTTAAACTAACTTTAAAACAATTCCCACCTAGTATGTGTGCTGTACAGTGCAGCACACACGCAAAGTTGGCAAAGAAAGGAGAAATAAAAGCATTTCTCTGTGATAGCGCCTGGTTGTAGTGGGTGGTATTTTTTGATGCAAAACCCTGTCTACTTTATTAGTAAATAGGGTATCGCAACATAAACCAAGGGTGGTTCCATGGGAATGCCCATGCCCCACCCATAGAAGGGCTCCTTGGCGCTAAGTAATGCAAAACAGTGCTACGTGCTGCTTTGTGCTACTTTCAAATGATTTTCCAGCGCAAAATAAGTTTTGCACTGGAAAGTAAATTATTAAAAAAAGATTTTGCGTTGATTTGCATCACTTTTAAGAACGCAAACATAGCACAAAATCTTATTTAATATACCCCCTAGAGTCAGCAGGGCATGAGACTGGAGCAGGGAGGGGGGAAGAGTTTTGAGTGAGAGAAACAACACAACATCACAACATTGTGCAGATCTGGAAGAAAATGCAAAATCTGATGGCATGTGATGTATTAAACTCTGGAGCAGATATGTTTATTTAAAAAGAAAACGAATTCACAGATCTGATTGGGATTAAAAAAAATATTCATATATTGTCTGAGTATCAAGTAATGCAAATTGTGTGAACATGTTTGATTTATGTCACTGTGAAGTAGTAATAGACTTCTGTTCCTGGAGTGAGAAAGTACGTTGAACCTAAAGGGATCTGTTGCAGTTAAACAAACTGCAGCAAACACCTTGAAACATCCAGCGCTGCATGCAACAGCTCATGTCTATGTCTTGCTTAGGTCAGCTTTGGTGCCATGGATCCAACCTGCAATGACAGACATCATGTCCCATCCTTTTACAGCACTGTACTCAATGAGATCCACAAGCCACGCGCCATCGGTCAGGGATGCGCTTTAGTGGAGGGTGGTGCAATATATGTCTAATAGCTCATGGCTATGTCTTCCTTAGGTCAGCTATGGTGCCGTGGATCCAATCTTCAATGAGAGGCATCGGTTCTCATCCTTTTACTACACTGTTCCAAATGAGATCCACAAGCCACGCGCCATCGGTCAGGGATGCGCTTTAGTGGAGGGTGGTGCAATATATGTCTAATAGCTCATGTCTATGTCTTCCTTATGTCAGCTATGGTGCCATGGATCCAATCTTCAATGTCGGACATCGGTTCCCATCCTTTTACCGCACTGTTCCCAATGAGATCCATTAGCTATGCTCCATCAAACAGTAATGCTTGTTAGTGGAGTGTGGTGCAATATGTCTCATAGCTCATGTTTATGTCTTCCTTAGTTCAGCTATGGTGCCGTGGATCCAATCTTCAATGAGAGGCATCGGTTCTCATCCTTTTACTACACTGTTCCAAATGAGATCCACAAGCCACGTGCCATCAGCCAGTGATGCGTGTTAGTGGAGTGTAGTGCTATATCTCTCATAGCTCATGTCTATGTCTTCCTCAGGTCAGCTATGGTTCCATGGATCCAATCTTCAATGACAGACATCAGTTTCCATTCCTTTACCGCACTGTCTCCAATGAGATGTACGACGCGCGCGCCACCACCCGGCTGCTCAAGCACTTTGGCTGGACCTGGGTTGGGATCCTGATATCTGATGATGACAGCAGCAGGAGGGCCGGGCGAGGAGCTGAAGAGATATATCACCAACAGTGGGGGTTGTGTGGCCTTCTTACAAATACTCCGCAAGCCCCCTCACACAGGGTTCGAAGAGATGAAGCAGATCATTAAAACAATCCACGGTTATTCTGTCAATGTGGTGATAGTTCACTGTTCAAGAGTTTACATGCAGCCAGTCTTCATTTCTTTCTTGCGAGATCTACCTTCCAAAGTTTGGATCGCTTCTGCAGTCTCGTCACATCTGAAAGATATTGCGTTTCACCCTGGAGAGAATCTTTTCAATGGCTCACTGGAATTTTCCATTCCTAAGGGACAGGTTCCTGGACTGACATATTTCTTGTACAATGTGAAACCTTTACATTTCTCAGACTATTCCACGTTTGTGGTGTTTCGGGTGCTAATATTCATGTGCGCTCCTGCTTTGCCGGATGGGACTTTTGCCTATGAATTCTACGCCCCTCGTTGTGAAGGGAATGAGACGATGAGAAATCTGCCCCTCTCTACATATGATGGTTACAATTTCTACAATATGTACAGTGTTTACATTGAGGTCTATGCAGCTGCTCACGCTTTACACAACATGATCTCAGCCAAAGCCCACTCAGGACATCCCTCAGAGAGTGAAAATCTAGGGAAGGACTTCCATCCATGGCAGGTAGGACAGGCACTTTTTCATTTCTAAATATAAATCAACCAAATATAGTTAGACTCAAATGGCGCACATTTGATGCAATTCCCCAAGAGATAAACCAATTTACCTAATTGGCATTTAGTTCAGTCAATCAATCGATCAATCAATCAGGGATTTGAGAAGCGCACTACTCACCCGTGAGGGTCTTAAGGCACTGGGGGGGAGGGATTCGAGCAGCTCCCTCTCATCCGCAGTGTGGGGGTTTGTCTGATGCTGAGGGAGACTTCCTTCTAGGTCTTGGCCGCGATGTAGGAGAAGGCTCTTCCTCCCATTCTGGCTCTGCAGATGCGTGAGATTTCAGCCAGGGCAAGGTCGGCAGAGTGGAAGTTTCTCTTGGGTGTGATGGAGCAGGCTAAATGAAATATTTTTAACCTCCTAATATTTACGTAAAATAATTAACAAATAAGTTTGTTTAAGTAAATAACCAACCTTGTATGTTACATGTGAAGGGTTAAAGGTAACACGCTATTTATGTGCAAACTAATTTACTTACAATTGTTGACGTGGATAACATAAGTCTAATATAGCGTATTAATAAAATAATAACATGCAAGTTTTGTGCTTTGAAAATAAACGTGTAGTGGCAAAGTAAAGCCATGGTAAGTAAGGGACGGCTTTATATGTTGCTTTTGCTAGGTAATACCTAATTGGGGTACGTAGAATGACGGGAGGGAAACGAAAGGGTTTATATTCTTTATTCTTAACATATTTTGTTTATCTTTATAAATAGTGCGCTTAGGCCTGTTGAGCAGCGATATAAAATGGCCGCCATGAGCTAGAATACGCGTGCGCGAGAGAAGTTATGAAAAGAGAGAAAGGCCGTGAACAAGAGGGATCATGTGATCGTTCCAAAAGCCTAGAATGGAAGTATGGTCAAGGCTATGATGACCTTATGAAATCAACGTGTGCCAAGACTGATCAGCAAGAAGCGTGAGAAGTCACAGAGAATAATTGAACAAAAGACAAAAGGAACTGTTGAACCTGAAAAGTATCGGAAAAGATACTATTTGGACTACCAAAACGGATGAGTAATGTCATGAACCCCTGTGAAAGGATGAAGGCATGGACATTCCACAAAGAACTGGTTAGAACAAGGATTTTTGATAATAAGATGTATATGGACCCGAATGAACCAATTAGAGAGAATCACGCCATAAAGATGTAACATTTTCACTTAGTAATCTAGTATTAGGGTATAAGAAGACCTACTCTTGGGGGGGCGGGTTAGAACTTTTTAGAGATCCTTTGAGAGAACTTGAGGAAGAACTTTAGCTGACTTTTGGGAGAACTGCTTTTTGCTGCTGCTGATGCTGACGAGCAGATGCTGCTGCTGCTATTTTATATTTTAAATTGAGCATGAGATGCTGCTTTTTGGAGAACCTTTTTGCTCTTAATAGATTTTTCATTTAGAACTACTAGACTTTATGCTTTAATTAATGAAAGGGAAAGGAACGAGAAGGCCTGTTTTTCCAGAACAGATAGATAGATCCTTTGGGAGTTCTTGCTGTGACGAACTTTATTCCTCCATCTAATAGGTATGCATTGCAATTTCAATTTATTCTTATAATGATGCTAAATGTAATAACCTGAATAATAAAACTGAGACTTTTCCATGCTTCTAAAATTTATATAAAACGTTATTATCTTTAAACACTGACTCAGTGGTTCTTTAGCTCAATGATAAATGTAAAATGTTAAAGGGTTTATTATGATTGAGCTGGTCTTAATCACCATCAACTGATTCCTACTAGTTGGTCCATCGACCAATGAGCGGAATACCTTAAAGCACTGAGAAATATTATGTCGTTTTAAATTAGGTATCCCGCCTCCTTCCAGCGAATCGTTCTACTGTTTTTCTCCTAGGTAAGGATGGATGAAATCCAGGGTATACATGCGAGAGTGAATGTATATGCGGTGTTATGGGCCCCACCGTCATATGGATATAGTTTGTGTTTCAAAGGGATGTTTTGTACCTGGATGTCCAAAGCATATAGGAGAAGAAATGTTATTGTAAGCGCTGGATCAGATTTCTTGGTAGCAGAGTTATGGTTACTATAGATTAGTTTGGTGATTATTGATTATTGATTATTTCATGCCTAACATTTTATGTTGAGTCGCGTTACGTTATATGTAAGTCGAAGTTTTAACGCTTCCAAGAAGTAGGAAGTGGAACACGTGTGGCAAGATCAGTCACATGGAATAGTGTGTTGTCTGAATTCATATTGGTAATAACACAGGTTGTGTTATGATAGGGACATTTTCCGTATAAAAGGTGTGTGAGTGAAATAGCAACCGGTTTTCTTGTGAAACTCTGGCCTTAATTCTCAGGAGCAGTATAGTCTCCACATGTGTTTTATCCTCAGAGAAACGGGTTTACCCCTTGCTTGAAAGAAGGGTAAGGTAGAGGGAAGTGCTACTTTATCGGCGAAACGGGAAAATTCTGTGGTAAGGTAGAGGTAAGCGCTGCCTACTGGAAAATACAGAATTGCTGTGTAAATGGATAAAGCTATCTCTTTGGTTTAGCAAAATCAGACAATGTAAATGTGTTTTTAATGTTGTAACTAACAGAAAACTGTTGGAAAAGAAATTGCCGAAAATTTTTGTAAAGGAGGGGTCAGGAGCAAAACTGACGTAGACAAAAGCCGCGCTGGGATTGGACAGTGTGCTAGTCATACAGAAACAGGAGCAGAACTGACGTAGACAAAAGCCGCGCTGGGATTGGACAGTGCGCTGTAGACAGAAACCGCTCTGATTGGAGCGTTGGTGTGAGTCGCGCTAGCATTGGTCAAATAGACTAGTGACGTGGAAGTTTATGATTGGTGTGTTGGTGTGAGTCGCGCTAGCATTGGTTGGAATAACGCATAGAGAACAGTGTTGAATTGTGGACTGTTGAGGAGAGAAAGAGATTGTGAATCATGTCGTATTATGAATATGGTAGAGAGAAAACGTCGTGGATGTCGAAAGTTAAGAACTTCTTTAAGAAAGACAAAAAGGTAGTGACTAGAGAGGGACAAGTAATTCCTCCGCCGAAATCACCAGCTTCGCATATGATGCTGAAGTACGGATATCATACATGCATATGGTTAGAAAATTGGACAACATATACTAAGAATGATGGAGCATTGGCTTTTCCTGAGAATGGTTCATTTAGTGTAGCTGTACTTCGGAATTTGAGAGAGAAAATGATAAAACTAGAACCTAGACCTAGACCGACACAGTTTGAAGCTTTAAGTGAATGGGAAGATGAAATGTATGAACGAGAGAGATTCAGAGGATTAAAGAAACATGAGTTTGTGCCTGGAAGGTTATGGGGAGTGAATCATGAGGACAGACTAAAGCGTTGGAGATGTGCTAATATGACAGGAGATTTGTTTCCAGCTTTTATAGTTGAGGAAGAAGCAAAGAGAAAGTGTACAGAGAAAAAGAAACATGTGGTTACTGAAAAGTATGGGTATGGTGGTAGTGAGACGGAAGACGAATTGCTGGAAGATATTTTAAACAGAAACCCACCTCCATACCAACAGACTTCTGCGGGGGTGACACCTAATGCACCGCCAATGGAAAATGGGAGGAATAAAAATCCCGAACGAGGATATGAGATAAATAGGTCACAAGATCAATTGAAAACTTCACAAAATGAGGAGATAGAAAGTGACAATACAACCGAATTAGCAAAAACCACAAGAGAATTAACTGAAAAGATAAGAGAATTAACAATGAATTTGGAAGCTGTAACTGTACCAGTAACGATAGGTCCAGTAATGCCCGTTTTTGAGAATCAGAAAATTGATGAACGTTCTTTAGTGATTCCTATGAATTCACATTTCCAAAGAAGGAGAGAAGGGATGGAACTTGATAATGAAAGTGCACACAATTTGGTTAGTACCTATAGACCAAGCCCACCTACTAATTTGACGATAAATGAGAATGAGTTCAGGAGGATACCTATGGTAACTGAGTCTGCATCAGAGACACCAGAAAGGAGTAAAAATTGGATAGAATTAAATAGTACGCCTGTAGGTCCAACTCCAGATGAATTAAATGAATGGATGAAAACGCTAAAAACGAAAGAGACAGAAGAGAAACCATTAGATGTAATTAGGTTAAAAATAGACATGGAAGAATTGATTTTAGGGATGATTGGTACAGAAAAATTGAAAAGTTATCAGGATGACGAGATTATGTTTTTGTGTAAGAGCATTACATGGAGAGCTAGAAATTTACATGACAAATTAGAAGAGACAGCAAATGAACTAGGAGTAGAATTTGTAAAGGTGAGATCGTTGCAGAAACCATATAGAGTAGATTTTTGCAGAAAGATATAGAAAATTTGAACACATCAGGACGGTTGACCCAAATAAAAGAATTAATTGTTCTATTGAGAAAATGGGGTGATGTGGATAGATGGAGAAGTAGATGGACAAAAAGGAATGAGAAAATAACAGATAAAGCGTCTTTGGCTTTTGCGGTGACAGACAAGGAACCATTTGTAAGGGAGTACCCGATGAGAGAAACTCCAGGAGGTAGTTATGTGCATGTTCCATGGTCCAGACAGGATATACTGTCATTTACAAATGACTTCCCGAAGTTGAGAGAGAAGCCAGTAGAATGGTACAGGCAAGTGGAGAGATTTGTTAAAGTTTCAAAGGTGTTGTGGATAGACTTGGATGGACTGTTTGATATAGTAGTACCAGCTGACTTGTGGACAGAGTGTAAGATTACTATTGATTGGCCAACTGTAGAATATCCAAGAGATGCTAAAACAGGAGCAAAACAGTATGGTATGCAGTTCCTAGTGAACACTGTAGGTTGACGTATGGTTAGTATAATAAGTTATACACTAAGGGCAGGAGAACATTGCCTCCTTTTACCCAGACTGGGTTGATGTCATAGATCTACAGGTACCACTTTTTAGGGTGCTGTAAGGGTGGTCACTTTATTAGTTTATTGTGTACCCCTACCAAAAAGTGTGGATAGACATAGATCTTGATTTGGTCCTGAAGAATTGCCTTCTAATTGAAGTATCGGCAAGAAACATGTTGACCTTAATGCGCACTAACCCCGTGACCTTATAACAGGGGTGTGCGATTTTCACGTTTTTTAATGAAGGAGAGTGGCCACGATCATTAAAGTTGTTTTGGGTGGACCACCCCCCTTTTTGTTTTAACCTCACTTCTACACTCACTACATCTACACTCACTAGGGCCCTCACACGCACGGCACCTTACGGCAAAAAGGAAATAAAGATCTCCGCCAAAAGGCCCCGTCAAGGGCACCGATCGGGTATTGCAGCGCCGACCCGATAAGGAGCAGACCCGATGATGAAGCAAGACACCCCACTGATGGGGGTGTGTGAGGGTCTCTTTTCCAAAAGGAGGCAATGTTCTCCTGCCCTTAGTGTATAACTTATTATACTAACCATACGTCAACCTACAGTGTTCACTAGGAACTGCATACCATACTGTTTTGCATCACTTTGGGGCATGTATGCTGGACCTGGATAAATATAGCCCATAGTCCTTTATTTGTTAATATGCTAAAACAGGAGCGCCAGGACCAGAAGTGATGAGGAAATATGATCAAGTAATTACCTTTTTGAAAAATAAGATTCCACCTAAAGAAACGGATTGGGTAAAAACAGACAGAACCACACAGGAAAGTAAAGAATCAGTGCATGCTTACTATGAGAGGCTATTGTTAGTTTTTAAACAGTATAGTGGCTATGAGACACTAAATGAGAAAGATATGAGTCATTTTATATATAGATTTGTGTATGGATTGAAACCGGAGATAAGTGAAATGATTAAACAGCATATGATTTGTTGGCAGAATAGCACAGTTGATGAGGTTTTGAGATATGCTAAGTATTGCAGTGATGATATTGAGAGTAGACAGCGTAAATTGAAAGAGAAAGCCATGTGGGCACAGGTGAAAGTTGCGGAGAAACAAGAAGCTCAATTGAGTAATTCCGTTAATGAAACAGGACAAACTAGATTCAGACCAAATACAGGTAAAGGAAAGGGACAAATGAGCATAGATGAGGCAAAGAAAAAGTGGCCATGCCACAACTGCGGAAAGCTAGGACATTGGAGAAACGAGTGTAAATTTCCTCCAAAACTTAATGCGGAAAATCAATCATTAAATCCACAGGTGCAGAGTGAGGTAGTTACTCAACAGAGTCAGGTGCCACAACCACCACTTCCCAAGAGTGTTAATCAACAGAAATTCAGTGCAGAAACAGGATTCTACGGAGGAGAGCAGGTAACACAGTTGCCGCGTGCAGCTGCCATTTCTCAATATTGGTTACGACAGGATAGTGATGAGTCGGATGAAAGTTTATGACGGTGCCTAGGAGAGGAGGAATAGTGCGTACTTGGCGCAACTCTAGAGGTAGATCAAGCAGGTCCATTTGTGGATGGAGAAGTGAATGGTGCAAATGTAACATTCCTTGTGGACACTGGAGCTACCCGTTCTACTGGCAGGTCAGTGGAAATTCCAAACCTTCCTCTCTCTGGTGAAAATATCCAAGTAGTCGGAGTATCGAATCAGCAGATTAGGGCGCCTCTTACTAAATTAGTGGAGGTAAAGATTGGTCCATTTAGTGAAATGCACCGATTTGTGGTGTGTGATTGCAGTCCTGTGAACATATTAGGACGCGATCTACTCTGCAAGATGAACTGCACCATCTATTGTACTCCAGATGGAATTGCATTTCAGACCCCAGATGAAGATGTTCTGTATAAAATGACTATGGTAAATTTAGAACCAGAAGTAAATGATTTGTTTCCTGTATTTGATGCAGAGAAAATCCCAATTGGACTGAAAGAGACAGTGAAACAGGAAGTGTGGGACTTTACAGGAGAAGATATAGGGTTAATGAAAGGAGTAGACCCAGTTAAAATCTCTGTGAATGAGGGAACGAGTTACCCAAATACACCCCAGTATAAATTGACACCAGAAATAATTGAAGGAATAACACCAGTAATAAATAAAATGATTGAACAAGGGATTCTAAAAGAAATCATGAGCAGTCCATGTAATTCGCCGATAATGGGACTGAAAAAGCCGAACGGAACATATAGAATCGTACAGGATTTGAGGAAGGTAAACAAAATTGTTGTGCCTTGTTGCCCAATAGTACCGAACCCTGCTGTGATTCTATACCAGATTCCACGTGAAGCAGAATGGTACACAGTGATTGATTTATGTCATGCATTTTTCTCTATTCCATTGCATCCAGATAGCCAGCCATTATTTGCGTTCAGGTTCGGAGAGCGTATTTTGGCATGGTGCCGAATTCCTCAGGGGTACACAGAAAGCCCCTCGATCTTTAATCAGATTTTAAAGAAATCTTTGGAAGATTTGAAAATGCCAGAAAAGTCAGTAATGGTTCAGTATATTGATGACCTACTGGTGGCATCAAGAACGAAGGAAGCATGTGTCAATGATACAATTGCTTTACTGAATCATTTAGCAAAAAGAGGACATAACGTGTCCCATCAAAATTGCAGTTTTGTCAACAAGAAGTCCAATATTTATGGCATAAATTTGAAAAAGGAGTGCGAAAAGTAACAACCGAGAGAATAAAAATAATTCAAGGAATGAGAGCTCCAATGACGCAAAGAGAGGTAAGAATGTTTCTGGGAATGGTTGGATATTGTCGACAATGGATAAGTGGATTTTCATTAATTGCCAAACCATTACAGAAATTGACAACAAAGGATGTTAAAGATCCTTTTGAAATGAATGATGAGGAAATGAAAGCATTCAGAGAATTGAAAAAGAAATTGTGTGAAGCTCCGGCATTGGGAATGCCTGACTATGAAAAAGACTTTGAGTTGTATTGTAGTGAAAGAGATGGTGTGCATTATCAGTCTTAGTGCAGAGACACGGAAACATGAAAAGACCAATTGCATATTTCTCAGCTGTTTTAGACCCTGTAGCGAAAGCGTTGCCTGGATGTTTGAAAGCAGTTGCTGCTACTTGTGTGAGTCTGGAACAGAGTGAAGGCATAGTGATGGGATATCCACTGAGAGTATATGTCCCACATTCTGTGGAAATTCTCTTGACAAGAACGAAAACCCAATACATGACACATAGTCGGCTGACTAGGTATGAAAAAGTAATTTTGAGTGCAGATAATGTAACTATTGACAGATGCAAGAATGTGAATCCTTCGACATCGTTGCCAGATGAAGAGAGTGTGATTGAAATGGATGAAGTGGATCGTGATTGTCTGAATGTGCTTGAATATTGTACAAAACCGAGACCGGATATAAGAGATGAGCCCTTAAAGGAATCAGATTATATTATGTTCGTGGATGGTTCATGTTTGAGAACAGATGATGGAGTTCTAAGTGCAGCATATGCAGTTTGTACAGTAGCCACTGCAATGGAAGCATCTTGTCTGAAAGGGATACGTTCTGCCCAAGTAGCAGAATTAATTGCTCTGATTCAAGCATGCAAGTTGGGAAGAAATGTACGGATCACAGTTGTGACAGATAGCCAGTACGGTTTTGGGGTTGTGCATGACTTTGGTCAGATATGGTCACAGAGAGGTTTCTTGACGTCTGCAGGTACGCCGATCAGAAATGGAGATTTTGTGAAAAAGTTGCTTGAGGCGATACAGCTGCCTAAACAGATTGCTGTGGTGAAGTGCAATGCACATAAAAATGGGGAAGACTACATAACTGTCGGCAATAAGTATGCTGATGAGATTGCACAGTATTGTGCAAAGAATGTAGTTTCTTTAAACAGAAATCGGGAAAGAGAGCATATTTCATGTCCTTTGCTTTTTACTAACCCTGTTGAGACATGGGAGGAGGTGAGACAATTTCAGGAAGCAGCAGATGATGAGGAGAAAGATACATGGATAAAAGCAGGATGTAGAAAAATGAGGAAAATGATGTTTGGGTTTATAGAGATGAAAGACCAGTTATGCCTGATAGCATGATTTCTGACATGGCACGGATGTACCATGGACAAGCTCATATCGGGAGAGATTCAATGATCAGACTTTTTAGACAACCATGGTATAATCCAAAATTCAGAGCCATAGCTGAAAGTCTTTGTCAAAGATGTCTTCTTTGTCAACAGTTAAATCCAGGAAGGAAGACAGTAGTGAGTCTAGGAACAATAGGACGAGAAGGAGGTCAGTTCACTAGAATGCAATTGGATTTCATAGAAATGCCCCCAAGCAATAGACTAAGGTATGTCCTCGTAGTCGTCTGTTTGTTTTCCCGGTGGGTGGAAGCATACCCGACCAGAAGGAATGATGGAATCACGGTAGCAAAACTTATGCTGCGAGAATTCATTCCAAGGTATGGTTTTCCAGCCACGATTGAAACAGATAGAGGAACACATTTCCAAAACGAATTAATAAAACTGATTTGTGAAGCACTTAGTATTAAACAGAAACTGCATTGTGCATACAGACCAGAGGCTTCTGGAATAGTAGAGCAAGTAAATGGAATAATTAAGAACAGGCTAGGTAAAATGTGTCAAGCCACAGGACTCAAATGGCCAGATGCCTTGCCATTAGTTTTAATGACAATCAGAAGTATTCCGGAAAGAAAAACAGAACTCAGTCCCCACGAGATAATCATGGGACGAGCAATGAGACAAGCACATGTACCTGTCAACAAACTACTGACTATAACTGATGATCTGGTGCTGGATTATTGAAAAGGATTGGCTGATGTGGTACATTCTGTGTTTCATCAGGTTGGACCGGATGCGACCACTCTTGAAAGAAAACCAGCCCACGACTTGAATCCAGGAGATTGGGTCCGCATAAAAGTCCATAGAAGAAGAAACTGTTTGGTTCCTCGCTGGGACGAACCGCGACAGGTGATCCTGGTGACAACCACTGCAGTAAAATGTGCAGGAGTTGAACACTGGGTACATGCCAGTCACACCATCAGAGTTCCAGAACCTGAAGATCGACATGTAAGTCTACATCTGGAAGCATTGGATAACAGTTCAGCATCTGACGCAGAAGAAGAGACGAACAGGGTTCCAGAACCTGAAGATCGACCTGTAAGTCGACATCTGGAAGACCCAACTACAAGTGCAATGACAGAAAGAGTGGAAGAAATAGCTGAAGTTCCAGAACCTGAAGATCGACATGTGAGTCGACATCTGGAAATATCAGACACCAGTTCAGAATCGGATACAGATCATTCGGATTGTGAAGAAAATCTGAAAGGAAATTGGAAATTTGAAAGCATAAGAGAAGAAACTGAGCACAAAGACAGTAACAGTGAGCAACCAAGTACGAGTTGTGGTAAAATCCTTCGGAGATAATATTAATAGATGAAGAAGGGAGAGTTTCAAACAGAAAGTTAGAACAATCGGAAGATCCCCGAGGAGCAATAGGGACAGATCGACGAACAAAAGAACAGGGAAATTTAGAAGCAGATAGGAAGATTGACACAAATTCGGAAGAACCTCGAGGAGGGACAGAAGTAGGTGAACGAAGGAAAATAAGAGAGAAACCACGAATAGATGAAGAAAGTGAAATTATAAAATTCAAAATAAGAGACAATAAAGAAAGAACTGAAACAGAGTCAGAAGAAAGTGGAGAAGAAAGAGATCAGAAACTAGAATCAAGGAAGAGAACTTGGAAAACAGAATGAGAGAAAAAAGAAAGTGAGCCAAAAAGGCCAAGAAAAGGAGACAATTGGCCCAACGAAGTCAGGAAATGAAGATACAGGATCATAAAGCTAGATGGGAAAAGTGCTGAACAAGTAAATGAAATAACAAGTCAGAAAGAGCAAGAAAAACAAGGTGGAAAACACTTGCAGAAAACGAAAAGAGTAAAGAAAGTAAATCTGATGTATAAATCGCCTGAATGGCTGTACATTGCTTTGACTGATATCAAAGAAGAAGAGAACACTCACGAGAACCCAGAACAAAGCTGTAACCAAATGGGTGAAGGTGAAGTGCAACAAACTTGAAGAAAATCGAACGAATTTCTACCGGAGTTGACAAAATACTGGATTTGACAAAGAAGAGAATTCTGAAAAGAATTAAAATAAAGTACCAAGCAAAGACAAAAAGTTAGAGTGCAGGGTGGCTAAGAGGTCATTTCTGAGGTGTGGTGACACAATTTTTCCTTGTACATAAATAAATAGGTTATAGATCAAAATGGTAGATACTAAAGATAGAAAATGTAGATGTGAGTTCTTAAGCAGATGGTGTAAGATGTGCTTCTTTTGTACAGTATTGTTAATGACAGTATGGGTGATTTTAGCAATCACTATTCCAATTAGTTTAGCTGTAGAAGAAACGTCTAATCACACAGAGAAAGGAAAAGGAGCTAACATTCAAGAAACAGCTATATTAAAGAGTAGTGCAGAATTACATAAAGACAAATCAATAACAGATTTTTCAAAGAATGTTTTTACAAAACTATTATACTTGACGTATGGAATAACATGTAGTGTTTTAGCAAGTTTATTTTATAAAACAGGAAAATTAGAATATTATTACACTAATATAGATAAGATTTTTGCAAAGATTCCTATAGTTTCTGAACTAAACAAAATAAAAGAGGGAAAACATTTGGTGAATTTTTCATAGAAGATAAGATTTTAACATTAGAAGATATAGTCAAAAACAACCTTACCTGTGAGTTAAAGAATGAAGAAAAGGTATTTTTAGAAATGGTTGAGGATAGAAGAGCGAAGTTTCAAAGAAAAGTGATAGAAGAGACAAAAACACCTCTTTGGGTGTTTGAGGAAGAGAATCATGACAAGAAAAAGACAAATGCAGCTATGACTCTGGATTGGCCCCAACAGGGAAGGTTGTGCATTAGAAGAAATAAAACAAGATATGACAATTATTTCGTGGGTTCCAGTGATTGCCATGACAATTATAAAATTTTAGGCGGATGGGGATTCAAAGGGGGAAAAGATCCAATATTTCCAGGGATCTATTATATTTGTGGTAATAGAGCTTATTACAGGTTGCCGGACCATTGGTATGGGTCATGTTATTTAGGCCTGGTCTTTCCAAAGATTTTTCATGTGGATAGAACAGAAAAAGGAACACACGAAATGATAAATGCATTTACACGTAGAAAAAGGGAAAGTTTTTCCGAAATAGTAGGAGATATATTTGGAGCATTGATACCAGCAGTGGGAATATCTTTGAATGCATTTAAAATTCGGAAGTTATCCACAGTAGTAGATCGTTTATCTACAGATACTGCTGGAGGGTTCTTGATGGTAATTACCGAGATGGTTGCCATGAGAGCTATGGTGATGCAAAACCGACTTGCCCTTGACATTCTTTTGGCAAAAGAGGGTGGAGTCTGTGGAATGCTGAAAGTCCAACATTGTTGCACTTACATTCCAGATAAAAGTGAAAATATACAAAAGTATATAAAGAATATTACAAATTTGCACAAAGAACTTGTTCCACTGGAGGTTGAAAGTGCGTTTGGAAAACTTGGTAAGAGTTTTTCCTCAGTAATAAATTGGTTTACTAGAATGAGTGGATTAATAATAGGGAAAGTCATAATAGTAGCAACCATGATAATCATAATAAGTTTAGTATTAAAGCTAATAATTACATGTATAAAGAGAAGAAGAAGACAGAATAAAATAGAAAAAGAAAACAAGATAAACAAAGAGAGAGAGAGAGAAATGGGTGAAATAGAGTTAGAAGAGATAAAAGAGAACATGTATAAAAAGACCAAGAGACAAGTTGAAAGGGATACAGTTGTGTGAACTAACAAAACAAACGGATAAAGAAATATGCTGTCTGATAGAATTGTGTAACATGGGTTTTTGTGGTGATATTAAAAATCACCAAAGGGGGAGTTGATGGAGCAGGCTAAATGAAAAAATGTTAACCTCCTAATATTTACGTAAAATAATTAACAAATAAGTTCGTTTAAGTAAATAACCAACCTTGTATGTTACATGTGAAGGGTTAAAGGTAACACGCTATTTATGTGCAAACTAATTTACTTACAATTGTTGACGTGGATAACATAAGTCTAATATTGCGTATTAATAAAATAATAAAATGCAAGTTTTGTGCTTTGAAAATAAACGTGTAGTGGCAAAGTAAAGCGATGGTAAGTAAGGGACGGCTTTATATGTCGCTTTTGCTAGGTAATACTTAATTGGGGTACGTAGAATGACGGGAGGGAAACGAAAGGGTTTATTTTCTTTATTCTTAACTATATTTTGTTTATCTTTATAAATAGTGCGCTTAGGCCTGTTGAGCAGCGATATAAAACGGCCGCCATGAGCTAGAATACGCAGTGCGCGAGAGAAGTTATGAAAAGAGAGAAAGGCCGTGAACAAAAGGGATCATGTGATCGTTCCAAAAGCCTAGAATGGAAGTATGGTCAAGGCTATGATGACCTTATAGAAATCAACGTGTGCCAAGACTGATCAGCAAGAAGCGTGAGAAGTCACGGAGAATAAGTGAACAAAAGACAAAGGAACTGTTGAACCTAAAAAGTATCGGAAAATGATACAATTTGGACTACCAAAACGGATGAGTAATGTCATGAACCCGTGTGAAAGGATGAAAGCATGAACATTCCACAAAGAACTGGTTGGAACAAGGATTATTGATAATAAGATGTATATGGACCCGAATGAACCAATTAGAGAGAATCACGCCATAAAGATGTAACATTTTCACTTAGTAATCTAGTATTAGGGTATAAGAAGACCTACTCTTGGGGGGCGGGTTAGAACTTTTGCAGATCCTTGAGAGCTGACTTGTGGAAGAACTTTAGATGACTTTTGGGAGAGCTGCTTTTGCTGCTGCTGCTGATGCTGACGAGCAGATGCTGCTGCTGCTATTTTATATTTTAAATTGAGCATGATGATGCTGCTTTTTGGAGAACCTTTTGCTCTTAATAGATTTTTCATTTAGAACTATTAGTCTTTATGCTTCAATTAATGAAAGGGAAAGGAACAGAAGGCCTGTTTTTCCAGAACAGATAGATAGATCCTTTGGGAGTTCTTGCTGTGACGAACTTTATTCTTCCATCTAATAGGTATGCATTGCAATTTCAATTTATTCTTATAATGATGCTAAATGTAATAACCTGAATAATAAAACTGAAGACTTATTCCATGCTTCTAAAATTTATATAAAACTTTATTATCTTTAAACACTGACTCAGTGGTTCTTTAGCTCAATGATAAATGTAAAATGTTAAAGGGTTTATTATGATTGAGCTGGTCTTAATCACCATCAACTGATTCCTACTAGTTGGTCCATCGACCAATGAGCGGAATACCTTAAAGCACTGAGAACTATTATGTCGTTTTAAATTAGGTATCCCGTCTCCTTCCAGCGAATCGTTCTACTGTTTTTCTCCTAGGTAAGGACGGATGAAATCCAGGGTATACATGAGAGAGTGAATGTATATGCGGTGTTATGGGCCCCACCGTCATATGGATATAGTTTGTGTTTCAAAGGGATGTTTTGTACCTGGATGTCCAAAGCATATAGGAGAAGAAATTTTATTGTAAGCTCTGGATCAGGTGTGTAGAAGGAGATTCTTTCGTTGAGGTATTGGGGTCCGGTGTTGTGGAGGGATTTGTAGGCGTGAGTGAACAGCTTGAAGGTCACTCTTTTTTTCGATGGGGAGCCAGTGGAGGTCTCGTAGGTGCTGGGTGATGTGGTCTTGTCATGGGATGCGAAGGATGAGTATGGCTGCGGCGTTCTGGATGGTCTGGAGTTTGAGGAGTAGCGATTTGTTGATTTCGGCATAAAGGGCATTCCCCTAGTCCAGTCTGCTGGTTATGAGTGCATGGGTGACGCTCTTTCTGGATTTGGGGGGGATCCATTTGAAGGTCTTGCAGAGAATGCGGAAGGTATTGAAGCACATGGAAGATACAACGTTGACCTGTCGGTTCATGGTGAGGGAGGAGTCGAGTATGATGCCGAGGTTGCAGGCATGGTCTATGGGTTTGGGAGGGTTGCCGAAGGCGGTGGGACACCAGGTGTTGTCCCATGCGGAGGGGGTGGAGCCGAAGATGAGGACTTCCTTTTTCTCCGAGTTGAGCTTCAGGCAGCTGCTGCTCATCCAGAATGTGACGTCTTTCATTCCTTCCTGGAAACTGTGTCTGGTGATGTCGGGTTCCTTGGTGAGGGAGAGGATGAGCTGGGTGTTGTCGGCGTAGGATACTATACTGAGTCCATGTTTTCTGAGGATCCTTGGGATACTCCGTAGCTGATCCCTGTGGGTTTGGAGAGGAAGGGCAAGAGTCTGATTCTTTGAGTTCGGTCGGTGAGGAAGAAGCAGATCCAGTCTAGGGCAGTTCCATGTATGCTGGCGTTGTGGAGGCTGGCAGTTAGTGTTTGGTGGGAGACAGTGTCGAAGGCTGCTGAGAGGTCTAGTAGGATAAGGGCAGCTGTGTGGCCCTGGTCGAGGTGAGTGCGGATGTCGTCCGTGGCGGCTAGGATGGCGGTCTCGGTGCTTTGGTTGCTGTGGAATCCAGATTGGGAAGTGTTGAGGATCGAGTTGGATTCTATGAAGTTCGTGAGCTGGTTGTTGATGATCTTCTTGGTTACTTTGGCTACGAAGTGGAGAAGAGAGATGGGTCTGTAGTTCTTGAGGTCCGTCGGGTCTGCAGAGGGCTGCTTGAGGAGGGGCTTGACTTCCGTAGTTTGGGTGCTATAGTGGAGGTGGCTCTGTGGAAGATGTGCGGAGGGCAGGGGTCGGTGGGGGCTCCTGTGTGTATGCTCCTCATGGTCTTAGCTGTGTATTCTGCGGTGACAGGGGTCCAGGCGGTGATGGTAGGCTTGGTGGCACTGCCGGTGATAGGTGTAGTGTCGGTGCCTTGGTTCCGTTCAGCGAAGTTGTCGTAGAGAGTCCTGATCTTGTGATGGAAGTTGGAGCCAAGTTTGTTGCAGAGGTCCTGGGAGGGAGGGACGTCGGAGGTTTTGCTTGGGGGTTTGGTGAATTCTTGTATTATGCTGAAGAGTTCCTTAGAGTTGCAGGAGTTGGAGAGGATTCTGTCCTGGATGAAGTTCCTCTACGTGGTTCTGATGAGTTGGTGGTTTTCTGTCATGGGGGTCTTGTAGGCGGTGTGCTTCTAAGGTTTTGCTGTTCCTCCAAGCTTTCTAGAGTCGTTGGCGAATGCGCTTGAAATTCTCGGAGGCTGGTGGTGAACCAGGTGGCTTTATGGTGAAATGTCGGTCGGAGTTCTGGAGGGGGACGAGAATGTTTGCGCAGTCGGTGATCCATTTGTGGAGTTTGTTGGCTGCAGAGTTGGCGTCGGCCGTGGTGGGTGGAGGAGCGTGGTTGAGGGTGGAGTTGAGGTGCTCTTCCGTGATCTTGCTCCAGTTCCTGCGTGGGGGGCATGGTGTAGGCTTGTTTGCGGTTGGTTTTGAGAAGGAGAAGTGGACACAGTGGTGGTCGGTCCAGAGGGTTTGCATGGTGTGGCTGAAGTGAATGTTGTTTCCTCCTGCGAAAATGGGGTCGGGGTGTGTCCTGCCTTGTGGGTGGGGGTGGTGATGAGCTGTTTCAGTCTTTTGTTGGCGAGGTTGTCCAGGAGGGCGGTGGAGTTGGGGTCGCTGAGGTTGTCAAGGTGGAAATTCAGGTCTCTGAGCAGTACGTAGTCCGTGGATGCGAGGGCATGGGGTGGTATGAGGTCTGTGATGGTAGTAGTGAACGTGGCGCTCAGTCCGTGAGGTCTGTAGGCGAGGGTGCCGCATAGAGTCGTTCTGGGTTTGATATGGATCTAGAAATGGAGGTGTTCCATGGGGGCCGAGGAGTCATTTGTGCTGGCTTTAGTGAGTCGGAGGGAGTTTTTGTGTACGATGGCGAGCCCACCTCCAGGGTGGTCCTTCCTCTGGATCTTGTACCCATTGTGGATGGTGGTTGCGATGTCGGGTGCGGATGAGGAAGGCGACGTCGGGCGATAGGGTGTTGAGGAGGTTCCATATTTCTACTGCATGTCTGTGTAGGGAGCATACGTTGAGGAGGATGCAGCTCAGGGGTTTGGGCTCATTGGCGTCCGGTGGGTTGGAGGTAGCAGTGGGGTTCTGGATGTGGGTGAAGATGCGGTGCCAGTGTCAGCAGGAAAACTGGCCATGGGTAGTGTTCGGCGTCGACAGCTCGCAGTTGTAGTTTCTTCCGGGGTTGAGAGCATGGAGGGTTGCTGAGTCATAGCGGATGGTGGTCGGAGGACCAGGGTCCCTGGCGCTGGTCGCAGTCGGGTTGTGGATGGGTGGAGACAAGCTTGCCTTTGGCGCGCCAAGGGCACGACCGGTGTGCGGCCTCCATTAAATAGGGGGAGGTGGGAGGGAGTGCAGCTGGGAGCAGGAAAACGCAGGGGGGAGGACCGCGGCGGCAGCAGCAGTGGGGCACACAGAGAAAAAGCACAAGAGAGGCACAAAAAGAGACAAAAAGGCACAATAAAGGCACAAAAAAGGCACGCATAGAAAAGCACAAGAGAGGCACAAACGAGGCACAGACAGACAGCGGAGGCACAGGCACAAAGAGAAAAAAGCAAAAGAAGGGCACAAACGAGGCACAGACAGACAATGGAGGCACAGACAGACAAAAACAGAAAAAAAACAGAAGGCTGGCACAATGGACCAGCAGAAGAGCACAGCTCTCCCACTGGAACACAAGGGATGAGGCTCAGGCAGGAGCCTGCAGGTGGAGGAGGGCCTCGAACACTTACCTGAACCAGAGAGGTGCTGGGGGCTAGGGCGCAATGATGGAGCTGCGTTAGGGGAGAGTAGTTTCCCTGACCAGGAGGTCAGAGGTCTTACTGCCTTACCCCTGGCTCTGAGGCTTAGAAGTGAGATGGACAGGTGTGGAATCTGTATCCGAGGACGGACTCATTTAATTTCGCTCTACGCGGACGGCACACTTTTTTATCTTAAGGCTCCCAGGGAGTCACTTCTGTTGCTCCTGCAACACTTTGAAGCCTTTGGGGACATATCCGGATTGCTTATTAACATGCATAAGTCACTGATCTTTCTGTTGGGCTGATTGACAGGGCAGGACACTGGGGTGCTCCCGGTGCTCCCTCTTTGCTGGGAGTCCGAACGCTTCAGATACCTTGAAATCATGGTTACGCATATGGTGCAGAAGCAGAATCAATGCAATATAAACCGAGTGACAGAGGGCTTAGCTACCTTGGTGCGATTCTGGGTTACCCTAACATTATCTCTAATGTGTCAGGTTGTGGTGGTGAAAGTGGTGTTACCACGCTGTCTCCACACCCTACAGCACTCCCTAAACACATCGCCCAGGTCAGTGTTGAAGTGCTTACAGTCCCTACTGATGGCACTGGTATAGGCGGGAGGTTGGAGCAGAGTAGCACTGGCTGTCTGATGGGGACAACTGGGAGAAGGATTTACTTGAAGATGACGCAAGGGTCGAGAAGCTGCCATACTTTTTATTTTTATTTTTTCCTTTTCATTGACTTTTAGTAAACAGGAGTCATAGTTAAGACAAATCATACAGAGGCAAATACATATACATGTCAATTACATGTATGCTTCTTATATAGACAACGTCCAACAGTTCGTAGATCTTCCCTTTTCCTATACATATATGATAATATTATACTGTAGCTTCTTCATAGTTTTCAATTTGTACATTTACCAACAGCAATAGGCTGGTATTTAACAGTGTTAGATCTCCTACACATCAATCGATAGAGTCCCCCATGTCGTTCAGGATCAGTCTCACCTCCAACTCGCACGGTTGTCCACTATTTGAGTCCTTATATTATTATGCAACTTGTAACTTCCCCCATCAGAGCCCAGGGCTCCTCCCAGCAGAGTGTTTTTTATCTTGGCGTATGATCAGCAGCAATGTCCACTGGATGGGAAACTAGGTATGTTTTAAGAGGTTCCCATATGTCTTTAGGATGTGAGGTAATGCAGGGCATTGGCTAAATACCTGATTGGTGTGCACAGCATGGTATAATGCGGAAACGATATGGGCAGATGTTTCGGATTGTAATAACATATGGAGTGGGGATAGGGTTGGTGGTTCCAATGGATAAGAGGGTGTGTTGTCTTTAATGCCTTTTCTTAGTCTTACGTATAGGAATACATCCGTGGGTGTGGGTGTCAAGTTGACAAATATCTGTACTAGTGTACGGAACTTCCCGTCTAGGGATAAGTCTCCTCAGCACATTATACGTGCCTTTTGCATGACTTTCTTGAAAGCAGTTTCCTGAATCACTTGTATGCGGGGATGATACATTAAGGGGAGTAGAGGGGAGTATATAATTGGAGCGTGTAATAATTCAGCTATGCACCGCCATGCGATCACAGTACTAGTGACCGTCGTGGGGTCTTTCTCGCGGGGTTTGGGAGTGCTACATATTATTTCTGTCAGAGGGATTGGGTCTGTGAGCCATTGTTCCACTGCCAACTGTGGCATATATCTGGGTGGGTGAAACCAATAATGTGCATACTGAGCTTGGGCACAGATATAATACAATTCCTAAATTGGGAACGTCAAATCCCCCTTGGGAATAGGGTTTAATGATTATCTCTCATTTTAGCCTTGGCTGTTTACCTCCCCAGGTCAACCTGATCAATTCCGAGTGTAAGGCCGCAAAGAAATGTCTGCAAGAATAATATGGTATATTCATAAATAAATATAACAACTGGGGGAGAATCACCATTTTTATAAGAGATTTTCTCCCTGCCAGAGATAAGGGCAACGAAATCTGATGCATGATACAGCTCGTGATATTTTCCAAAGCCCTTCTGTAATTAAGACTGTGAGAAGTTGGCCTGGCATATGCTGTCCACTAATTATAGTGGGCACCTTGCACCAGTCCAAACAACCCCTTATTGGAGATAGGTTAAAGACAACCTTTATTGAAAGCTATCCTAGTGGTAGCTATGGAGAGCAGCCTTCAGGCTAAGTCTTGAAGGAATGTAAAGCAGCTTGTTTTACCAGTCTATAATCTCTTGAGTGACCAAATGAAAGAGGACCACACCAGGTATATATTCAAAATATATGTATTTATTGCTAAACACACCCCTCTAGTCTCTTTATGAGGCTAGAGTTCGAAGTACATAAGTTATAAGTTAGTTATCAACAGTAATAGCACAAATACACTTTTGAGCCCTAGGGGCGTACCAAACCATATACCAATAAAGTGGTATAAGAACCACGACTGAGCTAGGCACAAGGCCTAGAGCCTGTAGAAGTGCTTGGACCACAAGGAACCACCCATGGTAGTGACACAGGGGACCCACGGGGGACGCGTGCAGTGTGAGAACACAGCCGCGAATCGCCGTTGACTTCTATGGGGAAAGTCGCGGTTGGAATTTTAAAGAAAAGGGACACTTAGAGGAGGACTTGGAGCAAACCCCTTTAGAACTGGGTTGTTCTAGAGTCTATACCCATGGGAGCACCGGAGTACTCGAGTTACCTCACCCAGGGAAGCCGGGTGCATAGGTGTCTTTCGGGGTCGGGTTTCGTCTTCGTTTTCAATGGCGATCTGCTGCAAAGTGCTGCTGGCGGCCAAGTCGAAAGTGTTCGGGTGGATCCAAAGGTGGATCGAAGATCTGAAGAACCTGAAAGCAGAGGGGACAGAGTCTGGGTCACTAGCCAGTGACCAGGAAGGCGATGAGCAGATGCCCACCGATGTCGAGTGCTTCAGGTAGGTTGATGGTCGTCTTGACTCTTCAGCCACGAGGTCCAGGAGGCATCGATGATGACCAGGAGCTGGATTCGAGCTGTCCCATGACGTCTGTCGATTGCAGGGGTGTTGGCGACCGGATTTGACCCAACAAGCTTTGGCAACGGCAAGTCTTGTGGAAATCGAAGAAGGACGGTTGTTCAGGCCAGCAAGGTCTGTAGGACTCACCCAGAGACGGTAAGTCAGGGCACGCCTGGAGCAACCAGGGAGCCCAAGCAGAAGAATATTGGCCTTCAGGAGGGCCTACTAGCCAATGGACTAGCGACCGCGAAGGAGCCTCGAGTGGACGCACTTAGACCTGGCTCATGGGACACACGTGGAGTGGAGGCCAGTGATCTTCGGTGCAGTCAGTGCTGGAGGCTGGGACTACTCGGAGCCCAAAGCACAATTTCGTGGGAGACCCAGAAGAGGATGCACTTGCAAATGTACTTGGTGTCCAGGGGTCACGGTTCCACATTACCCACGACAGCTACGGGCCTCAGCTTTGCTGGGGACTCAGGGCAGCCTCGGGGAAGTCTGGAAATCCACCTCTGGTGATGCAAAGACTTCGGCGTCCGGCGGGCGCTTCAGCGATGCAGACCGGACAATTGCTTCATTGGTGCCTGCCAAGCAGGGGAGTCACTCCTTGACCCCAAGGGAGATTCTTCAGTCCTCTAATCTTAAAGTAGAGCATCGAAGGTCCAGGATTCTGTGTCAGAGTTTCGTCCAGGTAAATCTAAAGTCCTAAGGACTGGGGTCCCATACTTATACCAAGTTAGGGGGTTGGACATACTCTGGGGACCCACCTATGGGAGGGTCAGGGCAGAGGGGTGGTTACACCCCTTTCCATAGTCCAGTTTCGCGCCAGAGCAGGGGCTGGAAGCCCCTGAGCCGGTGTGAACTGGGGTATGCACAGGGACACCAAGTGTGCCCCCAGTGCAGGACTTCAAAGCACCAGAGAGTGCTCCCGCCCAGCCCCAATACACACTATCCTGTCTGGGGAGGTGGTTACACCTCCCTGGGACAGGAAACCTATTGTCCAGGCCTCCCCTGCCGGAGTTTCGGTCAGCAGCAGGAGGCCAGACTCGTGTCTGTGGCAGCGGCATCCATTTTGTGATGCCAGGGCTCTGGAAAGAAGTTACCGGGTATGCCGGTGGGTACATGTCTCTCCCTCTAGAAGGGTGGAATGCTACCCCCGCCGCCAGAACTGGCGGGGGGGTAGTATTCCAAGATGTTTGACACCAAACTCGACATGTTTTGGTGCAGCCAGTTCAAAGTTAGCATTCTACCGCGAGGATATAATGCACTTAAGAGTATATGGTCAGGCTGCACTGCAAACAGCATCAGAGGAGGTACTCGAATGCTGCAGAGGGGCTCTGCTCATGCAGGGGCACCCTCTCACATAAAAACCAAGCACTCTGCCTTCAGGATTGTCAAGGCCTGCCATAGGAGTGACTTATAGGTTTATAGGTTTGTGCAATGGTAGTGATATAGGTAGCCTATACCACTGTAAGGGGTGCATGCACCACCTTACTCAGGCTGCGATAGCAGGCCTGTGGTGTCATTTTGGCTGGCCTTCCAGGGGTGGCATAATACATGCTTCAGCCCCTGGCAGGCCTCTGAGGTACCTATGCCCTGGGTACATAGTATACCATATACTAGGGACTTATAAGGGCACTCCAGATTCCAATCAGAGATGTGCCTAAGGCACATGGAAACCATTTTAGAGAGGAAGCAGCTAGGCTGGGGTTCTGATTAGCAGGGCCCCAGCCAGACTAAAGTCGAAAAACAGTGAAGCATCAGCAAAAAGTGGGGTACCCATGTGAAGCAGATCCTACTCTCCTACACAAACCCCCCAAACGTAGGGACATTAAACTAACCTTGCCCAGTTAAGTCTTCATGTTCTAAGTGGAAGTACCTAGAGAGTCCATCTGCATTGGCATGGTTACTCCCAGGTCTATGTTCCACTGTGAAGTCCATCCCCTGTAGGGAAATGGACCACCTAAGCAGTTTGGGGTTTTCACCCTTCATTTGTTTTAGCCATAAGAGGGGCTTATGGTCTGTTTGAACAAGGAAGTGAGTACCAAACAAGTATGGCCTCAACTTCTTCAGAGCCCAGACCACAGCAAAGGCCTCCCTCTCAATGGCTGACCAACGTTTCTCTCTAGGGGTCAGCCTTCTGCTAATAAAAGCTACTTGCTGATCCTGACCTTCATCATTCAATTGTGACAGTACAGCCCCTACCCCCAATTCAGATGCATCTGTTTGGACAATGAACTTCTTGGAGTAATCAGGACTCTGTAGAATGGGAGCAGTGCACATGGCCTGCTTTAGGTCATCAAATGCCTTTTGACAGCTAACTGTCCACTGAACCTTTTTGGGCATTTTCTTGGAAGTTAAGTCATTCAGGGGTGTCACTATTGATCCATACCCCTTGACAAATCTCCTATAGTACCCAGTCAGGCCTAAAAAGGCTCTCACCTGAGTCTGGGTAGTTGGAGCAGTCCAGTCCATGATGGTCTGGATTTTGCTCTGCAAGGGTTGAACCTGGCCTCCACCCACAAGGTGGCCCAGGTACACAACCTGACTCTGCCCTATCTGGCACTTGGTGGCCTTGATAGTCAGGCCTGCTTTCTGCAGGGCCTGCAAAACATTTCTGAGGTGGACCAGGTGATCCTCCCAGGTGGAGCTAAAGACAGCAATATAATCTAGATATGCTGCACTATAGGCTTCCAGACCTGTAAGGACTGTATTCACCAACCTCTGAAAAGTGCCAGGTGCATTCTTCAGACCAAAGGGCATCACCACAAATTGATAATGCCCACTAGGGGTTGAGAATGCTGTTTTTGGCTTTGCATCATCAGCTAGTCTGATCTGCCAGTAGCCAGCTGTCAGGTCAAATGTGCTTAGATACTTGGCTGAGGCCAAAGTGTCGATTAGCTCATCTGCCCTAGGTATTGGATGGGCATCAGTCCTAGTGACTGCATTGAGACCCATGTAGTCCACACAAAACCTCATCTCTCTTTTCCCACCACTGGTGTGAGGTTTTGGCACAAGGACCACTGGACTAGCCCAAGGGCTATCTGAGGGTTCAATAACTCCCAAATCCAACATCTTCTGAACTTCTGTCCTGATACAGTCCCTGACATGGTCAGGTTGCCTATAAATCTTATTTTTAATAGGCAGACTGTCCCCAGTGTCCACTTCATGAGTGCACCAGGTGGTCTGACTGGGTGTCAGTGAGAATATGTGCCTGAACTGATTGAGCACCTGTCTGCAATCAGTTTGCTGCTGGGCAGTGAGGCTGCCTGCCAAGGCTACACCATCCACTGACGCATCATCAGGGTTCTGTGAGAGCAGGTCAGGGAGTGGGTCACTCTCTTCCTCCTGTCCCTCATCAGTAGCCATGAGCAAGCCCATGTCTGCCCTGTCCACATATGGTTTTAACCTGTTGACATGGAGAACCCTGTGGGGACTCCTGGGTGTTCCTAGGTCTACTAAATAGGTAACCTCACCCTTCTGTTCAACAATGGTATGGGGTCCACTCCATTTGTCTTAGAGAGCTGCTGGGGCCACTGGCTCCAGCACCCACACCTTCTGTCCTGGCTGGTAAACAGTCAGTACAGCCTTTTGGTCATGCCAGGCTTTTGAAGTTCCTGGCTAGCCTCAAGGTTTTTAGTTGCCTTTTCATGTACTCAGCCATCCTGGAGCGGAGACCAAGTACATAGTCCACTATGTCTTGCTTTGGGGGCTTGAGAGGTAACTCCCATCCTTCCTTTACCAAGCACAATGGACCCCTGACAGGGTGACCAAACAAAAGTTCAAAAGGGCTGTAGCCAACCCCTTTGAGGCACCTCCCTGTATGCAAATAAAAGGCAGGGCAAGAGTATGTCCCATCTTCGCCTAAGCTTCTCTGGGAGCCCTTTAATCATGCCCTTCAAGGTTTTGTTGAATCTCTCAACTAAACCATTGCATTGTGGGTGATAGGGTGTGGTGAACTTGTAAGTCACTCCACACTCCTTCCACATTGCTTTCAAGTATTCAGACATAAAGTTAGCACCCCTGTCTGATACAACCTCCTTAGGGAAGCCCACTCTTGAGAAAATTCCCAGGAGGGCCCTTGCCACCACAGGTGCTGTAGTGGTCCTAAGGAAATAGCCTCTGGGTACCTGGTGGCATGATCCACTACCACCAGGATAAACCTGTGCCCAGATGCTGTTTGGGGATCCATGGGACCAACAATGTCAATCCCCACCCTTTCAAAGGGAACCCCACCACAGGTAGTGGTATCAGGGGGCCTTTGTGGTGCCACCTGCCTTGCCATTGGCCTGGCAGGTTACACAGGAGCGACAAAACTCCTTGGTGTCTTCAGACATGTGGGGCCAGTGAAAGTGAGGGACAATTCTGTCCCAAGTCTTGTTCTGGCCCAGGTGACCTGCTAAGGGAATGTCATGGGCTAGGGTCAATAGGAAGCCCCTGAACTTCAGAGGTATAACCAACCTCCTGGTGGCACCAGGCTTGGGGTCTCTACACTCTGAGTACAAGAGTCCATCATCCCAATACACTGTATGGGGACCACTAGCTTTCCCAGCAGCCTCAGCAGCAGCTTGCTGTCTGAGGGGTTCAAGAGAGGGGCAGCTCTGCTGCTCCTGGCTCAGATCTGCCCTGGAAGGGCCCCCTGTCCCCAAGAACTCAACCTGGTCAGGTTCAAGCTCCTCTGGGACAGTTCCTTCCTCAGGACTGAGATCATCCCCCTCAAGAGACTGATCTTCCTTCTGAGCCAAGGGGAAGGCACTGCCTTTACCCTACTACTCCTCTTCTTGGAGGGCACTTGGTCCATTATTCCAGAATCCAAGGCCTGTTCAGTGTTAGACATTTTGGCTTGTGACCTGGTCACAGCAAACACATCTGCAGGGATGCCCAGCATTTCTGCATGGGTCCTGAGCTCCACTTCTGCCCAAGCTGAAGTCTCTAGATCATTGCCAAGCAAGCATTCAACTGGTAGGTCTGCACTTACCACAACCTTCTTAAGGCCAGTTACCCCTCCCCAGGAGAAGTTAACAACTGCCAGAGTATGGTCTGTTCTGACATTGCTAGCATTGGTCACTTGGTACATTTCACCAAGTATAATCTGCCCAGGATCCACAAGGTCTTGTGTCACCATGGTGACACTTGCCCCTGTGTCCCTAAATGCCAAAGCCTATTTTCCATTGATTAAGGGCTGTTGCCTGTACTTGCCCAGATTACTGGGGCTCACAGAGGAGGTCACATACATGCCTCCATCACAGACTAGGACAGCCTGAGTGAGTTCTCTGACTAGGTCAGAGCTCATCTCCTACCCAGGGTCAACCCTACTAAACCCTTGGCTTGTGTAGTCCCACCACCAACTGTAACTGCACTAGGGGAGCAGGTGCCTTAGGGGCGTTGGTGGGGGCTGGTGTAGAGTCTTTGGACTTGGTGCAATCACTGGTCCAGTGGGTCTTTTGCTTACAGACCTTGCACCATGGTTTCTTTTGGCCTTTTCCCTTGTTAGACTGTGACTCCCCACCTGAAGAAGATTTTTGGGGGCCTTGTGAAGACTTCTGGTCTTTACCCTTCTCCCCACCCTTATCAGAGTTTTTAGAATCTTGCTTCTTAGGGTCACCACCTTGGTTCTGTACCTTCTGCCTCACCCTGGTTCTGACCCATTTGTCTGCCTTCTTTCCCAATTCTTGGGGAGAGGTCAGATCAGAGTCCACCAGGTGCTGATGCAACAGCTGATTTTGACAATTATTAAGAATCTGCTCCCTCATGATAAGATTGTACAATCCTGTGAAGTCACATACCTTACTGCCCAATAACCAACCTTCCAGAGCCTTGGCAGAACATTCAACAAAGTCCACCCAGTCTTGAGCCTGTGCTGTTTGGGTATCTCTGAACTTTAACCTGTATTGTTCAGTGGTTAGGCCAAAAACATCAATCAGAGCACTCTTCAAGACTGTGTATTTATCAGCATCCTCCTCTCTAACAGTGAGGAGCTTATCTCTACCCTTGTCTGCAAAGGAGAGCCACAAGATTGCTGCCCACTGCTCCTGAGGGACCCTCTGTACTTTACAGGCCCTCTCCAGTGCAGTTATCCATTTGTGGATGTCATCCCCACTCTGGTAGGGAGGGACAATCTTGCTCAGGTTTCTATGGTCATAAGACCTTTCCCTATCTCTGGGGAAATTTTGCCACCATGGGACTTTAGTCCCATCTTTTTTCTCTCTTTGTAGAGATCTAGGGACTCCCTGTCTATAGCCAACTGCTGTTTTCTGAGCTCAAGCTGGTCTTGCTCATACTGAATCAGTCTCTTTCTCCTCTCATGAGAGGACTCTCTCCTATGAGAAGAGACAGAGGTCCCTATTGAGGTGTCAGAGTGGTTAGACTCCTGAGAAGGAGATCTAGCCCTTCTTGGCACACTCTCAACTCTTCCTGGGGGACAAAGGTGAGGTCATTCTGATCCTCCTCTTCATCCACAGGAATAGCTGGGTTTTCCAGGTCAAGGTCATTGTCACCTTCCTGGCCAGTTTCAGAGGGGGGCCTGGGTTTCTTCACCCTGACCCCTTCCTCATCTTCTGCCCCACCCTCTCTGCCTACCCCATCAGACCCTAGGGGTCTGCTGAGATCATCTGACCAAAGCACCTCCCTGAGGTGTTGGGTGCTGGCACTTTTGCCTGTCTTCAGCTTCCTAGTATTGCATAATGCTCTCAATTCCAAGAATGGGAGTTTATCATACTTGGAGGGAAGAAGCCCACTGGCTTCTGGCAAGGACTCACTGGGTCCTGGCTTTGAAGACATTACTAGTGAGGTTTGGTGTATGCACTACCTACTCTAGTGTGGCCTATTAAACTCTCTTGAGTTGTAGAAAGGGTGTGCTATCCCTTAACACACAACTCTAAGTTCAGTAGAACTTACTGTATACTAAGCTTGATTTATATGTACCTAAGGTACCCTTAGTGGTTTTCAGTTGATCAATTCAATCGAGATTATCTGGTAAAACAATAGCAAGCTGGAATCCCACATGCTGCACACCAATGTGAGAAGTTGGCCTGGCATATGCTGTCCACTAATTATAGTGGGCACCTTGCACCAGTCCAAACAACCCCTTATTGGAGATAGGTTAAAGACAACCTTTATTGAAAGCTATCCTAGTGGTAGCTATGGAGAGCAGCCTTCAGGCTAAGTCTTGAAGGAATGTAAAGCAGCTTGTTTTACCAGTCTATAATCTCTTGAGTGACCAAATGAAAGAGGACCACACCAGGTATATATTCAAAATATATGTATTTATTGCTAAACACACCCCTCTAGTCTCTTTATGAGGCTAGAGATCGAAGTACATAAGTTATAAGTTAGTTATCAACAGTAATAGCACAAATACACGTTTGAGCCCTAGGGGCGTACCAAACCATATACCAATAAAGTGGTATAAGAACCACGACTGAGCTAGGCACAAGGCCTAGAGCCTGTAGAAGTGCTTGGACCACCCAAGGTAGTGACACAGCGGACCCACGGGGGACGCATGCAGTGAGAACACAGCCGCGAATCGCCGTTGACTTCTATGGGGAAAGTCGCGGTTGGAATTTTAAAGAAAAGGGACACTTAGAGGAGGACTTGGAGCAAACCCCTTTAGAACTGGGTTGTTCTAGAGTCTATACCCACGGGAGCACCGGAGTACTCGAGTTACCTCACCCAGGGAAGCCGGGTGCATAGGTGTCTTTCGGGGTCGGGTTTCGTCGTCGTTTTCAATGGCGATCTGCTGCAAAGTGCTGCTGGCGGCCAAGTCGAAAGTGTTCAGGTGGATCCAAAGGTGGATCGAAGATCTGAAGAACCTGAAAGCAGAGGGGACAGAGTCTGGGTCACTAGCCAGTGACCAGGAAGGCGATGAGCAGATAACCACCGATGTTGAGTGCTTCAGGTAGGTTGATGGTCACCTTGACTCTTCAGCCACGAGGTCCAGGAGGTGTCGATGACAACCAGGAGCTGGATTCGAGCTGTCTCACGACGTCTGTCGATTGCAGAGGTGTCGGCGACCGGATTGGACCCAACAAGCCTTGGCAACGGCAAGTCTCATGGAAATAGAAGAAGGACAGTGGTGCAGACCAGCAAGATCTGTGGGACTCACCCAGCAAGGGTAAGTCAGGGCACGCCTGGAGCAACCAGGGAGCCCAAGCAGAAGAATATTGGCCTTCAGGAGGGCCTACTAGCCAATGGACTAGCGACCACAAAGGAGCCTCGAGTGGACGCACTTAGAGCTGGCTCACGGGACACTCGTGGAGTGGAGGCCAGTGATCTTCGGTGCAGTCGGTGCTGGAGGCTGGGGCTACTCGGAGCCGAAAGCACAACTTCGTGGGAGACCCAGAAGAGGATGCACTTGCAAATGTGCTTGGTGTCCAGGGGTCACGGTTTCACGTTACCCACGACAGCTACAGGCCTCAGCTTTGCTGGGGACTCAGGGCAGCCTCGGTGAAGTCTGGAAATCTACCTCTGGTGATGCAAAGACTTCGGCGTCTGGCGGGAGCTTCAGTGATGCAGACCGGACAATTGCTTCGTTGGTGCCTGCCAAGCAGGGGAGTCACTCCTTGACCCCAAGGGAGATTCTTCAGTCCTCTAATCTTAAAGTAGAGCGTCGAAGGTCCAGGATTCTGTGTCAGAGTTTTGTCTAGGTAAATATAAAGTCCTAAGGACTGGGGTCCCATACTTATACCAAGTTAGGGGGTTGGACATACTCTGGGGACCCACCTATGGGAGGGTCAGGGCAGAGGGGTGGTTACACCCCTTTCCCTTTGTCCAGTTTCGCGCCAGAGCAGGGCCTGGAAGCCCTGAGCCGGTTTGAACTGGGGTATGCACAGGGACACCAAGTGTGCCCCCAGTGCAGGACTTCAAAGCACCAGAGAGTGCTCCCGCCCAGCCCCAATACACACTATCCTGTCTGGGGAGGTGGTTACAACTCCCTGGGACAGGAAACCTATTGTCCAGGCCTCCCCTGCCGGAGTTTCGGTCAGCAGCAGGAGGCCAGACTCGTGTCTGTGGCAGCGGCATCCATTTTGTGATGCCAGGGCTCTGGAAAGAAGTTACCGGGTATGCCGGTGGGTACATGTCTCTCCCTCTAGAAGGGTGGAATGCTACCCCCGCTGCCAGAACTGGCGGGGGGGTAGTATTCCAAGATGTTTGACACCAAACTCGACATGTTTTGGTGCAGCCAGTCCAAAGTTAGCATTCTACCGCGAGGATATAATGCACTTAAGAGTATATGGTCAGGCTGCACTGCAAACAGCATCAGAGGAGGTACTCCGAATGCTGCAGAGGGGCTCTGCTCATGCAGGGGCACCCTCTCACATAAAAACCAAGCACTCTGCCTTCAGGATTGTCAAGGCCTGCCATAGGAGTGACTTATAGGTTTATAGGTGTGTGCAATGGTAGTGATATAGGTAGCCTATACCACTGTAAGGGGTGCATGCACCACCTTACTCAGGCTGCGGTAGCAGGCCTGTGGTGTCATTTTGTCTGGCCTTCCAGGGGTGGCATAATACATGCTTCAGCCCCTGGCAGGCCTCTGAGGTACCTATGCCCTGGGTACATAGTATACCATATACTAGGGACTTATAAGGGCACTCCAGATTCCAATCAGAGATGTGCCTAAGGCACATGGAAACCATTTTAGAGAGGAAGCAGCTAGGCTGGGGTTCTGATTAGCAGGGCCCCAGCCAGACTAAAGTCGAAAAACAGTGAAGCATCAGCAAAAAGTGGGGGTACCCATGTGAAGCAGATCCTACTCTCCTACAAAGACGCATTAATTCCGTGCGATCTGATGCAACATGTATCCCCAAGTATTTTACTTCCGAATCGCACCATTCTATTGGGAAATCAAGAAGAAACGACGTCGCAGCAGCAGTGAGCGGGAATATCTGTGACTTCCCCCAATTAATATGTATCCCTGAGAGTTCCCCAAAGATAATGAATTCACGCAGAATGGGATTCAAATTCTGTTGTGGGCCTCAGAGGTACAGGGTGATATCTTCCACATAAAGAGAGATGAGTATCTGCCGCATGTGGCACCTCAATGCTTTATCCTGGTGATGTTGCCATAATTTGGCCGCAAGGGGTTCAATAGCCAACGCAAAAAGTAAGGGGGAGAGCGGGCAGCCCTGTCCTGTGCCTCTCGTAATTGAGAAAGGTGACGATGTCTGCCCATTGATCAGGACTGTGGCTGTCGGAGAATTATACAAGAGAGCTATCCATGACAAAAACCCCACTGGTAGTCCCATACGTTGTAGTATCCCCAACAAATAGTCCAATTCTACCGAATCAAAGGCCTTCGTGGCATCTAAGAAGACCGCCACGAGAGCCAATCCTGGGTCTACATTTTGCAGAATGGAAAAAAGGCTGCGAAGTTTATGGGATGTTGCTCTCCCTGGAATAAATCCTGCCTGATCGGGTAATACCAATTTTTCCACTAACAGGCTGAGTCTGTTAGACAATATTTTAGCAAGGATTTTTGCATCATTATTGATAAGAGGCAATAGCCTATATGTATCGCAGTGATCCTTAGGTTTACCAGGTTTTAGGAGCGAAGTTATAAGCGCCTCCCTCATTGATAGAGGAAGAATGCCAGTCTCCTGGGCCTCTTCATAAACTTTTTTTAATATGGGCGTGAGTTGGTCGATATATGTTTTATAAAAGTCAATCGGGAGGCCGTCTAAGCCTGGTGCCTTACTGGACTTCATTTGCATCATTGCGGCCCGAATTTCATCCTCCTCAAGGGGGGCAGCTCAAAACTCTCTCTGTGAATTCCCCAACCAGCCCAGCGCCACATCATCTAAGTAACTAGCTAGATCAAGTGGCTGCTGCCGGCTGGTGCTATATAGCGTGGCATAATGTCCAGTGAACACTTTAAGTATGTCTATATTATCTATATGTCTCATACCTTCATTATCTGAGATTTGTAACACATTGCCGGAGAAGCAAGGCTTGCGAATTTCATTCGCTAGAGCCTTACCCGGTTGTTCCCCTTCCCCATATCTGATTGCCACAAAATATTTACCCCTGAAGCGAACCTCTCTGTCTGCTGTATCTTTATACTCCGAGAGTTTACTCTAAATCCCTTTTGAAGCGTTCCGTTCGTGACAACACTCAACTCTCTTTCTAACCTCTTCAATTCTGTTTCCAGTTTCTGCAGGGTCTGGCGAATGTCTCGAAGGACCCCTGAACTTTTAGCAATGCAGAATATACGAATTGTGACCTTGAAGTCCTCCCATACTGTCTCAATATGTGCAACTGAACCCAAGTTTTGTTGATAGAAGCCCGTAATTTCCTGTCCTAACTCTGTCTGGAACATTGTGCCCAACAATGTAAGCGGCATAAGTCTCCAACTTTTATGGATCGCATTTAGTGCCAAAGAGGATAATGTCAATTGTACCGGCGAATGGTCCGAGTATGTTCTCGCTAAATGTTCCACTGTGTCTATCCATGGCCCTATGCCCCTAGATACCACCCAATAATCCAGCCTAGCCCACGCCGAATGCATTGTCGTGTAGTGTGTACCTTCCTTCTTCTCAGGGTGTACATGCCTCCATGCTTCCAAGAGACCATTATCCGAGAGTATGCCTTGTAGTAGTTTATGCGTTCTAGTATAATGGTGCAGGAGAGGGTTGGACCTGTCATTCACTGGATTCAGTGCTGTATTGAAGTCTCCTCCCCAAATTATATGTGTAGACCCTATCTCAAGGATTTTGCCCCACAGTGTGGTGTAGAAGTCAGGGTCATCTACATTAGGTCCATAGCAGCTCACCAGCGTGGTCGATTCAGAGCCCGATCTACCCCACATGACGCAGTAGCGCCCTAGGTGATCTTGCGTCATGCAAAATGTAGTGTATGGTGTATTTTTCTTAATCAATATTGCTGTCCCTCTGGAGTACGAGGAATATGAGGAGAATACACTATGCTCTGCCCATTTGCAAGCAAAGGAGGGAGCACGCCGGGGATCTAGATGAGTTTCTGAAGCATCGCAATTTGAACCTGATGCCGATCCAAGTATGCTACGTTTGCGTGGGTCTCCCAATCCTCTGACATTCCACGTTAATAACTGTAACTTCCGTTCGACATTAACATGAGCCATGTAAACAGCGGAACCCAAAATACAATAAGCATCCAAGATCTACTTCTACTGATCTTTTCTTGTGCATACAGTAACGAATCTATAAATGTCATGACTTGCCCCATCTCAGTTCCAAACAACATTTCCCACTTCCACCCCCTCCCAAAATTTCCCAAACTACAAAATAACGCTTCATTTTAACCCGCAATAGGGGGATCGCCCTTGGGGGTACACCAGGGGGCTCACACGATTCCTCCCTTCCCCTTCAAGTGATGGAGTGTCTAAGACTGGGGGGGGAGGGGTGCCCTGTACAGTTTGTTAATCAGCCCCAGCTCTGCACTTATCTGTTTGTTGCGTCTCTTAAAGATCACATCGTGTCACTCTCCCTCCAACCCTCTCTCATAGCAGTTTGGCCTCAGGAGTACGAAACATCCAGATTGTAGGAGGGGGGAGGGGCTGATCCCGGGACTTATGTCCGTCCATCAAGTTCTGATATTTACTCTGATGCTGGGGACGAGAATCTCGATAGGCGCTCCTGTGTAGTGCGAGGCGATTCCTGACGCTTGATGCATTTCAAAAAATCGTCCACTTGCTGTGCATTGAGGAAAAAATACTGTTTGCCTTAGTGTGTGACTCGTAGGCGTGCTGGGTACATTAGTGCATAGTCTATTTGCGCCTGGCACAATTTGCGTTTAGCCGGAATAAACTTTCGCTTCTTGTACAGTGGCTGTGAAGTCTGGATAGATTGTGAACTTGTTACCTTCAAACAAAAGGTGCCTCTTTTCTCGAGCCATTCTCAAGGCCACATCGCGATCACGGTAATTAAGCAGCCTTGTGATGATCGGGCGAGGTGGGCTTCCCGTGGGCGGCCTAGGGCCCAGGGAGCGGTGTGCTCTTTCTACTATCATCTGCGAGGAGAAGGAGTCAGCCCCAATTGCTTCGCGCAGCAGGCGCTCAATATTTTCCTCTATCCGGCCTGCATTAGTACTTTCCGGTATCTCAATGATGCGTATATTGTTGCGCCTACTGCATGCTTCCAAGTCCTCATTCTTAGCGGCGATGACCTTGAGTATCTTGTCCATCTGCGCCATTTGCTTCTGCAGTTTTGACGTAGTATCTTCAGCATCAGAAATTCGCAGCTCAGTCTCCTTAATGCGCTCGTCATGTTTGTCCAGCTTGTGCACTATGGAGTCGATGTGGGTTGTCATTGAGTCCATTTTACTCTCGATAGAGGTGAGACTATGCTGCATAGCCTGTATAGTCCTTTTACTTCATCACCTTGAGCGTACAGCGTTTCTTGTGCATGGTCCCTACCTGCATGCTCAAGTTCATCTTGCTGTGAGCGTGTAGTTTTATTAGCTTTGAATGGCAGCTTAGTTTGTTTCCCCGTCAGTCTTCCCCATGATATAGACAGTAGCCACCCGCGTCTTCTCAATACAACATGAGTTGCAGATCTAGAGTTTGTTTCGCTCTATGAGATGCATGGGGTGCTGTGCCACAACTACTCTGTGTAGCCAAGAGGAAATGCAAACAGTCCACAGGGCCCAGCGGTGTTATCACAGATGCACCTCAAATCTTCAATACACCTCCATCATGTCACCTCTTACTTAATAAAAGACTTCCTCCAGTAGCGCACAGAAATTGGCCCAGCGATCTGGCCTCACACCTTACTATATGTCGTGCTCTGCTAGGATCACTTGTCACCTTCAATAATTCCGCTCACATCGTCGGTGCGCTGGTAGTCTGAACAAGGGCAGGATATGCATCGATCTGTAGTACGCTAGTACTGCAACCACTGCCTCTGTGTATGCGCCTATATATGGCCCAAGACGTCTTTTGCCTCTGCCTTTATCCGCCCGCAGCAGGCCTCTCCGGGGCTGGGGAATGAGGTCAGGGTGCCCCTGAGCGCGTGCGGTTATATTCCACTCCCGTTAGCACACCGCACAGCTGCCCACACAAGGACTCCTGTCCTCTCTCAGTGTAGCAGTGTTGATTCTGGCAGCATCGGCGGGTCTCACCAGGAAATCGGCCCGGCGCACCTTACTTCAGCCTACCATCAGCAGCAGAACAAGTAGGCGAACCCGTGAAGAGATGTCCAGACAGCTCCCGTCAATGGGCCTCCACATGCGCCGCAGCCACTGTGCAATCGTCAGTGCACCCCGCCCCCACGTGTGTGCCGCGGGAGTCGCGTAGCATCCACTGCCGCAACCGGTTCCGACGGCGTGCAGCTTATGCCTGGGCCATCATTTACATTTGATTCCCCATCAACATCCGGCACCTTACGTCACAAGAAAAGGTTCCATGGGGAGGACGGACATAGACTCTCTCTGTCGCTTCCTTCAGATCACCATATATAACCTTCTGGGCAGAATAAATACTTGGATAGGATTCCCGATCTGCAGGAGCCTCACTACAGTGCTGCCATCTTGCTCGTGCGCCACCTAGCGCCCCCCGAAGCTGCCATACTTGCTTCATAGCGATGTTAGCGGTGTCTCAACAGTGCCATACCTAATTAAACATACGTCCTCACTATGGGAGTGCGCAGTGAAGTTAATACTCAAACGGGCCCCATTTGCACACAACTTTTGTTCCACTTGTTGTCGGATGCGGTGGAAGGAGGGGAGATGTTTGACTCTGGGTAATCTCTATCCCAACCACGCTTTTATTACTTTTGAGGCTGCACCGGAAGCTGTTGGTTTGAGTCCGTGACAGGTTTTATTGTATGAAAGCATGCTAGATATAGTGTGGGACATTTGACCCACGTACCCCGAAGTGCAGACTTATTTAGGACGATACTGGAATTTGATGGGGGCAGACATTTAGTGACCTTACAGTGTCCACACAGTGCTGCCTGTCATGGTGAATCACTTCTTCAGCTCCTTGTGTCAGCTTCCCTGCATGGGTCCACCTGCCCAGCTTGCCTGCAGTCCGTTACCCTCAGCTGCCTTAGGTTTGCCCCTCCTCTGCTCGTTTTCTGCCTTCTTTTCTGGTTGCGTTCTGCTAGTTTTTCTGCCTTTTTCTGCCCACTTCTGCCCTCTATTTTTGCCTCTCTCTGCTCGTTCTGCCCATGATTTTGCCTCTGTCTGCTCGTTTCTGACCTCTATTTTTTCTCTTTCAGTTCATTACTGCCAGTTTTTTTTTCCTTTCCACTCATTTCTCACCTGGCTCTTTGACGGAGACATCGCACCCACAGCACCCAGATACCCCTTCGGGTGACAGTACTCCACTATACAAATGCTGATTGATTGAGTGATTGACTTCTGGGCCCCGTCCTAACTGATAAACACAGATCCATGATTCAAAGACAGTGCATCAAGCCTTTGTGACAGCAAGTGATGCAAACTGGAGCAGAGGCTTGAGGAGGGATTACTGTCCAGTGCAAACATGAGTTAGAAAGTTGTCCTAAATTTGGTGATAGTAGCACTTTGTATGAAGGTGGCATTGCAAGGTGGTACATGGGCATTCCCATGAAACAACCCATGGATTTTGACATAAACAGAACTTTGCACCAAAATTGTATGCCTCTATAGCAGGAATAAAGTTTAAGAAAAGGTTTCTTTTCTCAAATCTTGTTCAGCTTTGCATATGTGCTGCACTGTTCAACACACATACAAACTTCAAAAAAGTGCTCAACTTGGCAAAAGCACAGTATTTTGTACAGGAAGAGTCTCCTTCAAGTAAAAAGTATGTTTAACACTAAGCACACACATTCAAGAGTGCAAGAGTGTGCACACTGGCACAAGGCATCCTAAATTGAAGTACCACAATGGGAGAGAGGAACAGCACCATGCCTTAGTACATTTGGTGCAGTTCTGCTCCCTATCTCCAACACAATGCAAGGCAGCAAATTTGGTTGCTGAACTGGATGCATGAAAACACAGTAAATCTGCTCCTTCAGGTCCTGTTAGCTGCTAGTTCCTACTCCTATGACATTCTATCCCTGAATATGTTTGGGAATTTTTATACTTAGAAATGAGTTTTTTAAATGTTGGTAATTTGGGGCCACTTTATGAAAAAGTCATGCAGATTAGAACAGCAAGTCACCTTACTGCTCTGTGTGACAGGGAAAGGGCAGGAAGTGCTGTATTTTAGGCAGTAGGGACATTCCTGCCTTTTCCTCTGTGCTGGTGCCCTTTTGGCAGCCCAGCGCCAATGCAGGCACCCTTGCACTGCGGTGCCTGCTTGCATGCAGGATTGTTTTTGTACACAGAGAGAAAGAGAGAGAGGTAATGTTTGAGTCACTTGAAGTTGTAATTCTTTCACACCATCCTCTGATTAAAGTAAAACATGTCTGGCAAAATATTATTTTGCTACCAGTGAGTTTCATTCGGGAGGTAGTGACTTGTAAAACTGGTCAGCAACTATGAAATTGCTTTCACAAAGAAAATCCATTTGTAGGTCGAAAATGGTACTAATGTGTGGAGCAGCGCAAAGGGCTTGGGTTTATTACATACATGTTGTTATGCTTTATATAATTTTGGTTTTTGATGAATGTAAACGAGTTGTCAACATCAATATTCGGTGGGGTATGTGGTGGCTGTCACCCTCGGTTAGAGGGGACCCCAAACTGTATGTAACTATTGACACAATAAAATGTGTTTATAAAAAAAAGATAATGGTAACTAATTGTGAATCTCTATATATGCTAGCTAAGTTATACTTCTCAAATACAGTCATCCAGAGCCACATTTGTATCCAACATACTCCCTTTGATAGACACTCATGTATGTTTGTATGTGGTATTTCCTAAGTGTAACCATAACCAAGAAGCAGTAGAGCTCTGTACAAGGTCATAGACCAGCCTGAAGTTCATGAGCAATAGGAGAGGTAGTTGATTTGTGGCCTTTTTTGCATTGTGATGTGGTGTTCTTTAAAGATGTGACTTTTCAGGTTTCGACTCTTTCCTAAATTGGAGAAACCTGGGGCGGTCCTGATGGATACATGGATGTTGTTCCACATCTAAAGTGTATAAAAAGAAAAGGCCTGCTGCCTTATTTTTTTCTTTTTTACATTTCTTAAGCTGTAGTCTAACGGTGTCCTGGCCATGGATGCACTGAGAACCGCCAGAGATGGTGAGCTTGTCTGCAAGGTAAGCGGGGATGCTGGTCGTGATGGCTTTGTAAATTATGCAGATGGTTTTGAAGATTGTTCAGGCCTACAAGGGAACTCAATGGGGTTCCACCAGGATAGGGACGATGTGATCATATTTCTTCAGGCCCTGAATGAAACATGCTTCAGCATGTGGGATGCTCCAAAGTGGTGCCCCAGGGGCATCTGAGAGGCCATGGCACAGGGGTTTGCCGCCATCCTAATGTGAGAGTATGAGGGCTTGAGCTGCAGTTCTGAAGCTGTTTTCTGGAAGAAAGAGTTTTACTTTCTTTAGGGGAAGAGCTGAGGGTTTGGCTGGTGTTCAGAGTGAATACAAGTAACTTGGCATTTGGTGAAATTTGGGGCTTGAAACCATCAGTGTTCATGTCAATGAGGCAGGTTTGTACTGGTTATTGCTGGCTGTTCTTGGCAGATAACAGAAACAGGGCCTTGGCTGACCTGAGCTTCAGGTAGGGATGATGTGCGAGCAGTGTTTGAGGCGTTGGATCTCTGAAACAAAGGAGGCATTGAAGTAGAGTTACGTTTCATCCACATGTTGGTAAATCCTGATGCTGTTGTCTATGAGTAGAGTACTAAGTAGCTTCATGTAGTTTCTGAAGATGACATTAGACTGTATGAAACCCTAGGTACTCACCAGGTGATGGGATCTTTCGGGACCTGGACATGCCCATGGTAACAAACTTGTGCTGGTTGGGAAGGTAGGAGGAGAATCAGTGAAGGACATTGCTGGTGAATCCCATTCAAGACTCTAGGGCGTATTTGAGTGTAGGAGGGCAGAATACATTGAAGGCAGCTGAGTAGGAGGCAGGATCCTCCTCCACTGGGGTCTGGAGGACATTACCTACAATGTGCAAGCCAGTGATGTCCATGTTGCTGCATGATCTAAGGGCCAAGCTGGCACTCATTGTTCAGTATCTTTCCCTCCCTCTTTTAAGGTATTCTCATACTGTAAGAAAGTACCCTTTTGGCATGGGCACCCCCCTTTTATTGTGATCAGAAGTTGTGGTATTTCAACTTTGCACACTGGGCCCCCACTGGGCCCCTCCTCTCCAGTGTATGTGCTCTGACCCCTAATTGGCTAACTCCTATTTGGAAAATGTAACTCCTCAGGAAGGCCAAAGTATATGGTGCAGGAACTCCACTAAGGGCATGGAAAGTTAAATATCACCTGTGGACTGCAGCACAGGGTGTTTCATACACTAGGCTGAAAAAGGAAACATGGGTTCAGGCATACCACTGTAGTCTGACCCCTGCAGCCTTTACACCTGCAGCTGACAGTGTCAACCTTACTTTTAAATATTAAATATGTCACCCCTAATTAGTCCTTGTAGCCACATGGGAGGGTACCTGGTATTTAAAAGTGGAACACTTAAGGATTTAATATTTGCACACTACTACACTGAGTAGCCCCCAAAAACCTATTGTTACATTTTTTTGTAATTATTTAGAAACATTTACTTCTAAAAGGTTATCTTTTAACTGCCGGAGACTTCAGTTTGCTAATTAGTATTAACCTAATAACAGAACGCCTGCCAGTGCCTCCCCTTTTTGGTGGGACAACTACTCCCAGAGTAAGAACAAAGGCTTAGACCTTGTTGACAGGATGACATAGGGTGAGAAAGGTGACTCATCCCATCCTAGGAAGGACAGATAGGGAGGACCAGGAAGGACAGATAGGGAGGCGGCAGGAACTTCATTACTTTGAACGAGACTAGGGTAATGCCTGTCATTCACTGTTAAGCATAGGGAAGACTTGAGGAAGGGGCTGCCTTTGTTCTTTAGGCCCTCTATAGCCAGTTGGTCACCAGCCCAGTTGGAGAGGGGCTGTTCCAGAACCAGATTGGGGTAGCTGATGAGGACTGGACTGCTCATTACTCGAAACACACCCCTGGCTGGCCCACAGGCTCCCTTCAGGTGCAGAAGACCTGTGCCATCTTGACTTTTTCTTAGAACGGTGCAATGTGCAATAGTTTGCAGTAAGGCAAACAAGATATGCTGCAAAAGTGGTAAGGGTTGCTCCTGAAGAGAACTTTCTCATCGGCTGAAGAGTACTTTCTCATCGGCTGAAGAGCACCCAGGAGTCACTCCCACTCACTGAATAATAAATCTACAAAGGTCATATCTCACCCACAGCTCATTAGAGTGGACTGGACCTACTGTTTGAGACCTGTGTGGTGACATGTAGTGCTGGACCTGCTCCCACTATTACCCAGGTCTGGACTCCAAGGTTCAGTTGGTTGCCCCCCTGTGTGGCTACAGGGTCACAAGTAGCTGCAAGAGGCCCTTTTTCTGAAGTGCCCAGCTGACTAATAGTGACTGGAACTGGACTGGAACCTGCTCTTTGCCTCTGCTGATGTGGGTCCTGTGCTTAAGTGGTGCGCCTGAGGTCTTGAGGACTTTATAATTTATCAAGAGGAGCTGCCCTAAAAATTCTGCATTTTTTTGACTTTCAAGAACTTTGGGCGACAGTGGGACCTCATGGCAAAGATGTCCACTTTCAATGCAACTTCGTCAGATACAACTTCAGGCATGCCCCACTGGAGGATTTTGAGCTCCATAAAAGATGGGGTTGATTTAGAGCTTAGCAGAGAGGATACTCCATCACAGCAGCGATGGAGTACCCTTCCTGCCAATCCCTTCGTCTGCTCATCTGATATAGAAATGGACCAGATTTTCACCGGAAGTCTACAATTTATTCCATCAAACTTTCTTCTGTTGGGCTGTGGCAGATAAGCCAGTTTCAGTCCAGTCTCCACAACACAGGTCAAGCATCTTATTCAGACCTCTAAATCGGGCTATCTGAATGACCTGTGTCCCCCTTCGGTGCTCAAACACATCCCTGAACCAATAGCGAAGTTTCTAACAAACATTTTTAACTCTATGTTCCTGTCAGGCATTTTTCCTTCATTATGGAAGAAAGCTTCAATTCTTCCTCTCTTAAAAAAGCTCAACCTTAATCCTGACGCTCCCTCTAGATACCTGCAAAAACAACAGTTGATGGACAGAATGCAGAACAATGTCATACATTCACCCCAGTACAGAGATCTGGGCCTAAATCCATCGTGTTTTTTGCTCACCATGCCATTCCAGTTGGAACCGAGCCATATGCAAATCAGTAACAGGGGTGGGAGCACACCGCTTCAGCCCCAGCAAGGTTCGCCCCTGGCATTCTGGTAAATGCAGTCTCTTGTTGCTTGCTTTGCTATAGTATTCCGATTGTTTCGCCAGAGTTGGCGCAGATAGTGCTGATCTCTAGACACGTGTTTCTGGTTCTTTAACCGTTATCAGTAGAGATTACAGGCTTCAAATTTGGGGTTTGCTGAGTAGGCTGCCAAACATTGCATCAGGTCAAGTACCTATCACTGGCACGCGGGTGCTTCTTCCACGAGCTCGTCAGCTCAATGACTCACGGGAGTACTTTTAAACAGGAACAGGGGTGGGAGCACACCGCTTCACCCCCCAGCAAGGTTCGCCCCTGGCATTCTGGTAAATGCAGTCTCATGTTGCTTGCTTTGCTATAGTATTCCGAGTTTTTCGCCAGAGTTGGCGCAGATAGTGCTGATCTCTAGACACGTGTTTCTGGTTCTTTAACCGTCATCAGTAGAGATTACAGGCTTCAAATTTGGGGTTTGCTGAGTAGGCTGCCAAACATTGCATCAGGTCAAGTACCTCTCACTGGCACACGGGTGCTTCTTCCATGAGCTCGTCAGCTCAATGACTCACGGGAGTACTTTTAAACAGGAACAGGGGTGGGAGCCTACTCAGCAAACCCCAAAATACAAGACTGTATTCTCTACTGATGACGGTTAATAAACCAGAAACACGTGTCTAGAGATCAGCACTATCTGCGCCAACCTTGGCGAAACACTCGAAAATATCGGAGCGAACTACAAGAAACTGCATTTACCAGAATGCCAGGGGCGAACCTTGCTTGAGATGTCAGCGGTGTGCTCCCACATCCTGTTGTCTATTTAAAGTACTCCCGTGAGTCATTGAACTGACGAGCTCGTGGATGAAGCACCTGCGTGCCAGTGAGAGGTACCGGACCTGATATAATGTTTGGCAGCCTACTCAGCAAACCTCAAAATACAAGACTGTATTTTCTACTGATGACGGTTAATAAACCAGAAACACATGTCTAGAGATCAGCACTATCTGCGTCAACCTTGGCGAAACACTCGAAAATATCGGAGCGAACTACAAGAAACTGCATTTACCAGAATGCCAGGGGCGAACCTTGCCTGAGAGGTCAGCGGTGTGTTCCCACATCCTGTTGTCTATTTAAAGTACTCCCGTGAGTCATTGAGCTGACGAGCTCGTGGATGAAGCACCTGCGCGCCAGTGAGAGGTACCAGACCTGATATAATGTTTGGCAGACTACTCAGCAAACCCCAAAATACAAGACTGAATTCTCTACTGATGACGGTTAATAAACCAGAAACACGTGTCTAGAGATCAGCACTATCTGCGCCAACCTTGGCGAAACACTCGAAAATATCGGAGCGAACTACAAGAAACTGCATTTACCAGAATGCCAGGGGCGAACCTTGCCTGAGAGGTCAGCGATGTGCTCCCACATCCTGTTGTCTATATGCAAATCAGTCTTGACCCTGTGCCTCATGGGAACAGTCCAGCCCGAACTGCCAAGCCAGGTCCTCCCTGGACTGGAAACAAGCATCCTAGGACCGGTTTCGGGTTTTCACCCTTCTTCAGCCAGGATAGCTTGATTCCAGTGGCATGGAGAGCACGGGACCCACGTCTGGGCAAACCCGTCCCACTCGGGGTGACAAATGCAAAAACAACAGTTGATGGACAGAATGCAGAACAATGTCATACATTCACACCAGTACAGAGATCTGGGCCTAAATCCATCGTTTTTTTGCTCACCATGCCATTCCAGTTTGAACCCAGCCATATGCAAATCAGTCTTGACCCTGTGCCTCATGGGAACAGTCCAGCCCGAACTGCCAAGCCAGTTCCTCCCTGGACTGGAAACAAGCATCCTAGGACCGGTTTCGGGTTTTCACCCTTCTTCAGCCAGGATAGCTTGATTCCAGTGGCATGGAGAGCACGGGACCCACGTCTGGGCAAACCCGTCCCACTCGGGGTAACAAATGCAAAAACAACAGTTGATGGACAGAATGCAGAACAATGTCATACATTCACACCAGTACAGAGATCTGGGCCTAAATCCATCGTTTTTTTGCTCACCATGCCATTCCAGTTTGAACCCAGCCATATGCAAATCAGTCTTGACCCTGTGCCTCATGGGAACAGTCCAGCCCGAACTGCCAAGCCAGTTCCTCCCTGGACTGGAAACAAGCATCCTAGGACCGGTTTCGGGGTTTCACCCCTCTTCAGCCAGGATAGCTTGGTTCCAGTGGCATGGAGAGCACGGGACCCACGTCTGGGCATACCCGTCCCACTCGGGGTGACAAATGCAAAAACAACAGTTGATGGACAGAATGCAGAACAATGTCATACATTCACCCCAGTACAGAGATCTGGGCCTAAATCCATCGTTTTTTGCTCACCATGCCATTCCAGTTTGAACCCAGCCATATGCAAATCAGTCTTGACCCTGTGCCTCATGGGAACAGTCCAGCCCGAACTGCCAAGCCAGGTCCTCCCTGGACTGGAAACAAGCATCCTAGGACCGGTTTCGGGGTTTCACCCCTCTTCAGCCAGGATAGCTTGATTCCAGTGGCATGGAGAGCACGGTACCCACGTCTGGGCATACCCGTCCCACTCGGGGTGACAAATGCAAAAACAACAGTTGATGGACAGAATGCAGAACAATGTCATACATTCACCCCAGTACAGAGATCTGGGCCTAAATCCATCGTTTTTTGCTCACCATGCCATTCCAATTTGAACCCAGCCATATGCAAATCAGTCTTGACCCTGTGCCTCATGGGAACAGTCCAGCCCGAACTGCCAAGCCAGGTCCTCCCTGGACTGGAAACAAGCATTCTAGGACCGGTTTCGGGGTTTCACCCCTCTTCAGCCAGGATAGCTTGGTTCCAGTGGCATGGAGAAGCACGGGACCCACGTCTGGGCATACCCGTCCCACTCGGGGTGACAAATGCAAAAACAACAGTTGATGGACAGAATGCAGAACAATGTCATACATTCACCCCAGTACAGAGATCTGGGCCTAAATCCATCGTTTTTTTGCTCACCATGCCATTCCAGTTTGAACCCAGCCATATGCAAATCAGTCTTGGCCCTGTGCCTCATGGGAACAGTCCAGCTCCCTCTAGATACCAACCTATCTCGAGACTTCCTTTCCCTGCTAAGATCATAGAAAAATTTATGAATACCCAACTCACACAGTTTATTAATGAACATAATCTGTTAGACCCAACACAGTTTGGTTTCAGATCAGAACATAGCACAGAGACAGCGCTCATCAAAGCTTCCTTGATGAAGGAGGCAACGCAGCTTTGATCGTGCTGGACCTATCTGCAGCCTCTGATACCGTAGATCACTTGATAATATGCCATTGTTTAGAGACTATTGGCCTTAAATCTACTCAAATCGTTTCTAGAAAACAGAGAAAATACGGTGATGCTAGACAATTTCTTCTCCAAAACCTTCTCTCTACCATGCAGGGTTCCGCAGGGGGTCCTCGCTCAGTCCCACCCTTTTTAATTTATGCGTAACTGAACTTGCTCCGCTGATCCAGTCCTTTGGTCTCTCACTCATCTCCTAGGCAGCCGATACACAAATTCTGGTATCGGCTGCAAACAAGGCCAAAGACGCAAGCTCTCAGCTTCATAATTGTATAAGAGAAATCGGAACTTGGATGGACAGGCACTGCCTAAAGTTAAATTTGGATAAGACAGAGGTAATTTTATTCAGAAATAATCCTCACTTCTCAACTCCTGACTGCTGACCATCAGAAATGGGCTCATTCCCAATTCCAACTCCCAAAGTCAAAAGTTTGGGAGTGATTCTTGATGACAAATTGAACTTCAGTAAACAAGTAAATTCCATCATATCTGCTTCTTACAATACTTTAAGAACCTTCAAAAAGATTGTTCCTTACACACCTATTAACTCTAGAAAAACAGTTGTATCCTCCCTCATTCTATCTAAAATTGACTATTGCAATGGCTTATATATCAATCTACAGAAACAATACCTCAATAAGTTGCAGGTCCTCCAAAACTCCACCCCCAGAGTACTCCTTGATCTCCCTAAACATCATTCAGTATCCCTTGCCATCAAGAAACTGCACTGCCTCACCTTTAGGAATTTAATCAAATTTAAAAGCCTTTGTCTCACTTTTAAGGCCCTACATGGTATGGGTCCCGAATTTTTTTAAAAGCCATCTTTTGGTATACCCTTAACAGGAATATCAGATCTCTGGGAACCTACAAAGTAACACCCTTTAGATTAAAGAAAACTAAATGGTATGGCAGCAGCTTCCTTGTCGGAGCCACTAGACTTTGGAACACACTGTTTCTCCACATTAGATCCACATAATCTCTACAGGTTTTCAGAAAACTTCTTAAAACTTGGCTTTTCAACAGTTAACTTTCCTTTTTATTTTGTTCTCCCTTTTTTTCTTACTCTTCTCAGTTATCAGCGCCAAGACACCTTCGGGTATACGCTGCAGTATATAAATCTTTTTAACATAACATAATCATCTACCCTATTTTTAGAGTGAGTAGGAGGATGGCTTTTTATTTTATTCTCCAAAAAAGGACACAAAATAAAGAAAAAAGACTGCCAAACTGTGGGAGAATTCTCCCATGGTGTGGGTGTCTGAAGTTATTTTTATTTTTAAAAAACAAACTCCTACTTTGGGAGTTTGTTTTTGAAAATAAAAAGCTTTAGAAAAGTTTGATGACCGACCGTCAAACTTTTCCCACATTTACAGAAACTTCCATGACAGGGGTTCCTGCCAATCTTTAGAGATAGCCACAAAGCCGGAAGACATCTCCTAATTTGATGGGTGGACTAAGGGTAGGGTGGCAAAGCTAAAGTCCTCTGCTATCCTGTCATCCTTTACTCTGTCCCTAAACTCTAAATCAGGCATTAAGCCTGAAAGTAGAACTCTTGACCGGGCGATTGCACGAAAAACATGCCACTCTGATGCGAGGATTCTATCAGCAGTGAAATGGGAATTGCTCCCACTCTGAGATTTTCCTGCTAAAACCAATGACCTTGGCAGGGCCTCACTCAGTGGCTATCCGAATTTTAGAGGACTTTGGCAGATACAACCTGCAGCCTTTCCCTGCTGGAGGACTTCCATTTGAGAGACTAAGTCAGAAGGTAAAATCTTTGACTCGGATGAACCGCTTGGTGTATCCGACCTGTGCCCCCTTGCAGTCGGCCTGAAATTGTACCTATGTCCTGGTTAATCATGAACGGTGACTAATGATTGACACTTTAATTTTTCCTAACATTTATTACCTTAAATCTTTAAATGTTCATATCTCTGATTACCCTTGAATTTTTGTCATTTTGGTTGTCATTGTTCTCTATTTTTCTAAATTCGTTGTGGGGTTTTCATTGTATTATGTTTTGACTTGTTAACTGTTTTGTTACTACTAAATTCTTTACATATTTTCTTCTGTTTAGCCTCTCTGTTCAATGGCACAGCTACCAGGAGCTGAAGTTTAAGTGATTGAAACTGCCTTTTACTTGGACAAATTAGTAGCCTTAGACCTTGTGGAAGACTTACATCCACCCCAATTAATGACTCACTTTCTTACACATACACTAAACTGCATTATGTCAGTATCTCTAGCTCCATGAAGATAATCGGTCTGGCTTCTGGCTCTCTCCCTCATGGATGTATGTTGTGAATCTCTGGCATCCACTACTGTTCCGATCAATGGGAAAGGTACCACTGGCGAAACAAAGTCCATCATACTACTCTAGGTAACTATTCATCTTTTTTTACTGTTGCTGCTTCCTTGTCCCAGTTGCTTCAGAACAGACAGCTGTAAGATCTGGCTCAGGTGTGTTTCAGGCCTGCTCACAGTATTGAATGCATCTGAGTGGCCACATTCCATGACCATTGGATGCGGGGGCAGCCCTAGCAAGATGCTTCTGTTTCTCTTTGTGGCTTACTATGGACACAGTAATTGAAGGCATTTTGCTGCGGGTACAGGGTCACTATATTTTGCTAATTTCTGCACCCAATGATTTTCACTATTTGCCTTACTACCTGAACTTGGGTCTGCTCCTCTGTTTTCCTATTCTGCTCCTTCAGTAATGATCCTTAGCTTACTAATCGTGGATGGCAACATCACCTCCTTCCAGAAGCAAACTAAAGAGGCCAAAGAGAAATGGTTATTTACTACCCTTATGCCCCAGGGGATTCCTCCCCAGTGATGATATTTCTTTTGTTTCCCCCTCTCCTTGCCAAAGTGCATGTTTTTTTTTCTTACCACCTTGGTGCTCTGGGTGGGTGAATTATTTGGAGCCCCTTGCACTTTACCCAAAAAGGAAGGCTATAGAATTTACTCTCTCTTTCTTTTCTCAATCAATCAATGGGGAGTCTACTTGCTCCAGATTATGATCTACTAAACATAGGAAATACTTCTTTACATCCTCTGTCCCTCAGGAATTAACAACCAGCAAACCCTTAGTAAAGCTTGCTCACTTAATTGGTTAGGACAGAATGTTTAGGTAGTTTATGGCTTAAGCACATTCTGCAGAGATGTAAATGCATCAAGGTAACACATTCACTGGAGTTGTGAGAGTGTGCAATCATCTAAATATGGCTTAGAATAAAAATGAATGAACGAATGAATGAATGAATGATGAGATTTATAAAGTGCCTGTCTGCTCCGAGGAGTGTCCCGGTACTAGAGTTCAGAAAGGTAAGGAAAACGGAAATAGCCACTGAGTGAAGATGTGAATAGGTGAGTTTTTAAAGCTTTATGAAAGGCTGATTCATGTGGCATCTTGAGCAGCCCAAGTGGAAGCTGATTCCAAGTAGCTTCGGCTAGAACAGAGAAGGACCTGCCTCCACTTCTTGACCGACTGAATCGAGAGACAGTGAGAAACATGGCCAAAGTGGACCGTAGGTCTTTCAAGAGGACATAATGTTGGAATCGCGATGCAAGATATTTTGGGCCTTCAAGATGAAAAACATGATAGGTGATCTTAAGAGTTTTGAAAAGAATTCTCTTCTTTAGAGGAAACCTGTGTCATTTTTGCAGATGTGGAGAAATATGATCTCGTTGGGAAATACCTAAGATTAAATAGGATGCTGCATTTTGCACAAACCTGTGTTTTGATCAACTTATCTGATAAACCAAGATAAAGTACATTGGCAAAGTCCAATCTGGATGTGATTAGCGCATGCACCACTGATTTGCATGCAGACATCGGCAAAAAGCCCAAAGGTTTGCATAGCAATCTCAGAAGGGAAAAGCAAGAAGCTTCTACAGAGTTGTACCTCAATATTCATTTACTAAAGAGGCAGACTTCAAAGGTGGCGGCAGTCTGAGGGCCAGCAATCAAACAGCCGTTTATCTTTTATATGGCCAAACAGAAGTATCCCCGTTTTTATCCCCATTGCAAAGCAGACGGTTAGCCTTCAGCAGCAGTGAGGCTAGGGGAAGGGGTGAAAGTATCAACTGGGGGTGCAAAAATGGCCGCCGAGTAGGAGCTCTTTGCCGGAGCTTCAGGAGCTCCCAGGTTGGGTATTGCCTTTACGGTTGTTATCCCTTTGCTAACCCTACCATCCACCTCTCTACTGGCCGGCATCCTATTACCTATGATACTGGATCGCCTATTTCGGTGCGGCTCACCTGCTGGGTCGTTCTTCTGGAGTCCGGACTTGCCTTCGCCTTTTCTGCCTCTTCTACCTCGCCGCTCACCACCTGGATCGAACACTTGAGGTGGGCAGCACCTTCTCCGCCTCAGACGAGTCGATGCTATGTTCACCTGCTTGATGATCGCCAGGAGTCTGTCTTCCCGCGCCGACCATTTCCAGGATCGAGAGCTTCGAGTGTGCTTGGCAGGCAGCACCCCATCCGCCTCCGACGAATTGGGGTTGTTGGCGCCACTGAACACACTGCTCTCCTGCTGTAACCGATCCTCCCTGGGGCAAGCGCACCTCGATTTGTCTCCTTCCTCAATGGCTTTGCTGAGTGAGCCTAGGGGTGGTAAATCCCTGGCTCCCCTGCTGGGCTTCTGTCGGACGTGGTCTGGCCGTGAGGGCCCCCCGTTTTTGAGCTGCTACCGGATCCCCGATATTGGGTCTGCGCCCCGCCACCATGCAGCCCGCTGCTCACTCGGGTCCATTTTGGTTACCTCTTTGTCGCTGCCGATGATCCTCTCACTGAGTGCACCGCAAAATGGTGCTGCCCTAATTGCCCCAGAGAGGCTGCTTACTATCTTGTGCCTGGCCGTGTTGGGCTCCCGCTATTTTGAGCTACAGCCTGATCTCGGGATCTTGGGTCTGCTTCTTGCCTCCTCACAGCCCGCAGCCTTATCTGGTTTCTCTGGCTGCCGCCTGCGCCCTGCCGACGATCCTCCCGCTGAGTGCGCTTCTCAATGGCGCAGCCCTGAGGTAAGGCTATACTGTCTCCCGCTTGTCTGACTAAGTGGGGCCCCCTCTATTCGATCATTTCTTCCCCTGACTCGGACCGAGGCTGAGCCATGGATCGACGGACTGTCCTGGAGACCTGCCCCGTTAGGAAGACTCATGGGCGCAAAAACGACAATCGCAAGGCGCCCTGCTCTGGCATCCACAAGCACACAGGGCGATCCCAAAGCGCTAATCACAGGTAGCAATCGAAGGAAGCATAGGGTTGAAATTTTACTTGAACTCTCAAACTGACTTGCAAAATTACAGACAAAAAGAAAGCCTCATTTGATCAAAATAATAAAAAAATTAAACAATACAAACATATACCCATGTATGTATGAGACTGAGCAACATGGCCGATGCACGGTGGAGCTGCCTAGACAGCTATAGAGGAGATCGGCTCTGGTTTCCCCTTCGGCCATCACCTACCCAGCCGGACATTGGACACAGTTCACCTCGTCTCTCCACTATGTCTCCTTCCTCCCCCGAACTACCGATGATCTGCTGACAATGGAGCCTATATCAGCCCCGAACTTATGCACATAGACGTCACGATTGTGATCGGCGATCTCCTGCCCTCCTCCCTACTTTTTGCTATGCTCTATTTACTCATGTGACCGTGTAACCTTGTTTTCTAAGTGTTGTCGTTATTCCTTGCTTTAGTAACTCACACTTTGCTGTGTAACACTGTTTTTCTGCCCTATGTTTTAAGTTGCTCTTGTAACTGATGTAATTTGTAACTTGTATCTCACTGATCCTCATGTTAAGCGCTCTGATGCCTCCGGGTCTAGCCAGCGCTATATAAAACTCTTCAAAACTCTTCAAATAAATAAACTGTGAGGAGAGGCTGAGTGTTATCTGCATAAGAGATGGTCTTTAGGCCAAATGATTCAATAAGCTTTGCCAATGGAGCTAAGTAAATGTTAAATAGACTGGGCTTAGTGATGATGCCAAACCTCAATTTCTTTGCAGAAGAATGGAAAGGAGCCATCCTGACGCGTTGCTCTCTCATCCAAAAAGGATATAAGCCATCTCCAGGCCTGATCACAGATCCCAACCCCAGAAAGACATTGTAATAGGATTTTATGAGAAACTGTATCAAATGCTGCAGACAAATCCTAAAGGATCACAATAGCACTGTATCCATTGTCCAGCTTGAGTTTGATGGTCTCTATAATTTCCATGAGAGCGGTCTCTGTTCTGTGACTGTGGCGAAAACCTGATTGAGTTTAAGTGGCTTCAAATAGTTAGCCAACTGTGCATTTACAAGCTTTTCCAAAATTTTGGAAGCTGCAGGCAAAAGAGAAATTGGGCGAAAATTCTCCAAGTTTTCCAAATTGGCAGAAGTTTATTTTTGCATCACTTGAGCCCTTTTCCCTCTCCTCTGCTGAGGACACCACATTATTGAAAAGTTGCAGAAGTAGTGGTAAAATTACTTCACCCGCCATCTAAAGAATGGCCGGAGGACGAGGATCATCTACGAACCCAATTTACAGTGAGAAATGGCCACAGAAATGTGTTCCAAGGAAAAAAAGACCAAAAGTGGGGCAAGTTGCCAGTCACCAGTAACCATGAACTCATGCGTTTAGTCTCTGTGGTCTCTAGTATAATTGATATATCAGACAAATCTGTCACAGGTAAAAGTAGAGTGGCATGAATTTTTTTTATTTTATCGTGAAATAAGACTGACAGTTAATTACAAAGGTTGGGTGAGGCTATTATCCTGGGGATACAGGCTTGGGGGTTCAGAAATGATTTGTAGATTTAAAAAGGTTCATGAGCATAGTCCTTTTCTGAGTTGATGCAATCAGCAAAGTAATTCTTCTGAGCTATTTTAATGACTTTGTGATACTGTCTGAGAGCATTTTTATAATCTTCTTTATCTTCTGCATAAATCAGTGCTCTAAATTCTTGCACCTTTTTATGGATGCGTGTCATGCACCATGCCTTTCAAAGGGCTGAGGTTATAATTGCCCACTTGCCCAACATTGCCTGATGGCCCACATCTGTTTTTTCATTTTTTTTCTATTTCTCTTAATGTTTGTCAGCATCAGGAGGAATTTTAAATTGAGGTTATTGGCACACCTCCAGCTTGCCTAATGAAAATGGAAGCTAGGCTGGCCAGGACACTCCAGTCTTGCACAAGAGCACAAGGTTCATTTCTGAACTAGCCACACTTTACTTCAGAGGATAGGTACAATGTGCCAGCCCAAAAGACCCCACTATCTTGCCATAGAGTTTGGAGTTGTGTTTCCACTAACCTGACTTGTCTCAGAGTTGGATCAGTGTGAGAGACTTTAAGACACCCAGGCCAAAAGGCTGATGTGGGATTATAAACAAGAGCAAAGGGGTTTATTGTGCCTCACCTACCTTGACAACTCAGGGCCCGATCTATATATTGGCGGTATGCATACCCCTTCACAACTGCAACGGAGTAAACATACCGCCAATATGAAGGTTAAATACGGGCAAACATTCAGTTTGGCCACGACCGAGACTACTCATCCAATTTGGATGGGAGGACATGTAGCGTGTTTTACTATTTCTGACTGCCAGGAGAAACCTGACAGTATGTAACTGCAAGACAATTATAATGCTTCCTCTGCCATGGGAAAAGACTTCCATGACATTGGGAGCATTATATTTTTCATTTACAAAAAGAAAATCCCATTTCAGGATTTTCTTTTTGTAAAGAAAAAACTGGTTCCTCTATGTGACAGGGCTGCATCCTCCTGCCGCATCCCTGTGGCACAGAGTAATATGCATTGCCATGAACTGCGCTGAAGATGGTTCCCAGCAATGCTTTTGTAAATGACCGCCTGCTTGGTGGTCATTTATAAATTAGGTGGGCGGCCTCTCTCCACAATGGAGACGGAGTGAATTACTCCATCCCCATGGCAGACCCACGTTCGTCTGCCAGGGTCAAAATCAGAGCCTTCATGTTTTTTGACATTTCTGTCATGGTATGCCATGACCACTGGTGCAATATCACAGGTCGCATGTCACAGCTGAGCTGGTGAGAAGGCGAATGGAGGGACAGAGAGAGTCTACACCTGGTATGCTCTTCATCCACATCCATCGTGTTGATGCCCGTTCAGTCCTCATTCTGTATTCTGGATGTGATGTATTAGGGTATGGGCGCTATTGTGAAAAAAGATTAATTTTAGAACTTCCTGTGGGATATACCCCTGCTAGTAAGATTTTTCGTGTCCTCTCTGTAAAGCATATTTTACAGTACCAGTTGTTTACGGACACACGGGGGCATATTTACAAGCCCCATGCGCCACTTTTTGCGCCGCTGTTGCGTCACGCATGTGACGCAGCGGCGACGCAAACCATGCGCCGCGTTGAGCAATATTTACAACGTGACGCATCTAGGGAGATGCGTCACGTAGTAAACCCCTGCGCCACATGAAACCTGCATCAGGTTTCATGTGGGCATTCCTGCGCAGGGGGGGGGGGCGTTCCGGCGCAGGGACGCCTCGGAAAAGTGACGCAGTGAAATCTACGAGATTTCACGCAGTCACTTTTCCGACGCTGGTGCGTCAAATCCTTACGCCTGCTTGAAGCAGGCGTAAGGATTGACGCACCATGTTAGGGATAGGGAAGGTTGGCACAGTGCTGGAGTTGCGTCTCGCTTGCGACACAGCTTCAGCACTGCGCCAACCTTCGCCTGGCAGATGCGTCACGCATCTGCTTATCCTGCGCCACGATGCGCCGCATTGTAAATGCGGCGCATCGGAGAGTGGCGCAAGGGTAAACTTGCGTGACGCATTTTCCCTGGCGCATCCCTGCTGATTTGCAGGGATGCGCCAGGGAACGTAAATATGACCCATAATACTTACTCGCAGCACTGAACTGGCTCAAAAAACGTACATAATGATGCTTTTAAATTTTATCACTTAATAATCTCATCAAAGAAATTCATCATTTAAATTAGAAATCCTAGCATTTCACTGAAAACATAGGGTCCTAATTAACTTTAGTATAAGCATACTCTGAGAGGTGAGTATGCTGTTAGAATCCAAGCCAATTCACTACTACTTAGGGTGTCTGAGATCAATGGTGGCATCAGCATGAGTCAGAGATTCTGTTGGATAACGCAAAATAGGAAAATAGTATAATCTAATCTACAATCTTCTTAAACCTAAAAATAGATATTTATAAATAAAGTTCAAATTGCTTAAAACCTAAAGTCTAAAAATACTTTACACTTCAATAATATAAGCATAATGAAAGCCGAATTGCATTGAAAGAGCTAATTGAAAAAAATACTTATATAAAAACTGCATTTAAAAAAAATCAATTTTACTTTCAAAAAGTTGTCCAATTGACAAACAGTTCCCAAAATTGTAAAGAAGTTAACCAGTTCTGTGAGTCAGGGAAATGATGTTGTTCCAGCATCCGAAGATCATGTTTTCGTTGATACCCCAGACACAAGTTCCAAAGAACAAATATGGTCTGTCCAACCCATACAGCAGCTGCTGAAGGTGTGTCAGCCAGTGGTGCTTCCACAGAAGATGAACCAGTATCTGGAACTCCAGGATCCGATGCATCCATGGAAGGCTCATAATATGATGTTTGTAACAATGGCAATCGCGCAGGACATCTTTGCAGGTGGATTCCTAATTGACCCATCAGCAATTCTACATCCGTAGATTGGAGCAACTGCTTTATCAGGCATAAATCCATTGTACACTCCGAGGTGCACAGCAGACAGTGGAACACGGGCTGTACACAATGTAACATCACAAAATAAAATGATAGACGGAGTGTTAAAACTTTTCAAACACTCACCCCCATACACAGATCTTGGTTTAATCCATCATTATTTTGCTTGCCACGTCACCCCAGTTTGGAACCAGCCATATGCAAATCAGTCTTGACCCTGCTCCTCGTCAGAACAGACCAGCCCGAAATGCCAGGCCAGGTCCTCCCTGGACCAGAAACAAGTATCCTGGGACCAGTTTAGGAGTATCACCCCTGGTCAACCAGGCTAGCTTGAATCCAGTGGTATAGCGAGCAAGGGACCAACATCTGGGCATACCCTTAGCCACTTAGGGCGCACATTGTAACATCACATAATAAAATGATGGCTGGAGTGTTGAAACCTTTCAAATACTCACCCCCAGTCACAGATCTGGGTTTAATCCATCAGTATTTTGCTCGCCACGTCACCCCAGTTTTGACCCAGCCATATGCAAATCAGTCTTGACCCTGCTCCTCATGGGAACAGATCAGCATGAACTGCCAAGCCAGGTCCTCCCTGGACCGGAAACAAGCATCCTGGGACCAGTGTTGGGGTTCCAACCCTCATCAGGGCTTCTATGCTACTTTACTTGTTGTTTGGCCTAAGACTGTAATTTATGAATTTGTAACTGCTTTATGTATTTTATTTGTTTTGTGCATTTTACTTATTTTAAACTTCTACCCTGAGTGTGTTATACTCATTTCTTCTGGGGGGCATTACGTACAGTGAAAGGTAATCTCCTTGCCTTACAACGCATTTCACTTTGCACTTTTGACGTCGGGGCTCCTCCCCCTGAAGGCCATCTGGGCATGACTTACGTTCCTTACGTTCCGCTTCAGTTAGCGGTCCAGCCTTTACGCTGCGGCTCCCCTCGGACCACTATTTAATGGCCCGGGAGCGGACGCGCAGCGGCTGGTAGGCTTCTCTGCCACTTTACTTGTTGTTCGGCCTAAGACTGGAATTTATGAATTTGTGACTGCTTTATGTAATTTATTTGTTTTATGCATTTTACTTGCTTTAAACTTCTACCCTGAGTGTCTTATACTCAGTTCTTCTGGGGGGCATTCTGTACAGTGAAAGGGAATCTCCTTGCCTTACAATGCTTTGCACTTTGCACTTTTGATGTCGGGGCTCCTCCCCCTGAAGGCCAGCTGGGCGTGCCTTAGGTTCCTTGCGTTCCGCTTCAGTTAGCGGTCTAGCCTTTACGCTGTGGCTCCCCTCGGACCACGATTTAACGGCCCGGGAGCGGACACGCAGACGACGCAAGCAGTGGGCACGCCGGCGGCGTGCCAAAGGCAAGCCCGTCTGCGCCCGTCCGAGTCCGGACGGGACCAGGGGCCACAACCCCTGGCCAAATCAATACAGCGAGGACAAGGTACTCCTCCAAACACCTGTTAGAATTTCACCGTCCCTCTTCTCCGAATTGCCACAGGACTGCTTTAGACAAAGCCCCCGTCTACTGCCAGCACTGTAAGTTTTCCTCTACCGGCGCAGTTCACAATGCCTACCAAGACAGGACTCAACCCCTAGATAACGAACCTGGATTTTCTAATCACACTATTCTGGCAGGGAAGACTACACATAGAAGTACACCGCCACTACATCAAGATTTTACTTTCTATAGCATTAACTGTTGTTCGCTCCCGAGGCATAAAGATGACATTTTTGATCTTCTATTTAACTATCAACCAGATGCTGTTTTCCTAACAGAAACCTGGTTACATGATAGTTCAGGGCCTGATGTGGCAACTGCACTCCCTACAAATTATTCCATTTTTAGGAAGGACAGGAAATTAAGAATGGGGGGTGGCATTGCTATTATTCACAAAAGCTCTATTGAATGCAATTGCGAAGATTTAACTGCCACTGACTGAGAAGCCTTATTATTCAAATTCGACTCACACCTAAGTTTACCTTGTCTGGTACACTAGTGTACCGCCCTCCTGGCCCTGCTGGGCCTTGGTTACTGTCCTTCCCCAACCTTATAACCTCCTATGCTCTGAACGCCGCTAATTTCACCATTTTGGGCGACCTGAATCTTCATTTAGATGATCCTGCGTGCACTAAAAGCCTGGCTTTCATTGCTGACCTTGAAGCAATGAATATTCATCTATGTAATTCAGGTCCCACCCATGTAGCGGGACACCTGCTTGACTCTATTTTTTCTAATCCGTTGGATCTGATCTGTGCCCCTGTTCTCCCTCTGTGCTGGTCCGATCATTTTGCGGTTACCCTTCTGCTCAAAGTTGCAGCAGGTCCTCCGGTAGTCATTTCTGGACCTAAACTTAAAGTCCGACACTGGGCAAAGCTCAATGTGGGAGACCTAAACAATCTCTTAGATGATTCCAGACCAGCTATAAAAAAGCCTGCTACCTCAGATCTGGACTCTATCCATAGCTGGATCTCCCAGGTAGTAGATACCTGCCTTCCTCTCTCCAATAAACGTTTAGGTCACCATCGGATGCCTGCCCCTGGTTTACGGAGAAGCTCAAGATTGAGAAATCCAAATGTAGAGCTCTGGAAAGGCAGGGGAGGAAACACTACAAGACAGATGCTAAGACAGTCTACAAAAAGGCTCTAAGTGATTATCACACTCTACGGCTCGTGCTGAGTTTGTCTCTCCAAACATTTCCCAAGCACAGCATTGCCCTAAAACCCTTTTTAAGATAGTTAAAGAACTATCTGGGTCTAATACTCAGACTACTCCTTGCGCTCTTACTGGAATGCAATGTGAAAACCTCGCTCTCTTCTTTGTGGAGAAAGTTGAAAAAATATATTCTGCACTGGCCACTGATAACTTGCTAAATACCCCACATACTACAAACACCACCCCTACCTCTGCTAGTAGTGGGCTCCCTCTGATCCACGATAATGTAAAATCCACCACTAGGCTGGAAGCATGGTCCCTCTTGGAACTTAGCACTTTTAACAGACTCCTGGCTAGCATCAAATCAGGCTCCCCTTGTGACCTTCTTCCTATTTCCGTGATGAAACAGCTTGAGGCTACCACGCTCTTGCTGAACATGGACCTCCTTAATGCCTCTTTACAGGAAGGTTTAGTCCCTCCTGAATAGAAACATGCCATGGTTCTCCCTCTTTTAAAGAAACCCAATGCGGATCCCAACATGCCATCTAATTTCCGTCCCATCTCGTTGCTCCCAGCGTTCTCCAAGATCCTCAAAAAACATGTCAATATCCAGCTGACTTCTTTTGTCGAGTCTCAGAATTTTCTTCACCCCTCCCAGTCATGTTTTAGAGCAGGCTTCTCGACCGAATCTACTCTACTTGGAGTTACCGAACTGTTGAGACATCGTCTGGACCATGGTGACACGGTGGCCCTCATTTTACTCGATGTCAGTGCCACTTTTGACACGGTGTCTCACACTGTCTTATTGAAAGCTCTGCAGTCCTTAGGCCTTGGTGGTTCAGCCTTACAGTGGCTTTGCTCTTTCTTAGCTGACCGAACTTTCCAGGTTTTCTCTACCTCGGCTAGCTCTCACCTCCATCGATCTCCCTATGGGATCCCCCAGGGCTCGGTGCTGAGTCCTTTGCTCTTCAACGTTTATGTTCGCCCACTGGCAGATTTTGCCGAACAGGCGGGGCTGTCCATATTTTCCTATGCTGACGACAAGCAGATAATCTTTTCCCTCACTCCATCCAGGGGATCTGATCTATCTGCCCTTCAGGTTGGTCTGAGGAAATTTGCATCTTGGATGCAAAACAACTTACTCAGACTAAATGGAGACAAAACTAAAGTCATGATCCTAGGAAAAGAACAAGATCATTGGGGTCCTCAACACTGGCCCATCAAAATGGGCACCCTACCTCAACTGGATCATCAAGTTCGCAACCTGGGTTTCATCATTGATGACAACTGTCTATGAAACAACAAATCACGAAGGTGGCCTCAACCTGCTTTTCCATTTTAAAATGGTTAAAGAAAATTTTGTGGATGGTACCCCTCTCTGTTCAACATACTGTAGTCCATGCCCTGATTACATCCAGGCTGGACTACAGCAATGTTTTATACTTAGGCTCCAACAAAATGACAGTACACAGGCTGCAGGTGGTGCAAAATGCAGCTGCCAGGCTGCTATGTCGGGTCCCAAGGACGGTATCAGCTACCGACTTTCTTCGCAATCTTCACTGGCTTAAAGTTGAGAATCGTGTTAAATTTAAAGCCTTGTGCTTTATGTTTAAAATCAAATCTGGAGTAGCACCACAATACTTGCAATCGTTAATTCAACTGTATTCACCTCCTCGCCTTCTGCGCTCTGCTGGACAGTCCAAATTCATTACCCCCAGAATCAAACTTACGAGGATGGGTGGTAGGTCTTTTTCCTTTCTGGGTCCCACCCTATGGAATTCTCTTCCTATCTCTATACGTGAGGAAACCGTTCTTGGAAGTTTCTGTAAAAGAGTAAAGACATGGCTATTCAATCAATAACTCACTTTTATTTTCTCCTACCTGGCTGGTGCTGGGAAACCCTTAGGGGTAGCTGTGCGCCTTACAAATTTAAATAATAATAATGATCAGCCAGGCTAGCTTGAATCCAATGGTGCAGCGAGCAAAGGACCCATGTCTCGGCATTCCCTTAGCCACTTAGGGCACACATAGCAACAACACAAAATAAAATGATGGACAGAGTATTGAAACTTTTCAAACACTCACCCCCAGTCACAGATCTGTGTTTAATCTATTGTTATTTTGCTCACTATGCCACCCAAGTTTGGATCCAGCCATATGCAAATCAGTCTTGACCCTGCTACTCATGGGAACAGACCAGCACAAACTGCCAATACAGGTCCTCCCTGGACCAGAAACAAGCATCCTGGGACAGGATTAGGGGTATCACCCCTCATCAACCAGGCTAGCTTGAATCCAGTGGTGCAGCGAGCAAGGGACCAACATCTGGGCATACCCTTAGCCTCTTAGGGATCACATAGCAGCATCACAAAGTAAAATGATAGATGGAGTGCTGAAACTTTTCAAATACTCACCCCCAGTCACTGATCTGGGTTTAATCCATTGTTATTTTGCTCGCCACATCACCCCAGTTTGGACCCAGCCATATGAAAATACGAGCCAGTATCCAGAACTCCAGGAGATGATGCATCTTTGAAGGTGGTTTCTTACCGGACCCATCAGCAATTCTACACCTGTAGATTGGACCAACTGCTTTACCAGGCATAAATCCATTGTACAGTTCGAGGTGCACAGCAGACAGAAGAACACAGGCTGTACACAATGGGCCTGATTCACAGAACTAACTTACGTCAAAAAAAAGTTAGTACTTTTTGGTATTCACAGAATACACTTACTCATTTTGGTATTCACAGAATGAACTTACTCATTTCGGTATTCACAGAAGTTAGGATTTTCTCCAGTTTAGGAGTAGTAAAGTCCTAACTTTACTACTCCTAAACTGAGAAAAATCCTAACTTTAAGACTTTCGGTATTCACAGAAGGCATTTAGGAGTCCTAAAGTTAGGGCTACTAACTTCTGTGAATACCGAAATGAGTAAGTTCATTCTGTGAATACCAAAATGAGTAAGTGTATTCTGTGAATACCAAAAGTACTAACTTTACGTTTTTGACGTAAGTTAGTTCTGTGAATCAGGCCCAATGTAACCATACAGGTCTAAAGGACAGAGAACAGTTTTTGTTCAGTTTCTCAAGTAGGGGTGTGCCATAATACAGCATCATGCGATCACGGCACACCAGCACTTGGGGCAGATCTATTCCCATTTGGCCACGTGGTGGAACATCCATTGCGAAACAGCAAAAATAGAATCATAATCCTGACAACCAGAAAGAGGACCAGCAGAATGCCTCCAAACACACTGGATACCACAAAGTGAATAAAAGATGGAATTACTCAAAGAAAATCTGGAATGCAGTAACAAACCAAGACCCAATTGTCTTAAAAAGTGTACTACTCCTGTAGTATTTTAAGCATTAAATATGCAGTGCACCAGCTCTTCGAAGTGTTGTGGGTGGTTAGTGCTCAGTAGCAATTGCATTTCAGAAGAAGACCTTGCAATTGAAGATCAAACGTCTCCCTTACAGATGTTAAGAAAACTTCCTTCTTAAGCAATAAGGCTTTCAGTCAGCGTAGACTATCAAATTTCACTTCAAAAATAGAAATGCAAGACTAAATCGTTACTCCCCTATTTGTGCGGGCCAGTGCAAACAACACGTTGCCACAAAAGGTCACAATATTTGAAACCATAACCAGATAAAGCACTCCTACTTTCATCCCACAGCAACCTTGGTCATTTAACATCAAATAGCTTCCATTGGAGAGCAATCTGAATGTCGGTCGAATTACAGCAGCTGGGGAACCCTTCAGATAACAGGCCAACTTTGCCACTGAACCATTACAAGCTCTGTGAAGTATGATTTCCCTGCAAACTAAAGAATGGCCGAAAGTGTTATCACAGTCTGTACAGCTGAGAAAGACCTCTGTTTTACCCTTTCTGCAGCTGAAAATGAAAGGTAGGACACATTTCTCGTGAAAAAATCTCTCCCCTAACGCCTCAAATCTGCCCATCTGAAACAGCTCGCAAAATGAAATATTGATATTGGCAGAGATATAAACCCATGTATTACCCAATCTGATGATGGCATTTCTGCTGCAGTAAATGGTATAACGTAGTCATACTATTATCAACTACCCCCAAAGCTTTTTCCAAATTAGCTCTGCCAACTTCAAGTATCAGTTCATCAGCTTCCTGCTGTGTCACTTTCCAAACCTCATTGTGCACTGCATACAAGAAGCATTTATGACGTGGCTTTCTAGGACCTAGCAAAAAATCTTCTAAATCTGTGTCATCTGAAAGTGGAGACAAGTGTGTTTTTATCTCATCTAACGTGGAGTGTCATAGCCAATCAAGGCATAACTTCGCCACACTGTAAGTTTTTACCACCCCAAGCGTTGTGTCTGTGTGTATTGTGGGTCTGGTCTGTTTATCCTAAAACCCTCCTTGGTGTTCAAAAATCATACATAACATCCATTATTATCTAATGGCCACACTAACCACTTCTTTAGACTGGAATGTGAATAATGGTATGTACCATTCTTAAGCATGTTGTTGAGCTCATCCTCTGTCTCTATAATGTTTTTAAAGTTGTTGCCAATTATCTAAATGTGCAAATGTGGGAATGTTTGGTGTGTTTAAATCCTTTTTTTAGCCAAGTCGGGGCAGGATGTTGGCTGCACTGTTTTGTTCAGAAATACAATTTGTCATGATATTAGACATGCTCTAAACAAAGCCTCATTGCCTTGAACTTGCCAGTTTTTCCTTCCCCCAACAGATTTTAAGCCAATATTATCTTTCCAAAACGTAAACCCTTGTAGTGACAACTGGGAAATGAAGGAGGCCAAATAAATCAACTTTGTGTTTGTCAGCATATTTTTCTTAGCCGGGTAAGGAAGAAGTTCATAATAATTAGACACTGGGTCTGTGGAGTTATTGCTAGAAAAATATGGAATGTTTGTCTTGTATGTTTTTGGACTACCCAAAGGTGGTGTAGGTCAATGTTTCCATTGTGTGTAATTGAACGCTGCATGTGGAGTACTAGCTCTGTGTAAGTATGGTATGCATAGTGGTGGAAACAATACATTTCAACATAATTAGATGTTACACTGTACATTTCTTAATTGTCAAATACAGTATATGTTCTAGCTCAGTAAGCATAGATCTTACGGTATACGAATCACAATCATCAGAGATCGTGCCAGGAGTAATAACATCATTTAAAGATACTTTAGAAAATATGGTATTTATAATGTTCCTGTCTGACCAAAACTTTCAAATGGCACCTTGTCCCAAACAATTCCATCAAGTACCAGAACCGCTGAAATGTTCACAAGGGACAGGTCTCTTTGCACTTTGTGTGATGAAGAATGAGGCATCAATACCTCGACTCCTGGTTCAACTGCAGAGACACAACTGGGAGGTAGTGTCCATTCAGAAGTAAAACGAATACACTGACAAAGCCAATCCAGATGACGAGGAAGAGCAATTAAACGCAAATTCAAATGGAAATCCATGGTGGGACAAAATATGTTGTCTTGAGACAATTGATAATTGTATGAATTCCATGCAGTGATGGGTCTGATGAATCCGAGGAAAAGTCAACAACGTCCACAAAATAGCCAGAAGCAGTCTGTGCAAAAACAGGGACATCCTGCAGTGCTGTTGAACTTGTAGTTAACTCCAACAGTGGATCATATTAAACATCTTTGTTGTTGGCATTTGTTGGTGTCTAAAATGCTTGTATGGTGTTCGTTGCTCTAACTGGAAGAAGGACTACTTCAGTGTCAGATGTCCCCAGCCGGGGAGCAGAAACCTCAATGTTGGTTAAAGCTTGTAAAGGTATTTCCTGTACGGCAGTGAGAAGAGGCAGGTAACTACCCAGGAGTCCTCGTGGCCTACTATTTAGGACTGCTGGTTGTGCCTTCACTTCACCAGTTGCGTGATGTTTCTCAAGCTCGTTGCTTAGTTCGTTTTGGAAGTCTTTCAGTTCATGTAAGACAGCTAAACATTCCCTGATATCAAAAGGCATTTCCGCCACCACGGGACTAGGGTTGTCAAGGTCTAGAACACACATTTGGACCCCGAACAGGACCTCATAGGGAGTCCGAACACCCAGGGATCTTATTGGCAGATAAGTTAAGGCTCTCTGTACCCCATACAGGTGATGGCTCCAACTACGACCTCAACCTAATACTCTAGCTGTTATAGACTGCTTTAAGTCATGGTTCTGCCTCTCAACTATCAAATTTACCTTGGGATGATAGGGGGAGGGGTAGTGCACAGATACACCCAAGGTACTCGTAATCCCAGTAAACCTTAGAGGCAAATGCTGGGCCCTGGTCCTAATAGAAAACAGCTACTGCAAATCTTTTATAACAGTTTGAGCGCCAGCCAATCGGTGTGGCCATATCAAAATGAATCAAGAACAGACATCCACTGCCAGTAGTATGTACTTAAAGGCGCCATCACTGTTTAATGGCCCACACTGGTCTACATAAATGCAGGTGAGAGGTTTGTTAGATATCAAGAAAGGTGTCTGTGGTGGGCATGCTATGGTGGAAACTTTTATTTGTTGACAGAAGTCACATTTAAGGACATAGTCTTTAGTCTGTTTGTATCAACCTGGGCACCAGTATTGTTGCTGTAACAGTGAAACTGTGCCGTCACCCCGGCGTGAGCAGATGCTAACCCCTCATTAGCTGCCATAATTAATTGTACCCTGTGGTTCTATTTTAGGATTACTCTATCCGTCACTCCAGGTAGACGATCAAACAGAATGTTTTGTGCACTTAGTAGGTAGGAGTATTTTGCTGGAAATTAGTTAGGTAAAGGAGTGCCACAACGCTAAGCTGTGGCAGCTACCAATATGTCTCCATCTATTCTTTTATTGGAATAAGTCACTGCAGTAACAGCAGTTTGCAATGCTACCTTTGCAGCTTCATCAGACAATTAATTCACTGCAACGTGTATTTCTACACGTTGGTGGCTCAATGTGTGGATAACATGAGCCCGTGGCAAACTTGCTCTAAGATTTGCTACCTTTTCCACAGACATTTATGCTTGATAGTGTACTCTTTTGAATCTCTGAATCCATTCTGATTCCAATAGGGAAATACTTATTGCAAGACTGGACACAATAATATGAATCAGACAAAATAAATGTGGGGAATTTGACATCCGTATTTTCTAGTGGCAGAATTAGAGCTTTCAGTTCAGCCGGCTGTGCCGTGCAATCACCTAGTGACTGCGGGAATGTCTTTAGAGCTTGGAACACTCCATCACTGATTTTACCTCTTACCGCTGCTCATACAACCGAGTAGTGATGTTTTGTTCCAACTGCAGGCTGGACAGAACCATCAGTGTAAACTATAAAGTCATACTGATTTAGAGGCATTATTTTACTGGGCACAGGGTAATGCAGAGTCAAATATGTGATCTACGTCTGTTGCTGTTAAAGAATTGGCACACTATATCCATCTAGGATGTAAGGCTTTTGCGCTGGGAATGCTGACTTTTGTGACAGCTTCTAAGGCTGGAATGGGAGTCACGACAATTATGCGTTCCCTCTGAGCCAATGATCTTTCTCTCACTACAGCAGTGTGTACTGCCATCAGAATTTTTCCTGTTGGTGCAAAACACATTTCTGCATTGGAATATAAAAATGATTTATATGCTTTTGGTACAGTGGCCCCTTCATTAAAGGTGACATATATGTAGCCTGTGGACCCCACCAAAATTGTTGTGTTTACACATGTGTAAGTGTTTTGCAGCTAGCATGTCAGTCTGTACTGCACGTAAAATCTGTGTATGTTCTGATGTACCATGTGCACTTGAAAAGTCTAGATGAATCAAATCATAAAATGGTTTCACCCATTGTGCATAGTCTGGTATTCATGTTCTACCAAAATTTAGAAAGCCCAATAATGATTGGAGCTTTTTATTGTGTTAAATGGTTGTAGGAGCACACACTTTTCTAGGAAGTGTGGCGCTAAGCTTTTGACTTCATTTGATAACTCGTATCTCAAGAACAGGACACTGAGAAAAGCAATTTTTGATTTTTAAAAATTGAAATTATAGCCAATATGAGCAAACCCCATATTTATGCAGTCTACTGTGGCTAAGTGTGTTTCTAAGTCATCATTGGTGAGATATATGTCATCAACAAAGGACAATGCTTCATTGTCAAAGCTTTGTAACAGTCCTGTTACACAGGCTGAGGACAAGCTGGGGATGTTCTTATAACCTTGTGGAAAACAGGAAAATTGTTTTTGTGTGCCAAGGGAGGTGAGTGAACTTAAATACCTGCTTTCAGTCGCTATGTTTTGGCAGAAAAAGCCATTTGAAATGTCTAATGTGGTTTTCAAATTTTTGTGTCCTATATTGTTCATTAGTGCTGCACTGTATGCGTTTTCTATTGCAAATGTGCGGGTGTGACTGTTTAACTGTCTATAGCCTAAGACTACGTGATATAAATGGTCTGGTTTCATTACCGGAAACAAAGGATTGTTCATTGGTGAGGTGTAAGACTCAATTACCTGCGGGCGTGTGTCATCCGGTAGCCAGTCACAGGTGTAGAACAGGCTGCCTTCCCTCTCAGGATGGTGTCAAACTCAGCTGGATTAGAATTCAGTCACAGGGCAACAGTCACAACCCATTGAAATGCTCCTCTGAGTTAACAAAGGCTTGGTCAAGTTTATATAAAAAATGTGACCCATTCGTTCTGTGCCTAGGGTCTGATTTGGCTATTATTGTTGATTCTATCCACCCGCCAAATGGACAACAATAAACAAGGACAGTTTGTTCTTGGACCGAAAGTTCTATGCTGTGATAATGTGCCTACAAAGAAACTGACCTATAAGCAAATCTTTTCAAAGTACACTATCTCATGTTGCCGCACAAGAAATGTGTGATAAAAGTCATCATTTAAAAAGATGTCAACTTTAAACGTGAACATGTAAAATGGACGTGTTTGTGACCAAGGCCTATGTCACCTCACAATGCCAGGATCAATCAGTTGCCTATATCAGCAGGTGACTCCTCCCTAGAGAGCAGAGTTCGAGTGCCATTGAGAGGGAAGCCTTTGCTGTGGTTTGGTCCCTGAAGAAGCTGAGACCGTAGTTGTTTGGGACTCACTTCAAGGTTCAAACCGACCACAGGCCTTTCAGGTGGCTGATGCAGAAGAGAGGAGAGATCCCCAATTTTTTGATGTGGTCCATTTCCCTACACGGGTATGGACTTTTCAGTAGAACATAGACCTGGGTACCATGCCAATGCAGATGGCCTTTCCAGGTTCTTCCATTTAGAAGATGAGAACTACCAGGGTATAGGTTAGTTGCTCATCACCTTTTGTCTGTGGGGGTCATGTAGGAAAGTACCCTTTTTGCATGGTCACCTTTTCACTTTTTTTCCCAATGCTGATGGTTATGACTCTGAAAGTGCACAGGAGCTTGCTATTCAGGCCCCAGTGCCAGTGCTCTCTCCCTACAATATTATACATGGCAAGAACTTTAATCCCCTTATAAGTCCCGAGTACAGAGTTAAAAGGGTCACAAGGGCCTGCAGCACTGGTTGTGCCACCCTGAGTGACCCAAATAAAGAGATGGCCTGCCATTACAGACTGCAGGAGCAGTGCAAACTGCTCCAACTCGACTTTGCCCTGACCATGAGTGACAAGGTCCAAGCATTATTTTTAATATATGTCAGTCACCTCTAAGGTAGGCCCCCTGAGCCCGGTAGGCAGGGTGCATTATATTAAAGGTGTGGACATTTATGTGCAAGCTTATATGTGCAAGGAAAGAGGCTGCTGTAAGGACATATAAGCTTGCACATATAAATCCCTATAGCAGCCTCTTTCATTTATCTGCTATCCATAGGATATCATGGGCTGGCACCCTGGCATCCTGAGGTTGCAAGCTCCGTTATATGCCCACTGAAAAGTGTCATGTTTGGTATCAGACAACTTGCCTCATCAAATCTGACTTTTGCCCAAAGTTAGATTTAATTTGATGTGCTCACCTGGTTGCCACAGCCTTTCCTGTACCCTGGCTGACAGCCTGCAGCTAGTGCCACCAAGACAGGAATCTGACCCCCTGCCAGGAGGTTTAACACTCTCAGGAGTCAGAAAGAAAGGCCTGCCTGGGCGGAAGTGTTACCTCCCTCCCTGACAGGATGGCTAGTGAAAAGGCACATCAAAGCAGTGATCTTCAAAGCTCCCACCGCCTCTTATATGCAACCAGGCTTCCCAAAGGAGGAAACAGCCAACCACCTGCCCCTAGGCACATTTGCAGCCAGGCAGGTGGGAAAATTAGGTAGTCAGGAGGCGTACACCCCCAGAAGGCTAGCCACATCCTTACAGTGGGCTACCTGGTCTGTACAGCCAAGGATGGGTTCTTCCATTTTAAAAAGTGGCAGAATAGAGGGTTCTGGGAAGTAAAGGTGACACACACCTCAGGATGTGGTCACTTCAGGGGTGAATTAGCGGCTGCGACTTGTAGCACATTGACAAAGAAGAGACCCCAGACTGCGACTTCAGGACCTGCACAAAGCAAAGGCATGATATTCTGCACCTGTGACAGCCACCCTGCAACTGCACAACTGCGACTCGTCCCCGGCAAGAGACTGGTTCCAAAAGAAAGGAGAACCACTCTACAAGTCAAAAGCTTCTCCAGAACTTCCTTAGACTAGAGGTACTAGTCCCCTGCAGCCCGCAGGTAAAGCATGCTCCCAGAACCAAAGAATTTCTGTCCATCGGGCTTGCTGAGGGATCACCCAATAGTAAATGGTCTAGTGCATTGTAGGAAATGTAGTCCTGACCTCCAGCAAGTTTCAGGCGGCTACTGATTTTCCCCGGGCTTCAGGAAATCGAAGTAACCAAAAGCTGTGTTTGCTTCTGCCAAGGCTTGTTGATGAGGAGCATAGAGCCCTCACAAATTATTGTATTGCACCACACATGATGAGTCAGCATTGACTTTGCCCTCATCAAAATCAAGAAGGTACAACCCTGTAAATGACTTCACCCGTGATAAAGCAAGCTAAGACATTCCTTCTTTTTTCTGTTTATTTGCATTTAGTATGATATTACAATACAAGACCATAGTCTCCAATAATTAACAACAGGCAGGAATGAGAAAAAGCAAGGGGGGCATGGGGGAAGTGAAAGGCATAGTCAGCATATGCGGACAGCGCAATAACATCGCACCAGATTACATAATGTGGACTATACATTGGTATTGCTTGGTCAGAGTTTAATTTTGATCTATGGGTGTAGTGACATGAGAAGGGGTTTCAGAATATAGAGAAATCACTCAGGGTAGTACCACAGGGGCAGTGGCTAGGACTAGCAGCGCAATTTCGTCTCACAATATATAATACTTCCTCATTAAATATACGTAGATTAAACAATCGATTGTGGATGTTAGTCAGCGTGTGTTTAGGGCAGGGAAGTGTCTCACGACCTCAAATATGTAAAAAATGGCTCCAAAATGTCTTTTGGTCAGGCCAACGGGGGCATCAGTTCCCAGTAATTGGTCAGTTGTTCCTGGCAGTATGGTGTGTCCTGCAACCATAGTGTGACCTTGGGAGCAGTTTTCTTCCCCCCATGTTTAGTTAGTTGGCGCTTGGCCAGTAGTAGGAGCATAGCTTTTAGGCATCAGTGTGTCTGTGGTAAGTCCTTAACATAGCCTAGGGGGCTAACCATTGGCGTTTGTAGTATAGGGTGATCGGTGATCTGTTGGACAATAAAATGTACATCATGCCAATAGTGTGCAATCCTAGGCCATTCCCAAGCTAGATGTAAGAATGAGGCCTGAGGTGCTGAACATCTCTCTCAGAGCGCCTCTTCACTCAAACCCATATGTTGTAGTTGTATGAGCGTACGCTATAACTGGTGTCAGAACTTAAAGTGTTTAAGGCACAGTCTGTAGTTGGGTGAAAGGGCTGAGTCTTGTTCACAGCAGTATGTCCATTGCTCAGTGGATATGGTGGATCAGCGTCCAGCGCCCATTTGGCATGTGCTTTCGGGGTGCATATAGGTGCCTTATCTTGCATAACTGTGTAAAGCCAAGTGACGATCCTGCGGTGTGAGGTATTCGTCAGTATGTACTCAGGGAAGGTGGCATGTCATGCGCGGCATGTAGCGCAAATCTGATGGTATAATAATACATCCATCCCAGTTGGGCGGTGGGTGTCTGTTAGTGTAGGTGGTGGGATGAGCTGGCCATCAGGGTAAAGGTCAGCAAATGTAAACAGATTTCAACTGTGTGGTCGTGACCGCGCACCATCGTCTCGTAATGCTGGTACCATAGGGTTGCGCGCTATGGAGATGGAGGGAGCATAGATACATTTTAGGTTAGCCCGCTGGTGTAGTCCGCCCCATGCCCATCTAACACAGGCTGCAGTGTCGGTCCCAGTGCTTGTAGACTTGTATGTTTGATATAGTGCAGTGGATAGTGGGACCGGCGAGATCAAGTCAGCCTCTACCGTTACGTGTGGCTGGATTTTGACAGGGTATAGCTAGAAGTGTAAATATTAGGCCTGGATACACCATGCGTAAAACACCATGTCAGGTGCATTGAGGCTACCCTGTCGCAGTGGGAGTATAAGGGTTTCCCATGAAATTCTGAACTGTTTACCGGCCCATGCTAACGAGATCATATTCGATCGTAGACGTTTGAAGAATTGATTAGTGAGCAGTAAGTGGAGACTCATGAAGAGATATAGAAATGCACTATCTTGGCAATTGCTAATTGTCCGTATAACGATAGAGGGAGTCGATTCCAGGCTGGAATTTTGTCTTCCAGTCAGAACATTGCTCTGCCGTAGTTGGCCCCCAACAATTCGTCCTTGTTGCAGCTAAGCCACACACCCAGATACTCTACCGGCTCTGTTGCCCATTCCAGCGAGTATTCAGAATCGAACTGCATTGTGCTGTCTGTGAGGGGGAATATAATGGATTTAGCCCAGTTAATTGTTGTGCCCGATATGCCCCCAAAGCAGATGACCTCTGGGATGTTGGGGTTGAGGTATTCCTGAGGTTTTCGAATGTACAGCACAATATCATCTGTGTACATGGAGATCAGTATCCTCCTCATTCAGAAATTAAGCCCCCTATGAGTGTGATGTTGGCGCAGGCGGAACGCAAGGGGTCCATGGCCATGGCAAATAGGATAATAGATAGAGGACACCCCTGTCAGGTGCCGCATGAGATTGAGAACAGGTTAGATATCATCCCATTTACACATAGTCTGGCAGTTGGGGAGGTATATAATAACTGTATGAGGTGCACAAAGCAAGGACTCATCCCCAGGCGTCAAAGGAGTGCAAATAAAAATTCTAAAGAATCGAACGCCTTAGTGACGTCCAATCGAGCGGCAATCACCGCTAGGCCTTGCTCCACACTATGAATTACTGCGAACAGTGTATGGAGGTTGTGTGCACTGGATCGGTCAGGCACAAAGCCCGACTGGTCAGGACGGACTATGTCTGGGAGAAGAGGAAGGAGGCGGTTGGCGATAAGTTTGGCCAATATTTTGTTGTCCACATTTATCATAGGTTTGGCAGGTTGAGTTTGGTGACGATTACAGATTCACAAAGTGACTGCAGTAATTTATTAGAGTCTACAGAGGCCTGAAACATGGATAGGAGATGGGGGGTCAGTATATTGCTGTACTCTTAGTAGAAGGAAGTTTTAAGTTTGTCCAAACCAGGCGTCTTGTCATTTGGGAGGCTGCGTATTAGTTGTAGGACTTCCTCTTCAGTGAATGGGGAATCTAAATATAGGCTTTGTGCCTGATCAAGCTAAAGAAGTTGTGTGGAGTCCAGATATGTGTTAAGTTTCTCAATGAGCAATGTGGATTTGGTTTGATAGAGTCGTGAAAAAAAGGACGCCATTATAGCAAGTATAGGGGTGGAAGTAGTTTGACGATCCGAATTCTCATCTATCAGCTCCACTACGTAATCATAGGCCCTAGGTGAGCGGAGCATATTAGCAAGTGTCCTGCCAGCCCATTCCCCCTCCCATATCTACGTGCCATGGCCTCGCAGGACAGATAATGTATTTGCACCCTGCCTCCTCATTAAATTCAGCAAGTTTTTCACATATGAGCGCCATAGTGGCTTGGGAACTGTAGTACTCTAGTTCAAGTGTCCAAGGATAGTTTTTGAGTTGGGCCAGCCTTGTTCATATCGTTTTAAGGACTACTGCTTGTTTTGTGATGCATGCACCCCTAATGATGACCTTTAATGCCTCCCAAAGTACCTGTGCGGCACTGACTGAGCCCTCGTTGGTCGCAAAATATCAATGATGGTGGTGCGTATGTCAGTGCGGAATACTTGCCCCAGAGGGCGCCGGATGGTAGGTGCCAGGTGAATTCACGCGAGGTAACCAATGGCAAGGTTAATTCAAGCAATACTGGGGCATGATCTGATAGTGTACGAGGGAGCAACGTTGCCCTGACAGTCCACGTAAGGACATCTCCGGTCATCAGCCAGTAATCAATGCGTGACCAGGCCCCATGAGCTGATGTAACACACGTACTTTCCTTCTGATTCCCATTCATGGCACTCCAGATGTCAACTAAACCATAGTTTTGGAGAAGAGTGTGGATTTGTGCTGCTGCATTGGGGTGGGATCTGCAGGACTTTCCAAGTTCGCGTCAAGGACAACATTGAAATCCCCTCCCCTAGTCCTAGATTAGCAATATGTCACCAAACCTCTGCAAAAAATACTGGACAATCAACATTGGGTCCCTACACACAAGCAAGTATGATTGGCTGTTGGTGGAGGGTACCGGCAAAGAGGATGTAGTGTCCTTCCGTATCACACTTAGCCTGAATAAGTTTCCACGGTCTACCCATACAGATTAATATGGCAGTCCCACAAGCATAGTTAGAGTAGTAGGAAGCATGTATTTCTGGGCATAGGCGCGCACGGAGGCGAGGGGAACTGGACGGGGTGAGGTGAAGCTCCTGCAGGAAGAAGATGTCAATTTGATGCCTGGTGAAATAAGTGTGTACAAGATGGGCCTTTCTCGGATCATTTAGCCCTCTTATATTCCAGGTCAGACACCTGGTACCTGATGTCATAGTTTCGACCTAGTGATATTATGTAGTCTGAGATCTGAATCTGAGTGGGAAGGTATGACATTTGTCGTAAAGATAGGGCAATGACTGTCAGATAGGACGTGATGCAGCGAGCTATGAGTCCCGCAAGCTGACTTTGTGATAGGGTCAGGGAAAGGGTGTGTTGCAATGTCAGAGTCCTGCTGTGAGGTGAAAACATATCCAACAAATAAAACATTTTAAAACAGTACAACAGAAACCCACTGCAACCCCCAAACTTGGTTGAGAATCCCACTCCCATCCACCATCCCACTCACATCCCCACAACAATACTTCATATGTGCGAAGAAGAGCCGGGTGAACACCCCAGCCAGACACAGGCTGGGTGGCTGAATCAGTGGTTACCGCCCGTTGCAATGTCCATCAGGCCAAGTTCATTTATGCATCATCAGCTGTGGTGACATACTATATGCTGGCTCCGTTGTTCAACAGGATACAGCCTTGTCCCTCGTGTGGAGTGGGCAGCAGTGTAACACTTATCTCAAGTGCAAGCATTGTCGGTCATTGTCTTCTAGTTGTGTCTTCTCTCTGCCTCGTGGGGACGCCCGAGGCTATCATATTGAGATGCTTTTAGCAAACTTAAGGGCTGCTTTCGCAACAGTAAAGTGCGCACATGCAGTTTGTCAGGGTAGAGGAGGGCATATTTGATCTTTGCCTTTTGGAGGATTTTTTTGAGGTCAGGAATTCCATGGGGCGGCCTGGACACCGATGGTGAAGTGGGGGGATCACATTGCCTTGATATTGTGTTTCACCACGCTCCCTGGATAGGTGCAGGATGACTTCTTTGTCCTTATAGTTTAAGAGGCACGCAATTATGGGGCAAGCCGGTGTACCCGGAGGCGACAGCGGCACAAGAAAGCGGTGCGCTCATTCAACAATAGGGCCTCGCCAAACAGGTCCTTCAGCAGTGTTGTAACATAGTCCTCTATATTGTCAATGGCAGTGGATTCTGGGGCACCGATGATAAGCAGGTTGTTGTGTCGCGAGCACGCCTCCAAATCCTCATTCTTGGCTTTTATGAGATCAAAGACTTTGTCCATTCTGAGTAGGTGTTCACTGGTCCAAGCCTGGGTGTCATCTATGTCCGAAACTCTAGCGTTAAGGTGATCTAGGTGGTGATCTAGGGCCTCGCCAAACAGGTCCTTCAGCAGTGTTGTAACATAGTCCTCCATATTGTCAATGGCCATGGATTCTGGGGCACCAATGATAAGCAGGTTGTTGTGTCTCGAGCACGCCTCCAAATCCTCATTCTTGGCTTTTATGAGATCGAAGACTTTGTCCATTCTGAGTAGGTGTTCACTGGTCGAAGCCTGGGTGTCATCTATGTCCGAAACTCTAGCTTTAAGGTGATCGATGTGGTGATCATGCTTGTCAATGCTTGTCGATGCGTTCTTTCATCTTGTCAAGGCAGCTTGCCATGAGGTCAAGCTTGGCGTCAATTGTCCGTAGGCTGGTCTTAACGCCAATTAGGATTTCTTTGAGGTCATTATCACAAATTACATCTTCCGCAGAGCGGGCCGAGGGCATCCCCCGTGGGTGCTCCATTTCTGCCTGTCGTGAGGGTTTCTTGCTTTCAAATGAGAGGCTGGACTGACGTGTCGTGTTTGGACATCTTGTCCACCAGCGCCACAAATATACCTAGTAGTCGGCGGTAAAGCCAACAGCAGATCCGTATCGAGAGTCAAATTGTATGCTATGTTCTAGAGAGTTTCAATGTGGCCACGAGGAGACCGTAGAAGCCCCCGTGACTCTATGTCCCGCCAACCCTCTGCCGCACCTCGGGAAGGGCAAATTCAGACCCGGGATGTGTGTGGGCACAGCAGTGAATCAGCCAGGTGCTCTCAGACAGCATTTAGGCCTATTATCTTGGAGGAATCCGGACACGCAGAGCAGGTCAGTCAGCACAGTTCTGGGCCCGCCACACCTCAGGGACACAGCTTGCACTGGGGGGCAAGAGCAGTCCCTAATTGTTTGTAGATGCAGCGCCTCATTCGTCTAGCTCATTGCACGCTGCACTTTACTTTTCTGCTATTGTTTCCGTGTCCCAGTGTTCCCCGCTGCTACTTCTGACATGGTTGGGATTACTTCACGTGGAGTCTTACCTGGGAGATCGGTATTCCGGTTCCTGCCCTGGTCCGCCGCGGCTAGTGCTGATTGTACGGAGGGCGTGTTCCTCCACTCACCGGTTCGCCCTCACTTCTGGGGCAGGCAGGCACTTCCGGGTGGTTCGCAGGCTAGTTTTCCCACTGCACCACCTATTTAGCCTGATGCTGGAGCAGACGCGCAGCTAGGTGCGGTAATGTTGCCGCGGTTGCTACTTTTTTTAAACAGTAAACAATCTCTGCTACTTTTATCCTTTGGTTTTATTTGTTTCATTGGCTTTAAATATAAGCCTTGCTTTGCCACTATGCATTTGTTCTTTGCCTCATTCGTCTAGCTCATTGCACGCTGCACTTTACTTTTCTGCTATTGTTCCCGTGTCCCAGTGTTCCCGGCTGCTACTTCTGACATGGTTGGGATTACTTCATGGGGAGTCTTACCTGGGAGATCGGTATTCCGGTTACCGGTCCTGGCCCGCCGCGGCTAGTGCCAATTGTGCGGAGGGCTTGTTCCTCTGGTCACCAGTTCTCCCTCACTTCCGGGGCAGGCACTTCCGGGTGGTGCGCGGGCTAGTTTTCCCACTGCACCACATATGTAGCCTGATGCCAGAGCTCTCTAATAGATCTACAAAACGAGCCTAAGCAGTGCCATCAGTGTAAATTGCACCTGAGATTTACTAAAGTCAAGGTTGCTGTCCCAAAGCTCAAACAATTACAACAAGGAACCACAACGGTATTCCAGGGTATGCTGATCAATACACGGTTTCTACCAAAACATAACACAGATTTTGCAGAAATGGTGGGCTCATATAAACTTGACCAGGCATTTGTTACAGAAACATGGGCGGATGAGTCCTCAGACCCTAGCCTTGCCCTAGCAATTCCAGCAGGATATTCTATCATTAGAGCTGACAGAGCAAACAAGCGGGGGGGCACGAGCAATCATCTTTAGAGACAATTTGCAAGTTTCAGGGACCACAGCTGGAAGTTCCCAGACTGTGAAATACTATCCTTTCAGATCATGTTAAGTAAAAACTATACACTTAAGGGCCTTCTTTTATATAGGCCGCCTAGGGCAAGAACCACCTTTGTGAACGCCATTAGCCCTTTTTTAGAATCCTTTATAGATGCATCTGATTTTACAATATTAGGAGACTTCAATTATCAATTAGAAAAACAGGAGGACCATGATACAGCCTCACTAGTCGATACTATGGCTAGTTTCCCCTCACACAGATTTTTGAACACGATACCCATGTCGCAGGGCACACCCTAGATGGTATTTTCACGTCAAATCCATCCTTTAAAGTCCCTGAAGTGCTACCCGTCCCATGGTCAGACCACAAAGCCATAATGTTTACACTAAGTACGGATCAGCACATTTTGAGACCTTCAAACCCCCCAGTCTCAGTCAAATGTCGGGATTGGGGTAATATCAAACCCCTCACTCTACAAGCGTCCCTACTTCACACAAAGCCAGACCTCACCACGACGCTTAACACTGCTGCCCACAGGCTTTCCACTTGGATTAAAACCGCCGTAGATCCTTTAGCTCAAGTGAAGACCTTCCTTTCCAGGTGAAAAAATCCATCAATGGTTCTCTGACAAACTAAGAGCACAAAAACAAATCTGTAGAAGGGTTGAAAGACAGTGGAGATCAAACTACGACCCCATAGAAAAAACAAAGTATGCACAATCTCTGGCAGACTATAAGAAACTGATACTGGAAGAAAAAAGTAAATACTTTTCATCAAAAATCCGACAGGCAAGAAATTCTAGCAAGGAGCTCTTTTCAACAGTTAAAAGATTAGTTATATTACCAGAACCACCTAGGATGGAAAGCAATGTTGAATTCTGCAACATACTAGGGCAGTTGTTTAGGGATAAAGTTGAGTCTGTGTATAAATACTTTAGGGACTGCGTTGATATCATTCCTGAGAACACTACAGCATTCACACATTCCATTCCTTCCAATTCGCTTCTCTCCTTTCCCCCCTACACTAGAACAGATCATTCAGGTTGTAAAAACATCTACATCAGGGGCCCCTGCGGACCCCTGTCCTCCCAAAGTACTGCACCTGATCCCCACAATCTTTAGTGAACAATTAGGTGTAGTATTCAATGAGATAATTCGGTCAGGCATTTTCCTGGATGCTTGGAAAATAGCATCAATTCTTCCACTCTTTAAAAAACCGAATCTCGACACTGCCGATCCTAGCAGCTATCGACCCATCTCCAGGCTTCCTTTTCCGGCTAATGTGCTGGAGAAAATACTAAATGCACAGCTCACTGCATTTATTTCTTCCTAGATCCCTCACAATACGGGTTCCGGGAGGGGCATGGAACTAAGACAGCTCTGATCATGGCTGCAGAAGAACTAAGAGCAATACTGGACAGGGGGGGCAAGGCCGCACTGATTTTGTTAGATCTATTGGCGGCCTTCGACACAGTAAACCACAAAATATTAGCCAGCAGGCTCTCTGAGTTGGGGATCAGAGACACCGCCCTTATGTTGTAGACATCTTTTCTTTCCAATAGGACCTTCTCAGTAGAATATGGAGCCTTTTCCTCCAAGCCCTTTAAACTGCCTTGTGGTGTGCCTGAGCCCAACACTCTTTAATATATATGTGGCCCCACTGGCCACAATCATCAGCCAGTTTGGTTTCTCAGTGGTCTCATATGCTGACGACACCCAGTTAGTGGTATAAGTCTCAAGTAACATTGATGAGACAGCTGACCATTTCAATAGCTGCATGATGCAGGTAAACCTGTGGATGCAGTCCAACTGCCTAAAATTGAATGGCCGAAAGATGGAGGTCTTGTTGCTGGGCTCTGACACATCCTTTTGGCCAACTAGATGGTGGCCCTCCAGTCTGGGCGACTTCCCAACCCCAGTGCATAAGGTAAAAAATTAGGATCCATCCTTGATGACAAGCTGACATTCAACAATCAGATCAATACCCTCATCCCAACTGTTTGGTTCATCCTAAAAATGATCAGGAAAGTTTGCCCTTTCATCCCGCCTGACTCCCTAGAACACTGGTTACAGTATCAGCCCTGTAGATGGGGATCCAATCTCAGCATCTACAAAGGTTGCAACGTCTTCAAAACGCGGCAGCTAGATTATTATTAGATATCCCCAGGTTTCAGCCTGTCTCCCACTGTTTAAGAGTCCTTCATTGGCTCCCAGTGGACAAGAGGATTACGTTTAAATCCCAATGCCTAGCCTTCAAAGCACTACACGGTGCCGGGCCTCAATTCTTGAGGACTCATTTGAAATGGTATGTGCTGTCTAGAAGTTTAAGATTCGCACATAGCAAATTTCTAGAAACACCTAGGTTCAAGAAAGCACGCTGGGGTGGAAGAAGCTTTCTGTTAGGGACAGTCAAGACATGGAACCTACTCCCGGTCGCCGTTAAGAAAAGCCCTATGCTGCTATCCTTCTGGAAGGTGCTAAAAACTTGGCTCTTCACCAACTAACATGTCATGTACAACCACATTGGCAACCTTACCTAGCCCACCTAACCGTAGTGCCTAGACGCCCCTGGGCATTTGTGTGCTATATAAATGTATAAGTCAAATCAATTAAATCAAGTCTATTTGAATGCACCAGGGCCGCTGGGGCCAGCGTCCGCCAGTCTCACCAAACGAAACAAGCCTCACCCATCCAGCTCCTCATCAGTACTTATCTGTGTGCCTGGAGGGCTAGGGAGGGCCTTAACTGTGGCCACATGCAATGTGTCACTGGTGGCCTCCAAGGAGTGCAACACAATAAGGGCAAGAACAGGCTCAGTCCAATTGTAAGTACGATATATTAATGTGAGGGCATTTTCATCTGATAGGGTCTACCTGTCAGAGCGGGCCCAACACATGCAGAGCCCCTCAGCTTCCATCATCATGCCCCGGAGGCAATGGAGGGCACCAGCCCTGGTCACCAGCCCTGGTCACCAGCAGCGCGTCGCAGTGCCATTCGGCTAGTGCGATGTAAGGATTATGGGCTTACCGCTGCCAGGAACGGTGCTCCGCAGGTGTCTGGTCTACACGACCAGCCTGGGCCATCCAGCGCATGCGGCACCTCACCACAGCGCAGCCGTGGCCCCACGCGCCAGACAGCAGTCGTGGGTCTGCCGGCACGGGAGAGCTGGGCAGCCTCTGGGCACGTAGCAGGTCTACCCCGGGCACAACCACAACCAGACCGCTGTACTCTTCAGTTGGCTTTAGGCATGGCCACAAGTGACATGGCTGGGCCGTCACTCTAGCACGGCATCACACAGACCCAACCAGGCCCCGGCATCTGCCCATAGCAGCAGGCTCCAGCAGCACCCAAGACGTCTGCCATGCACCAATCAATCAATCAATCAATTAATCAGGGGAATTATAAGCGCACTACTAACCTGTGAGGGTCTCAAGGCACTGAGGGGGGGTCAGCAGTTCCGTCTCAGTCAAAGAGCCAGGTCTTCAGCGCCTTCCTGAAGGTGTTCAGGGAGGTGGCACATCTGATGTCGATGGGAAGCTCATTCCAGGTCTTGGCTGTGATGTAGGAGAAGGATCTTCCCCCTGCTCTGGCTCTGCCGATACGTGGGGTTTCGGCGAGGAGGAGGTTGGTGGAGCGGAGGTTGCGCTTGGGCATGTGGAGGGTGATTCTGTCGTTGAGGTATTGGGGTTCGGTGTTGTGTAGGCATTTGTAGGCGTAGGTGAGTATCTTGAAAGTGACTCTTTTCTTGACGGGGAGCCAGTGGAGCTTGCGTAGGTGTTGGCTGATGTGTTCGCGTCGAGGGACCCCGAGAACAAGTCTGGCGGCGGTGTTCTGTATTGTCTGGAGTTTGCGGAGTAAGGACTTGTTGATGCCGGCGTAGAGCGTGTTTCCGTAGTCCAGCCTGCTGGTGATGAGTGCATGGGTGACTGTCTTCTTTGCCTCGGGGGGATCCATTCGAAGGTGTTACAGAGGATGCGGAGGGTGTTGAAGCAGTTGGAGGTGACGGCATTGACCTGAACGTTCATGGAGAGGGAGAAGTCGAGTACGATGCCGAGGTTCTTGGCGCGGTCTGTGGGGGTCAGGGGGTTGCCAAGGGCGGTGGGCCACTAGGTGTTGTTCCACGCCGAGGGGGTGGTTCCGAGGACTTCTCTGAGTTGAGTTGAGTTGAGGCGGGATCCACACCACTACAAGTGTGTTAGGTGGTAGGATGTCGCTAGTTAGACTGCCGATGGGAGAAGGATTAGGCAAGATTATGAATTCAGCCGGCAGAGCCCCTTTATCTATCTGCATGGCTAACCTCCGCCCCCAAGACATTCCTTCTTTAAAGGCTGTGGGACCAATATTTATCATTGCTGCATCCAAACTTAAGCATTGAGATTTGTGAATGGTGAAAACATAGGTCAAACTCAGAGGAAACTGTTGACTTTTCACATACAGATCTTTCACCAGGAGAAATTTGCCAGTGCACCTTACAATTTTTTTCCTTCCTCAATGTGATCAAATGTAATTAATATACATTTATACTAGGGGCAGGCAGAACTCACGAAGAAATCACCATGTAACGCTGCTCTTGCTAGAGGGCGCTGCTTCTTTGCTGACGCTTGAGTAGATTTTCTACTCGAACAGCAGCTTTCTCACCGCAAACTGTTGCCGGGTGCCCTCATAGCACTCGAAAATCACGTTAGGGGATGCCAATTATTGCTCGTGCTGGTTAACTTACTATTGGTAAGCTGTGCATGAGGAAAAAACTCTGCCACAAGGCGGTTTGTGGAGTTTGGTCGGAACTCCATGTGGCAAGCTTAGCGGGGAGTGGCCAAAACTCCACAAACTACGCCGGCAGAGTGGAATTTATCACCCACCCCTAATTCATAATCTGTTCTGTTGGGATATGAAATTAAGTCTATCACATTCCCCATTGCACCATTCACTAATCCCTCCTCGACGTTCAGATTTGTCAAATAATGATTCTGCAATTTTTAAACAGGTTTAGAGTCTTTTCCAAACCAGCACTATGTGAAACTGTTTCCTCTAGTGATTCCAGTTTCTTTACCACTGATTGGCATAGTGGTAAGTTTAAACCTTGAAGTTCCACTTTATCTTTACAAATAAGACTTACAATCTCCTGTTTTTCCAAATGAAGCATTTCTAAGTTAAATTGTAAGCAGTCGTCCATTGTTGGCATGACACACACAATCTGTTTATGAGTTTTCATAAGATTTTCCATTATAGAAGCTGGTGACTTGTTGTAAGGGAATAGAGATCTAACCATGCGAGAAGAAACAGCTTCCGTAACTTGTTTGCTAATGATTCCTATTCTCATGTCTTTGAATATATTGCCATACTCCACATCTGCTGCCTGTCTCATATATTGTGTCAACTCAGCGTATTGTAAATCTTATCATATGTTAACATTTCCAATGCTCCCTAATGACTTTTTAGTTTCTTTGTGAACAAGTTTTTTTTAAAACTGGTTGACCTTTGATAGGAGTCAACTGTAGAAAGTCATTAAAAATTATGTTGTGTTTGCCACCAAACAGAGCATCATACTCAGTTCTAAGGACTTCTTGCATCATCAGATGAATTAGAGCTAGAATAAGGTTTGATACCATGCTAACCTCATCAATAATGAGAACTTTCAATTTTTTGAAAACTTTGGACACTTCATAACAAGCATAACCAGATAACTTCATGCACTCTAGTTTGTTGTCATGTTCCACAGGCAACCTAAGTAGTCTGTGCAATGTGATTCCTTTAATTTTGTGAGCAGCTAGTGCAGTAGGAGCAGTCACAACACATGAAAGATCACAAGTAGTTTTTCTGTGAACAATTGCAGTCAGCACTTTACTTAAAAAAAAATCCTGGTACCTGCCTGACCACTAACAAAGAGAAGTATAGCCCTGAATGCTTTATAAGTACATTCAGACTTATCATGTAGCAGGCAGATTGTATTTGCTCCAAAAACGTTTAGCTGTTCTTCATTTAGTTAAGAGATCAAACTTTTAAAATCAATGTTCTCACTCCTCACTTAACCCATAGCATTTTCTACTTAATTCATTGCTATGGATGCCTCATTTTTAATGATAGGGTAGCCAAGGGGATCTTGGCTATTAGGTCCTGAGCTCTGGCTGTTTTGTGAACTGCCCTTTGCAACCGCTACAGGAATTGTTTCCTCTTGTTTGATTTCCTCATTTAACATTTTCTGATATGTGGAAAACACCTCACATTGAATACTATATTTGATTGCATTGAAAGCATGTTCATAACAGTCATACTCACCTAGCAGTTCAGTTTCTGAACACCAAGGTTTAAAAAGTTGCAAAAGAGCCAGGTAAAATTATTTTCTTTTCATATCTATTTGACAGCTCAATTTACAATGATTAAGGAGACTTGTTTTTGAATGTTGTTATATTCTGTTTTGTATGTATTTATTTACCTATGGTTTATTTTTTGTTCATAGGCATTCCTGTTATGCTTTGAATGTGTTTCACTGTTGCTAAGTACTGTTTAGAATGTGGAATGTCCTGAGGTTAGTTTTCTACTGCACGGCTGTGCTGCTCATTAAAGATATACATTTTCTACATGAGTCTGAAGAGTGAATTTAACATTGGCCACAACTTGAAGTCCAGCGGCGCATCTGTCATCTACTGAGGCAGCACAGGAATGGATTCTGCTTCTGGACAAGGCTTTAACAAGAACCCATTTATACAGGATTTGGATTTTGTTTCTTCTCTCTCAGGTATGGAAACGTCGAGACTATACAAGTAAGAGGAGTCTGCTTGGTCTGGGAAGTATATGCGCAGCTATCTTGTACTTAGAGCTTATAGTGCTGAAATTGCTGTTGGGGTCACGTGGAGTTACCGGCATTTATCTGCATACTTGCATCTTTTGAATTGGCGGTGTTCCAATCTGCTCGCTCTTCTACAACATTCTCTGTATCTACTGATTGGGAGCATGAAGCTGGAGGGCGTGCGTGTGAATCCTGATGCGTGACGTGTGGCGCTCACTTAGCAGCTAGTCAGTAACGCGCTGCCATTGGCGTTCGCATCCTGTTTCCATTGGATGATACAAGCCGCACTCTCATTGGCCGCATCGGAGAGCTTATCGGCCGCATCGGAGAGCTTATCGGAACATTGACCGGCATCAAAGTAACTTCCTGGATTCATTTATATAAAGGTTTTGGTGACTAACGTGAGGAACAGTTTTGGAAATAAGAAGACGGCGAATACATGTGAAACATTCATGGTACTGTTAGTGTGAAATCGCTTTGGTTTGGCTATATTTTGTTTCATTTTTATTTTGGTTGTTCTCTCTCATTGGTATTTATAGTTGTTGCACATAGTAACCCATACCAACTTTTTAGTCAAACTTTCTTGTAAAATGCAGTTTGATCCTCCAGGGAAATTTCTACCTAACAAAGGAGAACCAGCGATGCCTTGGATAAGGTGGAAAGAGGAGTTCCTAACCTATATGACTGACATAGATGGTCAGAGAATGGGAGCTGAAAGAAAGAAAAGTATACTTCTACACTGTTTAGGATCAGAGGGTCAAGTTGTTTTCAGGAGCTTACCACAAGTAGAGGAAGAAGATTTGGATGTGTACAAGGAAGTATTACTTAGGATGGAAGCCAGGTTCAAACACTCTACCAGCATTGCGCTCAATGGGTTCAAGTTTTACACCAGAGCACAAAAGGAGAATGAATCCTTCGATGAGTTTCTGACAGTATTACGAGGGCTTTCTATGTCATGTAATTTTGGACAAATGACAGATGAAATGATTTGTGATCAAATTGTAATCCATGTAAAGAGTAAGAAAATACAGGAGAATTGTAGTCCATGTAAAGAGTAAGAAAATACAGGAGCAGTAATGGGTTGTAGGGGATCCTAAATTGCAGGATGCTATTGCTATTGATAAGGCGTTGGAGCAGTCAGAGAAATGGGTGTCTGTAGTGAGTATGAATGCTCCCAATAGTGAGGATGTATGCTCTGTGAATACTACAGAAGCCAATCCTTGCAGTATAAGCAATGGACGTGAGTATAAAAAAAGGGATTAAGGGAGAACTACAGCATGTTACAGGTATGGAAGCACTAAACACATTGCTTCTTTTGTTCATTGTCCTGCCATTGGAAAAGAATGTGTGAAATGTGGGCGGACAGGACATTTTGCTTGTGTTTGTAGAGATCTTAAAAAAAGAAACAATAATAGTGTTACTCAAAGAGGTAAAGTATCTTCTGTTTGTGAAATTGGAAGATATGACATTAACTGTGAGTCTGGTAAGGTGGATGGTCATGGTAAAGGAGTTGTCCTGTCTATTAAAAGTGGTAAGGATGAAGTAGTAGGGGTTAAAGGTCCACTCAAATGTATTGTTAGAGTGTTGGGTGAGCACTTAGAACTCATGGCAGATTCAGGTTCTCCATGGACAATAATTACTAAAAAGTACTTCATGGAAAAGTTGGGGGGTGTTTAGATATTAACAAATTAAGACCTTCTGACACTGTGGCAGAAAATTGTGATGGCACCGCTATTGATGTCATTGGCTACAATCTTGTTGAATTGGAATTTAAAGGTGGTAAGGCTCAAGTTAAGTTGTATGTGGCAGTAAAAGGAATGAATGTACTTGGGTGGAAGGACCAGTGGAAACTAGGAATTATATTAAATCCCAGGAGCAGTGAACCTGTTCTCATTATAGCGGACAAATGTGATGAGGAGACCATTAGTTTCCAATTTCCTAAGGTATCCTCTGACAAATTGGGTAAGTTAACAGGATATTATCATGAGATTAAAATAGAAAATGGGGCAGTTCTTGTGAAGCAAAAGTTAAGGAATGTTCCAATTAATATTAGACAGGAATTGAAAGTGATGTTAGAAGACAATCAAAGGAGACATAATTGAAGAGGTAGAATCTTCAGAATGTGTTTCTCCCATAGTTTTGGCGAGAAAAGGGGATCAGTCCTTGAGGCTGTGTCTGGACTTAAGAGTGTTAAATGCTAATGTAATAGCTGATTGCCATCCACTTCCCAATATAAATGAAGTTGTGAGTATGTTGGAAGGAGCTACAGTGTTCTCTACGTTGGATCTAAGATCCGCTTATCATCAAATAGAATTGACAGACGGTTTCCAGGCATTACACTGCATTTATCACACCATTGGGGTTGTACCAATTCAAGAGGATATCTTGTGGTTTAGTATCAGCGGCATCAGTGTTTCAAAGGGCTATGTACCACATATTCAAGGACAATGACTCATTTGTAAAGTGTTTTCAAGACGATATACTCATATTTTCTAAGAATCATCAGGAGCATTTAGATCATCTGGGGGAGGTGTGCAAGAGATTGGAGGACCATGGCTTGACGTTAAAGAAAACCAAATGTAAGCTATTTCGTACTTCTGTAGAATACTTGGATCACACTTTGTCTTGAGAAGGAGGTGTTCCCAAGTAATCTTTGGTGGAATGTGGAAGTATTATAGTAAATGTATTAAGAATTTTGCAACAAAGATGGAGCCTTTACGTGCTTTGAGAAGAAAAGATGTGAAATTTGAATGGTCTGACAAGCAAGAATGTGCATTTTAACAAGTCAAAAATGACATTTTGGAGGCACCCACCCTCAAAACATTTTGTATGGGTAAAGAATGTGTAATTACTGTGGATGCCAGCATGTATGGTTTAGGAGGAGTGTTGTCCCAGAGGTGTGGTAAGGAGGAATGGAATGTAGCGTTTGCATCTAGGACGTTGAGTGAAGCTGAGAGAAGGTATGCAGTAATTAAGAAAGAGTTATTAGGTTGTGTGTGGGCCATTGAACACTTCTGCAAATATGTGTGGGGAAGTCATTTTTTACTTAGAACAGACCACAAGTCGCTTGTTCATATTTTGTCACCTGGGGGTGGTAGAAATGCCACTGCTCGTATTGCTAGGTTGATGTCCAGACTACAAGAGTATAGCTTTAAAGTGGAACATGTACCAGGGAAGAAGAATGTCATGGCAGACTGTCTTTCCAGGTTACCATGTAGTGATGGAGATGAGAATGCAGTGAAGCATCAAGAAGATATTATTGCCACCATTAAGGATGTTGTGCAGAAGGATTTTGAGGGCATTGATGAAAAAGTGTGGACAGAGATGAGCAAGGAGGATGAATTGTGGAAAAAGGTGAAAGAGTATGTGTTGAGGGGATGGCCCAAGAAAGGTGTTATGTTGCCAGAAGTTCTACCTTTTTTGAAGGTTGCAGATGAGTTGGAGCTAGAAGGAGAATTATTGTTTAAGAGTGATAAATGTATTCCCCCAGTGGGAATGCAAGATGTCATTTTCCAGTTGGCACATAGGCAGCATTTGGGTATGTCCTCAATGAAAAGGTTGGTTAGGTCCAGTTTTTGGTGGCCAGGCTTAGACAGAATGGTGGATCGTGTTGTACAAGAATGTGAAGATTGTGTGAATAGTGAAAGAGGTCTTAGAGTTGTTCCTGCACCTTTAAAACCTGTAGACTGTCCCGAGTTTCCTTGGCAGAAGGTTGCCATGGACATTTTAGGACCTTTTCATTCTTTATCGCAAGAAGCAAGGTTTGCTCTTGTTGTTATTGATTACCATTTGAAATGGCCAGTAGTCAAATTTGTCACCCATATTACTAGTGATGTGGTCATTGAATTTCTCAAGGAGATATTTGCAAGAGAGGGGTATCCTGAAGTGCTTATCACGGACAATGGTGTCCAATTCAAATCTAAAGAAATGGAAGAATTTCTTGTGCATTGTGGCATCCGCCATATGACCACTGCCTTGTATGAACCTCAAGGGAACGGTCAGGTGGAAATGTTTAACCGTGTTTTGAAGGAAGGGATAACAGGTGCACGCAAATGTGGTAGTGAATGGAAGAATGAGTTAAGGGGAAAAAATTGGATGTATCGCACTACGTCCCACACGGTCTCGGAGATTAGTCCATTTAGATTGCTCAAAGGGAGAAATCTCACAACTAAACTGTGTCCCTGGTGGTTCAAGAAGAAGTGGGAGAAGAAATGTGAATGTGTGGATGTGGAACAAGTTGGCAGAAAGGTGGGGAATAAGAAGAATAAAATGAAGGAGTGGTATGATAACAAGTGGAAAGTTAAAAGGCCCAGTTTTCATGTTGGTGACTGGGTCAAGATTTGGTTGCCAGGCATTATATCAAAAGGTATGTCTAGATTTAGCAAAGCTCTCAAAATTGTAAAGGTAAATATTAACAGTGTAGTCACACAAGATGGTAAAGTTTGGAATGTCAGACGTGTGGCAAAATGCAAAGACATCAAAGGTGGTAAACTGTTTGATGACTATGATCATGATGTGGAAGAGGAACATGGGAATGGAAATTTCGGTTTGAATTGTAGAAGGGAAAATGTACCATGTGAGTCTGTGGCATCTAGAGTCAAGGAGACCTGCAGAATGAGATGTGCACCTTGCAGGTTTAAGGATTTCACTGTTTATTAATTTGTTTGTGTTTTGGACAAAAAGGAGATGTGTTATATTCTGTTTTGTATATATTTATTTGCCTATGGTCTATGTTTTGTTCATAGGCATTCCTGTTATTCTTTGAATGCGTTTCACTGTTAGAATGTGGAATGTCCTGAGGTTAGTTTTCTACTGCAAGACTTGAAGGCAAGACATGCGATGCTGTGCTGCTCATTAAAGATATACATTTTCTACATGAGTCTGAAGAGTGAATTTAACAAATGTCTCACTAAACATCCGTTACAGCCAGTCACCCCAAACTTTCCTTGTTCAATGTTTTCATCTACGTTATTGCTGTAGTGCTTCATACAAACAGAGGTTTTCTAGGACTCTCCGATTAGAGATTGCATTGCTTTGTTTTAACAAGCTCAATGCTTTGTGGCTCAAACTGAGCAAGATACTCAATTTGAGGAAACAGTTTCAACACACATTTTTGTATTGATGCCAGGCCTAAACTAGCCCAAATTATTGATTTGTACTTCTCATACATGCTTGAAGAACTGAGTTTGTCACTAGCAGGTAAACTGAAACTGTAAAGCGTTTTACTTAAAGACATCTCTGTTGAAATCTCTTTCCATACATCCATCATTTCTGCCTTTTCTGACTTTGTTATATATGAAGTGACATATCGAGCTACAGCAATAGAATTGTCTGCTACAAACTGAATTTTCATGTTGGGATTCAATCATTGATAAGCTTTGAAGTCTCATCTCTTTTCAGATTATATATATTTGTATGTGCTTTGCCAGTAACAGTGTGTCTGACTGCAGACATAAAACTGCTCACTCTTTCTTTAGAGATTACAGGCCTAGGGAATTCAAAATTACACCTGGTGTAGTATTTCCCTTTTGCTCTGTATCTCCATCGACAATACTTGCCACATTTATGGGACTGGAATCGTGAGACTTGGTGCCTATGAGTTTTGTTTGGAGACTCTTCTGGGATATCACAAGTTACATATTTCTCAATGAATGACAACACTGAGTCATCAGCAGCTTGACCAGACTTTGGTAAATCTATCACCCACAACAACATTTGTATATGTGGTGCGCCTCTAGCTTTGTACTCTTCTCCAGAAGAAGTCCACAACCTCACCTAGTGGTGGATTTTTTTTGTTGCAGATAAAATGGAGCATGGCATCAAATCTGTTGAGCTTGAAGTATCTACAAACATTTGCAAGATCAATTGAACACAATTCACCTGCAGACTTTAACCCAATCCCTGGAATGTTTGCATGAGCTGTCCTGAAAACGTCATGAAGATCATCCCAAGCATACTCTGCACAGCTCAAAGTAACAAACCAAGAAGGTGCACCTAGATTGCGTAACATACACTTTAGCTCACCATGGCCATGAAACCAATGTGATTGGTACCATGTTGGCAAGCCATAACATTCATCAAATTACCTTCTAGTACCTCATCTTTACCATGTACCTTTTCCACATAATTTCTCACAGTAATGTCATTAAACCGTGTCCCTGTTCTCATAACATGGCTTACAGTATAAGATTGTTTTTAAACAGATCTCTTTTGTTATTTAACATACAGTGGTACCTGACGGTGCCCAAATATACAGAGAATCAACAACAGTGCGAGCGCCATTGCAGTCAAAAGGCTTAGTCATGACACAGAATGATACAGAGCATATCAAATTAATTAATTATGGGTATATGACAAGCAAGTATGCATAGTAATTGCTCTCAGTCAACACGGCCCACAGTATAAGATAGCACTGACAAATCACACTCAAACAGAAGGTGGAAAATGTATGATATGTTTTGCCTAGAGCAGGGATCTTCAGAATACAATCTACTGGTTCTATATTCTGATGAAGGAATCTGTATTGGACATTCATCATAATGACCATCTTCTCCTGTAAGAAACAATTTTGGAAAACACTGTGCTTCTAAGCTCATCTCCCACACGCTTATTGGCTGTCCATTTCCTTGCTTCAATTGATACAATTCTAAAGCATCACCCATCATGATTCTTGAGTGTAGAGGATGAATGCTGTAATGTTCGGATATTTCTTCTTCTTAGCAGAAGGAGTTGAGTTGGAACTTCCTAGTCTATGACAGGTAACATGTTCCTCTACATCAATATCTTTGTAAAACACATTTTCTAATTTAAGGTATTACAAAGCTCTTTTAACCCTAGCAATGTCACAAGTTCCTTACAATTTTTTTTCTCTATTTACTAGAATCAATAGCAGTTCTTCTTCTTGATCTACCCCTATAGTTTCAATATTCTCCTACATATTCAAAGGCAAATACACAACTTTGCTTTTAGACCTTTTTAGCAGCTCAGAAGGAAGTAATTTGTTATTTTTAGCCTCTATTCTAGCAATGGCTTGGGAGGGATGTAGAGTTTGTATTAGAATAATCTCATAGACATTCAGGTTTTGAACCTCAGCAAGAATTAGGAAAAACATCCAATTGTTTATGAATACCTCTACAGGCATTTTATTATTGTCCAGTTTGTCAATGCAATTTTTACAGACAATCTGGCTTATGCACAAGTCAAACTGATCTTCAGTGGTCAAATAAAGAACAAGTTTAAACGACTGTTCTAGAGCAGTCTCTTCATGTTTTTCACAAATATCGACTTGTAGTGTGTTTGCCTGCAATGAACACACAGCTTGTCTGGAATTTCTACAATTGTTGTTGCAAATTCATCAGTTTCCTTTTAAAATTCTCCAACACTGTGCTAGTATAAGAAATTTCAGTGTTGTTGTCCACAACCATCGCACTCTCTTGAGGCCCAAAGTATTGCATCTGAATGTCATCCATATTAGAAATGACTTCAGAAGGACTATGTCTTAATAGCATATTTTGTTTTTGAAGCTGAAGAGCTGAACTTTTGACAGAATACAATCCTCTTATAAGATTACGCATTTTAGTGTGGTGCACAGACAGCATCCGTATGTGATGGAAAGTATTGTCATAAATCTGCTGTGATAAGCAAACTAAGGAATGTCCTTGAAGGTTTGTCTCCTAACTCAACAATGAACAAGGCTTTGGAGTCATTTCTTTTTTTGTTTTACAGTACATTTGCTGAGTTTGTTTAAGAAGAGTTAAAAATGTTCAAAAGGCTGTTGTCTTATGTTGCATGAGTTTCTACATTTCCACTGAAAAACTGATTGTCAAGGACGTTGACCTAATACTTCATTAGTTATTTCTTCTTTTACATTTCTGGGCACTAATTTTTCTATTTCAATTGGTGTACCTACATTGATTTCACATGCATCACCATCTTGGTCAATTGCAAACACTAAGGGCCTGATTTTGATGTCGGCGGAAAGTTACTCCATCACAGCGGTGACTGAGAACCCGTCCATCAAAATATAAATCCTATTATATCCTATGGGATTTATATTTCGGCGGATGGATATCCGTCACCATTGTCACGGAGTAACCCTTCCACCAAGATCTAATTCAGGCCCCAAGTCATTTTCCTGCAAATAAATGTCCTCATTAAAAAATGCTTCAATACTGGAAGTGTGTTTCCATTCTTTCTGGAAAACACTGCAAAAGTTTGTTTTACTAACTCGAACCTTCTGTCGACAATTTTTTTAAGGGAATTATCTAGTTTATCTAAACATCTCATTCTCTTTAAAATGAGAATAAATAGTTTTCTCTTTGTGGAGAGGGGCCTATAGGCTTTCAGTACTTACCTGTTTTCGAGAGCCATTCGATACCGCTGATCCGCACCAATGCCACTTACAAAAGAGAAAAGTGCAAGGTGTCAACAGGGAGGAGGTACTAACATCATACCTCCCATCAGTGACAGTGAAAACAGTCTATTTTTTTAGGGACAGACGGAGGAGAGGGGGCTGATAAAAGTAAAGATGGACTTAGAAGGGGTATTCCCTTTCTACTAGGAAGACGCTGACAGCATTGTGGAGCGCTGAAGAAAGGAAACCAACACTGCAGTCTTGAAGAGGACTGCACCAGGCTGAATTCCGGCAAGCCCTGGTGAACCCGTGACGGGACAGTGAGGAGATGCGGAGGAGACCAGGGAGAACATGGAGGAGTGGAGTGAGGACTGGTGGATGCCACCAACCTTCGCCTACTAGCCACCACAACTCAGGAGAGTTATGGCTACTTGGGTGAGTGACTCAAGTGAAGCCTCCTAAGGGACTTTTTATACCCAGAAGCCAAATTTTGAGTTCTCATATTTGTGTCCTAGCACTGTATTCTTTTAGAGCAAAATTGTGGCATTTTATTTCTCTTTGCCTTGCTCATCTGCATCGCGAGGGGGCTGAAATCGTGTTATGATGATAGCTAGAGTATATCTAGGAACAATGCCAGATTGACAATCCCATTTCCACCAGCTTGTTGGGATTTAAAGGGGAGGACTTTTTTTCCACTAAAATCTTGAGCCAAACCTGAATATCCCTCTACACTTGACCTCAGTTCTATCACAAGTGACTAGTGACAGGTTCCCTTCCCTATTGGTATAAATCACAGTTTAAAACATTACTCATCCATACCCGTGGCTTTTCCAGTTCTTCAAGGATCCTGGCGGCGATCCTCCCAAGATCCTAGGAACAGAAAAAGGAGAAGATCAAATAAGGATCACAGCATTCCTCAACGTTTTTCATTATTTAAAAATCTGGATGCAGAATACTCGATATATGGACAGTGAGACTGACATTGACAAGATTATTATTCATGCTTCGTTTGTCCCCACTCTTTAACACAAAGATCTTATCTACTAGGCACTCAACAATCTCTTTCTGCTTTTGCAATGCTCTCCTGCTTTTCACTGTCTTTATGCTTCTCATAATATTTGAAACTACACTTCTTCGGAAGAACTTTTGGCGAAGTTCTTTGAATTGCTTCTTTTAAACCTGTCAGTCTGGTCTTTTCTTTGTCTGCCATTATGTTTTTAAAAAAAAAGAATATGAGCTGTTGTTACATGGTGACATATCTTTAGTACTAGTTACACCTGCAGAAGAAAGTTTATATGTTGCAATTAATCTTTTCATAAAAGACTGGACTGGTACTCACCTGCCTGTTTGCTGGTTGCTGTGTGCTGTTGACCTGAGGGGACCTGCGGGAAGAGCTGGACATTGCCGTCGTACCAAGGGAAGCCGTGGGGAAGAGCCGTGCACCGTGAGGCACTGACGGGGAGTGGACTACAACTCCCATCTCCCCTGGCCACTGGTTCCTGCTTCCTGCTTCCGCCTGCCCTCCCCACCTCAAATAGCATGCCGCGCACCCTCAGCACGGGCCGCACGCGGGGACGCGCCCGGGCCAAGGGCGCGCCTGTCGACATCTGTCTGAGCCCGGAAAAGGCTGGGCTTGGCCACCCCCCTTACTCCTGTTACTCCGTCTACTTGGGGGACTTATAAAACAAGGACTCAGAGCTGCCTCAAATAATTCACTGGAGCAGGGGACATCAAAGATGGGTAAGCACAAAGCTGCAGCAAAAGTAACAGGGGGCGCAATCGTAAACACTCTTGACTCTTTCTTGGTTAGGGCCGCAAGTGCCCTATCACACAAAATTGAACTTACAGAGCACCGGCTATCATTGGAGGAAGGGAGAAGATCTGGGCCGCTATTACCATCTCCTTTGCCCCCCAGACCCCACTAATAGACGAGCCTGATCTCAGTACTACCCCTAATTGGCCCATAACTGTGACATTGACCGCGCCACCCCAAACAGATTCCCCTGGGTCCAATGAGTCGATAATTATACCAGTAGTCAAGAGGAAGCTTAATGCAGTAAAACAGCACCCCAGAACGACAAGGACCACACAAGCAAACAAGACCCCCCAGGACGCACCAATAACAACAGCGCTCTCTGTGGGGAAAAATTCTAGGACGGGGGTATGTGAGGACATGATACTTAAATTGGAACAGATGATCCGTTCCTTACTTAAGCCCATAACCTGTAGATTGGGATAAAATTGAGGAAAAGATAGAGCTCCTTATTAATGGGCGCATTTCTACCACCACAGGTGGCCCTCTTACGTGTCCCTCCCACCCTCTTATACCGGAAAGCGCACCCGGGTTTTCGGGGGATCCAGCTGGGAGCTCAGGTGGGAGACAAAGAAACTTAAGGCAGGTAGCCCAGGCCCATTGCTCAGATACTACTCTTCTACCCACAACTATTCAGCATATTCCCTCCCTCCCACTTCTCCCTCTGTGCACAGACATAACCAACACTGCATATCTACCAAACACAACAACATCCAACCGGGCTACCAAGGCCAATGTACCAACATTGGGAGGTGGAGAAGGGTGGGGCCGCGAAGTACCCACAACCTCATAGGCTTTGCAGGCAGGCACGAGCCAGTTACACACACTAGACCTATCCCCTGCAGCACTCCCTTACGTTTTAGTTTTGGCCAATTCCCCCCATTAAACAGGGCCCAAAGGGAAAATATGGAGCAGTTACTGAATAAAGCGGTATATTGGTTCAATACCCATCTTAAAAAGCTAGGCCGGTGGGGCACTACCTTGGATAAGTAGATTATATTGGCTAGAAGGGTGGGTTGGGTGGGCCCTTCTCCCAAAGATATCAATGGAGACTGTGTTGTTGTTAACTTTAACAACCAGTATGTTGTAAGAAGTCTGTTGAGAGTCTTTACAGGCCTCCTTTGACCGCCACGCAGATCTCTGTCTTTCCCTTAGGGAGATTTTATAGTGCCATACCACGTCTGCCCTTACGTAGTGTGAGATTGCTGAGTAACCCCCCAGGCCCTCTTTTCTTCTTGTTACGGGATCCCCCCACCCCTTTCAGACTAAGGCCGAGACTTGAGACACCCAATAGATTCGCCCCCCTGTATGATCTTGAGGCCTGCAACTGACTACCCGCGGGAGGAGAATCAGGCTTTTTAACTACCATTAACGAGCACCCTTTTACTTCTGTCGCACATGTCCCTGGAGGCCAAACAAAAACACCTAGGGGGACACCAGACAATAATTTATCTACTAGTAATACCCCACTAAGTAACCCAGGAGCATCGCCTCCAGTAAACCAGAGGGCTCAACAAAAGAGGGGGATATATTTATCCACGTGGAATGTGGCAGGCCTTGTATCAAAGCTGGACATAGAGGAGTGGTTAGCGCTATGGCAGGACCGAGACATAATATGTCTTCAGGAGACGTGGGCCTTGGACCCAATATTTATAAATGGTTATCGCTCCTTCTAAATCTTTGCAGTTCCCTCCCTGGCAGGAAGATCGAAAGGGGGCTTAGTAACCTTAATTTCAAGCACGCTACCTATTAAGGTTATTAAAAATGAACAACCCTCCCCGTAATTTTATCTTTTGGCCCTTGAAGGAGGTCGCCACCAGTGTTGGATACTAATAAATTACTATAATAACAATTTTGGGGGCAGTATGGGGGCTGTTATAGACTCAAAGGACATAGAACTGAAGAAATTCACAAGGTCTTTTTTGTGCAAAGAACTCCATATCATATGGTTATGTGACTTTAACTCCCAAACATGCCCTAACTCACTGGGCACGGTATGTGGTCTGATTGATATGGAGGGAGACCCGTTAGTCCACTTCGTGCACCATGAATATGGGAACACTCTAAATAGGTTCTTAGCCTCAAGGAACTTGGAAGTGTATAACAAAGTAGAGTGGGAGGTCTGGAAAAAACTTTCTTTCGGGCACTTCAAATTCCACACTAGATTTTATAGTCGCAACTACTAACTGCCGGCGACATCTTCACCACACAGATACCATACCGTCAAACTTTAGTGACCATTCAGCATTATTCCTTGAGTTTTCTGGATATGAAATCCTCCCCCGCCAAGTGGAGAGGACCCCAAAACCAATTTTGGCCAGGCTAAATGGCTACCAGCAGAAATGGTATAATATAGACAAGACCAAAATTATCCAGGAAGTTACAACTAATAAGCTGAACCTGATCACAAATTGTCTGGACTTGGCTACTCCATCAGATATTCTAATTAATAATTTCATAGAAATCCTTCAGGAAATAAAATTAGCCCTGTTTCGGAGTAAAACTAACAGGGTAAGACCGGAAACACAATGGTTTGACGAGACTTGTACTTTGGCCCTAAAGAACCTTTATGGGGCCCTGAAAGCATTGCCCAGAAACCAACCACAGATTAAGGAGTTGCGATTGGTCTACAAGAGAGCTCGCAAAACACGGGAAGCCGAGCTAAAAGATGAGGCATGGGAAAACCTGGCTAAAGCTGCATCCCTTAATAGTAGCAGGGATTTTTGGAAGACAGTAAATGCCCCTTTCTTCAAGTAAGAGCAGGAAAAACTTTTAGACAACCATGTGGATGAAGACACATGGGTGGCACATTTTGAGGTGATTTTTGGGAGCGTGATTGCCCTAGCGGATGAACCCCACATCCCCTCAATGACCCCCCCCTAAGCCTATAACCTTTAACCTGGAGGAAATAACCCTTGCTCTCAGCAAATGCAGCCATGCCAAAGCACCAGGGCCGGATGGGGCCCGATCGATTTTTTATTAGAACACCAAGACCTATTGGCTCCTTTGCTAACCAACATATTTAACAAAATCTCCAAGTCTGGCCCACCCTCATCATGGAGAACAAGCATTATAGTGCCAATATATAAAAAAGGGGACAAATCAAATCCCCAGAATTATCGTCCTATTTCCCTTCTGGATTCCACTGCCAAACTCCTTTGGCATGTTTTACTTAATAGGTCGGAAGACTGGGCAAGAGAAAACAACGTCTTGATGCCTTCACAATATGGTTTCCAGAAGGGCAGAGGCACTATTGACCAATGTCTAAACTTAAGCATGATTATCTCCAAATATACTAGAGCGAAGAAAGGGAATATATACATGGCCTTTATGGACCTTTCGTCGGCTTTCGACTGCGTAGTCCACTCTAATCTCTGGACAGTCATGGCTGCGATGGGCATGGATCCCAGGCTGACCGCTCTTATACGGCAAATGTACTCAGAGGCGACAGCCTCAGTCCGTTATGGAAGGGACGGGGAATGCACTACTACAATTTAGGATTATGAGAGGAGTCAGGCAAGGCTGCGTCCTCGCCCCTTTCTTATTCTCACTTTATACAAACGGAGTGGAAGGAGTCTTGAAAACGTGCTCGCCTGATGTCCCACAGTTTCCCTCAGGTCCATTACCAATCCTGGCTTACGCGGCCGCCGCCGTCCTGATAGCCAGGACAGGTGTAGCATTGCAACGCCTAATTGACACCTATGTAGGCTTTATGACATCTATGGACCTTAAGGCCAATTAGTCCAAAACATTCATCTTAGTCTCAGGGCTACCACCCCCATAAAACATTCCGCTGTTCCACATTGGAACTCGAAAATTAGCTGTTGTGGAGACCTTCTCATACCTAGGGGTTGTTTTTGACATCAGACAAACCTGGTCTCACGTGGTGGGTAGTAGGGCCCAAGCAATGGAGCGCACCATGGCGGCAGTTGCAGGTTTTGTTAAAAAACTAGGTTCAAAACTCCTAACAATAATAAAAAAGATCTACATTGCTAAAACAATCTCGGCAGCTACTTATGGGGCAGGGGTTTGGGGCACAGCACTAACCGAACCCTTACAGAAGCTGGAGAATGTTTTTTTTTTAAAGGATGGCATCCCTCTTTCATTCTCAAGTCATGTCACTCATTTTGAACTGGATATGCCCTTTGTGTCTGACATGGTGAGAGTGGCACCGATCATGCTGTGGCATTCAGTATTGAATAGGGACACAGTGTATCTTAACCAGTCTATTATATTAAATTGCCTCTCACTGGATAAAGCTCATCAGATTCCCTGGCTAGAGTACGTTAAAACAACTTTGTACTCACTAGGAGTCCCTGAGCTGTACGTAAATCCCATCTCGTATACCAGGTTCCCTAAGAAGAGTTTAAAGGCACTATTTCTGGCAAAGCTAGCATATGAAAGGGAGGAGTCCCAGAAGCTAAAAACTACAGTGAAGACCTATTACTCGATTCCACCAGTGCCAGATGGTGAATATTTTTACCTTGGTGCTGAAAGGAATCTGCAGCATAGGTTTATTCTTTTAAGGTTCTGTTTAAATTTAATTCCTCTAATGCTGTGCTTTCCCTCAAAACAATACGCTCACACTGACCTGACAACCTGTCCACGCAATAAATCATTAGCCCAGTCTGACTTTCACCTTTTTTTCTTTTGCCATTTTTATAAGGAGCAGAGAGCCAGATATATTAGACCTCTTTTAACGCGGCAAGGTTTTAAGCAGTGCCGCATCGCCCCTTTCTATCTTAAGAAGCTTTATGATCCCTTTGTATGTTTCTGTGTAGCCTCCTTTCTTTGGGCTTGTAAACGAAGGAGAGGTTTACTAGAATTGGAAACCTATGTTAACCCTTAGCTTTAAACACACCTTGCCTCTTTGAACACGATATTATGGCATTTTGGGGTTGCACATTTCCTAAGCTTATTTTATGGCCTTTTTTAAATTGTTAGTCTTTAAGAATTTTTATATAAATTCACCAGTTTTTTAAACTTATGTATCTATGAGATAACTGGGAACCTGCAGCTCAGCATCTACCTTTGTATTATGTCCCATGCACAAATAATATCTATTGAATTGCGTAATTTGCACACTCCAATTTTATACCCTCACTGTTTTGGGGTCCAAATTTGTACATTTCTCTTTTTCTTCCAATTTTAAAACTGTTAGTTTTAATGATAACTTATGACTATTGAACTGTATTGCATTGAAAAAGAATGACACAGTGTTATTGTTTTTAAAAATGTATACTTTGATGATCTATGTCTTCAAATTAGATCGAATAAAGTTATGGAAAAGAAAAAGACTGGATGCTCTTATTTGATTTCAATCTTTTTTTACCCTTGTTTCCTTGCTATGCATGTGTTCCATGTTTCGAGTCTTATTTGTAGTAGCTCGGTTTTCTCTGCTTGTTTTTTGACTCTTTCATTGGCATTTTTAATCAACTTCAAAACCTACAGAGGAAATAAAACAGATATAATAATAATTAGCATTTTTAATAGTTAGTGTAAAAAATCTAATTCTTGTATGGTTCAGTTTAGTACCAAGAGCCTCTTTACTGATACATTTAAACAGACTGAAGAGGGTGTTTGTTCAGCTTACAAACAGCTATTTGTCTACTGACAATTCTGAAGAGGAAAAAGAATGTGTGTAAAAGGATCCATGAAAACACCAGGCCTTGTATTATCACAGTTTAACTTGGCACAGATTCTGTATGGTTGAGTTTAATGAGAGAGGGGCTAATTTTCTTGTATGTGTATGCATGGTAAATGCTTATTTTTTATGTAAACATAGCCTTTCTGTTAAGACATCTCTTAACAGTGCATCGTGGATATGAAAGGCTTTACTGAAAAAGTCATCCCCCTCTAAAGATGTTTTCTCTGAGTGAATAGGGTGTTTAGTTCACTACAGTGAGACCACTCTCTCTAGTGATTTCTCTGAACAGAACAGACAGTCTGTGTAGAAGGAGTAAGAGAAAAACTAGACAGTAGCCTACTATATTTCAGTATACTATACATTCTGTATGGTAGAGTTTGATTAAACAGTGATCCTATCTCATACTACCCTGTAGCAGCAGTGCCTCTAAGTGAGAGCTCAACCGAGAGCTAATACTTTGTGGAGAAGACCTCAGAGAACTAGTACCTCCTGTGTTACATGGCTTTATAAAGAGCAAGCTCTCTACTAATATCTCTGAACAGAGTAAACAGTGTTTGTAGAAGGCCTTAGATAAACACTACCCCAGTGCTACTACATCTTATCTGAGGGAAGATGGGGGATAGTAAGGTTTCATGTACAAGTTGAGGTTTGTAATTCAATTCTATACAGAGTGAATTGCTCACTTCTATCAGAACATTCCCTCTCTACTAATAGGTCTATAGAGGTTAAATGTTGGGTGTAAAAGGCTTTAGTGAGTAATTCAGCCCTGTACAAAGGTCTCTTCTCTGAGAGAACATGGTGAATGAATGGCTTTACAGACAGCAAGTTCTCCACTGATGCCTCTAAAGACAGTAAAAGATTAGTATACAGAGTTTTAGACAAACATTAGGCCTTCTCCTACTAGATTTAAACACAATACAGTTTGGTTGTGGTAGTTTTTATAAGAGCACACCATCTCTTCGTGCACTCCTCTACAAGTTAAACAGTAGCTGTGAAAAGCTTTACTAACAGCATGGCCTTTATGCTGAGACCTCTCCACATGTTAAATGCTGGGTGTAAAAGGCTTTTGTACGAAACCCATCCCTCTACAAAGCCCTTTTCTGTGAGCGAACAGCATGTATCATTGCTATAAGAAATTGTAATTACAGCACTGAACACAATACATTTTTGCAAGCTGGAGAATAGATAAGGTGCATTTTCATAAAGCCTTTGAGTGTATCTCATACACTTTTATATAGCATTGATGCTTCAGTTTAATGTCAGTATGCACTCTTGAAAAAAAACCTTTGTACAGTGTGATACCTGAGTGTTAAACAGTTTAGCAAGGAACTCATTCCTTATACAAACATATTTTCTCAGAGTGACCTGCATCTATGATTCAATTCAATTAGTGCACACTCTCTAGTGTGTACACACTCTTGTATATGTCTAAAAACAATTTCTGCATTTCTCAGTGACCGTAGCATGGGTTCTATATATCATAACAGTATCCATTTTGATATGTCAGGTGTCTATAGGACACATGGAGATGGAGTGCACTTCACTGCAGAAGGCAACAGAATCTCCTTAACATCAAGTAATGCATCCAGTTCTATGTGCAATTGAACACTACACACTATAAACACAAAGGCTCTTGTCAGAGCCATCCTACTCCTATATTATGTGATTGTTTCCTGTTATAGCTCTCTTTTTTATGGGAATACTGCGGGAAAGTGGGTTTCTGTTGCAGTACCCCCCCCCCCACACTGTTTGCCTGACTCTGATGCAACTTTGACTGAGTATGCACTGGGTCCCTGCTAATCAGGTTCCCAGTGCCTTTGTTCTTTCCCAAAACTGTACCTTTCTTTCCACAATTGGCACACCTCTGGCCCACATATAAGTCCCTTATAAAAAGTACCACTGGTGCCAAGGCCCTTGTGACCAGAGATAGTCTGTAAGGGCTGCAGCAAGTATTGTACCACCCTCAAAGACCCCTCACCAAACACATACACACTGCCATTGCAGACTGTGTGTTCTGGTGCAGACTTAAACTAAAGAGTCACCATGGCACACATCCCTGTGTAGGGTAATTTATGTGTTGCGCACACCTATTTATATGCTCTTGCTTGAAAGCCTTCAATTATTACTATACATAGTTGATTCAAATATTTAGCGTGCCGATCAGGAACATGTCACTGCCCAACATGGGTGAAACTGAACTATATGGCAAGCGTCTCTTGATGCTCCAATCCTAGAAAGAATTTTTATTTCGTTTGACTTTGGAGACGAAAACTTGTATATCGAATCCATATCACTGTTTTAAGTATGAATTCTTGATTCTGGGGTTTAATTAAGGTGAAGATTTGGAACCATTTTTTGATCACTTTATGGTTGAGTACGACAAATATTGGGCATGCATGGTTGGCAATAGGGTATTTTCCTACTCTCACGGTTCACTTTCTACTTGCTGTTTCACGCTTGGTTCTTATTTCAAGCACTGATTGTATGAATCAAATCACAGGAGTGCTCGTTTTTTCACAGCAGGCACCACGTTTTTCTCATAAACTCAACTCACTAGTTAAATAACCTAGAAAATATGTAATATGTATTACTAAACATGAATTAGTCACCTAATCCTGTTTATGTTTTCAACAGTGGCCCCTGAAGAAGGGAGTGCTCCCAAAATGCATTGGGCATCAAACATGAGACTGTATATGCAATTTATTTTTGTTAAACAGGCCAATATTTGATTATGATTATGATCAGATATTGTTAAACAAACACAGAATATGAATGTGTTTATTAAAAATTAAGGTATAGTAGTCTTTTCTATATGATTCAATGTCAAATCAAATATAAAAGCTTGGCATGAACATTAAAGTTGATCAGAATAAGTATTTTTTAATTTGTGTGACAATAATATTTTTCGATAAACATCCCCCTGTGTGCCATGCCCACAAACAACTGCTTATGGCATAGGTAAGTCACCCCTCTAGCAGACCTCAAAGCCCTAAGGCAGGGCGCACTATGCCATAGGTGAGGGCATAGCTGCATGAGCAATATACCACTACAGTGTCTGTGTCCATTCTCAGACAGTGTAAGTGCAGTGAAGCCACGTTGAGTACATGGGCCGGGAGTTTGTCATTACGAACTCCACAGCTCCATGATGGCTTTACTGAATACTAACAAGTTTGATATCAAACTTCTCAGCATAATAAACCCACACTGATGCTAGTGCTGGATTTATTACCAAATGCACTCAGAGGTCCCCTTGAGGTGGGAGCCCTTGTGCTCTCGTGGGTCAGGGACAAAGCCTGCTTGGGGTGAAGGTGCTTCACACCTACCCTCAAGAAGGAACAGCATTCAGGCCGCTGAGCCTCAAAGGCTTCCTGCTCTTTGTTATGCCTCAGCCAGGACCACCTAAGGTTCCCTGGACCGAGGTGACCCCCTCCTTAGAAAATCCTCCATCTTGAATGGAAGGATTTTAGCCAATCAGGTTATTTTTCCGCCCCCCTCCCCAAAGGGAGGGGACATATAAACGGTGTAATCACCCTAAAAGGTAAGTAGCCCATTGGCTACTACCTGCACTTGCATGTAACACCCCTAAATTCAGTATTTAGGGGGACCCCTGAACCTTGATCATCAGATTCCTGCAACCTACGAAGGAGGGCAAAGAAGACGCTGTGCAGCCAAGCCTGATGATGACAACTGATTTGGCCACAGCCCTACCGGCCTGTCTCCAGGTTAAAGACCCTGCAAAAAAGACGACACCTGTCCTGTGACCAGTGACTCCCAGAAACCTGAGGAAGACTGCCTACTCTTCAATAAAGACCAGATCTACCGGGAAAAGTGGCCCTGTCCAGAAAAATCCAATTACAAGGACTTTGGATCCAGCTGGAACCGTGAACCCTGGCCACTCTGCACCTGACGCCCACTGCCCAAGTCTGAATGGCTTACCTCTCCAGTGAAGTCTCCCTAGCATCCCTGACCTCGACTCCATCAGTGCCTGACCTCGACTGGACTCCACAAAGTCTCCTGCAGCTTCTTCATAAAGGGTCCCCCTAACAACAACCAGCTCCGGTAAAGAAAATCTGACACCAAAAGGCACCCCTGTATCCTCAGCCATGACTTTAGGGAGCCCAGACGACAGTGTCCAGCCATTCTCTGACATACCAACTTACCTGTCCAGCCAGTGGTCACCTTCGTCCAGCCTCCTGGTCTGAGGCTGCAGCCTCTTTTTGCGACAGAGATTTCCCATTTAAAGGCATTGGGTGCCCAACGCTGATTTACACCCTGCACCTGGCCGTCCCTGTGCCGCTGGTGGTGTATGGTTGGTGCTGCCTTGTGGACCCCCATGTGCTTGCTTTAACCCCTGGGGCCTGCATCCTGAAACCGCTGGTACTTACCTGCAACCGGCACCTCTGTGGGTGCCCCCAGTCTCCATTGACTAACATTGGCCCCAGTGACCTCTGCACCCGGCCTCCCCAGTGCCGCTGGTGGTGCAGTAGCTACCTTGATCTGACCCTTTCCCAGTATTGGTCTAAACCCCCGAAGACTGGATGTGTAAGTTGAGTACTTACTTTTAAATGTGCACAAATGTTTTCGGCCCAAAGAATTGCATTGCATTTCTGCCTATTGCACTAAGGGGCAGATTACGATGTCAGGTGGAAAGCCTCCACCCGACAGTCAGATTCCGCGAGATCGTGTCGGAACCCTGCCGACCGACTCGGTCGGTTTTCAATCCGCCCAACCGATTATGATGTTCGCGGTCGGATTGTAAACCGCACAGTCTTTCTGAATCAGTTCCGACCGGCTCTCGGAGAATTCGTGTCAGTCGGACCCGCATCAAACAGCTCTACGGACTGCATTTCTGACCGAGCAATTACGATGTCAGTTTCCAACAGCCTTTCCGAGTTGGCCTGTCCGACACGAAAAAGGCTGTCGGAGACTGACTTTTAGGGCCCCTGGCAGGGCCCCCTTCATCTTGCGGCCTCCATTTATGGGCTGAGGGGGACCTAAGGGACCCCCCCTGAAACCTTGCACTGTGTGGCAGGCACCGTGGGGTGCAGAGTTTTCCACACACCCCCCATTTCCCCATAGGAGCCTGTGTTGTCCGGCGGAACACGGGCTCCCATAGGAGTCAATGGGAATCCGACTGAACAGTGTTTGGTCGCATCGTAATTGGTCGGGGCGGAACCGCCGACCGTGAGTTGGTCGGTCCCGATTCCAAGACGGTGTCGGGTAGAAAGTTTCCGCCCGACATCGTAATCGACCCCTAAATGTTCATCTCTTGCATTTGCTAAGGTTGTTACTGTTGATTTGACATTAGAAAGTATTTTCAGTATAACTGTAAAGTATTTTTACTGCTTTTGCAAACACAATGTACTGTACCTGAAAAGTACTACTTCTTTAAAACTGGTACTTACCTGCAACTGAGTTTCTCTTGGTTCTAGAAATAAAAGTAACAAAGTAATATTTGCATACAGAAACAATTGGTCTTGGATTCAGTCTTTGAGTGTGTGTAACCATTTCTTGCCTGAGTATGTACAACAAATGCTTAACACATGCTTCTGAGATTCACTGCTTGATTCTGTTCCAGTTGCCGCATTTTCGTTTTGACCACAGGAGGAGGAGGAGGAGGACGAGGACGCGCTGGATGCCGCGAGCAGGACGGCTGAAGCTGTTTGCTCCCTCGGCCCTTGGACCCTGGTTCCAGCTCCAGCTCCCCACTCCCCACTGATCTCCCCCATTGGGGGTTGAGTGAGATCGAGCCGGGAGGCAAACGGGCTGCAGGCGGCAAGACGAGGCAAGATGAGAGGACGCGAGGCTGTGAGGCTGTGAGGCAGTGAGGCTGCTGGGGTGCATACTGCGGATCACGAACAGGCTTCAGCGGTGGATTGCCGTGGTCTTCTGTTCACAGCATGCTGGTGTGGACACTGAGCAGCCTGCACCCCCAGTGTCTGCGACCGTCAGAGCCCTGGTGAGTGCTTTGAGGCTTTTCGAGGCTTTTCGTTTTCCATCGTGCCGAGTTTGACATCAGAAGGGCCCTGGTGAGAGGGGTTCCCACGAGGCACATTGTCGGTGCTTAGGGGCCGGTGGGTGTTCTCTGGGGGCACCCGTGCTGATCTCTTTTTAGGGGACAGTTTGTCGAGAGTCCCGGAGTGGAGCACGGAGAGTGCCAGAGCGAAGAGCCTATGCTACATCTACAGCTACTGTTACAGCGAAAGGGAAGCGGCTGTAGGAACGAGGATCGCAGGATCGCAGGATCGCACAGGATCGCAGAGGATTCCAGAGGACAGCTGATGACCGCACCGTGACTGACGTGACCGTGGTTGGTGTAGTCAGAAGCCAGCATCCGTGTTCGCCCCACTGACAGACCAGCAAAATCCCGCTTGAGCGCCTTGCCCTTAAAAAAGGGTCCAGTGAGTGGCTTATCAGGGGGTTGAGTCTAATAACCAAGGAGCATGAGATCAGGAAAAATTCGACAGACACCGCAGAGAAAATCCAAAAAGAGAGTGCTAACAACAGATTTAAATTCCACCTCAAACAACAATAGAAGGAAAGAGAATTTAATTTTGCAAAAGGAGAGATTGGTTCCGGTACAGACACCGAAACGTGCATTCTTTAAATTTGGGGATAGAAACGACAAACAGAGATTTCACTTTTTAAAGGATCCAATGGCTGCAATTTATGCTTTAGATGGGGCTTCAGGTTTGCTAAGTCCAATCATTCCCCAAAAAATTGGAGAAACAAGTCTCCAGTCACCGGGATGCTTAAAATCCAAGGTAAAATCAACACAACCAAGTTTATTAAGAGAAAGTCCCCCTCACATAAGGAAGGCAAGCCAAGTTGCAAATAAAAGCGAGGCGGACATAAGGAAGGCAAGCCAAGAAGTTAATAAAAGTGAGACGGACAGAGAAGAGGTTCCCATAAAAAGAGGGTTGATAACAATAACAGCGCAGGTGCATTTGCCTAAGGCTTTGCTAGACCAAAAGAAAGAAGAGAAACATGGAAAAAATCAAAACAAAAAAGGAGTTCCAGGTGAAACAAGAGCCCAAGATAAAGATAAAGTACAAACTGACGAATGGATCAGCTCTTTCTCCATATCAAACGACGCAGATCTCATTCAAACTCTGGAAATAAATACACAAACTAAAGAGTATGTCTACATACAAGGTCAAGGAAAAAGTTTGGCCCTTGGCTTACCTCCGGATCGGCAAGTTAGGGAGGAAGGGGGGATCGTCTCCACTCCAATAAAAAATCCAGCTAGCATGGAGCAGCAGGAGGGGAAAAACATTACTCTAAACACTAGTCCCCTGGAAAGGCAGACGGCCCGGTCACCCCAAATCACAATTTCGTCAGTTAGTGGAATCAAATCAATCTCAGGAATTCTGACGCAATCCACCCACTCAGCTACATGGAGTGAAACACTACTAAGAACTTTACAGCGAGCCATAGACGTATTACATTTTCAATCTGATAAATTAGAGGTCCAGATAGATTTAATGAACTTGATCGCGGCATACATCGCAGGTATTAACACAGAATTAGACACGATAACAGTACTGATTACAAAGGAAAATAAAAGCAAGGTTCCAGGCAGCGGATGTTCACTAAATCTAAATTGTGGATGTGGCCAGATAATAGATAAATTGGCGTCTTTACCAGAAATATTAACAGAAATCCTACATGTCGTTAAACCAACGGAAAATAAGGAATGCTTAGCAATGACAGAACTAAAAGATGGGATAAACGACAGAGTAGGTGCTGAAGTGAAGATACGCAACTCCCAACATGACGGCAGTACTAAAAACAATGAAATTAAGGATATAAGTGGAATAGGGAAACGCAAACCGCCCAGCAATCAACATCCACACTTAGTCTATCAAACGGCGCACTAACAAAAAGACAACGAAAAAGAGCTCGAAAGGCCAGGCATAACGCGTGTAAGCAAACAGGCCAAGAAAAGAAACAAATTTATCCAATATTTTCTCAACTGCTTAGCCATAAAACTAACCATCGAAGCAATAAAATCCCTACTGCAGACCCATGTAGTTTTAGGTTACATTTGCAAGATCCAATTGTTAGATTCAATAAATCTTTTCAAAGCGTTTTACCTTCATGTGTACAAGAAAATAATAATGTACTCCTAAGCGAAGGTCCCAAACAAATAAAATATGACAAAGAGTGCATGGCAATTGCAAAAATGCAGGATTCAACTGTTAGTTCCAATATATCCCTTCAAGACAATCCATCCGAACGCAAGCAGGAAAAAAACAAAGACCCCCCAAGTGAAGGATACAAACAAATAAAACATGACAAGGAGCACATTGTAATTACGAAATCAAGGTTCGGTCAAAAAAACGCAAGCAAAAGACAAGAGGGCGAAAATAGAATTTCACTGAATTTACAACTAACATCTCCAATAAGAGAAGGAAAATCCAATGAATATAGAGTGGTAAGTTCCCGAATCAAAATACAAGAAGACCAGGAAAAAATAAATCAGGACACCAGGCTATCAACAATATCAGAAAAATCTCCGGGAAATCAAAGGGAAAATATGGAAGAGAGAAATGGGAATCAAATAAACATGTTCTTTGGCAAACAGGGACGGGTCTGTAAATTACCAACTGTAACACCTATTTTACAAGAACCCGTAAGGATAGTAACAAGCCAAAAAGTAGCAAATCCAGCAAGTGTAATAATTAGTGATGGAAAAGCGAATTTATCTAAACAAGAAAGGGCCTTTCTTGACAACGTAGCGCAAAATGGAAATAAGGTTTACGAATCCCAAAAGGAACAAAACAGTATACATCAAATGGGAATTCGACAAAGTGATCCTGTAGAGACATCCAATAAACTGATCTTTGAGCCAGAATACCTAACAAAGGGCAGATTGGACTCTTTAAACAGGGAAACCTAATGAGATTGTTTAAAGAGATACCAAAACTGCGTAATATTACATCAGCAGATCTCTTGACAGTAGAATTTCAGCAAATGGAAAAAGAACAGAAATAGAGGCGACTCATACAACCTGGTCTTCAAATGAAATAACAGCTTTGATATACTCAGCAAGAGCAAATTTTGAAGCATGGGGTATATCACTATCATATCCAAAAAGCCCAAAATATCCGTACCCATTTTTATCAGACACAGTGACTTCACATACATCAGGAAACGAGTCACGTCCAACATCTTGGCAAAGGGGGGCTAGAAGCACCACTCCCAAAAACACAGACTCACCAAGCAAGAAGCCGGAAAAATCAAATCAGAGCCCATCACGATTAAAACAACAGTTAGAAGAAGTTCACGATTGGTCATGGGTTCCCCAATTCCTGAGCCAACAACGACCCTGATGTATTTAACGGTCCTCAAAGGAAACAGCTTACAGAGTTATATTTAGGTACGCCCAAGGAAGACAAAACTAGAATTTGTTCATGGAACATTCATGGGTTCAGAGAAATGGGCCAAGACCCAGAGACCCAAGCCTTTTTACAAAGTTTCGACATCATCCTGTTACAAGAAACGTAGAACCTGACACAAAAACCTATTATTGGATATGTAGAATGTTATGTCATGGCGGAAAAAATTTGCAACTACGGGCATCCAAGGGGTGGGCTGTCAACTTACGTTACAGAAAAATTAGTTTGGCAAATGGAAGAACTTGATATGGGAGAAAATTGGCTTCAAGTCGTGAAACTGGAGAGTAATAATCTTGCAAACATAAAGCCCTGGCAGCTATTGATTTTAAATATATACATCCACCCCAACAAAAAGTGGAAAAAGGATAAACTGATATACCTGAAAAACTTAATAAAGGTTCTGCAAATTAGCCATCAAAGTAGTGAGATGATAATCACAGGCGACTTCAACACCAATATAATAGGGAGTAATGTAAATAAGAGAATGTGTCAAAAGGAGTTGGAGGTTAAAGATCTGAAATATGATTTGGAAACCATGGGTTTACACATTCTGAACAGAAAAACAAAGGAGACCAACCAGCTGGAATTATATTTTTGAGCGGGAAAAAACAATCAACCATTGATTACACTATGGTCAGCAAAGAATTTTACTATACAGTTGATTCCTTCCGTATACAATCCCGCCCGGAAAGCGACCACCTGCCGCAAGTTCTGACTCTCAACGCAAAGCTGTTTCAGAAAAGAAAACAACAGCTTTAACAGAAATGCCTGTAATATATAATCTGAGGAAACTAAAATGGCGCGGAGCGAACACCACACAAATAATGGACGTTGTGCATAAATACATAAAGGACAGTGGGTCGCAGTGTACCCAACCGTTAGAAGACGTTTGTGAGAAATTAGGGAACATTTTATTAAATAAATTTCCGGTACTCCCGGGACGTCAAGGTGCACAAGGAAGAATATATGAACCATGGTACAATATAAAGCTCCGCGACCTGAAAAGGGAAATCGCAAGGGAAGCGAGAAAAACAGCTATCGCAGCAAGAGCGGGAAAAATTGTAAAGAACAATAAAATCACAGACATGAGGAAGAAATACAAAGAGAGGTGTAGGGTGGCAAAAAGGAACATACGGAAAACCTCTGGGAGAAATTACTTTGGGCCAGCAAATTGCCAAACAGTTGTGAAGTTTGGGGTATAATAAACAAGTTAACAAAGGGAACAGGAATGCTCCAAAAGCAGGAATAAGCGAGGTAACATGGGTACAACACATTCAAAACGTATATAATAACATAAATAATGAGAAGACAACAAGGTTGGAAACTGGGCTGGAAGCTCTGCAGGAGGAAAAGCATAGAAAAATAGCCATCAGTCCCCTTTTCCAGGAAAAAGTACAACTGGAAGAAATCTCATTCCTCCATGAAAAAGTACAATTTAAAGAAAATTCACAGGAATGAAATCACAATGGCTCAAATACCTTAACTAAGAACACACAATTAAAAAAAGTAATAAAAAAACTGAAAAGGGAGGGAGCAGCAGGGCCAAACGGTCTCCCGAATGCACTTTAAATATGAACCCGACTTTTGGGCAAATTATCTTACGCCGCTCTTCAATCATCTGTATTCTCAAAATAAGATCCTAACTCTTGGAGAGGGAGCCTATTTCACCCCATATACAAGAATGGAAGTCAGTAATGAGCCCAGTAATTACAAGCTTATAGCCCTGATGGATCTTGAGGCAAAACGTTATGCATCCTGTATATTATTACAATTACAAGAATGGATGGAGGTGAAAGGCATAATTCCCAAATATCAAACCGGTTTCAGGCAAGGAATGGGCACAAGTACGAACTTGGCAGCATTGGCAATCCTCACGGAAAAAGCAATATCCAAGAAATCAGGGCTATTTGCATGTTACATTGATTTAAAATCTGCCTTTGACAGAGTCCCACGAGATCGACTCTGGACAAAACTGAAAGGATGGGGAGTACCACAGCAACGAATCAACACCATAGCAGCCCTCTACAGTGAAACCTGGGCCCGGGTGAAGCTGGGAGATGGCAGTATAGTATCATCCAAGATAGACATAAACAATGGTCTGAAACAGGGTTGTGTCTTGGCCCCAAGCCTTTTTAATCTGTACCTTGCTGACCTGCACACCCATTTGTTAAAAATAAATGGCCATCCTCCAAAATTGGCAGAAGACCATATACAGTATCTGCAATATGCAGATGATATAGTGGTCTTGAGCCAAACCCCAATTGGCTTACAAAGAGTCATTGACCATCTGACAAATTATGTTGACCAACAAGGGTTGGAGATAAACAAGAAAAAAACAAAGGTGGTGCGATTAGCGTGCCCAAGGCCCAAATAATTCAGGTGGTTCGCCAAGGGGGAACAAATAGAGGAAGTCGGCACTTATAAGTATCTGGGCATTAACTTAGGGCGATGCATGTCCTTTACTGACCAAAAAAGAGCAATAAGAGCAAAGGCCCAAACACTAATTTTTGCATATAAACAGCTGCAACTGAAACTGAGTTGCCCTTCATATAGCCATCTTTTAAAAGTAATGGCTGCACAATTACTTCCAGCGCTGGCATACGGTTTAGAAATATGGCATGGCCGGGAATTTGAAATTTTAAACGAGCTACAGACAAAGGTGTATAAAGCCGTTTTTAACCTTCCCAAAGCAGCGTCACAAGCACAGATCCGCCTGGAATTTGGGCTTCAAAATCAGAAATTCCAGAGACAATCTGTTTTCGTGAAACTGTGCTGGAAACTTTGCTCCTCCGAACCTGGTTCCATGAATAATCTATGCTGGACAGAAATAAAGGCCCAGTTTGATCAGAAAACATCGTATTCATGGTGCGAATATTTAAGATCAGCTCTGCTGGAATTAGACATCCAAGAGGTATGGGACAGTAAAATGGAAAGGGTGGCGTTTAACAGAGTGTGCAATGGCGCAGCAAAAAAACAATCTTTTTTTTAAGACAAAAATACAGTGGTAAAACGTCGACACTCTTGGACTGTGATAAATTCTTATGTAAAACTTAAACCGCAAGCTTATCTAGCAGCACACTTCCGATTGACACTAAAATAGAGGTTCTTGCTGTATAGGTTAGGAGACCATGAAACTAAGGATTTGCGACCAATATGGAAAGGGAAACACCAAAACGCAAATTGTCGTCTATGTGGATACTACAATGAATCCTTATGCCATGTGATGTGTGTCTGCCCTACAGCCAAAGAAGTTAGAAGGACGCTTTTAAAGCCAATTTTAAAAGAACTTAATATTCGTATGTGTAGGCAGACTATAACCCGCTGGACGGGGGGAACATCAAACATCTTAATTTGCCTAGGGGCTAAGCTCTTAACATTGATTGACTCACTTTTAAGAAAAGCAGACATTGAAACAGCAAATAAGGTTACAAATGAGTTGGAAAACTCTGCATAAACCCAGAAATAATTAAAAAAAAAAAAAATTGATGCTCTTTTTTTAAATATTGTTTTAACTTGTATTTTTAATAATTTTTTAGCATTATGCTTTATGGTTGTGAAAAACCAAATAAAGAATTTCTTCTGGCTTAACACAGCCCTCTGATAAGCCTGACTGCTCAACCACACTACCACAAAAAAGAGTAAGGTATTATCTATTTTAGCCTCTATAAAGCCTCTGGGGATCCACTGGACTCTATACCTTAATTTGGTATACTATATACAGAGCCAGCTTCCTACAAATACTGATACCCTGAGACTATTGTGGGAGCACACAAACCCCTGTCTCTACCCGAATATTTGTCCGACTCTCGCAAGCTCACACACTTAACCTATATCTCATGGATAACAGTCCTGTATTCTTTGGTGTGGGTAGTAGAGGGTGCAAACACATAAGCCTGTTTGCTGAGACCTCTCTCTTTTCAGGCAGATTTTCTCTACCCCTCCTTACTTTTTTACAATCTTGTGAGACTCTTGCAAGATTGTTCGTGTTTTTAGGTGATGGAATTTACACTCTCTTTGATTACATTACTTATACTTTTATTGATCCTACTACTAAAATATGGAGAGAAAGTGGCCTTTCTACTCAGAGCTTTCCACAGTATAACAGGAGTGTATAGTAGGGTGTAAGGAGAGACTGGCCTGTCCTCTGACACCTCTCGTCAAGTTAACCAGTATGCATAGTATTATGAGGGGGGACTAGCCTCTCTACTGAGACTTCTCAGATGATGGCTAACCATAAATGGGCTCTCCTCTGAGACCCCTCTCTTTGATGACAGGCGTGCATTGTAGGGTGTGAGGAGGAATTGGCGTCTCCCCTGAGGCCTCTCTCTGGAATGATGGGTGTGCACAGTAGGGTATTGAAGTACTGACCTTTCCGCTAACACCTTTCTCTAGGATAACAAGTGTGCATAGTAGAGTGTCTGGGAAATTAGCCTTTCTATTTACAGCATTCTCTAGGGCTTTGGGTGTACGTAGTAGGGTCTATACCCACTAACTCCCCTCCACAATGTGATAAGCATACATAGTGGTATGTGGGGAGGTACTAGCCTCTCTTCTGAAATCCCTCTCTTGGGCGACGAGTGTACATAGTAGACACTGAAGAGGGACCGGCCTCTTCTTTCACACCTCTTTCTCAGATTATGGGTATACGTAGTAAGGTGTGCGAAGGAACTGGCCCTTATGCTAAGACCTCCCTCTTGGATGATGGGTGTGCATAATAGGGTGTGAGGAGGGGCTTTCCTGTCTGCTCACATCTCTTCCCAGGGAATGACCACTATGCTGAGAAGTCTGTCTTAGATGACAAGTATAGAGATTAGGGTATGGAGAGAGACTGTTCTGTTAGCTCAGACCTCTCCCCAGAGTAACACATGTGTCTAGTACACTGTGGATAGACACTGCTCTCTCTGCTCCTACCTCTCTTTTTGGTGATGAATGTGCATAGTAGGGTATAGAAATTGAGTATCCTCTCTGCTGAGAACTATGTTTTGTTTGATTGATGTAGGTAGTTGAATGTTGAGACACACTCACCTCTCCCTCAGACCTCTCCCGATGGGCATAGGCAGGCATAGTAGGTTATGCACAGGGACAGACGTCTCCATGAAAACTTCTCCGGAGTCCCAACATACATAGTAACATGTGAAAATGAACTGCCCTCTCTACTATCACATCCCCACCAGCTGATAGCAGTGCATAATAAAACATGAGGGTGCACTGGCCTCTGTGCCAAGATCTCTCTCTTGTAAGAGAGCTTTCTATACTACAATGTGGACAAACACTGATCTTTTTAGTGAGACCTCACTCTTACATGACATCAACTCACCATAGTTGGCTATTCAAATAATTGCCTTCTCTATTAACAAGTCTGTAGCATAAAACATGTACATAGTATCGTATAGATGCATATACATGCAGGAACACTTCTGTAATCCCGTAAAATTGAACTGCCATTTTAAGTCAACATTGCAATATTGTAATAATATTGAAATCTATAATAACTATTAAGCAAAGAAATCATTAGTAACTTTAAACTTTATTACAGCAAAATAATTTATCAACATAAAACTACAACAGCCACATTAATGAACTATTTTAACATCTGTAATGAAACAAAACAATGTCTCGTCCAAACTTCGTAAGAAGCAGTCTAGCCAAGGATGTAGCAAAAAATGAGTGCTCTCACAGAGCCTTGCTTGGGCAGAGATAGCTTGTGTAGCTGAACCAAACATGTCTTCAGGTGCTTCCACGTCCTTTCAACTGGGAGGTAGTGTGCCTCCCCAGGTACTTACTGCGCAGCAGACACCAACTCTGCTTAGCTAAATAAAGGCCTTTTTTGCTGCTTATGTAACAAGATAATTTTCTTATGAGAAACAAGTACAGCTGCACAGAACAAGCTTCCGCAACACCACAAATGTCACCCTGGGCACTAGGAATATAATCGGTTCTGCAATTAAGTTTTTTTCCTAACTTTCCTGTTTCTTTCAAATTAAACACGTTTTGTTTTTGTCCTGCATATATTTTCTGACATGGTACTTTTCTTTTTCACAACCTCTGTTTTCCTTTTTCCTTCTACAAAAAGACAAAATAACCCCAAAAATTAAAGTTACATTCTGGTCAATAAATAATAACAGTGATTCATCACTATAATCTCTAAAATATTCTACATTTATACCCACAATCACAAATTTATATCTAGAGTACCACTAACTTGTTATACCTTGCAATTGAAAAATTCCACAGCCTGAACCAGTACATCTTTTATTTTTTACAGAAAAATGAAAGCATGCTATCAAATCTGTGATTGAGCTACCTCCAAACATTTGCAACACATTGAACCAGAAGTTTTATAATTCACACCTGCAATGTTAAAATTAGGTGTACTGAGAAACTCATCAAGACCATCCAAAACGTACTATACACAGTTTAAAGTAACAAAAGCCGATGAATGCATCTACATTGCATAACATACACTTTAACAGTTAACACCTCCATACAAGGTAAAAGCTAGCTCCACATAGGTTTACACAGTAACACATTCCTCTATACACCCCTTTACTAACAGTAAACAGTGTGTTTCACTGTAGAAACACCAATCTATGCACTGCAACCTCTAATAAGGGTACAGTGTATGTATACTAGAGTTCTAGAAAACACTAGACCTTGTATTGCCAGATTCCAGATTCTTTGTTTTATAATTTGAGAAACACTGCCTCCTTTATGTACAACTAAAAACAGTTTGAACACTTCTGTTTTTACCGCAAGATACAATACTTGCTGATATCTCTCTACCTTCTAATGGCTACTTCTCAAAAGCTATATTGAGAAATCTACAACTCTACAAACAGGTGTTTACTCAGTAAACCTTATGTAAAATAAGTTTACCTACAGTAGTGCCATTACTGATTATTCACAACAAAGTTCATAACGTGTATTATTAAATATCTGAACTTGGAGCTGTTTCTCAAATGCAGCTGAAAGCACTAGTCTCTTTCAGTTCCAAATTAAGTCACATCTGTTGAGCACAACCCAGATAGCCCTCCTTCTATCCAAATCACCAAAGACAATCTGAGCTATCTATGACTCTGCAGCCAATCACATCACAGCATTTTTTCTTCAACCATGTAATGAGAATGTTAAGCATTGGTTAACCTTGGGCCTTTTTCTACTTCTCCCCATACGATCTTATGAGACTCTCGTGGGATTGTAAAATACCTCATGGCAGGCCCTGTTATTTTCCATGTGGGTCTCACAAGACGCTCCTGGGGTCGTAAAACGCATTGTGGCAGGTACAGTAATTTTCCATACAGGTCTCGCGAGATGTTCCTGGAGTCGTAAAACGCCTTGCGGCAGGGACAGTAATTTTCCATACGGGTCTCGCGAGAAGCTCATGGGATCGAACAAGCTTCATGGGGAAAGCAGCACTCCCTGAAGCTTGAACTCTACCCTTGTGACACTCTTGTGGGATCAGAACACAATTGTGCGTAAACAGTATATGGGAGGGATAGCCTCTCCACTGGAAACACTCTGTTGAATAATGGATGTGCATACTGTAGTATGATGAGGGACTACCCTCTCCTTTCAAACCTCTTCCTCAAATCACAACTATGCATAGTAGGGTGAGTGCAGGGACTGGCCTCGCCACTGAGACCCTCTCTTGTATGACAATTGTACATTGTAGGGTGTATGGAGGGACGGGTCTCTACACTGAGACCTTTCTCTGGAAAGACAGGTGTGCATAGTAGGGTATCGGGAGAAACTCACCTCCCCGCTAAGACCGCACCCCAAGATTGCAGGTGTGCATAGTAGGGTGTAGAGAGGAAGGGCGTTTTAGATGATACCTCTTTCTTGGAAAGGATGTGCATAGTAGGGTGTGTGGATGGACTGGCTCTCCTTTTAGAACTCTCCCTTAGATAAAAAGTATGTGTAGTAGGGTGTGTGGATAGACTGGCCTCTCCTTTGAGACCTCTCTCTTAAATGATGGGTGGCCTTACTAGTGAGTGGAGAAGGAGTGACATTTCCTTTCAAGCCTCTCTCTCAGATGACAAGTATGCATAGTATAGTGTATGGGGAGCAACAGACCTCTCCTTTCAGACCTCTTTCTCACATGATGGATGTGCATAGTAGGGTGTGTAGAGGGACTGGTCTCTCCTTCGAGACCTCTCTCTCAGATGATGAGTGTGCATAGTAGGGTGTGTGGCGGGACTGGGCTCTCCTTTCAGACCTCTCTCTTAATTGACGGGTGTGCGTAGAAGTGGGTGAAGATGGACTGGCCTCTCCTTTCAGACCTCTGTCTCAGTTGACGGATGTAAATACTAGGATGTGTGGATGGACTGGCCTCTCCTTTGAGACCTCTCTCTCAGATGACAAATGTGCATAGTAGGGTGTGTGGGAACAACTGGACTCTCCTTTGAGACCTCCCTCATAAATGATGGGTGTGCGGTGTGGTGAGTGAGGAGGGATTGGTCTTTCCTTTCAAACCTGTCTCTCAAATGACGGGTATGTGGGGTAGGGAGTGCGGATGGGTTGGCCTCTACTTTGAGAACTCTCGCTCAGATAATGGATTACATAGTATTGTATATGGGGAGTGACTGGCCTCTCCTTTCAGACCTCTCTCTCAAATGACAGGTGTACATAGTAGTGAGTAGGGAGTGACTGGCCTCTTCATCAGCCCTCTCTCAGATGATCGATGTGCATGGTAGGGTGTGGGAAGAAGACCTCTCTATGATATTATGGGCGAGCTTAGTAGTAGGGTGTGGGGAGAGACTTAACTCTCTGCCCAGAACTCTTTCCAAATGTATGGGTGTAAATAGTAGGTTCAGATATAAATCATCTCCACTAACACCCCTTCCTACAGTGTGTATATCAGAGTGTATTACAAGATCACCTATTCCTTCTAGTTTTCAAGATACTACAAGAGGCTCATGAGATCATAACAATGTAAAAAAAAATTATCATTCTATTCATCACAATTCTTACATCTCACACACCTCCTTTTAATAATATGGTGCACAATATCCATTCCTCCTAGTAGAGTGTATTCACAACTCATCTACTCCTTTTTACTAATCACAATCCCCCCACAGTCCTGTGAGAGTGTTAATTATTTTGAAAACAATATAGAATTCTGTTCAACACAGACCTCCCCTCAAATTCTATTGGTACAGCTTTTTTATTTCATTTCCACAACACCTGCAATTTTTTATAGTAAACAGTAATGGTGACTATTTAAATTCTAAAACTCTAACAGCCAGTCAATCAGAGCGCTCGCCTTAGTGAGAGCCTCTTGCACCTGCGAGAGCATGAATTCTCACAGGGAAAAAAGGCCTCTCATCCATTCACAGGGCTTCATTTTTTAATTTGTGCTCTAGCGGGACGCTTGCGAGTCTCTCGCGAGCCCAACCATCTAAATATCTATTTATTTGACCCTTAATATCTCAAAAACCTCTGAACGGATTTACACTAAATCACAAAAAGCACAATCCGTGGACCAAGATCTAGCTTCCTGCCAAATTTGGTGTTATTCCTTTCAGCAGTTTTTTATTGTAGCCTTGTCTAAAGAAGTCTATGGAAAATGCATGGGGATTTCTTGTTTTGAGACCCCGTTTTTTTCTCAGCCTTGACAGATCACCCAGAAACTTACCAGGAAGGAACTGAAGTGGATGAACATTCTTTTTGGAACGTTTTGTGAAGATACGTCAAATGGGGGCAAAATTATTAGCAAACCAAAAACATTCTTTCTATGGAAAGACAGGCCTAACTACCTGGTGGCGATATACATATTCACTAAAAAAACAAAGGTTACAGGGATGTTATAGTTAGGAAATAGAATTTAAAAAACCTTAGAAATTCACTGAAAAAACCCAAAGGTTACAGGGACGTTATAGTTAGGCTCATATTTCACTTGTTCAAAACCAGTGAAATTCAGCAGCTATAGTTACCTGAGCTAACTATAAGTTACGCCCCGCAATGCACTGCTTATGACCTCACATATTACATCACTCATGACATGGTCAGTGACATCACTGATGACATACTGTGCATATACTAGTTCCAATAGGATAGTTAGTTCTATTTAGCCCTTAGTGCTAATGCTTTAGTCAGTCCTTCCACGAGTAATTCTAAAGACAGATCAGTTTACTGAGCGCTATAAAAATCCATCTATGAGTTCCTAATAAGAACCCTGTGCGCCTTATAAGTAATCTGATAGTACATTTTCAGATCGTTATAGATTTAGTATTCAATGCTTACTGAAAATTCTCCACAGTGAAGCATCGCTGGAAGAGGTTCCTACTTCTTATCCTGCATAAAAAAGAAAAAGGTTACATGTTAAGGCTCTTACTTGATCTACTCGTCCTCCACACACAACAAGAGCCACACAGAAGAGAGGCAGGGCCAAGGTTATTCTGGTAAGATAAGTTATCTTAATACATAATAAGAACATACTGTTTCTGGTAAGAATTAAGTTATTAAGAATTGTAATTGTTTGTAGCTGTCACAAGAAGATAAGAAGACGCAGCAGAACAGGCGAAAACCGAATACTTGGCAGTCTCTTCTCTCTCCCCATCCCCTTTCCCCCCTTGGTACTTACCTGTGAAGGACTAATTAAACCTAACAGGGACGTACTGAAAGGGGCATGGGGAACTAGGCTTCATTCTGCTCCTGTGCTGTTTGAACTAAAGAGTCCTTGGTTCTGACAGTAGCTTCCATGTCTGACATTTATTTCATAGTGTCCTGTGTCAGTCTTGTCATGGTCCATTCACCAGATTTGTCAGCCGGTCTGGCATCCGCAGCCCGGTGTCAGCAGAACATGTTGAGATCCGTGACCCCCGGGCTCTACGATGTTTTTCCTGCATCATTGGACAGTTCTGGTGTGCGTTCTATGGGCCACCACATCATGCCCACCCTGGCACACGCTACTCCCTCAAGCTGTGGCACTACAGCGCCTCCACCACCACTTGAGCACAGGGATTCACATGTGGATGTATTCCGCTCTCCGCTCCACGTACTTAATAATGGTCTCACTGTTTCTCTCTTCTTCTACAGCTTCCCCGCACCTTGCTGCAGCATGGCAACTGCTGGTGTCAATGCGGGCTAGATTTCGGGATGGATGCATTAGCACTAGACAGTCACAAATGCGCCACCGCTGGGAGAAAGCTGAAGAGTGTCATATCTTAGTAGATATGGTGGTTTTCAACTCTCTCCCATTCACGCAGCCCTGTGCAGCAAGTTTCCTTGCTGCATTGCGTGAATTGTAAGTAAACCTGCCCTGAATGTCAGATTCAGTCAATATTCCATACAATGCATTATACATGTATAGGTCCTCTAAAATACTGAACATGCTAAGCCAGCCTTACCTTTTATGAAGAATGTTTCTAGGCTTATACTGCTGAGTAGTGTAGGAGAGTAGGATCTGCCTCTTATGTTGCCCCCACTTTTTTTCTGATGTTAGCACTGGTTTCTGGCTATAGTCTGGCTGGGTCCCTGCCAATCAGGGCCCCAGCCTCTCTGTTCTCTCTAAACGACATAGAGTGCACTCTAGGTGCACTAGTGATTGGATACTGTGGTGCCTTATGAGTCCCTAGTATATGGTACCTTAGGTGCCAAGGGCATAGGTACTTCACAGGCCTACCAGGGGCTGCAGCATGTGTTATGCCACCCCTGGGAAGCAGTCTAAATCTGACACCACAGGCCTGCTACTGCAGCCTGGGTGAGGTGGTGCTAGCACCCCTCACTGAGATATAGGTTTCCTATATCTCTCCTGCACACACATATAAACCTATCAGTCACCCCTAAGGCAGGCCCTATCAATCCTGAGGGCAGGGTGCTTGGCTTCTATGTGAGGGGGTGCCTCTGCCTGAGCAGGGCCCCTCTGCAGCTCTCAGAGTCTATTCTCTGGTGCTGTTTGTGGATGCGGTTAAACCATATACTCTTAAGTGCATTATATCCTCGCGGTAAATGCTAACTTTGGAATGGCTGCATCAAAACATGTCGTGTTTGGTGTCAAACCTCTTGGAATACTACCCCCCCGCCAATCTTGGCGGCGGGGGTAGCATTCCACCCTTCTAGAGGGATAAGACATGTACCCGCTGTGGAAACGCAGTAGAATCCTAAAGAGCCCTGGCATCACAAAATGGATGCCACCAGTCACAGACACTGGGCTGCCCTCCTGCTGATGACCGAAACTCGCAGTGGAGGAAGCCCAACAATAGGCATCCTGTCACAGGGAGGTGTAACCACCTCCCAGACAGGGTTTAGTGTATTGGGGCTGGGTGGGTGCACTCTTAGAGTGCTTTGAAGTCCTGCACTGGGGAGCAGAAGGCTCCTCTGTGCATATGCCAGTTCAAACCAGCTCAGGGGCTACCTGCCCCTGCTCTGGCGCGAAACTGGACAAAGGGAAGTGGGTGTAGCCACCCCCTCCCTTGACCCTCCCATAGGTGGGGTCATAGAGCTAGTCCATCCCCTCTTTTTAGTATAAGAGGGGAACCTTGCCATTGCAAAGCAGATAACCCCTGGACGACGCTCTACAGAAGAATCCTGGCCCTTCGACGTTCCACTACCTTTGGAAGACAGAAGAATCTCCCTTGGAGTCAAGGAGTGACTCCCCTGCTTGGCAGGCACCAAAAACGACAACGACGGTCGCAAACTACGCCGCTCCCGCCGGAGTCCGAAGTCCCTGCAGCCCAAGAAGTGGATTTCCTGACCTCTCCCAGGCCATCGTGCGTCCCCAGCGAAGCTGAGGCAAGTGGACCCCACGAGTAATGAGGAACCGCGACCCCTGGGTACCGTGCACTATTGTCGAGTGCAACCCCTTCACAACGTTCTATGAACTTGTGCTTTGGACCACGTGTGGTCCCGACCTCCAGCAGGAATCCCTCCGAAGATCAGAGGCCTACATCGTCCCGAGAGACCGTGGGCCCCTGTTGAGTGATTCCGCCCAAGGTGTCTTCGCGATCCCTTGCCCGCCGGCTTGTGGGTCCCCAGAAGACTTCTTAAAGAAACCAAAGGGCTCCCCTGGTTGCTCCAGGCCTGCCCTGACTTACCCTCGCTGGGTGAGTCCCTCAGACCTTGCTGGTCTGCGCCATCGACTTTTCTTCATCTCCCCGAGACTTGCTGCTGCCAAGGCTTGTTGGCTCCAATCGAGTTGCCGACACCGCAGTCAGCTGCAGACGTCGAGGACCCACCGAATCCAGCTCCTGGTCGTCGTCGACACCTCCTGGACCACGTGGCTGAAGAGTCAAGGCACCCGCAACCGACCTGAATCAACCGACGACGGTGGGCATCCATCTTCCTTGCCCCGGGTCACTGCCAAGTGACTTTGAACACTGTCCCCTCTGCTTTCAGGTCATCCTTCTTCAGAATCCAGGCTTGGATTCCACCGGACACTTCTTCAGCTCCCGCAAGCAGCAAGTCTTCTTTGTTCGCCATTGAAAACGACGCCGCGACCCGACACCAAAGGACACCTATGCACCCGGCTTCCCTGGGTGAGGTAACTCCAGCACTACGGTGCTCCTGTGGGTGTGGGCCCTAGAACTACTTACCCTGTAAGTGACTTGCTTGTAGGTTCTCCCGAAGTATCCTAAAACTCTTTATTTCCAACCGCGACTTGCCCCATTGAAGTTAACGGCGATCCGCGCCTGTGTATCCACACTGCACGCGTCCCCCGTGGGTCCTTTACTTACCTGCCTTGGGTGGTTTCGTGAGGCCCCTGCACTTCTGAAGGCCCTAGGCCTTGTCTCCCTGCAAGTCGTTGTCCCTAAGTCTCTTACTTAGTATATGGTCTGGTACGCCCCTAGGGCCCCAGCCATATTTTGTGCTTAACTTATTGTGAAACGTTGATTTGTGCATATGTTTGTCTTCTAATCTCATAAAGAGATTAGTAGAGAGTTATTTAGAAATAAATACATATATATTTGATATATATACCTGTGTGGTGTCTTTTCATTTGGTGATTCAAGAGATTATATGGTAAAACAAGCTGCTTTACATTCCTCCAAGACTTAGCCTGAAGGCTGCTCTCCACAGCTACCACTAGGATAGCTTTCTTTAAAAGGTTGTCTTAAACCTATCTACCATAAGAGTCGATTTGCCCTGGTGCAAGGTGTCCACTTTAATTAGTGAACAGCATATACCAGGCCAACTTCTCACATTGGTGGGCAGCGTGTGGGATTCCAGCTTGCCATTGTTTTACCAGAAAATCTCTATTTGAATTACTAACTGAAAACCATTATAGGTACTCAAGGTACATATAAAGTCAAGCTTAGTATCAATAAGTTCTACTGAACTTAGAGCTGTGTGCCAAGGGATAGCACACCCTTTCCACAGCTCAAGCTAGGATCAGTAGGCCACAAACTAGTGTAGGTAGTACAACACTGCACAACACTAGAATGTCCTTAAAGGGTGGACCCAGTGGATCCACTCAGCCTCAGTATAAGGACATGGCTTTCTCTGACTTGAGAGCCATGTGTGTTGACAGACACCTGAGGCTAGGACAGAGTCCCTCAACACTACACCTGATAGATCTGCTGACAGCAGATGACCTTAGATTGGCTCTAGGAGCTAAAGGGTCTGAATCAGTGGGTGGGTCAGTCATAGTCTCTGGGTCAGATGATGAAAATCAGAATGACCAAGACTCTGTGATTGAAGGGCCAGGCTTCAAGGGGCCTGAAAAGGACAGAGGAATTCTCCCTAAGAGAACTGACAGAGAGGAGGAGAGGCACAGATCCCCTTCCAGGGAATCTGACCACTCTTATCACTCTGGCAGAGAATTTGTCCAGCAGAGGAGCTCATACTTTTCCTTAAGAGAGACCTCCTCTGAGAGAAGGTGCAAACTGCTCCAGTATGAGGAGGCCAAAGTGGCCCTCAGAACCAAGCAGTTGGCACTGGATAGGAAGCCCTGGAGATCCAGAGAGCTTCTAGAAAGAGGGGTTAGAACCCCTGGTGGCAGCAACAGTGTCCCTAGAGGCAGAGAATATATTCCTGACCATAGGAACCTTAGCAAGGTTGTTCCTCCCTACCAGAGTGGGGATGATATCCACAAGTGGATAACTGCTATGGAGAGGGCCTGTAGAGTACAGCAGGTCCCCCAAAAGCAGTGGGCAGCAATCTTGTGGCTCTCCTTTTCAGATAAAGGAAGAGACAAGCTCCTCACTGTTAGAGAGGAGGATGCTGATGATTATGAGGTCCTGAAGAGTGCACTGATAGATGGGTTTGGCTTAACCACTGAGCAGTACAGGTTGAAGTTCAGAGATACCCAGAAGGCACAGACTCAGGACTGGACTGACTTTGTTGATTGTGCAACCAAGGCTCTAGAGGGTTGGCTGGTTGGCAGTAGGGTTACTGATTTCAAGGGATTGTATAATCTGATGATGAGAGAACAGATCCTAAATAATTGCCAGAACCAGTTGTTGCATCAGTACCTGGTGGACTCTGATCTGACCTCTCCCCAAGAATTGGGAAAGAAGGCAGACAAATGGGTCAGAACCAGGGTGAGGCAGAAAACCCAGAACCAAGGGGTGACACTAAGAAGCAAGATCCTAAAGGCTCTGAGAAAGGTGGGGATAAGTCAAAAGACCAGAAGTCTTCACAAGGGCCCCAAAAATCTGCATCTGGTGGGGAGTCACAGTCCAACAAGGGAAAAGGCCAAAAGAAGCCCTGGTGCAAATTCTGTAAACAGAAAGGGCACTGGACTTCTGATTGTACCAAGTCCAAAGACCAAACCACCACCACTCCTGCCCCTAAGGCAACTGTGCCCCCTAGCTCAGCTACTGGTGGAGGTGGTACGCAGAATAAGGGTGTAGTAGGGTTGACCCTGGGTTCTGAAGTGGATTCTGACCTAGTCAGAGTGACCACTCAGGCAATGCTGATTTGTGAGGGAAACATTGATATGTCCTTCCTAGTAAGCCCCAGTAATCTGGGCAAGTACAAACAGCAGCCTTTGATAAATGGCAAACAGGCTTTGGCATTTAGGGACACAGGTGCTAGTGTCACCATGGTGGCAGAGGACCTAGTGGACCCTGGACAGATCATCCTGGGTGAAATGTACCAGGTGACCAATGCAAGCAATGTCCAGACCAACCATAGTCTGGCAGTTGTGAATTTCTCCTGGGGAGGGGTAACTGGCCTCAAGAAGGTTGTAGTCAGTGCAGACCTCCCTGTAGAATGTCTGTTGGGCAATGATCTAGAGACTTCAGCCTGGTCTGAAGTAGAGTTATGGACTCATGCTGAGATGTTGGGCATCCCTGCAGAGGTATTTGCTGTGACCAGGTCACAAGCAAGAATGCATAACACTGAACCAGCTCTGGATCCTGGAACAATGGACCAGATGCTTCCCAAGAGGAGGAGCAGTAGGGTTAAGGCAGTGCCTTCCCCTCTGTCTCAGATCAAAGATTCACTTCCAGAGGGAGGTGAAGCAGAACCTGAAGAAGGAACTGCCCCAGAGGGACTTGAACCTGACCAGGTTGAGTTCTTGGGGGCAGGGGGCCCTTCTAGGGAAGATCTGAGTAAGGAGCAACAGTGCTGCCCCTCTCTTGAACCCCTCAGACAGCAGGCTGCTGCTGAGGCTGCTGGGAGTGCTAGTGGGTCCCATAAAGTTTATTGGGATGAGGAACTCCTATATTCTGAGGGTAGAGACCCAGCCCCTGGAGCCACCAGGAGGTTGGTAATACCTCAGAAGTTTAGGGGTTCCTCTTGACCTTAGCACATGATATCCCTTTAGCAGGTCACTTGGGCCAAAACAAGACCTGGGACAGGCTTGTTCCACATTTTCATTGGCCACATATGTCAGAGGACACAAAGGAGTTTTGTCGCTCCTGTGTCACTTGCCAAGCCAGTGGTAAGGCAGGTGGCACAACAAAGGCCCCCTGATACCACTACCTGTGGTGGGGGTACCCTTTGAAAGGGTAGGGATTGACATTGTTGGTCCCCTTGACCCTCAGACTGCATCTGGGCACAGATTTATCCTGGTGGTAGTGGATCATGCCACCAGGTACCCAGAGGCAATTCCCCTGAGGACCACCACAGCACCTGTGGTGGCAAGAGCCCTCATTGGAGTTTTCTCCAGAGTGGGTTTCCCAAAGGAGGTCATTTCTGACAGAGGTACCAACTTCATGTCAGGATATCTGAAAGCAATGTGGAAGGAGTGTGGTGTAACTTATAAGTTCACCACCCCCTATCACCCACAATGCAATGGTTTAGTTGAACGCTTCAACAAAACCTTGAAAGGAATGATTAAAGGACTCCCAGAGAAGCTTAGGCGGAAATGGGACCTTCTTCTTCCTTGCCTGTTGTTTGCATACAGAGAGGTTCCACAGAAGGGGGTTGGTTACAGCCCATTTGAGCTTCTGTTTGGGCATCCTGTGAGAGGTCCACTATGTTTGGTAAAGAGGGCTGGGAGTTACCTCTCAAGCCCCCAAACAAGATGTGATGGACTATGTACTTGGTCTCCGCTCCCGGATGGCAGAGTACATGAAAAAGGCAACCAAAAACCTCGAGGCCAGCCAAGAATTGCAAAAAGCTTGGCATGACCAAAGGCTGTGCTGACTGTATACCAGCCAGGACAGAAAGTGTGGGTGTTGGAGCCTGTGGCCCCAGCAGCCCTCCAGGACAAGTGGAGTGGCCCCCATACAATAGTTGAACAGAAGGGAGAAGTCACCTATCTGGTGAATCTTGGAACTCCCAGGAGCCCCCTAAGGGTGCTTCATGTCAACAGATTAAAGCCATATGTTGACAGGGCTGACATGGGCTTGCTCATGGCAACTGATGAGGACCAGGAGGAGGAGAGTGACCCTCTCCCTGACCTGCTCTCTCAGAACCCTGATGATGGGTCAGTAGATGGTGTTGCTTTGGCAAGCAGCCTCACTGACCATCAGCAAACTGAGTGCAGACAAGTTCTGCAACAGTTTAGACATATGTTTAGCCTGACCCCTAGTCAGACTACCTGGTGCACCCATGAGGTGGACACTGGGGACAGTCTGCCTGTCAAGAATAAAATCTACAGGCAACCTGACCATGTCAGGGACTGTATCAGGACTGAAGTCCAGAAAATGTTGGAGTTAGGCGTGATTGAGCCTTCAGATAGCCCTTGGGCTAGCCCAGTAGTCCTGGTACCCAAGCCTCATACCCAGGGTGGTAAGAAAGAAATGAGGTTTTGTGTAGACTACAGAGGCCTCAATGCAGTCACTAGGACTGATGCCTATCCCATACCAAGGGCAGATGAGCTGATTGATACTTTGGCCTCAGCCAAGTATCTAAGCACATTTGACCTAACAGCTGGCTACTGGCAAATCAGATTAGCTGATGATGCAAAAGCCAAAACAGCATTTTCGACCCCTGGTGGGCACTACCACTTTGTGGTGATGCCCTTTGGATTGAAAAATGCACCTGCCACTTTTCAGAGGTTGGTGAATAAAGTTCTGGCAGGGATGGAAACTTATTGCTCAGCTTATCTAGATGATATTGCTGTCTTTAGTTCCTCCTGGCAGGATCACCTGGTCCACCTCAGAAATGTTTTGGAGGCCCTGCAGAAAGCAGGCCTCACTATCAAGGCCACCAAGTGCCAGATAGGGCAGAGTCAGGTTGTGTACCTGGGCCACCTTGTAGGTGGAGGCCAGGTTCAGCCTTTACAGAGCAAAATCCAAACCATAATGGAATGGGTTGCTCCAACCACCCAGACACAGGTGAGAGCCTTCTTAGGCCTGACTGGGTACTATAGGAGGTTTGTCAAGGGATATGGATCTATAGTGACCCCCTTGAATGATCTTACCTCTAAGAAAATGCCAAAAAAGGTTCAGTGGACAGCTAGCTGTCAAAAGGCATTTGAAGACCTAAAGCAGGCCATGTGCACTGCCCCCATCTTACAGAGTCCAGACTACACCAAAAAGTTCATTGTCCAAACAGATGCTTCTGAGCTGGGTGTGGGAGCTGTACTGTCTCAACTGAATGATGAAGGTCAAGACCAGCCAGTAGCTTTTATTAGCAGAAGGCTGACCCCTAGAGAGAAACGTTGGTCAGCTATAGAGAGGAGGCCTTTGCGGTGGTATGGGCCCTGAAGAAGCTGAGGCCATACTTGTTTGGTACTCACTTCATAGTTCAGACTGACCACAAGCCCCTCCTATGGCTAAAGCAGATGAAAGGTGAAAACCCAAAACTTTTGAGGTGGTCCATTTCCCTACAGGGGATGGACTATACAGTGGAACATAGGCCTGGGACCCAACATGCCAATGCAGATGGACTCTCAAGGTATTTCCACTTTGAACACGAAGACTCAACTGGTCAAGGTTAGTTTAGTGTCCCTACGTTTGGGGGGGTTGTGTAGGAGAGTAGGATCTGCCTCTTATGTTGCCCCCACTTTTTTCTGATGTTAGCACTGGTTTCTGGCTATAGTCTGGCTGGGTCCCTGCCAATCAGGGCCCCAGCCTCTCTGTTCTCTCTAAACGACATAGAGTGCACTCTAGGTGCACTAGTGATTGGATACTGTGGTGCCTTATGAGTCCCTAGTATATGGTACCTTAGGTGCCAAGGGCATAGGTACTTCACAGGCCTACCAGGGGCTGCAGCATGTGTTATGCCACCTCTGGGAAGCAGTCTAAATCTGACACCACAGGCCTGCTACTGCATCCTGGGTGAGGTGGTGCTAGCACCCCTCACTGAGATATAGGTTTCCTATATCTCTCCTGCACACACATATAAACCTATCAGTCACCCCTAAGGCAGGCCCTATCAATCCTGAGGGCAGGGTGCTTGGCTTCTATGTGAGGGGGTGCCTCTGCCTGAGCAGGGCCCCTCTGCAGCTCTCAGAGTCTATTCTCTGGTGCTGTTTGTGGATGCGGTTAAACCATATACTCTTAAGTGCATTATATCCTCGCGGTAAATGCTAACTTTGGAATGGCTGCATCAAAACATGTCGTGTTTGGTGTCAAACCTCTTGGAATACTACCCCCTGCCAATCTTGGCGGCGGGGTAGCATTCCACCCTTCTAGAGGGATAAGACATGTACCCGCTGTGGAAACGCGGTAGAATCCTAAAGAGCCCTGGCATCACAAAATGGATGCCACCAGTCACAGACACTGGGCTGCCCTCCTGCTGATGACCGAAACTCGCAGTGGAGGAAGCCCAACAATAGGCATCCTGTCACAGGGAGGTGTAACCACCTCCCAGACAGGGTTTAGTGTATTGGGGCTGGGTGGGTGCACTCTTAGAGTGCTTTGAAGTCCTGCACTGGGGGAGCAGAAGGCTCCTCTGTGCATATGCCAGTTCAAACCAGCTCAGGGGCTACCTGCCCCTGCTCTGGCGCGAAACTGGACAAAGGGAAGTGGGTGTAGCCACCCCTCCCTTGACCCTCCCATAGGTGGGGTCATAGAGCTAGTCCATCCCCTCTTTTTAGTATAAGAGGGGGAACCTTGCCATTGCAAAGCAGATAACCCCTGGACGACGCTCTACAGAAGAATCCTGGCCCTTCGACGTTCCACTACCTTTGGAAGACAGAAGAATCTCCCTTGGAGTCAAGGAGTGACTCCCCTGCTTGGCAGGCACCAAAAACGACAACGACGGTCGCAAACTATGCCGCTCCCGCCGGAGTCCGAAGTCTCTGCAGCCCAAGAAGTATATTTCCTGACCTCTCCCAGGCCATCGTGCGTCCCCAGCGAAGCTGAGGCAAGTGGACCCCACGAGTAACGAGGAACCACGACCCCTGGGTACCGTGCACTATTGTCGAGTGCAACCCCTTCACAACGTTCTACGAACTTGTGCTTTGGACTACGTGTGGTCCCGACCTCCAGCAGGAATCCCTCCGAAGATCAGAGGCCTACACCGTCCCGAGAGACCATGGGCCCCTGTTGAGTGATTCCACCCGAGGTGTCTTTGCGATCCCTTGCCCACCGGCTTGTGGGTCCCCAGAAGACTTCTTAAAGAAACCAAAGGGCTCCCCTGGTTGCTCCAGGCCTGCCCTGACTTACCCTCGCTGGGTGAGTCCCTCAGACCTTGCTGGTCTGAGCCATCGACTTTTCTTCATCTCCCCGAGACTTGCTGCTGCCAAGGCTTGTTGGCTCCAATCGAGTTGCCGACACCGCAGTCAGCTGCAGACGTCGAGGGACCCACCGAATCCAGCTTCTGGTCGTCGTCGACACCTCCTGGACCACGTGGCTGAAGAGTCAAGGCACCCGCAACCGACCTGAATCAACCGACGACGGTGGGCATCCATCTTCCTTGCCCCGGGTCACTGCCAAGTGACTTTGAACACTGTCCCCTCTGCTTTCAGGTCATCCTTCTTCAGAATCCAGGCTTGGATTCCACCGGACACTTCTTCAGCTCCCGCAAGCAGCAAGTCTTCTTTGTTCGCCATTGAAAACGACGCCGCGACCCGACACCAAAGGACACCTATGCACCCGGCTTCCCTGGGTGAGGTAACTCCAGCACTACGGTGCTCCTGTGGGTGTGGGCCCTAGAACTACTTACCCTGTAAGTGACTTGCTTGTAGGTTCTCCCGAAGTATCCTAAAACTCTTTATTTCCAACCGCGACTTGCCCCATTGAAGTTAACGGCGATCCGCGCCTGTGTATCCACACTGCACGCGTCCCCCGTGGGTCCTTTACTTACCTGCCTTGGGTGGTTTCGTGAGGGCCCTGCACTTCTGAAGGCCTTAGGCCTTGTCTCCCTGCAAGTCGTTGTCCCTAAGTCTCTTACTTAGTATATGGTCTGGTACGCCCCTAGGGCCCCAGCCATATTTTGTGCTTAACTTATTGTGAAACGTTGATTTGTGCATATGTTTGTCTTCTAATCTCATAAAGAGATTAGTAGAGAGTTATTTAGAAATAAATACATATATATTTGATATATATACCTGTGTGGTGTCTTTTCATTTGGTGATTCAAGAGATTATATGGTAAAACAAGCTGCTTTACATTCCTCCAAGACTTAGCCTGAAGGCTGCTCTCCACAGCTACCACTAGGATAGCTTTCTTTAAAAGGTTGTCTTAAACCTATCTACCATAAGAGTCGATTTGCCCTGGTGCAAGGTGTCCACTTTAATTAGTGAACAGCATATACCAGGCCAACTTCTCACAAGTAGACTCTAACTTCCAATTTCCTCCTTAAATTGTATTTTTTCTCTTTTCTGTCAGTGTTTTGAAGTATCCAAATGAGATTTAGTCTTTCCTCACAAAACGTCTAAATAAATAAAATAAATACATTATTAAAGAAGCCAATGTCGAAATACCCGGGTGGTTTGAGTCAGATCTACCCAGGTATTTATTCAGACATCACTCTGTAATCTTGCGCGGCCATGAGTATCTCTGTGATGACCTGTGCATGAACACAACAGATTCTACCCACCCATGCTTCACCTCCCTCTTCAATGAGTAGTACATGACCACACACATAGACACTTTTGGGGCAGATGTACTAAGAAGTCATGCAAAGCAACGCAACACAGCAGGACAACTTGCTGTGATGCATTGCATGACAGAGAGAGAGCAAACATGTGCCAAATCTCCTAAACGATGCTGCATTTCTGTTCACTCCCTGAGCTGGTGCAGTGTGTACTGCCTAGCACCAACCCAGGCACCCTTGCACCATGCTGCAAGGGGGCCTGTGTCAAGAGAAGGATTGTTTTTTGCAGGAATGGACACCTTCCTGCACAAAACCAATCCTTTGAGATATTTTTCTCTTTATATGTGTGCTGCAGGATGCAGCACACATAGAAAGAGGAAATAACGAGGAGATATAAAGATACTTCTCCTTGTTAGGCTTCATTTGGGAAGGCATCCCATTTTGACGCAACCCCAGGTTCACTATTTCAACGTAGGGTATTGCAAGGCAGCGAGCGATTTAGGCTGGTGTGCGTTACTCAGGATTTACTAAGCCATGCAAAGCCACACAAGGTGGCTTTGTGTGGCTTAGTAAATCCCATTCAAGGGCATGCGTTGCCTTGCGTCACCTGGCATGACACAAGGGGAACGCAAGCCTTATCTAAATCTGCCCCTTTGTGACCAAGTACTGCCACACCTATCCTGGCATTGTCCACTGAATGACTCCAGTTATTGCCATCATGACATGACCAACTCTTGCGACACCTATCACTTCAATCGCACCCGTCTGCTGAGTACTAGAACGCAACGCCCATTCAACAGGCACAGTGTGGGCTCTACCATTGTAGCCATCTTGTTATTTCTACAGCCATTCACTTCCTCAATCTAGCATGTCTGCACGAATACACCAGGACAACTGCAGTTGTCATAAGTTGCATTGGGTTGGTCCCCTTATGACCTCTGACCCACCAAACGTGCTTTATTCACAACCTCTTCTGCAAAAATGTTATGTCTATAAGTAGCAGCTAAGTCATGCCCTGCCCACTACTGTAGGTATTATTGCTGCTTATGATTATTTATTCACTGTGTCCTCTTTTAATTTCTCTGTGTTCGTCCAGTTACATCATTACATGCAAAATCTTAATTTTAAAACTTCCTCTGGTGATGAAATCTACTTTGATGATCGAGGAGACCCTCCCACGCACTTTGACATTTTCAGCTTTATTTTCTACAGCCCCATTAATGCTACAAGGTTTATAAAGTAGGAAGCTTCCATCTAAACTCTTCCGGGGAAGAACAGTTCACCATTGAAGACCAAGCCATACATTGGCATCACGACTTTAAACAGATCAGGTAATGGCTCCTGTCTGATTTGGGAACAAACTTGGAAAAAAGGTGAAAAACATGTGGATGTGAAAGAACAATAATAATCAAATGGAAAAGTAATTGTTGCCTCATTGACAGTTTGTATCAGCCGGTGAACCACCATAAATCGCAGTTCAGCTGCCCCACTAAACTCTAAGGGGCTCATTTACAAAGAATTGGCTTAGGCTTGCGCCACAAGTCATTTTGCTGTATTGCCCTACACCAATTTCAAAGGGCAGGAATGCACCATATTTATGAGATACGGTGCATTCCTGTCATTTCACGAGGCTCTAGCGTACAACTTGGTGTCTACCATCAAGACAGGCACCTTTGCGCCATGGTGCAAGGGTGTCTGCATTGCTGACAGGATTGTTTTTGTGCAGGAAGTGGCACCTTCCTCAACAAAAACAATCCAGAGAGACATTTTCCTCGTTCTATGTGTGCTGTAGAATGCAAAGAGTTCAAAACTAGGAGAAATGAAATCTTTCTCCTCATTACACATGCTCTGTGGAGGTATAAAGTTTTGGCGCTGCCCCAGGTTTACGTGATTTTGTAAATCTGGGGCAGCATCAAAATCCATGGGTCCTGCGTGGGAACACACACCACAATGCCCATGGAAAGACTCCTTGATGCAGAGTAAGGCAACGCTGCACTTTGGGCTACCTTGCCTTACTCCATATCTACGAGGCCATGCAAAGCCATGCAAGGTGGCTTTGTGTTGCCTCATGGATATGGTTGAGCGGCCTGTGCCACCAGAGTGTCAAAAAAAGTGACGCTCCGGTGGCACAGGCCTTTTGTAAATAAGCCCCCCAAGTTTCCCTGCCTCATTTAGAGGTGGAACAATGTGGGGTTTCCACTAGCAGAGAAGGCCACCACATTTTTCTGGGCTACCATGTCACGCTTGGCGACCCATGGCAGGGGAATTGTTTAATGACGCCCACACTCAGGGACAACATTTCTTAAATTCCAGAACCATTGAATTTTTGATTCTCAAGAAGAAACCATCATCATCATTATAACTTTATTTCGATCTCCAGAATCATAAAGGTACAAGATACATAAAAAAGCATAAAAACATCCTTACAAATCATAATGAATGTCATCAGAGATCAGAAATATTTATATATTGATGAAAAGCCCATTATCATAGAAGCTAAAATGTAAATATACTTAACACTATGAGGTTAAACACATGTTGACTGCATGCCTGATACATGTTTAAAGAGAAATGTAGGCACACAGAAAGTGCAAGTGTTCATTAAATACATTATAATATAAAGGAATAATCAAAATAAAGAGAGAGGGTGTTGGTGCCAAGCATAGTTCAACATAAGGTTACACAACATCGAGTTAAAAGTTAGGATCACAAGTGCCAAAATTGACAATCCTGATACTGCCATAACGGCATTCTAGAACATGGGGTGGCTTGTACCTATAGGTTACTTTACCCCCAGTTGCGAGATGTGCAAATTTGCGATAAAGTGCTATATCAAACATCCTAGATCGGACATACACTCTCACAATTCATTAGTCACATAATGGTTAAAAGATAAAGGAACATTATAACCATGAGTGGGTTTACTCCCATCAACTTGACGCTCTCTTTTTTGTGCCGCCGGCACTTTTCCATTTCCAAAACTGCTACTGCTTGTAAACACTTACTACGCCAGATCCAAGCTGACATTAGAAATCTGGGAATTGAAGCAACCATCAGTCTACTTGTGCCAGTGCGGAGAAGTCTATAGGCCTCCATATATCGCCAGATCTACTAATATATGGTGCTCTTCAGCTCCCTCAAAGTGCTTCCTAGCACCAACACAGGCATCCTTGTACCATGCGGCAAGAAAGCCTGCGTTATGGGCAAAGTTGTTTTTTGTGCAGAAAGGTATACCTTCCTGCACAAAACAATCTTGTAATGCAATTTCAACTTCCGATTTGTGATGGAGAATGCATCAGGCATAGGAAGAGAAAGTAAAGAGGAGAGATTAATGTATTTCCACTTATTACACCTCACTGAGGAAGGTGTAGCATTTGTAACAGGAGTAAATCTGGGAATGCACCAAAATCCATAGGTGGGTGCTGGGGAACACCTATACTCCACCCATGGAATGTCTTCCAGGTGCAGGGTAACGCATACGCGGCATGAGGGGCATCGTTGTTTTACATTTAGTTTACCAAACCACGCAAGGTGATCGGCCATCGAGTGGCTTAGTAAATACCAACTAACATTTTGCGTAACAGCTGCATCAAAAAAGTGGCACAACCACAACGCAAAATGATAGCAAATCTGGGCCATAGTGCAGTCACTTCCACCACAGCAGCTACATGAGGTTTATGACAGCATCTGCAGAGAGGACCCCACGTTCTTGAACAGCAGAATACAATAACATCCAGGGTGCCGAGCAGGCAGACATTTACAGAGTGTCAGAAGCCACATTGATCCGCAGGATTGTCCGTTTGAGTTAGAAGCATTTAATGCTGGATATGCAGCAGACAATGAATAAGACATCAAGTGCTCCATATACCCATTAGCAATGATATTAAGTGGAATGCAAATGTATTTGCTCATCCCTCTAATCTTTGTCTGTGATTAAAGTTAGCACTCTCTAATGAGTATGAAAGGTGTCATCATCTCTTTTGCTTGTAAACGTACATATCCCCCTGGGAAGTCTCATGATATCTTCGTCGATTCCATGCTTTCATTTGTTCATAGCATTAGTGTTCAGGAAGAATGCTCTTTGGTTATTATTGTGGAGGACCTCGACGCTAAAGTCAAACTCTGCCTGCAGGACCTTTGGTAACACCAAAATGGACGAGGTGTGGTGTATTCCTGAGGCTGTTTTACCCAAAAATGTTAGATCAGACCGGCAGAGTTTACGTTTCATGGAAAGCCTTAGATTACACAATTTATTTTTCTTAAATGGCATATTTCCTGATGACTTTCCAGCCTCTTACACTTTACACTCCCCTTAAGGGCAATCTGTAATTCATTATATGGTGGTATCCCATCAAATGTTTGGCGTATGTACACAATTTGAGGTATTGGGGACTGATTTAAGAGATTATCGTATTCTTTCAGTGTCTATTGATTTAGAGCTTGGGTGTCCAAAGCAGAATTGGCTAAAAATGTATTTTTTTTTAAATGTAGCGCTTAGAATTCTCGGTGCTATACCATAAATCCCTATGTTTTGGGCTCTTCCTAGCCACAGGCCTTTAGCCCACCCACACAAGTGAGGTATCATTTTACTCGGGAGAACAAGGGGAATGCTGCGTGGTAGGACATTTGTGCCGGCACGGTGATTCCACACAAAAATATGTGGAAAATGTGGTTTTTTCAGCTAAATTTAAGAATTTGCATTGCATTCTGGGTAGGAAAACGTTGGGGGATCCAGGCAAGCCATACCTCATTGGACTCCCCCGGGTGTCTAGTTTTCAGAAATGTTTGGGTTTGGTACTTTCCCAAGATGGCCGCCGAGCCCGGGGCCAAAATCTCAGGTGCCCCCCCCCAAAACCAGGTAGTTTTGCTATAGGTAATTTTGAAGTGTCCAGAGTACGATTTGGGCTATTTCCTGTTGTAGCCACTGTGCCTACCCACACAAGTGAGGTACCATTTTTATCGGGAGACCTGGGGGAACGCTGAGTGGGAGGAAATTTGTGGATCCACGCAGATTTCAGAACTTTCCATCACAGAAATGTGAGAAAAAAGTGAATTTTTCGGTGAAATTTGAGGTTTGCAGGGGATTCTGGGTAGGAGAATGATGGGGGACCCACGCAAGCCATACCTTGCTGGACTCCCCGGGTGTCTAGTTTCCAGAAATGTGTGGGTTAGGTAGGTTTCCCTAGATGGCTTCCGAGCCCCGGGCCAAAAACTCATGGGACCCCCCATGCAAAACCAGGTTGGTTTGTGATAGGTAATTTTGATGTCGCCTCAGTAGCTTTTGGGCCCTTGCCTGTCGCGGGTCCTTGACCCACCAACGCAAGTGAGGTACCATTTTTATCGGGAGATCTGGGGGAACGCTGGGTGGGAGGAAATTTGTGGATCCACGCAGATTCCAGAACTTTCCACCACAGAAATGTGAGAAAAATGTGCATTTTTCGGCAAAATTTGAGGTTTGCAGGGGATTCTGGGTAAGAAAACGTTGGGGGATCCACGCAAGCCATACCTCCCTGGAATCCCCCGGGTGTCTAGTTTTCAGAAATGTGTGGGTTTGGTAGGTTTCTCTAGGTGGCCGCCGAGCCCCGTGCCAAAAGTCATGGGACCCCCCCCTTGCAAAACCAGGTGGTTTTGTGATAGGCAATTTTGATGTCGCCTCAATACGTATTGGGCCCTTGCCTGTCGCGGGTACTTGGGCCTCCCACCCGAGTGAGGCACCATTTTTATCGGGAGACCAGGGGAACGCTGGCTGGTAGGAAATTTGTGTCAGCCCAGTGATGCCACAACTTTCCCACACACAAATGTGTGAAAAAAGTGATTTTTTAAAGCTAAATTTGAGGTTTGCAGGGGATTCTGGGTAAGAAAACGTTGGGGGATCCACGCAAGCCATACCTCCCTGGAATCCCCCGGGTGTCTAGTTTTAGAAATGTGTGGGTTTTGTAGGTTTCCCTAGATGGCCGACGACCCCGGGGCCAAAAACCCAGGTAACCCCCCCATGCAAAACCAGGTTGGTTTGTGATAGGTAATTTTGATGTCGCCTCACTAGGTTTTGGGCCCTTGCCTGTCGCGGGTACTTGACCCACCCACACAAGTGAGGTACCATTTTTCTCAAAAGACTTTGGGGAATGCGGGGTGCATGGAATTTTGTGGATCCACACAGATTCCAGAACTTTCCACCACAGAAATGTGAGGAAAATGTGTTTTTTTATACACATTTTGAGGTTTGCAAGGGATTCTGGGTAACAGAACCTGGTGAGAGCCAGTCAAGTCACCCCATCCTGGATTCCCCTGGGTGTCTAGTTTTCAAAAATGTACAGGTTTGCTAGGTTTCCCTATGTGCCGGCTGCGCTAGGGCCCAACATCCACAGGTAGGCATACTGCTAAAAACAAATCCGTTCCTAGTCAGCTTTCTGCCGCCCTGGGGGAGGGATATCGGGGGGTGGGGTTGCCCCGATATGCCCCCAAGGGGAGCAGAAACACTGTGGCTATTTTTTTGGGGGGTAGGGGCATTGGTATGCCCATTCTGAGCAGCCCCCACCCCCACACATAAAAAAGCCAGCATAATCGTTGGCGTCTAGTGGGCTATTTGCCCCCCTGGGGGGGCAGATTGGGGGCTATTGCCCCCATCTTCCCCCCAGGGGGGGCAGAAAGGCTGTAATTGTTGCGGGTGGGGGGTGGGGGCATTGACATGCCCGTTTTGGGCAGCCCCCACCCTAATAAAAATTTGCCCCAAAAAATCCATGGCGTCTAGTGGGCTTTTTGCCCCCCCGGGGGGGCAGATTGGGGGCTACTGCCTCATCTGCTCCCCAGGGGGGGCAGGAAGGCTGTAATTTTTGCGTGGAGGGGATGGGGGCATGGGCATGCTCGTTTTGGGCAGCCCCCACCCTAATTCAAATTTGCCCAAAAAAAATCCCTGGCGTCTAGTGGGCTTTTTGCCCCCCTGGCGGGGCAGTTTGGGGGCTAATGCCCCCATCTGCCCCCCAGGAGTCCACTAGACGCCAGGGAGTTTTTTGGGCAAATTTTAATTAGGGTGGGGGCTGCCCAAAACGGGCATGCCAATGCCCCCACCCTAATTAAAAATTGCCCCAAAAAATCCCTGGCGTCTAGTGGGCTTTTTGCCCCCCCGAGGGGGAAGATTGGGGGCTACTGCCCCATCTGACCCCCAGGGGGGGCAGGAAGGCTGTTATTTTTGCGGGGGAGGGTGTCGGGGCACGGGCATGTCCTTTTTGGGAGCCTCCACCCTAATTCAAATTTGCCCCAAAAAACTCCCTGGCGTCTAGTGGGCTTTTTGCCCCCCCCCGGCGGGGCAGATTGGGGGCTAATCCCCTTTCCAATGATACCTCTCCCGTCTTTCTACGTGCCCAGGGGGCTGAGATAGCCCCCTGAGCACATAGAAAGTGAAACTGAAATGAGCCTAAAGGCTCATTTCAGTTTCGGTTTCTGTGCAATGAGGACAGCGCGACGTGCGCGCTGATCCTCATGGCACAGAAACCAGGGAGGGGGCCTCGGGAGCTGGGGAAGCAATTCCCCAGCTGCCAAGGTCAAAGGGGTGAAAGAGAAATCCCTCTGCTGTCTGCAGCAGAGGGATTTCGTGCCCCTGGCCTCATGACGGAATGGTTCCGTCATGAGCACAGGGGCACCGATGCTCATGACGGAACCATTCCGTCATGAGCATCGAAGGGGTTAAGAGATTATCGTATTCTTTCAGTGTCGATTGATTTAGAGCTTAAGGCTCTCGAGTCCTGGAATCCGGGAAATACAGTGTAGTCTATAACAAATCTAATGAGTGCACTTCCTGGTCATGTGACAACATAAAGAACCTGGACCATAGTATGTAAACAGAAAGCCTGGACCCCCCTGACTTTTTATTAGATGACCCTAACTCCTGGTTCAAAAAGCAGTTGAATAATAATAGCGTTACTTAATATAGCGCAAACAGCTACCTCAAACAGAGGCGTCCCGGCGCTTAGCGGCAGTCAGGAGTAGATAAGGGCATTAGCTGACCTAGCCAAAGAGCCACGTCTTAAGCTGCTTTCGGAACTCGGATTCAGTACCCAGCATGCGGAGATGCAGAGGTAAAGCATTCCATAGCATAGCTGTCCTTACCGAGAAGGCCCTGCCTCCCTTCCTGGCCTTGACAAACCGGGGAACGCACAGTAGGAGATTAGAGTCAGATCTCAGAGTGTGGGCCGATTGGTATGGGAGCAGTCTCTTTCTGAGGTGACTCAGTCCTATGTTGTGAATTGCCCGAAAAGCTAGGGTCAAGGCCTTAAATTCGATGCATTTTGCAACCGGGAGCCAATGGAGGCCCCTGATGTGAGGGGAAATGTGCTGGCGGAAAGGCACTCTGTGAATAAGCCTCGCAGCCGCGTTCTGGATCATCTGAAGTCTGTGAATCTGATAACTGGGCAGTCCTAGGAATAGACCATTAGCATAGTCCAGATGGGATGTTACCGCCATATGAACCACAGTCCTCCTGCTCTCCTCTGGCAGGAGGTGCAGGAATTTTTATCAGGTTTTTAATTTGCCAAAGCAGGTCAACAATACATGGCGTATGTGGGTTTCGAAAGATAGATCTGAATCTTACTTAACGCCAATATTTCTAGCTGACTTTACCGGACATGGTGGGGTACCCAACTCAGCAGGCCACCAAAGTCCTGCGGATGGGGGGGAGGGCTGGCCAAAAAACATGATCTCAGTCTTGTCCGCATTTAGTTTCAATTTGTTATTGTTCATCCAGCTAGTGATTTATTTTTTATTTTTAGAGTTTTATATAGCGCGAACTAGACCCGAAGATATCAGGTATCAGAGCCCTTTACATGAGCACCAGTTGCATTACAGAAGGACACATTTATTTTTGTTAGGCACGGGGAGATTAAGTGATTTGCCCAGAATCACAGGATGTTGAGCGTCGTTGCCGAGAATAGAACCCGGTTCCCCAGCTTCGAGGTCGACCGCTCTAGCCTTTAAGGCTACATCCTCTCCCCAATGTCTTTCAGGCAGCTCCTTAATCTGGCAAATGGGTCCTTTGACTGATCCTTAAAGGAAAATATCAGCTGGGTGTCGTCAGCATACGACACAGCCTTTAACTCCCAGGTGTCAATGAGATTGAAGAGTGGTACCAGGTAAATGTTAAAAAGCAAGGGACTTAATGCCGAGCCCTGTGGGACCCCACACCTCAAAGGCTTAGATGATGATTGATGTGGAGGGAGAAATACACTTTGAGTGCGGTTGTAAAGATAAGACTGGATCCACACCGGGGCAGTGCCCTGGACACCAATCTGTTCAAGTCTATTTAGCAGTATGGGGTGAGCGACCAGGTCGAAGGCCGCGGATAAGTCCAGCAGGATCAGCATAATCGATGCTACCACGTCCATTGACATTCTTATGGATTCAGCCACCTCCACGAAGGCGGTTTCAGTGCTGTATCCAGTTCGGAAGCCTGATTGAGTGTCGTGCAAGATGTCATGAGAGTCGACATACATGGAGAGTTGGCATTGTGCTAATTTTTCCAACATTTTTGCTGGCGCTGGTAGCAAAGAAAAAGGACGGTAGTTCTCAAGCTCCTTGGGGTCAGCATTGGATTTTTTCAAGAGCGGTAATAGGAGAGCCTGCTTCCAGATATCAGGAAAGATGCCTGTCGACAAAGACACATTCCAGATATAATTCAATACTGGATTAATCCAGTGAGCAAGTGATCTGAAAATCTTAGGGGGACAAGGGTCAGCGGGAGAGCCTGACTTGCACCTCAAGATTTCAGCCAAAGATTCTTGCAAAGTTATATGGGCAAACTCTATAAAGGTGCCCTCAGTTTTACACGTTATTGAAGCCTGAGGAGCCACTAATGGCTCTTCGGATGTGAAAGAGGACTATACGATCTGAATCTTCTTCTCAAAGAAGTTGGATAGATTGGAACATAGAGCTAAGGAGGGCATGATTTTTCCTTCGGTCACAGAAGGATTAGTGAAGGATCTAACAATCCTAAAAATGTATTTGCTCGAGTGCTCTGCACCCTCAATCTGTTTAACAAAGTACTCTTTCCTGGCCATTCCCATCATTTTACGTAGTTTTTATAAAGCTCCCTTATACTCCTGCTTCGCTTCTGGGTCGTAATCTTTCCTCCATTGCCTTTTCAATCTCTTGCATCCACTTTTTTCCCTCCTAAGATCATCCGAGAACCAGGGGGCTGAAGGGGATTCTCTTTGGGATTTAGGAATTGTTAGTGGCGCCACCTCATCGAGTGAGGCCACGATCCTAGCATTAACAGTGCAGCATCCGCATTAGGATCCCCTGAGCATGGTTGGTCTCCGTGAAGAATCAATGGGCCCACAATGTCAGCATTCACTCTCTTCCAGTTCCTCCCTACCGTTGATTGTTTTTGGCCCGACAACTGTGGTTTGCCTATACTGAATGAAAAAGGGACTAGATGGTGGTCTGACCACATCATTCGTTGAGGGTTCTCAACTCTAATGGAGTGGATGTTAGAGAAAATAAGGTTGAGTGTATGACCAGCTCTGTGAGTGGGGGCGGACATGTGTTGAGTGAGATTCGCTCCCATGAGGGATTGCACTAGCTGAGGCTATCCCAATATCGGATGATGAGTGGACGCAGTACATTTTACAATTATATGCATGTAATTTAAGCAACAGTGGCCAGTTTGTCCTTAGTGTTGAAGCAGGCTCACTGGAAATATAAGGCCTGCCTTCCTATGAGAAGATTGAAGGATTCATTAAGGGTGCAAAAACTTCAGGTGCTATGTGCCCTGATGAACTCCCGATAGCACTCATTAAACAGGAAGCCTCCTTATGGGCTATCTCTTTATGTCCACTGTTCCAGTACTGCTATCGGTCTGGTGATATGCCATCTTGCAAGGGAAGTATTGTGAGTCTTTTATATAAAAAAGATTCGAAAGCCTCTACTACCAGCTATAGGCAAATCACCCTCCTGGATGCGACTGGAAACGTTTTGCTAAAAGCAAACTACTTCACCTACAGGAATGGGCCTTCTGCAATAACCTCAGACCTGCTGAGCAGGCTGGCTTCTGTAAGAATTGTGACACACTTGATAATATCATGGCCCTCCAAACCCTGATCGAAAAATATCCATTGGCTAGGGGCATTCCCACATATTCTCCCTTTATTGATTTCCACAGCATTTGACAGTGTTGACCGAGGGATGCTGTGGAGAAAACTGCCTGCACTAGGGATTCCTGCTCATCTTCCGAGGTTAATAATTACCTTGCACTCTTCTACTTGGACCCAGGTCCTTATGAGAGGGAAGCAGGGTTTGTCCCGTGAAGTGGCGATGCATAATGGGCTAAAGCAGGGGTGCTACTTGCGCCTCTTCTTTCCTCACTCTACACTCATGATTTGGCTCGTAGAGTTGGTCAGATAAAGGGGGATCCACCTAAATTAGGTTCAATGAACATTGGTTGTCTTGTTTATGCTGATGATGTTTCTAAAAATAAAAATATCTAAGAGTAAAGTCATGATTTTTAGAACTAAGTGGTGCAGAATCAGGTAAAACTTCAATTGATCCCTGGGGAATGCCAAGTTGGAAGTGGTGCAGTTTTACTCTGAAATGGCAGAATTTTCTCAAGTAACTGCTTAAACAAAGATTATATAAGTCACTGCATAAGTAAGGCATTGTCCAGGCTTCTGCTATTCACAGATTGTACAAGTGCTGTGGGCAAAGGCACTTCGCACATGTCCTCTCAGTTTATAAGCCAAAAATACCGCCTTCACTGAGTAACGCCTGTGAAGTGATGGACGAGCGGCACTGATCCTTCTTTGAGAAAGTAGAAGGGCGCATATGGTGCCAAATTTATAACCTGAATTCTTTGGCTTCTCCATCTGAACTTCGGCTCAAATTTGGAGTACCTTCTACAATCATGCTTAATGTGGCAGCCGTTCTGAGGTGGGGGAACAGTCTACTGGGTTGTGAAATGGGTTCTATCCGAGCTGCACTAAAGCTTGAAATCTTTCGTAGTTTGAAGGGAAGAAGAGCACTTTATTCTAATTATATAAACGCTCTGAAAATGTTTGGGATTAGACAGAATGGGGTTGTCCTCTTCCAAAACCCTTTTTAGATCCCACCTAGGCAGCGCTTGCGCTGTCTCTTCGAGACATGCTGTATTCAGGTATGAACTTGAAGCTCCACCCATTTTCTGCCCACCATTTTGATTGGCTCATGATTCTGCCCTTTCTAAATGATTGCTTTTGATTTGTGAATAGGCTTAGTAGTCCCTCCTTAGTACCGCGTTCTCTCCTTTTGTAACCTTACATGAGGACTGGTCCTCTTCCTGTGTTTCTTCTTGGTATGTTTTATTTACAGTATGTGAGCACTATTTTCTTAAATAACTTTCTCCTGCCATCTGTTGTAGGCAGGGCACCACAACCATGCATGTGTGCTACATAAATAAATAGAACAAGGTTTTCTTTTTTATTTACTTACTTTTCTCGCCAGGCCGGGAGCATTTGTTTTTGTTAGGCTAATGTAGCCTTTTTGGTATGCCACACTTTAGCTTTTAAGTGCGACATGCCATCTATGTCAATAATAAGTCGATAATAAGCAACAAAAACGCCCGCCGGCTTTATGTCATTGTGGGCATTGCATTTTAATATGCCGCCTTGTATTTCTAATTATTGACTATTGACGGCACAGCGCACTTTGACTTTAAACATGTACAGTTAAAGCGTGGCATACCGCAAAGGGTGCAAAAGCCTAAAAACAAAGGGGCTTATTTATGAAAAGTGACGCATCGCTGCGTGAAAACAGCGATGCGTCACTTTTCACTGCGCTCTCCCTGCGACACCAATGATGCGTCATATTTACAGTATGACGCATCATGTCGCAAGGAGTTACAGATACGTCAGTATTTCTGACGTATCTGTAGGCGCAAAAGTGACGCATTGCTGGAGTGTGTCACAAAAGTGACGCAACTCCAGCAATGTGTACTTTCACATGGGCAAGTCCCATGTTGTTACAGCCTGCGTCAGTCTTACGCCTGCCATGAGGCAGGTGTAAGATTCTGACGCATTAGCGTCCAAGAAATGGCGCAGTGAAATCTTATAGATTTCACTGCGTCACTTCTACGACTCTTTGTTGCGTCAAAACGCCCACCTTGCATACATTATACCTGGTGCAGGTATAATGTTGCGCAGGGGGTTTACAAAGTGACGCATCTACCTAGATGCGTCACTTTGTAAATATGACGCAACCAGGCGCATTTTTTACGCCACTGGTGCGTCACAAAAAGCGATGCACCGGCGGCGCAAAAGTGACGCAAGGGCTCATAAATAAGCCCCGAAATGCTTGCAAATGCTCGCGATCGTTCCTTGAGATACTGGGTAATAGAATTTGAATAATATGTCTTAAGGAAAGGGTGCAGTCTCACAGGCTAACAGCCTGTGGTACTGCACCTTTTCCTTAAGACATAATATAGGAATTCCATTACCCAGAGGCTTAAGGAACGATCGCGAGCATTTCTGACCATTTATATTAGGCTTTTGTAGCCTTTGCATTCAGAACAGAAATTCCACTATTGTTCGCACTTGCTCCTTAAGCCTCTAGCTAATGGAATAGCTATATTGGGTTTTAAGGACAGGGTGCAGTACCACAGGCTGTTACTAGGTGTCCAGTAACAGCCTGTGGGACTGCACCCTTTCCTTCATTAGTGGAATTTCTTTCCTTATTATGCTATTGCTGGCATCATTTTAAATAAAAATAAAATCATTAGCATTTGCAACGCCAATAGCTCACATTTTCACTAATGCAAGACCTAATGCATTGCAAATGCTTTTTTTTTTATCCTCATTTCTCTGAATAGAAAGCGGCATGGAGACGCCTCTTCCTGCTTTAGTAATGTATACTTTTTAAGAAATGTTTTCCTGTGCAGACCTAAGCATTTTATTTCTAAGAAAGTTACATTTTACCACCTACCAGACGATGAGATCGAGTAGAATTCAGGCATTTTAGAAGCCTTTGTTAATAATGAATTACGATGATGATTTGCTGACGCGGGTCCCACGCTATCGTTGTGCAGCCTGTACGTAGGAGGGGCTGCCAGTTCATCGAAGGAGGCATGTGCCTTTGTGTGGCGTTTTAAGACTGTCTCTTTCTGATTTTTGACGGAAACGTTTGTTTTTCTAAAAGGAAGAGGCAGTAACTTTTTCAGACCGTTTGTTTCAAATTTCGGGTATTTTATGTGCATTGTTGAATGTAGTTAATAGAGTTAAAGCATATATGATTTGTCCTATAGTTAGGTGGGTACTAGTGACTTTGTAAGCACTACTTTGCACTCTGGGAAAATGCTGGAACATAAACAAAGTTGTGATTTTTTTTATCTTTACTCCTAGGAAAATATATTTTTGGGAACCTTTAAAATTTATAATCGTATAAGTTCACAGGAAAGTACGTTAGAAGTCCAAAGAGAAACCATTCAGCTGTTCGGACACCCTTTTCTTGTTACTTAACATACCCAACATTATCTGTACCCAGGGAAGAGGTGTGGCGCCGCGGCCAGGGCGACTGACGCTGGAATCTGGGGCTCACGGCTCGCTCCCCGGCAGCAGGTCAGCCCAGCACCATGTGACTCTGGGCAATAGCTTGCTTAATCTTCCCGATGGCCCCCAGCGCCGGGATGCCTTCGGGTAGCTGTTCGCTCTTTACAAATACTGGATTTACATTTTTTAATGTGCCTTTCCAATCTTGACTAATTCTAGTCTGAAATAAGCGTGGATTCGGTAGCCTAGTTTGCAGGAAAATAAACTAACTGAACACTACAGATTTTATGTATAATATATTTTGTTACATTCTGTTTAGTTTGTTTATTTGTGCTGCTTGGGATTGTTGATTTGGGAAAGAGTTGGTATGTGTTTGAAGCTTTTACTGACCATATACTTTTTGAAAAGTTGTTTATTGCAACATATGTACAAAATGTGACTACCAGACGCTTTATTACCAATAAAAAAGGGTATGTGATTGAAAAAATATACGTGATTGTGATCTAAATATGAAACATTTGAAGCTCAGCTGGACAATGATGGACATCCGTGCTGGAAATTTGGAAATATTAGTGTGCACCACAGTGTAACAGGTCAGCGGTCCTGTTGTCTGGTGCAGGAACCGGATATCTGTATTGCACATCATCTGCGGGCCAGGTGTGGCCTGCGGGGTTAAATAAAAGGGGAGTAACCGCATGTGGTTCACCTCCCGATCTGCTACCAGTGCGTATTTGTGCATTATTAACACTGCTTGCCATTGCAGGTCTTACCCCGACTCCCCTCACAACACTGGCGACGAGGGGGTCAGGACCTGCACCCCATCTCACCATCCCGAAGCCACACCAGAGCAACTCCCTCCTGGCCGGACCTGGGGACACAGTGCCGCCGCAGAAGGTGCCTGTGCCTGGCTGCGACGAGCGTGCCTGGAAGGCGGCGCCCCCAGCTGGGACAGAAGACCAGCCTCGCATCTGAGGAGCAGTGAGTGGCACCCGCCCCGCTCAGCGAGATGGTGCGCGTGCCTCTGCTGGGTCACATGTGCATGTAGGGAAACCCCTTCTGCCAGCCCCACCCGCACAGTGAGCGAGAGCTTTACCAGAGCACGCACTGCCGTGCTGCTCCCCACCGCCTGCACCTAGACGGCTGCCCCTGCTGCAGCAGCCTGGCCCCTACAGACTACACACCAAGGGACAGGCTGAGAAAAAAATTAGCAAAAGGAAGTAATAATACAGCAAAAAAAAAAATCAAGATCGAGGAAACAGAGGAAGGAAGAAAAAAACCATGGAGGCAATGAAGTAGCACGTGGGCACTAGCACAGAAAAAAAAATATATAAAATAAAGGAGGAAGAAAAAGAAATAGCCAGCCATCAGTAACAGCAAGGGAAGTGCAAAAGGAAAAACAAGACAAAGTAGAGAAGCGGCCACAAACTACGCCATGTGGCTGACGAAGACCAAGCCCAACCCAGCAGAGGGTCCCAGTACAGCATGCCCTCACAGGGGTACTGCCGCCATTCAGTGAGCTTGACGACCCAGCAACAGCGTCTCCACGGTGGAAAATTTGGATCGAAAGACTAAACAACTACTTTGTCACCACGAGGGAGACGGACAGAGTCGTCAAGAGGTCATTAATCCTTCACTACACCGGAGATTAAATCTTTAAATTGTTTAAGCATCTACCCAATACGGGCATTGCCACGGACTACGACGCCGCCATAAAAGCACTCGATGCTCACTTTGTCCCACAGCTCAACCCGGACTTCGAGAGGTTCAAACTGTGCCAGGCACGTCAACGTGAAGGCGAATCCATTGATGCATTCTATGCCTGGCTGCGTGAGCTGGCCAGCACCTGTATGGCAGATGACCAGCCGAAGGAGATAAGGGCACAGATCATCCAAGGGTGCTGGGGCAACGTACACTGAGGCCTCAATAACGCATACCGAAAACAAGAGCCCCAAACGACCAAGACGAAGTGCGGCTACTGTGGGCGCGATGAGCACCCAGCCAGTGAGTGCCCCGCGCAGGGCCGGACCTGTGCCAACTGCGGGATTCCCAACCACTTCGCAGCAGTCTGCAAGAAGAAAACCCGGGGAAAGGACACCAGAGGTCAGAGGCCGCTATCCAGAGTGGTGCTCCAGCTGTCCATCATGAACATATCGCAACGTGAAGAACCGAAAGGAGCCAGTCGGACGTACCAAAGACTGGAGGACTCATCCCCGGCAAAGAGGAGGAAGAAACCTTCCTGATCTCCTTTATGTGAGAACTCAAATGCTGCAGGAGGCCTCAACCCACGTGCGTCATCAAGATAGTTGGATCCGAAGTCAAGGCCATCATCGACACAGGCGCATCGGTCAATGTACTGGGCGTCCAGCAGTACCACCGCCTCCAGCCAAAACCGCCTCTCGCACCGTCCCGTACCAAAATCTTCACCTATGGAAGCCAATCCCCGCTACCCGTAAGAGGGAAAATGTCAGTACCAGTGAGAGCAGAAGGGCAGGAAGGCATGACGACGATTCACGTCATAGACCGTGAAGCAGACACCCTGATCAGCAGCCACACCGCCGAAGACCTAGGGCTGGTGTCCTTCGCCAGGAGCGTCCGGCCGCACCAGGTTGATGACATCCTGGACCAGTTTCCAGAGCTATTCCAGGGGCTAGGCCACCTCAAGTGCGCGCCCATCAAGCTGCACATCGACAAAACTGTGGCCCCAGTGGCGCTAGGACACCGCTGTGTCCCATTCCACCTCCGGCCCCTGTTTGAGAAGGAGCTTGAAAAGCTATAAAGGCAAGGAGTGATCGAAAAAGTCTCGGGTCCGACACTGTGGGTGTCCCCGATAGTGATCGCCGAGAAGCCCAAACAGCTGGGGACCATACGGCTATTAATCGACATGAGGCTACCCAACTGCGCCATCAAGCGCGAGCGACACATCACACCAACCACGGATGACATAATCGCAGATGTCAACAGATCCCCATGGTTCTCCAAGTTCGACCTCAACGCCGGGTACCACCAACTACCCCTGGCAGAGGAGAGCAGGTAGATCACGATGTTCAGTACGCACCTGGGGCTGCGGCGGCACAAGCGTCTAAACTTCGGAATATCGTCGGCTGCCAAAGTCACTCAGAACACCATACGAGAGATGCTCTCTGGCCTACCGGGTGTCCTGAAAGTCAGCGACGACATATTAATCCACTCTGCCACCGCAGTGGAACACCACAAACAGCTAAAAGACACCCTGAGGCACCTCAGTGAACATGGGGTGATGCTGCACAGGGACAAGTGCTCATTCTTTCAACCTTCACTAGAGTTCTTTGGATACATATTTAGCCAGGAAGGCATCCAAGTGGACCCCCGCAAGTCACAAGCAATCCGAAGCACGCCTGCCCCGAGCACACACTCAGAAGTAAGGAGCTTCCTCTGCATGGCTACCTACTGCGGGAGGTTCATCCCGGACTTCGCAACCCTGGCTGAACCTTTATGGGCCCTCATGAAAGCGGAAGCCAAATGGACCTGAGGCCAACATGAAGAAGGAGCATTCCAGAGCATCAAGGTTGCCCACCTCAGTGAGGCCACACCAGCGTATTTCAACCCCGATAGATGCACCGAACTACTGGTGGACGCCAGCCCCGTGTAACTGGGAGCAGTACTAACCCAAGAACAAGAGCCCAGGTGATGGGCTACCCTCGTGTTTGCCAGAAAGTCACTAACTCCAACTGAAGCCAGGTACGCTCAGATCAAACACGAAGCCCTCGCCATCAAGTGGGCGTGCAACCACTTCCACTTATACCCGAGCGGCCAACCCTTCACGGTCGTGACCGACCACCAGTCACTGGTCCCTCTCTTCAGACAGTCAGCTCCACACCCTCTACTGAAGATCAAAAGGTGGACCATTTGTAGGAAGGTGGAATCTGACTATATGGTTGCCCCCACTTTTTTTATGGTGTTTTGCTGGTTTATGACTTAGTTGGACTGGGATCCTGCTATACAGGGCCCCAGTCTATCTGCTTTCTCTGTAAAATGGATTCCATGTGCCTTAGGCACATCTCTGATTGGGATCTGGAGTGTCCTTATAAGTCCCTAGTATATGGTATACTATGTACCGAGGGCATAGGTACCTCAGAGGCCTGCCAGGGGCTGCAGCATGTATTATGCCACCCCTGGAAGGCCATCCAAACTGACACCACAGGTCTGCTACTGCAGCCTGGGTAAGGTGGTGCATGCACCCCTTACTGTGATATAGGTTACCTATATCACGAAATACATACACACCTAGAAACCTATAAGTCACTCCTAAGGCAGGCCTTATTAATCCTAAAGGCAGAGTGCATGGTTCCTATGTGAGAGGGTGCCCCTGCATGAGCAGGGCCCCTCTGCAGCGTTCGGAGACCATCTCTGATGCTGTTTGTAGTGCAGCCTGACCATATACTCTTAAGCGCATTATATCCTCGCGGTAAAATGCTAACTTTGGAATGGCTGCACCTAAACATGTCGTGTTTGGTGTCAAACATCTTGGAATACTACCCCCCGCCAATCCTGGCGGCGGGGGTAGCATTCCACCCTTCTAGAGGGAAAGACATGTTAACTCTGGCTTACCCGGTAACTTCTTTCTGAAGCCCTGGCATCACAAAATGGATGCTGCTGCCACAGACACAAGTCTGGCCTCCTGCTGCTGGACGAAACTCCGGCAGGGGAGGCCTGGACAATAGGTTTCCTGTTGCAGGGAGGTGTGACCACCTCCCCAGACAGGATAATGTGTATTGGGGCTGGGTGGGTGCACTCTTAGAGTGCTTTGAAGTCCTGCACTGGGGGAGCAAAAGGCTCCTCTGTGCATATGCCAGTTCAAACCAGCTCAGGGGCTACCTGCCCCTGCTCTGGCGCGAAACTGGACAAAGGGAAGTGGGTGTAGCCACCCCCTCCCTTGACCCTCCCATAGGTGGGGTCATAGAGTTAGTCCCTCCCTGTTTTACTAGTTAAAATGGGGAACCCTTGCCACAGCAAGATTAGATTATACCTGGACGAAACTCTGACACTGAATCCTGGACCTTCGACGCTCTACGATCAAGATTAGAGGACTGAAGAATCTCCCTTGGGGTCAAGGAGTGACTCCCCTGCTTGGCAGGCACCAAAGAAGCATCTGTCCGGTTCGCATCACTGAAGCTCCCGTCGGACGCCGAAGTCATCGCATCACCAGAGGTGGATTCTCAGACTTCCCCGAGGCTACCCTGAGTCCCCAGCAAAGCTGAGGCCCGTGGCTATCGTGGGTGACTTGAGACCGTGACCCCTGGACACCGAGCACATTTGCAAGTGCACCATCTTCTGGGTCTCCCAAGAAGTCGTGCTTTGGGCTCCGAGTAGCCCTAGCCTCCAGCACCACCTGCACCGAAGATCACTGGCCCCCACTCCACGAGTGTCCTGTAAGCCAGCTCCACGTGCGGCGTCACGAGGCTCCTTCGCGGTCGCTAGCCCGTTGGCTAGTAGCCCTTAACGAAGGCCAATCTTTTCTTTACTTGGCAGTCTGGTTGCTCCAGGCCTGCCCTCACTTACCCTCGCTGAGTGAGTTCCCCAGACCTTGCTGGTCTGCATCATCGACGATCTACATCTTACTCGAGACTTGCCGTTGCCAAGGCTTGTTGGGTCCAATCTGGTCGCCGACACCTCTGCACTCGACAGACATCGAGCAACAGCCCGAATCCTGCTCCTGGTTGCCGACAACGCCTCCCGGACCTCGTGGCTGAAGAGTCAAGACGACCGTCATCGAATCTGAAGCACTCGACATCGGTGGGCATCTGTCCATCGTCTCCCTGGTCACTGGCTAGTGACCCAGACTCTGTCCCCTCTGCTTTCAGGTTCTTCAGAACTCCGATCCACTCTTGGATCCACCCGGACACTTTTCTCCTGGTCGCCAGCAGCACTTTGCAGCAGATCGCCATAAGAACCGACGACGAAACCCGACCCCGAAAGGCACCTATGCACCCGGCTTCCCTGGGTGAGGTAACACGAGTACTCCGGTGCTCCCGTGGGTAGAGACTCTTCAAAGTCCTAGATCTCAAAGGGTTTTGTCCTAGTCCTCTTCTAAGTGTCCCTTTCCTCTATTTTCCCGATCCCGACTTTCTCCATAGAAGTTAACGGCGTATCGCGGTTGTGTATTTACACTGCACGCGTCTCCCGTGGGTCCCCTGTGTCACTACCTTGGGTGGTTCCTTGTGGTCCAAGCACTTCTAGAGGCTCTAGGCCTAGTGTCTAGTTCAGTCGTGGTTCGCATACCACTTTATTGGTATATGGTTTGGTACGCCCCTAGGGCCCAAACGTGTATTTGTGCTATTACTGTGATTTAAGATCTTATAACCTATGTACTTCGAACTCTAGCCTCATAAAGAGACTAGAGGGGTGTGTTTAGTAATAAATACATATATTTTGAATATATACCTGGTGTGGTGCTCTTTCATTTGGTCACTCAAGAGATTATAGACTGGTAAAACAAGCTGCTTTACATTCCTTCAAGACTTAGCCTGAAGGCTGCTCTCCATAGCTACCACTAGGATAGCTTTCAATAAGGTTGTCTTTAACCTACCTACCATAAGAGTCGATTTGGACTGGTGCAAGGTGCCCACTATAATTAGTGGACAGCATATGCCAGGCCAACTTCTCACATTGGTGTGCAGCGTGTGGGATTCCAGCTTGCTATTGTTTTACCAGATAATCTCAATTGAATTGATCAACTGAAAACCACTAAAGGTACCTAAGGTACATATAATTTAAGCTTAGAATATCAGTAAGTTCTACTGAACTTAGAGTTGTGTGTTAAGGGATAGCACAACCCTTTCTACAACTCAAGAGAGTTTAGTAGGCCACACTAGAGTAGGTAGTGCATACACCACACCACACTAGTAATGTCTTTAAAAGCAGGATCCAAAGATGCCCTGCAGGAAGCCATTGAGCTTCCCCCTCCAAGTATGACACACTCCCATTCTTGGAACTGAGAGCTTTGTGTAACGTGAGGAAATTAAGGACAGGCCAAAGTCCCACCACCCAACACCTCCAGGAGTTGTTGGTGGCTTATGATCTTAGTAAGTCCTCAGAGACTGAAGGGGTAGGAGCAGAGGGTGGGCCAGCAGATGAGGAAGGGGCCAGGGGTACTACTACCCCCAGCCCCCCTCTGAAACTGACCAGGAGGGTGACAATGACCCTGACCTGGAAAACCCAATCCCTTCTGGGGAAGATGAAGATGAGGATCTAGAGAACCACACCTTTGTCCCCCAGGAAGGATTATGAGTGTGCTCAGAAAGTCTAGGTCTCCTTCTCAGGAGTCTAACCACTCTGGCACCTCAATAGGGAGCTCTGTTTCTTCTCACAGGAGGGAATCCTCTCATGAGAGAAGAAAGAGACTGGTCCAGTATGAGGAAACTCAACTAGAGATCAGGAAGAAGCAATTGGCTTTAGATAGAGAATCCCTAGATCTCCTTAGAGAGAGAAGAAAGTTGGGACTAGAGTCCCATGGTGGCAACAATATCCCTAGAGATAGGGACAGGTCTTATGACCATAGAAACCTAAACAAGATTGTCCCTCCCTACCAGAGTGGGGATGACATCCACAAATGGATAACTGCACTGGAGAGGGCCTGTAAAGTTCAGAAGGTCCCCCAGAGGCAGTGGGCAGCAATCTTGTGGCTCTCCTTTGCAGACAAAGGTAGAGACAAGCTCCTCACTGTAAGAGAAGAGGATGCTGACAATTACACAGTCTTGAAGAGTGCTCTGATAGATGGGTTTGGCCTAACCACTGAACAGTATAGGTTGAAGTTCAGAGACACCCAAAAAGCTCAGACTCAAGACTGGGTTGATTTTGTAGATTGTGCTACAAAGGCTCTGGAAGGTTGGATACATGGCAACAAAGTGCATGACTTTTTAGGATTGTACAATTTGATTATGAGGGAGCAGATCCTTAATAATTGTCAAAACCAGCTTTTGCACCAGTATCTGGTGGACTCTGATCTGACCTCTCCCCAAGAATTGGGAAAGAAGGCAGACAAATGGGTCAGAACCAGAGTAAAAACTAGAAATCAGGGTGGTGACCAGAAGAAAGATTCTACTAAGTCCCAAGAGAAAGGTGGGGATAAATCTAAGGATAAGTCCCCTACAGGGCCCCAAAATTCCTCTTCTGGGGGTGGGTCCCAAACTCCTTCCTCTCCTGAAAAGAAACCATATTGCCATGTCTGTAAAAAGCCTGGGCACTGGAAAACTGATCCCAGTTGCCCCAGGATTGGCAATAAAGAAAATGTTCCTCCCACAACTACTACCACCCCTCCTGGTACTACCAGTAGTAATCCTCCAGTTGGGAGTAGTGCACCCAAAAAGTTGGGTGCTTTTGCAAGAGGAACAGAGGTGGGCCCTAGTTTAGACAGGGACCCCTCAACAGACTCCTCTGACTCTGATGGTGGTATAGGATTTGCCACCTTTACCATGGGTCCCATAGCATTGGGCAGGTACAGACTGGAGCCAATGATTAATGGTCAGAAAGCTGTGGCATTTAGGGACACAGGGGCTAGTGTCACCATGGTGGCAGGGAAACTAGTCCCCCCTCACCAGCTTTTACCTGAGTTTAAATACCAGGTGACCAACATTGATGGTGTCAGAACAGATCACCCCATGGCCATAGTCAATCTCAGCTGGGAGGGGGTCACAGGCCCAAAAAGAGTGGCAGTGTCCCCAACCCTACCTGTAGATTGCCTGATGGGCAATGATTTGGAAATTTCAGCCTGGGCTGAAGTTGAACACCAAACCCATCTTAGGATGTTGGGCGTCCCTGCAAAGGTTAGTGGGGCTGTGATGGCCACAGCCCCAGCCCAAGACTTTGGAGAGATGGAGCCTGAAAGAATGGCCCACTCTCCCCCAAAAGAGAGCAAAAGGGTTGAAGAAAAGTCTTCTTCCCCCCAGACAGTAGGTAAGGGTCAGCCTCCTCAGGGAACTGACCCTACCCCTAGTGAAGGAACTGCCACAGAGGTAGTCAGGCCTGGCCTGGCCACACCCCTGATGGCAGAGGACCCTTCCACGGTGGTACCCAGTCTGGAGCAGGTAACCTGCCCCTCTCTACCCTGCCTCAGTCAGCCCAGGGCTGCAGAGGTCAGGGAGGTCAGTGGACCCCCCGGGCCCCCTGTCCAGAGGAAGCCCCCATCAGCAGATTAGGGGCAGCCAGTCTAGTAGCCCTAGCCAGGTGAAAATTCCTCTACACACTGAGGGATCCACCATACCTTTATGTAGGGACCTCCCCCAGAAGGACTCTGGTAGGCAAGGGCAAACCTGGGACCAGAAGGTTCCAAACCTGCCATGTCCCTCCAGTGTTCCATCCAAAGGGACCCAACCCCCAGCTGTAGGCAGCCAAAGGTTGACCCTTAGAGCAAAGTGCAACTCAGTCATGGAAAGACAGGCATACATGGTGACCAGTGATCTGAGGAAACTGAGGCCAACATTCCTAGGGCCTCACTTCCCTACTCAGACACCTCACCAGCCTTGTACTTTACCTAAGCACACCAGAGGTAGTGATTCCCCATGGTGGAGACCCTCTCATACCCTTAGGGTGAGGGATTGCTTAGTGGACCATAACATAGGGGGCAACCATGCTAGTGCAGGTGCTTCCTTATATGGCCACTTAGTCAATATAGGCTCAACTGGCCAAGGTTAGCCTTATCTCCTTTCGTTTGGGGGGGTTATGTAGGAAGGTGGAATCTGACTATATGGTTGCCCCCACTTTTTTATGGTGTTTTGCTGGTTTATGACTTAGTTGGACTGGGATCCTGCTATTCAGGGCCCCAGTCTATCTGCTTTCTCTGTAAAATGGATTCCATGTGCCTTAGGCACATCTCTGATTGGGATCTGGAGTGCCCTTATAAGTCCCTAGTATATGGTATACTATGTACCGAGGGCATAGGTACCTCAGAGGCCTGCCAGGGGCTGCAGCATGTATTATGCCACCCCTGGAAGGCCATCCAAACTGACACCACAGGTCTGCTACTGCAGCCTGGGTAAGGTGGTGCATGCACCCCTTACTGTGATATAGGTTACCTATATCACGAAATACATACACACCTAGAAACCTATAAGTCACTCCTAAGGCAGGCCTTATCAATCCTAAAGGCAGAGTGCATGGTTCCTATGTGAGAGGGTGCCCCTGCATGAGCAGGGCCCCTCTGCAGCGTTCGGAGACCATCTCTGATGCTGTTTGTAGTGCAGCCTGACCATATACTCTTAAGCGCATTATATCCTCGCGGTAAAATGCTAACTTTGGAATGGCTGCACCTAAACATGTCGTGTTTGGTGTCAAACATCTTGGAATACTACCCCCCGCCAATCCTGGCGGCGGGGGTAGCATTCCACCCTTCTAGAGGGAAAGACATGTTAACTCTGGCTTACCCGGTAACTTCTTTCTGAAGCCCTGGCATCACAAAATGGATGCTGCTGCCACAGACACAAGTCTGGCCTCCTGCTGCTGGACGAAACTCCGGCAGGGGAGGCCTGGACAATAGGTTTCCTGTTGCAGGGAGGTGTGACCACCTCCCCAGACAGGATAATGTGTATTGGGGCTGGGTGGGTGCACTCTTAGAGTGCTTTGAAGTCCTGCACTGGGGGAGCAAAAGGCTCCTCTGTGCATATGCCAGTTCAAACCAGCTCAGGGGCTACCTGCCCCTGCTCTGGCGCAAAACTGGACAAAGGGAAGTGGGTGTAGCCACCCCTCCCTTGACCCTCCCATAGGTGGGGTCATAGAGTTAGTCCCTCCCTGTTTTACTAGTTAAAATGGGGAACCCTTGCCACAGCAAGATTAGATTATACCTGGACGAAACTCTGACACTGAATCCTGGACCTTCGACGCTCTACGATCAAGATTAGAGGACTGAAGAATCTCCCTTGGGGTCAAGGAGTGACTCCCCTGCTTGGCAGGCACCAAAGAAGCATCTGTCCGGTTCGCATCACTGAAGCTCCCGTCGGACGCCGAAGTCATCGCATCACCAGAGGTGGATTCTCAGACTTCCCCGAGGCTACCCTGAGTCCCCAGCAAAGCTGAGGCCCGTGGCTATCGTGGGTGACTTGAGACCGTGACCCCTGGACACCGAGCACATTTGCAAGTGCACCATCTTCTGGGTCTCCCAAGAAGTCGTGCTTTGGGCTCCGAGTAGCCCTAGCCTCCAGCACCACCTGCACCGAAGATCACTGGCCCCCACTCCACGAGTGTCCTGTAAGCCAGCTCCACGTGCGGCGTCACGAGGCTCCTTCGCGGTCGCTAGCCCGTTGGCTAGTAGCCCTTAACGAAGGCCAATCTTTTCTTTACTTGGCAGTCTGGTTGCTCCAGGCCTGCCCTCACTTACCCTCGCTGGGTGAGTTCCCCAGACCTTGCTGGTCTGCATCATCGACGATCTACATCTTACTCGAGACTTGCCGTTGCCAAGGCTTGTTGGGTCCAATCTGGTCGCCGACACCTCTGCACTCGACAGACATCAAGCAACAGCCCGAATCCTGCTCCTGGTCGCCGACAACGCCTCCCGGACCTCGTGGCTGAAGAGTCAAGACGACCATCATCGAATCTGAAGCACTCGACATCGGTGGGCATCTGTCCATCGCCTCCCTGGTCACTGGCTAGTGACCCAGACTCTGTCCCCTCTGCTTTCAGGTTCTTCAGAACTCCGATCCACTCTTGGATCCACCCGGACACTTTTCTCCTGGTCGCCAGCAGCACTTTGCAGCAGATCGCCATAAGAACCGACGACGAAACCCGACCCCGAAAGGCACCTATGCACCCGGCTTCCCTGGGTGAGGTAACACGAGTACTCCGGTGCTCCCGTGGGTAGAGACTCTTCAAAGTCCTAGATCTCAAAGGGTTTTGTCCTAGTCCTCTTCTAAGTGTCCCTTTCCTCTATTTTCCCGATCCCGACTTTCTCCATAGAAGTTAACGGCGTATCGCGGTTGTGTATTTACACTGCACGCGTCTCCCGTGGGTCCCCTGTGTCACTACCTTGGGTGGTTCCTTGTGGTCCAAGCACTTCTAGAGGCTCTAGGCCTAGTGTCTAGTTCAGTCGTGGTTCGCATACCACTTTATTGGTATATGGTTTGGTACGCCCCTAGGGCCCAAACGTGTATTTGTGCTATTACTGTGATTTAAGATCTTATAACCTATGTACTTCGAACTCTAGCCTCATAAAGAGACTAGAGGGGTGTGTTTAGTAATAAATACATATATTTTGAATATATACCTGGTGTGGTGCTCTTTCATTTGGTCACTCAAGAGATTATAGACTGGTAAAACAAGCTGCTTTACATTCCTTCAAGACTTAGCCTGAAGGCTGCTCTCCATAGCTACCACTAGGATAGCTTTCAATAAGGTTGTCTTTAACCTACCTACCATAAGAGTAGATTTGGACTGGTGCAAGGTGCCCACTATAATTAGTGGACAGCATATGCCAGGCCAACTTCTCACACCATTCAGCTGCAACACTACCAAATGGAGGTAGTCTACCACCCAGGGGCCAAGAACCCTGTGGAGTTCTTATCACAACATCCCACGCCAGTGGAAGAGTCTGGACCTCCTGAGGGCTCAGAACAGCACATCCGGATGATCTCAATGGCAGCATTTCCCCAGGCGATGACTCTCAATGACATCAAGAAGGCGGACGAGCTTTACCCCATATACGCAAGAACTTTCCAGGCAGTCCAGAAGGGATCGTGGAAGGAATACCTCCAGCAGGCAAACGCTCAGACCATGGAGGACAAAGAGGAGCTAACCAAGATGTGGAGAGTGCGAAACAAGCTGAGCACCACTCAGGATGGAATCCTGTTGCGAGGCTCTTGCCTCGTGATCCCACAGACACTAAGGCAGCAAGTCACGCAACTAGCACATGGCAGACACCAAGGCACCACCAAGATGAAATCCAGGATGAGAGAAAAGGTGTGGTTTCCCGAACTATAGGCGATGGTGGAGGAACTCATGCACAGGTACCATGCCTGCCAGATGATAAGCCTGCCAGAAAGCCCAGTTCCAGTAATAATGGAAGAACCCTGCATCACCCATGGTCAAAACTAAGCATGGACTTATGAAGTTTCCCCGGAAGGAAGACCACGCTTGACTTGGTGGATGCGCAATCCAAATACCCGATAGTGGAAGTAATTCCCCCAACAGCCTTCACTCATGTGGCACCAGTCCTTGAGAAAATGTTTGCGACCTTCGGGTTCCTAGCCAAGATCTGGAGTGACAACGGGCCCCCATTCCATGGAGTTGACTTCTCTGAGTTCCTCAGCCAACGAGGAATGCACCACCACCGAATCACCCCACAGTGGCCACAGGCCAATGGCAACATTGAGAGGTTCATGCGTACGCTGCACAAAATGCTGCGCATCGCCCTAGCTAAAGAGGCCAACCCGGAACAACACCTGAACCTGTTCCTCTGAGAATACCGGAGCACCTCCCACTTCACGACACTACAGACTCCATGGGCAATGTGGTTCAATGGACCATGGAGGGATATGATTCCCGTCTGCCAAGGCTGGACACCTCCGCCTCAAGGAACCCAGGAACGCCGGGAGCGATTGAATGAACAAGCCAGCATGCGATGACATGCATCCCCAAGGTCAATTCCGCTGGGAGCCACAGTGATCCTCAATGACCGTCGACCTGGTGGCAAGTTCAGAACTACACACGAACCAGGAACTTGGACAGATATAGCCAACAGTGGCGCCATGGTGACGGCCCGAAAAGGGGCTGAAGAAATATTGGGTAATGTCTCATGGTTCAAGGAAATTCCACCATCTCTCTCCGAGCAAGAACACAGAGACCTTCAGGAACCCGACAGGAGCAGCCACAGCCTGGCCAGCGAACGCCCTATAGACCCATATCCAGAAGGGCCTCAGGGACGGTCACAAGACTCCCCACCAATCACACCTCCGCGGAGTGAACCACCTATTCACAGCCAACCCCACCTCTACGGTCTCAGGCCAAACCCTCAGCCTAGCCGACGACTTCCAAACTTTGCGTGTTAATCAGATTGGACTGTTGTTATGGGACTGTTGGTAAAGACCAAGTTGGGGAGGGATGTAACAGGTCAGCCGTCCTGTTGTTCGGTGCAGGAACTGGATATCTGTATTGCACGTCATCTGCGGGCCAGGCTTGGCCTGGGGGGTTAAATGAACGGGGAGGAACCGCACGTGGTTCACCTCCTGATCCGCTACCAGTGTGTATGTGTGCATTATTAACAACCCTTGCCGTTGCAGGCCTAACCCCGACTCCCCTAACGACACACAGCACTGAACGAGGGCCAATGTACATGATTATTATTTCTTGATGACAGGCGGGAAGTAGGCTTCCATGGTCATGTGTACTTCGGACAATAATAAGGTCAAACCTGTACGGATACATCTGAGCATGACTGTCATTCAATTAACATTGTCTTATTAACACTTTTGTATAACTCTTAGGGACATACGCATCAAGCTTTTTTCAGGTCGCAAACGAGCCGATTCGCAGAATCGGCCGGTTTGTGACCGGAAAAAGCCCTTTTCTGATGCATGAACACATTTCCATTTGCAAATTAGGTAATCACAATTTTTTGTGATTACCTAAATTGCAAATGCATTTAGGGAATCGCAATTTGCAATTCGCTAAAGGCGATGCATCAAGCCTTTCCTAAATGCAAACTGTGCATTTAGGAAACTCCAATTACCATCAACTTTAAGTTGATGGTAATTTGCGCATTCTTTGAAAAATGCACAAAAGTGCATTTTTCAAAGTGACATGTAGGGCACAAATATGCCCTTAGGGCATGTGTGTGCGCCACATGTGCACACTTAAATTTTTGAGGGGTGCATCAGGGGGGCCTTAGGCCCCCTGGCACCCTTGGAATTGCATTCGCAATTTGCGATTACCAATTTGGTAATCACAATTTGCGAATGCATTGCCATTTAATAGGCCCATAGGAATGAATGGAGTGACATTACCTAATAGCGATTCGCAGTTTGGGAATTTCTAATAGGTCATCTTAAGGAATCACAATATATTTTGCGATTCCTACATGCATAAGGATTTGCGATTCCCAAATAGCGATTCCTTAAAAATCGCTATTTATAAATCGCAAATCCTACTTTTGATGCATGTGGCAGTTAGTTATTTAAAACTGACAGAGCCAGCTCTACTCAGCAGGCATCTCGTACTAGTGACACATAGTGCTAGCACTTCTTGGCAGATCGGTTCTACTCTTACTTGATAGGATCAGCACTTCTTAGCAGAGCTCAAAACAGGCAGCATTAGCACTTCTCTGTAGGAGTGCCATACCTGGAGAAACATACTTATTAATTGCACCTGTCCAATGTTGTTATATTGTCGGCTCAGACATGCAGCACTACTAATCTTGAACATTAGACCTATTTTGTAGCCAGCCTCTTTTTAATCACTGACACCAAACCACATTTGTTAATGCATCTGAGCACTCAGTTTACCTCATGGTAGGGGAATAGCTCTGTCAATCTCCCTTTTTTAAAACAATTTTTTTAATTTTGCCATCTGGGAATTGTAATCTGACATTTATAGCCTTGAAAGGCAAAAAACTCTATTTCCGAGGGTGCAAAGAACTAAAACTTTAATGGAGTGAAATAGCTGAGATACTTGTACTTGTTTTTTTTTTGCCTCACTTAATGGGAGAAAATGGAAAAGAGCCTGACACTACTTAAAATACCTTTAAAAAAAAACCTCTATTGATCTACTTTGTCCTGTGAGCCTAGTCTCAGTTGCGGTACAGTGCGGAGTTACTGAGAAAGTCAATCTGTTGCGTCTCTGATGGTGTCAGATGTAAAGGGACACAATGATTTTTTTTCTCCGTGATTAAGACTGTGAGCAGGTGATTGACTGTCTCCGGTCACCTTGCTCACTGTACAAAGAAGATGGTCCTCAACCAGGCTTCATCAGGAGAGGTGCTGCAGTAGAGACTGCTTCGTCCCTTTGCAGTCAGAGCTGCTTGCACACACTAAAGATGATTATTAGTTCATGGTCAAGATTATGTTAGTCCGTTTCAATACTATGTAAGTCCCAGTAAATTACTAATCAGAATCCCTTTTACTATGAATAGGTTTGCTTGAGGTGGCAGTCAAAACATTTTTTGTGAGTAAATGTTATTGGAACAATGTCACCAAGAGCTGTGTGTTTAAGCTTTCTTAACCAACATTTCTAAACAGTATTATCATGTTAACTAAATTCATAGCAGATTGCAAAGGTGTCATATTTTTTTTATTTGATTCATCTTGCAAGCGTTCGCATTAGTCAGATGATCATGTCATCTTTCCGACCACAAAAGATGGCTATGAAATTTACCTCAATTGTAATATAGAAGTTTTTTTTTCTCTGTCAACTGCGTGCGGGTCAGTAGAGGGGAGATGGGCTGGGAAACCACAAATCCCAGATGATAGGTCTACATACTACCACAAATAAGCATCATGCTAGAATTACAGCATTGCTCTGGAGCTGCAAAGCTTTTTGAATAAACTAGAAGTGCCATTGCATAAAACACGAGACCAACTTAAATACTAGAAAAAATGCCTGATAAGTAGGTAGTTGGTATAATAGTGAATGCAGAGCAGCTGTATCTAGAAATGGGTTACCCACTGCAGATACAAAAGGGTTGCATTCTTTACAAATTTTTAGGATAACAACATTTGACTTGCTTACACTGAACCTAAATAGATCTCATTTATATGGTGGTTATTCTGAAAATCTGGCATTGGTCTAGTCCTCCAAGTATATGATTGACTGACAAGTTTAAGAAGATAATGATGAACATCTGCATCTGTGTGCCTATCTTACTAAAAGAATGCAAACAATTTTTAATTGTTAAAAGGAGGACGTTTAAAACCGAAATCCTAAAAACAAAACCTAGCATCAGTGTTCATGGACTTCCTTTGGTAATTACTACTGCAATCACACCTGTGAAGTTCTTTTTTTAGTTTAAGATGCTTTATTGAAGATAATCAAGAAATAGTTCAAGAATATAATGATATACATTGCTTAAGCATTATGAGACCATCAGATAAAGAACAGTAAAACATCAAACAAGCAAAGTATTATAGATTCCTAAGCAGAACCATTGAAAGCCGTAATGCTTAGCATCAAAGTAGTCAAATTTTTTTAAAGAATTCAAGCATTTTAAAAAAAAAATGTCTTACAGGTAAAGAAGAACTGGGAGAAGGAGAGGAAAAGAAGAAACAGAAGGAAGAAGAAAGGAAAAGAAGAGATGAATCACAAGATATATAATCACATAGCGCTACAACCATCTCTTAGTATCTATACAACCAAATATAATGATAAGTAACTCATTTAGAAACATTGGCTGTGCTAATAGGTCTGGAAGAGGTAGCAGTTCTGGATAAGTAAGATGTAAGGGGTAGCCAAATCAAATCTTTTTTATTCAGCAGGGGCAGTGTGGTGGCATAAGCTCTATCTAACCTGTGGTGATGACATAGTAAATTCCACCAAGCAATAAAAGTGATTTTAGAAGTACCCATCCAATTTGATGTAATAACCTGTAAGGCCAGAGCTATCAGTAAATCAATAAATTTCCCTATTGCCCTTTGTGTGAGAAGTTGGCCTGGTATATGCTGTCCACTAATTATAGTGGGCACCTTGCACCAGTCCAAACAACCCCTTATTGGAGATAGGTTAAAGACAACCTTTATTGAAAGCTATCCTAGTGGTAGCTATGGAGAGCAGCCTTCAGGCTAAGTCTTGAAGGAATGTAAAGCAGCTTGTTTTACCAGTCTATAATCTCTTGAGTGACCAAATGAAAGAGGACCACACCAGGTATATATTCAAAATATATGTATTTATTGCTAAACACACCCCTCTAGTCTCTTTATGAGTCTAGAGTTCGAAGTACATAAGTTATAAGTTAGTTATCAACAGTAATAGCACAAATACACGTTTGAGCCCTAGGGGCGTACCAAACCATATCCCAATAAAGTGGTATAAGAACCACGACTGAGCTATACCCAAGGCCTAGAGCCTGTAGAAGTGCTTGGACCACAAGGAACCACCCAAGGTAGTGACACAGGGGACCCACGGGGGACTCGTGCAGTGTGAGAACACAGCCGCGCATCGCCGTTGACTTCTATGGGGAAAGTCGCGGTTGGAATTTTAAAGAAAAGGGACACTTAGAGGAGGACTTGGAGCAAACCCCTTTAGAACTGGGTTGTTCTAGAGTCTATAACCACGGGAGCACCGGAGTACTCGAGTTACCTCACCCAGGGAAGCCGGGTGCATAGGTGTCTTTCGGGGTCGGGTTTCGTCGTCGTTTTCAATGGCGATCTGCGGCAAAGTGCTGCTGGCGGCCAAGTCGAAAGTGTTCGGGTGGATCCAAAGGTGGATCGAAGATCTGAAGAACCTGAAAGCAGAGGGGACAGAGTCTGGGTCACTAGCCAGTGACCAGGAAGGCGATGAGCGGATGCCCACCGATGTTGGGTGCTTCAGGTAGGTTGATGGTCGTCTTGACTCTTCAGCCACGAGGTCCAGGAGGCGTTCACGACAACCAGGAGCTGGATTCGAGCTGAGCCACAACGTTTGTCGATTGCTGAGGTATTGGCGACCAGATTGGACCCAACAAGCCTTGGCAACAGCAAGTCTTGTGGAAATAGAAGAAGGACAGTGGTGCAGACCAGCAAGGTCTGAGGGACTCACCCAGCGAGGGTAAGTCAGGGCACGCCTGGAGCAACCAGGGAAACCCAAGCAGAAGAAGATTGGCCTTCAGGAGGGCCCACTAGCCAACGGAGTAGCGACCGCGAAGGAGCCTCAAGTGGACAGACTTAGAGGTGGCTCACGGGACACTCGTGGAGTGGAGGCCAGTGATCTTTGGTGCAGTCAGTGCTGGAGGCGGGGGCTACTTGGAGCCCAAAGCACAACTTCGTGGGAGACCAGGAAGAGGATGCACTTGCAAATGCGTTTGGTGTCCAGGGGTCATGGTTCCACGTTACCCACGACAGCTACGGGCCTCAGCTTTGCTGGAGACTCAGGGCAGCCTCGGGGAAGTCTGGAAATTTACCTCTGGTGATGCAAAGATTTCGGTGTCCGGCGGGAGCTTCAGCGATGCAGACCGGACAATTGCTTTGTTGGTGCCTGCCAAGCAGGGGAGTCACTCCTTGACCCCAAGGGAGATTCTTCAGTCCTCTAATCTTAAAGTAGAGCTTCGAAGGTCCAGGATTCTGTATCAGAGTTTCGTCCAGGTAAATCTAAAGTCCTAAGGACTGGGGTCCCATACTTATACTAAGTTAGGGGGTTGGACATACTCTGGGGACCCACCTATGGGAGGGTCAGGGAAGAGGGTTGGTTACACCCATTCCCTTTGTCCAGTTTCACGCCAGAGCAGGGGCTGGAAGCCCCTGAACCAGTTTGAACTGGGGTATGCACAGGGACACCAAGTGTGCCCCCAGTGCAGTACTTCAAAGCACCAGAGAGTGCTCCCGCCCAGCCCCAATACACATTATCCTGTCTGGGTAGGTGGTTACACCTCCCTGGGACAGGAAACCTATTGTCCAGGCCTCCCCTGCCGGAGTTTCAGTCAGCAGCAGGAGGCCAGACCCGTGTCTGTGGCAGCGGCATCCATTTTGTGATGCCAGGGCTTGGAAAGAAGTTACCGGGCAGGCCGGTGTGTACATGTCTCTCCCTCTAGAAGGGTGGAATGCTACCCCCGGGGGGGGGGGGGGTAGTATTCCAAGATGTTTGACACCAAACACGACATGTTTCCGTGCAGCCATCCCAAAGTTAGCATTTAACGCGAGGTTATAATGCGCTTAAGAGTATATGGTCAGGCTGCACTACAAACAGCATCAGAGAAGGGTCTCTGAACGCTGCAGAGGGGCTCTGCTCATGCAGGGGCACCCTCTCACATAGGAACCAAGCACTCTGCCTTCAGGATTGACAAGGCCTGCCATAGGAGTGACTTATAGGTTTATATGTGTGTATGTATGTAGTGATATAGGTAACCTATATCACAGAAAGGGTTGCATGCACCACCTTACCCAGGCTGCAGTAGCAGAGCTGTGGTGTCCTTTTGGCTGGCCTTCCAGGGGTGGCACAATACATGCTTCAGCCCCTGGCAGGCCTCTGAGGTACCTATGCCCTGGGTACATAGTATACCATATACTAGGGACTTACAAGGGCACTCCAGATTACAATCAGAGATGTGCCTAAGGCACATGGAAACCATTTTAGAGAGGAAGCAGCTAGGCTGGGGTTCTGATTAGCAGGGCCCCAGCCAGACTAAAGTCAAAAAACAGTGAAGCATCAGCAAAAAGTGGGGGTACCCATGTGAAGCAGATCCTACTCTCCTACACAACCCCCCCCCCCAAACGTAGGGACATTAAACTAACCTTGTACAGTTAAGTCTTCATGTTCTAAGTGGAAGTACCTAGAGAGTCCATCTGCATTGGCATGGTTACTCCCAGGTCTATGTTCCACTGTGAAGTCCATCCCCTGTAGGGAAATGGACCACCTAAGCAGTTTGGGGTTTTCACCCTTCATTTGTTTTAGCCATAAGAGGGGCTTATGGTCTGTTTGAACAAGGAAGTGAGTACCAAACAAGTATGGCCTCAACTTCTTCAGAGCCCAGACCACAGCAAAGGCCTCCCTCTCAATGGCTGACCAACGTTTCTCTCTAGGGGTCAGCCTTCTGCTAATAAAAGCTACTGGCTGATCCTGAACTTCATCATTCAATTGTGACAGTACAGCCCCTACCCCCAATTCAGATGCATCTGTTTGGACAATGAACTTCTTGGAGTAATCAGGACTCTGTAGAATGGGAGCAGTGCACATGGCCTGCTTTAGGTCATCAAATGCCTTTTGACAGCTAACTGTCCACTGAACCTTTTTGGGCATTTTCTTGGAAGTTAAGTCACTCAGGGGTGTCACTATTGATCCATACCCCTTGACAAATCTCCTATAGTACCCAGTCAGGCCTAAAAAGGCTCTTACCTGAGTCTGGGTAGTTGGAGCAGTCCAGACCATGATGGTCTGGATCTTGCTCTGCAGTGGTTGAACCTGGCCTCCACCCACAAGGTGGCCCAGGTACACAACCTGACTCTGCCCTATCTGGCACTTTGTGGCCTTGATAGTCAGGCCTGCTTTCTGCAGGGCCTGCAAAACATTTCTGAGGTGGACCAGGTGATCCTCCCAGGTGGAGCTAAAGACAGCAATATCATCTAGATATGCTGCACTATAGGCTTCCAGACCTGTAAGGACTGTATTCACCAACCTCTGAAAAGTGGCAGGTGCATTCTTCAGACCAAAGGGCATTACCACAAATTGATAATGCCCACTAGGGGTTGAGAATGCTGTCTTTGGCTTTGCATCATCAGCTAGTCTGATCTGCCAGTAGCCAGCTGTCAGGTCAAATGTGCTTAGATACTTGGCTGAGGCAAAGTGTCTATTAGCTCATCTGCCCTAGGTATTGGATGGGCATCAGTCCTAGTGACTGCATTGAGACCCCTGTAGTCCACACAAAACCTCATCTCTCTTTTCCCACCACTGGTGTGAGGTTTTGGCACAAGGACCACTGGACTAGTCCAAGGGCTATCTGAGGGTTCAATAACTCCCAAATCCAACATTTTCTGGACTTCTGTCCTGATACAGTCCCTGACATGGTCAGGTTGCCTATAAATCTTATTTTTAATAGGCAGACTGTCCCCAGTGTCCACTTCATGAGTGCACCAGGTGGTCTGACTTGGAGTCAGAGAGAACATATGTCTGTACTGATTGAGCACTTGTCTACAATCAGTTTGCTGCTGAGCAGTGAGGCTGCCTGCCAAGGCTACACCATCCACTGACCCATCATCAGGGTTCTGTGAGAGCAGGTCAGGGAGTGGGTCACTCTCTTCCTCCTGTCCCTCATCAGTAGCCATGAGCAAGCCCATGTCTGCCCTGTCCACATATGGTTTCAATCTGTTGACATGGAGAACCCTGTGGGGACTCCTGGGTGTTCCTAGGTCTACTAAGTAGATAACCTCACCCTTCTGTTCAACAATGGTATGGGGTCCACTCCATTTGTCTTGGAGAGCTGCTGGGGCCACTGGCTCTAACACCCACACCTTCTGTCCTGGCTGGTAAACAGTCAGTACAGCCTTTTGGTCATGCCAGGCTTTTTGAAGTTCCTGGCTAGCCTCAAGGTTTTTAGTTGCCTTTTTCATGTACTCAGCCATCCTGGAGCGGAGACCAAGTACATAGTTCACTATGTCTTGCTTTGGGGGCTTGAGAGGTAACTCCCATCCTTCCTTCACCAAGCACAATGGACCCCTGACAGGGTGACCAAACAAAAGTTCAAAAGGGCTGTAGCCAACCCCTTTTGAGGCACCTCCCTGTATGCAAATAAAAGGCAGGGCAAGAGTATGTCCCATCTTCGCCTAAGCTTCTCTGGGAGCCCTTTAATCATGCCCTTCAAGGTTTTGTTGAATCTCTCAACTAAACCATTGCATTGTGGGTGATAGGGTGTGGTGAACTTGTAAGTCACTCCACACTCCTTCCACATTGCTTTCAAGTATCCAGACATAAAGTTAGCACCCCTGTCTGATACAACCTCCTTAGGGAAGCCCACTCTTGAGAAAATTCCCAGGAGGGCTCTTGCCACCACAGGTGTGTAGTGGTCCTAAGGGGAATAGCCTCTGGGTACCTGGTGGCATGATCCACTACCACCAGGATAAACCTGTGCCCAGATGCTGTTTGGGGATCCATGGGACCAACAATGTCAATCCCCACCCTTTCAAAGGGAACCCCCACCACAGGTAGTGGTATCAGGGGGGCCTTTGTAGTGCCACCTGCCTTGCCACTGGCCTGGCAGGTTACACAGGAGCGACAAAACTCCTTGGTGTCTTCAGACATGTGGGGCCAGTGAAAGTGAGGGACAATTCTGTCCCAAGTCTTGTTCTGGCCCAGGTGACCTGCTAAGGGAATGTCATGGGCTAGGGTCAATAGGAAGCCCCTGAACTTCAGAGGTATAACCAACCTCCTGGTGGCACCAGGCTTGGGGTCTCTACACTCTGAGTACAAGAGTCCATCATCCCAATACACTGTATGGGGACCACTAGCTTTCCCAGCAGCCTCAGCAGCAGCTTGCTGTCTGAGGGGTTCAAGAGAGGGGCAGCTCTGCTGCTCCTGGCTCAGATCTGCCCTGGAAGGCCCCCTGTCCCTAAGAACTCAACCTGATCAGGCTCAAGCTCCTCTGGGACAGTTCCTTCCTCAGGACTGAGATCATCTCCCTGAAGAGACTGATCTTCCTTCTGAGCCAAGGGGAAGGCACTGCCTTTACCCTACTACTCCTCTTCTTGGAGGGCACTTGGTCCATTATTCCAGAATCCAAGGCCTGTTCAGTGTTAGACATTTTGGCCTGTGACCTGTTCACAGCAAACACATCTGCAGGGATGCCCAGCATTTCAGCATGGGTCCTGAGCTCCACTTCTGCCCAAGCTGAAGTTTCTAGATCATTGCCAAGCAAGCATTCAACTGGTAGGTCTGCACTTACCACAACCTTCTTAAGGCCAGTTACCCCTCCCCAGGAGAAGTTAACAACTGCCAGAGTATGGTCTGTTCTGACATTGCTAGCATTGGTCACTTGGTACATTTCACCAAGTATAATCTGCCCAGGATCCACAAGATCTTGTGTCACCATGGTGACACTTGCTCCTGTGTCCCTAAATGCCAAAGCCTCTTTTCCATTTATTAATGGCTGTTGCCTGTACTTGCCCAGATTACTGGGACTCACAGAGGAGGTCACATCCATGCCCCCATCACAGACTAGGACAGCCTGAGTGAGTTCTCTGACTAGGTCAGAGCCCATCTCCTTACCCAGGGTCAACCCTACTAAACCCTTGGCTTGTGTAGTCCCACCACCAACTGTAACTGCACTAGGGGGAGCAGGTGCCTTAGGGGCATTGGTGGGGGCTGGAGTAGAGTCTTTGGACTTGGTGCAATCACTGCTCCAGTGGGTCTTTTGCTTACAGACCTTGCACCATGGTTTCTTTTGGCCTTTCCCTTTGTTAGATTGTGAATCCCCACCTGAAGAAGATTTTTGGGGGCCTTGTGAAGACTTCTGGTTTTTACCCTTCTCCCCACCCTTATCAGAGTTCTTAGAATCTTGCTTCTTTGGGTCACCACCTTGGTTCTGTACCTTCTGCCTCACCCTGGTTCTGACCCATTTGTCTGCCTTCTTTCCCAATTCTTGGGGAGAGGTCAGATCAGAGTCCACCAGGTACTGATGCAACAGCTGATTTTGACAGTTATTAAGAATCTGCTCCCTCATGATAAGATTGTACAATCCTGTGAAGTCACATACCTTACTGCCCATCAACCAACCTTCCAGAGCCTTAGCAGAACAATCCACATAGTCTACCCAGTCTTGAGTCTGTGCTTTTTGGGTATCTCTGAACTTTAACCTGTATTGTTCAGTTGTTAGGCAAAACCCATCAATCAGAGCACTCTTCAAGACTTTGTAATTGTCAGCATCCTCTTCTCTTACAGTGAGGAGCTTGTCTCTACCTTTGTCTGCAAAGGAGAGCCACAAGATTGCTGCCCACTGCTCCTGAGGGACCCTCTGTACTTTACAGGCCCTCTCCAGTGCAGTTATCCATTTGTGGATGTCATCCCCACTCTGGTAGGGAGGGACAATCTTGCTCCGGGTTCTATGGTCATAAGACCTTTCCCTATCTCTGGGGAAATTGCTGCCACCATGGGACTCTAGTCCCATCTTTTTCTTTGCTTTTCAAGCTCTAGGGACTCCCTGTCTATAGCCAACTGCTCTCTTCTGAGCTTCAACTGAGCTTCTCCATATCTGAGCAGTCTCTCTTTCCTTTCATGAGAGGATTCCCTCCTATGAGAGGAAACAGAGGTCCCTATTGAGGTGTCAGAGTGGTTAGACTCCTGAGAAGGAGATCTAGGCCTTCTGGGCACACTCACAATTCTTCCTGGGGGACAAAGGGGAGGTCATTCTGATCCTCCTCCTCTTCCACAGGAGGAATTGGGTTTTCCAGGTCAAGGTCATTTTCACCTTCCTGGCCAGTTTCAGAGGGGGGCCTTGGGTTTCTTCACCCCTGACCCCTTCCTCATCTTCTGCCCCACCCTGTCTGCCTACCCCTTCAGACCCTAGGGGTCTGCTGAGATCATCTGACAGTAGCAACTCCCTGAGGTGTTGGGTGCTGGCACTTTTGCCTGCCTTCAGCTTCCTAGTATTGCACAATGCTCTCAATTCCAAGAATGGGAGATTATCATACTTGGAGGGAAGGAGCCCACTGGCTTCTGGCAAGGACTCACTGGGTCCTGGCTTTGAAGACATTACTAGTGAGGTGTGGTGTATGCACTACCTACTCTAGTGTGGCCTACTAAACTCTCTTGAGTTGTAGAAAGGGTGTGCTATCCCTTAACACACAACTCTAAGTTCAGTAGAACTTACTGTATCCTAAGCTTGATTTATATGTACCTAAGGTACCCTTAGTGGTTTTCAGTTGATCAATTCAATTGAGATTATCTGGTAAAACAATAGCAAGCTGAAATCCCACACGCTGCACACCAATGTGAGAAGTTGGCCTGGTATATGCTGTCCACTACTTATAGTGGGCACCTTGCACCAGTCCAAACAACCCCTTATTGGAGATAGGTTAAAGACAACCTTTATTGAAAGCTATCCTAGTGGTAGCTATGGAGAGCAGCCTTCAGGCTAAGTCTTGAAGGAATGTAAAGCAGCTTGTTTTACCAGTCTATAATCTCTTGAGTGACCAAATGAAAGAGGACCACACCAGGTATATATTCAAAATATATGTATTTATTGCTAAACACACCCCTCTAGTCTCTTTATGAGGCTAGAGTTCGAAGTACATAAGTTATAAGTTAGTTATCAACAGTAATAGCACAAATACATGTTTGAGCCCTAGGGGCGTACCAAACCATATACCAATAAAGTGGTATAAGAACCACGACTGAGCTAGACCCAAGGCCTAGAGCCTGTAGAAGTGCTTGGACCACAAGGAACCACCCAAGGTAGTGACACAGGGGACCCACGGGGGACGCGTGCAGTGTGAGAACACAGCCGCGAATCGCCGTTGACTTCTATGGGGAAAGTCGCGGTTGGAATTTTAAAGAAAAGGGACACTTAGAGGAGGACTTGGAGCAAACCCCTTTAGAACTGGGTTGTTCTAGAGTCTATACCCACGGGAGCACCGGAGTACTCGAGTTACCTCACCCAGGGAAGCCGGGTGCATAGGTGTCTTTCGGGGTCGGGTTTCGTCGTCGTTTTCAATGGCGATCTGCTGCAAAGTGCTGCTGGCGGCCAAGTCGAAAGTGTTCGGGTGGATCCAAAGGTGGATCAAAGTTCTGAAGAACCTGAAAGCAGAGGGGACAGAGTCTGGGTCACTAGCCAGTGACCAGGAAGGCGATGAGCGGATGCCCACCGATGTCGGGTGCTTCAGGTAGGTTGATGGTCATCTTGACTCTTCAGCCACGAGGTCCAGGAGGTGTCGACGACAACCAGGAGCTGGATTCGAACTGTCCCATAACGTCTGTCGATTGCTGAGGTGTCAGCGACCGGATTGGACCCAACAAGCCTTGGCAACGGTAAGTCTTGTGGAAATAGAAGAAGGACGGTGGTGCAGACCAGCAAGGTCTGAGGGACTCACCCAGCAAAGGTAAGTCAGGGCTCGCCTGGAGCAACCAGGGAAGCCCAAGCAGAAGAAGATTGGCCTTCGGGAGGGCCCACTAGCCAACGGAGTAGCGACCGCAAAGGAGCCTCAAGTGGACGCACTTAGAGCTGGCTCACGGGACACTCGTGGAGTGGAGGCCAGTGATCTTCAGTGCAGTCGATGCTGGAGGTGGGGGCTACTCGGAGCCCAAAGCACAACTTCGTGGGAGACCAGGAAGAGGATGCACTTGCGAATGCGCTTGGTATCCAGGGGTCACGGTTCCACGTTACCCACAACAGCTACGGGCCTCAGCTTTTCTGGGGACTCAGGGCAGCCTTGGGGAAGTCTGGAAATCCACCTCTGGTGATGCAAAGACTTCGGCGTCCAGCGGGAGCTTCAGCGATGCAGACCGGACAATTGCTTCATTGGTGCCTGCCAAGCAGGGGAGTCACTCCTTGACCCCAAGGGAGATTCTTCAGTCCTCTAATCTTAAAGTAGAGTTTCGAAGGTCCAGGATTCTGTATCAGAGTTTCGTCCAGGTAAATCTAAAGTCCTAAGGACTGGGGTCCCATACTTATACTAAGTTAGGGGGTTGGACATACTCTGGGGACCCACCTATGGGAGGGTCAGGGCAGAGGAGTGGTTACACCCATTTCCCTTTGTCCAGTTTCGCACCAGAGCAGGGGCTGGAAGCCCCTGAACCAGTTTGAACTAGGGTATGCACAGGGACACCAAGTGTGCCCCCAGTGCAGGACTTCAAAGCACCAGAGAGTGCTCCCGCCCAGCCCCAATACACATTATCCTGTCTGGGGAGGTGGTTACACCTCCCTGGGACAGGAAACCTATTGTCCAGGCCTCCCCTGCCGGAGTTTCAGTCAGCAGCAGGAGGCCAGACCCGTGTCTGTGGCAGCGGCATCCATTTTGTGATGCCAGGGCTTGGAAAGAAGTTACCGGGCAGGCCGGTGTGTACATGTCTCTCCCTCTAAAAGGGTGGAATGCTACCCCCGCCGCCAGAACTGGCGGGGGGTAGTATTCCAAGATGTTTGACACCAAACACGACATGTTTCCGTGCAGCCATCCCAAAGTTAGCATTTAACGCGAGGTTATAATGCGCTTAAGAGTATATGGTCAGGCTGCACTACAAACAGCATCAGAAAAGGGTCTCTGAACGCTGCAGAGGGGCTCTGCTCATGCAGGGGCACCCTCTCACATAGGAACCAAGCACTCTGCCTTCAGGATTGACAAGGCCTGCCATAGGAGTGACTTATAGGTTTATATGTGTGTATGTATGTAGTGATATAGGTAACCTATATCACAGAAAGGGGTGCATGCACCACCTTACCCAGGCTGCAGTAGCAGACCTGTGGTGTCCTTTTGGCTGGCCTTCCAGGGGTGGCACAATACATGCTTCAGCCCCTGGCAGGCCTCTGAGGTACCTATGCCCTGGGTACATAGTATACCATATACTAGGGACTTACAAGGGCACTCCAGATTACAATCAGAGATGTGCCTAAGGCACATGGAAACCATTTTAGAGAGGAAGCAGCTAGGCTGGGGTTCTGATTAGCAGGGCCCCAGCCAGACTAAAGTAAAAAAACAGTGAAGCATCAGCAAAAAGTGGGGATACCCATGTGAAGCAGATCCTACTCTCCTACACTTTGTAATTGCCAAAGAGGGGAAGAACCACCCAAAAAAAGATGTACAGTGTTAAATGTAATGTCTGTAGATAAAATAGTATTAATTCTATCCCAAATGAGAGACCAAAACCTTTTAACTCGAGGGCACTCAAAAAACATGTGAAGAAAATCGCTATTCTCTTGAGCAAAAGACCAGCAATTAGTGTGTGTAAGAAAGTGAGACCTATAAAGTTGCGTGGGAGTATAATACAATCTATTGTAGAAGAAATATAATGTTTGAGTAGTAGCAGCAGAATGAGAAGTGGTGTGTATCTTATCTTGGCCCAAATTGCTTCCCATGTGCGTTGTGAAAATTCTTGATGGAAGTCAAGCTACCAATGTAGTTCCGTTTTGGATTTAAGTTGGTCATCCTGAGGGAGACATAAACGTTTGTAAATATAGGACGCCTTAACGTGTGTGGAGAAATCAAAGGAAAAAGAAGAAGGAGAAAGATGAAGTGATGTGGAGGATACCTGCGAGAAAAGCTGTAAAAGAATAGGCCTAAGGCGCCGATAGTGGACTGCATAATAGGTTGAAACACTATATTTAGATTGAATGCCTTTGATTTCTATCACAGAATTGTTGGAAATAATATGGTCAATAACTGTTATTCCTTTATCGATCCATTCCTTCCAAAAAAGAGCTTGATTATTTAATGTATTCTGTTTATTATACCATTACGGAGTTTGTAAAAAGATTTAAGTGGGGAATTGGATCGGAGCAGTAAGGGAGTGACAATAGAAAAAGAATGCAAAAGTAGAGGGGTAAAAAAAGCTCTGGGGACTTGAGAGATGTGAACCGACTCCTTAAATGAAAACGGGTGGTGTGAGCTCGTTCTAGAAGACCCCAGACTGTGAGATCATCCAAAAAATTAGAAGAAAGAGAGGTCCAAACTTGCTTAAGGGAGAAAGCCGAATGATAATATCTAAGACGGGGAAAGTTAACCCCTCCATTATTCTTAGGCTGTTGGAGTCTTAATAAAGAGATTCTGGGTTTGCGTTTATTCCATAAAAAAGTGATAAGCAAACGATTAATGGACTTAAAAAAGCTAGGAGGGAGTTTGACCGGAAACATGGACAAGTAAAAATTGATGATTGGTAACATCATCATTTTAATAGTAGCAAGTCTCCCCCACCAGGACAGATAAAGAGAAGACCAAGTGAGGGACAGATTAGTAATTTTCTCCTTGACCTTATCTAAATTCGATTGGATAGTTCCTTTTATGGTATTAGAATAAAGAATGCCCAGGCATTTGATGGGCTTGGAATTCCAGGAAAACCCTGTATTATGAAACATGGCAGGAAGGCAGTACATATTTAATGGCAATACCTCTGATTTCTCTTTATTGAGTTTATATTTTGAGGCTGAAGAATATTCATCTAAAAGAGAGAAAAAGGCTTGAAGGTTCGTTTCTGGGTTTGATACGTGAAGCAAAATATCATCCGCATAAGCAGTGAGTTTCACTTCGAAGTGCTTGTATTTGAATCCAGAAAAGGCAGACGCCCTACGGATTTTCCCTAAAATAGGCTCTAAGGCTAGAATGAAAAGAAGGTGGGATAAAGGGCATCCCTGTCTAGTTCCTCGAAAAAGGGGAAAATAAGAGGACTGTTTGCCATTCACGAAAATAGAAGCAGAAGGTTGTGAGTATAAAAGATGAATGTAACTTATAATATGAGAGCCAAACCCATACCATTTCAAGGCACTAAACATGTAATCCCAGTTAAACCTATCAAAGGCTTTTTCAGCGTCTAAAGTTATGATGTCATGTGGTATATTAGATTTGGATGCCATGAGGATTATATTGAGAAAGGTCCTGGAATTGTCAGAGAGAAAACAAGCTTTCACAAATCCTGATTGATGAATGTCAATCAAGTCTGGAACCACCTGCTTAATACGTAAAGCTAAAGCCTTAGCGAATGTCTTGAAGTCAGTGTTAATAAGAGAAATAGGCTATAATTCCCGCACTTTGATAGATCTTTACCTTTTTTTGGAAGTAAGCAAAGCATAGCTTGAAAAAAAGTTCCTTGTGTGCATTGTTGTGTGGTAAAGTGGGAAATTAAAAGTAAAAGTTTTGGAATCAAAAGATGTGAAAAATGTTCATAAAATTGGACAGAAAATCCTTCGGGACCTGGAGCCTTATCCTTAGGGAGTTGAAGTAGGGACTGTTTAAGTTCTTTCCCTGTTATCTCGATATCTAAGTCTGAGAGGTCAGATGTATGATCCGATGATTTGGGGATAGAGTGGAAAAAAGTGTCTAATTGATCAGGTGTAGGAGAGAGTTCTGAAGAGTATTGTTTGGTATAATATTGTAGAAAACATTCTAATATTTCAGTGTCGTTAGTAGTATGACCATTCCCATATATATCAGTAATGACTTGCATTTAAATTTTCAGCTTCTTAATTTTTAAATAAATAGCTAATACTTTACCAGCTTTATTGCGACCACCATACATTTTTGCGTTCATTTTAAGTAAAGCACCGCAGGCATCAGTCCAAGCTTGTTTGTTATACTGTAATTTGGCTTGTATTAATTTGGACAAGGTATCAGAAACACTTGTGTTCTAGCTCTTTAATTTGTTTTAACAGATAAGTGGTCTTCTGAAGTAGTTATTTTTTTCTTTTTAGCTACAAAATCTATGATAAAACCTACAGCGGTTGCTTTGAAGGCATCCCATACATAGTTAAATTGTGAATCATCAGTAAGGTTAACGGCAAAAGAATTGTTGAGGAAGTGTGTAAACGCATTAGTGAATTGTTTATCTAGCAGTACTGCATTGTTGAATCTCCATCTATTAGAGCTGGAAATGTCATTGGGGGTGTCTAAATCTAAAATGACAGGAGCATGGTCAGAAATTAAAATGGAACCTATCTCAACATTAGATACTGACTGGAAAACATTTTGTGTGACAAATAAAAAATCTATTCTAGAGTTTGAGTACAGGGGAGAAATATGTGAATTCTAACACATCAGGATGAGCTATTCTCCAGGCATCAAGTAAACCTCTGGAGGAGATAGGCCTCTGAAAGTATTTTTGCATTTTACTTGGGATATATCTGACCTGGGAATGGCAGTCTAAAAGAGGTCCATGAGCTGATTACAGTCACCTCCTACTATGAAATTAACTGAGGGACAGGCAGATAAGAGAGAGGAAAAACGGTCCCACAATTGGGAGTCAACCCCTGTCGGACCATAGACATTACATAGTCAGAAAGGAACATCATAAATTTTTATATTTAAACATAACCATCTACCAGCATCGTCCTTACTTTCATTGAGCAACTGAAGCTGCAAAGATTTATGTAACAGAATTAGAACACCATTCTTATTGTTAACAGCAGAGGAACTAAATACAGAACCCACCCATTCCCTGTGCATCCATTCAATATCATTGTCTTTAAGATGCGACTCCTGCAAGAAGGCGATCTGACATTTTAGTTTAGACAAATGCGTGAGCACCCTCTGTCTTTTAACAGGGTTACGGAGACCTTTTATATTCCAAGAAACATCACGTAAATTAACCATAAAGAGTATAAACAATGACTTAAAACCTTATAAGCCATGAATAAGTATGGTACAATATGTAAGCGAAATAGCAAAAATGCTAAGTGATAAATAAAAGAAAAGTAAAGCATCATATGATTGATATAAGGGAGAAGGACAGAGGAAAAAGAGAGAGAAAGAATGAAGAAAAGACACAGTGTTGTAGGAAGAAGACAGAAACTCCCCAATGTGAAGAAGAATGAAAAGATGACGGAAAGTCGAAGGACTTTACTCATAATCATCTTGGTAAAGGAGAAACAGAAGCTTAATAGAGTGGAGCGGGAGAACGAGACAGAAACGATCAGCCCAGGAGGGAGCCAAGGGAGAAAATAGGTATAAAACAAATAGAGTCGGGGGCAGCCATTAAAGAGGAAAACATGTAACATAGAAGAATTATGTCCAAATAGAGAGAGAGGAAAAAAAAAATACATCAAACAAACTTACCATACATGAAAACCTGATACGACAGTACATAAAGCGGAAACTGAGAGCAAATGGACATCAACGGGCACTATAGCAATTCCAATGGACCCAGGAAAAGCAGAACCTGAACAGGAAACATCGAAATCAATAAGAGCATAAGAATATGAAAAAGCAAATCAAGTTTTACTAAGTTCCATATCTTCTCCCTTGGATGAACAACTTGAGTTCCTTTGGATCTTCGAAAGCCTACAAAACAAGATAAAGACCAAATTGAGCTCTAAAAAGCTTACCTCGCCGCTCCCTGCCCCGTCTGACGATTCCGCCGATAAATACACATGCTGATGAGCAGGAAACAGCCTGACCGTGACGAAAAAATCTCCTTGGCTCCCACGGAGGAAACTAATGGGTGGCCGTCTTGCTTCGCTGCCGGTGCGCGCTCCACACCAGTGAAGTTCTGATCCCAGAATAGCAGTTGTTTCCCAGCATTTCAGGGCTGTATAGCAATGGGGAAAATGTGCGCAGCATTAATGCTGATCTCCTTTTATTTTATTTTTGGCTAATGAATTTATCTTAGTTCCAACATTAGGGCTGCAGAATACTTGAAATACTTTTGGTGAATTTGTTACAAACCATGGTACCTAACAATCGCCGCAAAAATAAAGTATGTTGCCTTTGTTCACCGCAAAATATTTTGAAAAAAAACCCTAGTGATATCAGTTAAGCGTTTCAATCTTTGATTACGCAGAGCTTCACTTTGATAAAATCAAATTGTGAATATTAAAGCTGCTATAACTTGCTGAGCTAACATCATTACAATGTTTAGCAGATGACTTAAGAGTCCTGCATTTGAGCAATTATGGAATGTTTAGAGTCATGGAGCAGCAAGGGTCTGTTTTCAATGTAAGGCAGTAGAGTTAGGCCAATGTGTGTTCTTTATTTAAAAAAAAAGCGTTACTGGGTTCTGATACATGCACCGTGGCTGAAGCTGGCCTGAAGGGCAAGAAGATAGATGGCTAGCTTTAGTAATATGTCCTGTACAAACACTGTGTTCTGGATAATTTAATCTTCAATTTGAGCTGAAATGCAGCTGGCTAGTTCGAAGCAATTTGTCGATAAAAATAGATTACATGCTGTAGTAATTGTTTTTTGAAACATGATCTATGTAAAACCAATACATATATATTTTTTTAAAACTAATTCTTGCTTGCTTCCGGCAGTGGCTCCTTCCTTGGTGAAAAGACAATATTTGTCCTGGTATGGGACTTGCAGCTTGGCAGTGTGTTGAAGTAGCACTGTAGCACTGTGATTCCCAAAGAATTGAGCTTTGTTTTATGAGCCAACAGTAACTAATTCCACATTAGCTTTTCAGGGTTCTTGTTTGAGGGGGTGGGGTCATTTTGACCCTCATCTTTCACCTCTTTCTATCACACAAGGGCTGGCAATGATGTTCTTTGCAGTCATGCAGCTCAGTTCTACAAACACCAACTCTGTGCTGCACCCATCGTTCTTTCTTTTGTGCCTTTCGTTGGCAGTCCATCGGCACGTCTAATCATTGCTTGTTAGCTTTGACCCTGATCTCCTTCCAAGTCCTCACTAAGGGCCCGATTCAAAAAAGTAATCTGAGACAAAATCCTAACTTTACGACTTTCGGTATTCACAAAAGGCATTTAGGAGTAGTACAGTTAGGATTTTGTCTTAAGTTTTGGTCTTAAGACAAAATCCTAATTTAAGTTTAACTTAAGTTAGGATTTTGTCTTAAAACCAAAACTTAAGACAAACTTAAGACAAAATCCTAACTTAAGTTTAACTTAAGTTAGGATTTTATCTTCAGACCAAAACTTAAGGCAAACTTAAGAAAAATCCTAACTTAAGTTTAACTTAAGTTAGGATTTTGTCTAAAGACCAAATGTAAGACAAAATCCTAACTTTACTACTCCTAAATGCCTTTTGTGAATAACGAAAGTCGTAAAGTTAGGATTTTGTCTCAGATTACTTTTGTGAATCTGGCCCAATGTTTCTAATCGCTAACAGTTTCTCTCTAAGCAATTGAGGAAATGTTCACAAATATTTGCTTTTACTCACTCCTCCACCATTTAAACAAAGCTTCTAATCTCGTTTCCATTCTCCATATGTTTCCTGCTGCACATTGCTGGAAATTTGAGAATTGCTGTAAGAAGTAGTCCACTGTTTGCTGTGTGTTTTTTCTATTAGTCCCAGTCTAGTCTCCAACTCACTCTGCAATGGTTCCTGCCTCGCCATTCTATCTAATGCTCCCTTCAGTTTGGATTCACTGGATTCAGGTGCAGGGATTTAAAGACGTTCATCAGTTATTTCTCCCATTCTTCAATTCCTGTGCCTCCCCAGCGTCTGCCTACTTGCCAGCTTCTGAGGGCTCAAGTTTCAGGTATGTCTTGATATAAAGAACTTATCCTTGCTTTATTTGCTTCCTTTGCCACATTGTCAGATGTGGTGTAAATCACCCAGTTCATGTGTGTCAAATCACAGGGCCACTACAGCAAATTCTAGATATGCTTTGTGGGCTTCAGCCCGGCCATATGCTTCCCATTTGCTGGCTCCTTTGTCACTCTTCCATTCTTACTCCCCATTTGTCCATGGCATGCATTTGTCATGTCTTTTCCTGTGTTTAGCTCTTCCTGAGAGCAGGGACCAAGTACTATATCAATCCACTATTCACCATTTTAGCACCTGTTTTGGGAACTGCTTTTTTCTTTGTTGAAAAGCAAGTCACACGATTGGTCCTTTTTCACTCCATTCAAGCTCTGCTCTGTTTCTGTAAACAGGCCTATAAATCTCATTCTTATGTCATCATATTTGCTTTGCATTCAATGACCGAGATCAAAAGCCAGACGCTGTTTTCCGAGGGTGCCTGTTCTGTCCCCCAAAACCCTCTTTCTTCAATGCTTGTTTGTCTTAGCTTTCGAGCCTCCCTTTTCTTCTATGCCTCCTATCTTCCAATTGCCTCTTTTTTATTTTACCTACCTCCTCTTCTTCCTGCAACACACATCTTCCTCACGTGTGTGCGTCCTTTTCAACGACACAGCTTTAGCTCCCACCTTGCTCTTCCCTCGAGTCCACTCTATTCCTCCTTTTCCTGCCTCTTTTTCTCCGCACCTCCCACTTTCCTCCCTAGACCAACCCTCCTTTTTCCCTCCCTTCCTCCCTTGGCTCTGGGACAGGGACCAACACATAAACAGTCAGACTCAACACCAGTTAGTGGCAGTGGCAGTGGCCCAGGCTTCTCAGAACACATGATCCCGGCAGGATGCAGTGCATCAGGAGGCAACCCAAGCCCAGCAAGTCTGAGGAGCAGATCCCGCAGGAGAGCAGGAAGGTGGCTGAGCAGAACAGAAAGATCTTGGGTAAGGAAGTGGCATACCACACCCACACCCGCAAACAGGTTCCATGACACCACACCATACAGGCAGCCTGATTGCACGGTGGCTCTTTAATCCCTCCCTTGACTTACAGGTGGCAACTCCTGTTGATATACCTCGACTGTGTGCAGTTCTACAAGCCAGTTATTTGCATTCTTGGATTTAAAGCAGAAAAATGTTATAAATCAAATAGTTACTTGACTGCCGGGTGACAGCAGTTCATCTCGAGTCAGACTTTCAGCTAGATCTGGATTTTGTTTTTATCCAGCAGTACTTGGCATGCAATGACTTGTAGTCTTGCTTTCCACGTTGTTTTAGCTTCAATTTACGAGTGCCATTGACCAAACGTTCAAGACTGGCTGTAGGTGTCACACATACCTGGGGGTGACTTAGCGGCTGTGCACAATATGAGATGCTGGCACATGGCATCACACAATTTCAGCTCTGTACATTAAAACACCCTAAAGTGGTGGTGGTGAGACATGTTGAAAATATGTTTTACCAAATCTCTTCAAAACAAAGACACACTTACACCACAATCAGTACAAAAAGGTGCCGATCATCAAGTTTGGCCCCAAGACTTGCATGGTCACCAAATGTCATTTGTGTTGCTTTTGCTTAGTTGTGACCTTTTAGGAAAGAGATTGTTAAATTCTGGGACTAACAGAGCCACTGGAATTTTGCATCATTGGAACATATTTAGCACAGAAATATAAAAGGTGTGACATATTATGTGATAAAAGGCAAATTGTTTAATTGGTTGTATGTATTGTTTAGCACACTAAGACAGAAGGGATTTCCTTTCTGTAAAGTACATAGGTTCCTTAAGAAAGAAGCCACATGAGACATTGTGCTGAATCTTTTCAAAACGTTGTAACTAATAATTTAGTCTATCACCGAAACCTAGAAACACTATTTTGTTAGTATTGTCATTCCAACTCCCAGGGTAAAATAGAGTGTGTAAAACATGTATCAAGCTGCACTCAGGAGAAAGCAATCATATATATTAGGTTTGCTTCATGTACTCATGTACTCAAGTTGTCCTATTTATGTCCTAAATCTTTTCTTCTTTAGCTTGCGTTCACACTATGGGACCCTTGGAAGCACCCTTTCCTCAAATTATACTTGTTTTTTTTTCTTTAACCGCTGCTGGGATACTGCAACAACCTATGTCCCTATTTTAAAGTGAGCGGTCATTGTTTGGTATAATGAAGCCTTGCACAAATACTTAGCCTTTTTATGGTCACTGTTCAATAGCCTCCAAAATTGGGTCTTGTAAAGGGGAACTAGTGCATGCTCTAATGCATTAATGCACTAGTCCAGAACCCAATGCTAGCGGTCAATCCAGTGGATATTGATTATTGTTGATTATTAGCTTTAGTCTTGTGCTTTTATGTATTTACTTTAGTTTCCTTGTGGTAGATTAGATTACTAGGAGTTAGGTTTGATCATATGAGCAGTTTTGAGTTGGTTTCATGCCTCAAGTTGTTGGTTGAATGCGAGGTCAAGTTGGCGATATTGGTAAGCTCTAATCAGTTGTGGTCCATTTATCTGTTTATTCTTTCTTGTCTTTTGAGCTTTGTTATTTTGAGCTTTGTGTGTTGCTTGTGCTGCTTCTCCCCCACCTGCTGTGCTGTGTCGCTTCTCTCGAAACTGCTTCCGTAACTAGCTCATGCTTTTTAATTTATTAAAAAAGCATTTAAAGCTTTCACGCTGTGCTTTATAACAGTGATTTTGTGCTCCTGTTTTCACTTACTGATCCATCACCGATCAGTAAGTAGAAAGAAGAAAAATGACTATGTGATTTTGTAGATGCCTGCATGTATGTTCAATGCATGTACGCCTACGAAATGACGCAACATCCGCGTCATCACACTTTTTTTTATAGCTATGCTGCGCATCAGCCGCAATGCTGTGCAGCATGGCTAAGAAAGATTTCCAAAGCCAGTAGGTCTTATCGGCAAGGTAAATTGGCTTTTTACATTGCTTGTTCACATAATGATACCTCACTGGGCAAGTGGCGTGTAGTTCCTACAAATCTGTATAGGATCTGCACGTTTAGACAACATAAACTAAGGGATTGGTGTCCAGACTGATTCCAGACACCCCCAAACGATATGTTAGTCTGTAGACCAGCTAGCTCACAGTGCCACTACAAGCCCCCCAACCTTCCCAAGGAGTGAATAGTTTCTGGCAACTATCGAACATGACAACCCTGACCCCTCAGGGATTGTGGAAACAGTACAGTGTTTTTCGCCCAGTCACTCGTGCTTACTTCGTCTCAGAGAGATACACAGAATAAACGGTGAGGATGTTATCAATAAGTACGATTACAAGCACCAACAGAGTAAATAAAAAGTAAAATTCTCCCATGGTGCTAAAACAGTGAATATATGCAGGCATATAGATGCATGGCAGTATTCATGCGTACTCCTGCAATGCAAACCCTAACTAGATGTACCTAAGTGTACCTAGCATGTATGTAGGTTTGTAGCCAAGAATCCCCCTAGGATAAAGCCAAATCCATTACCTGATGTGAGAGAATGAAGGACCCTATCTTGGTCTTGAATTGGGCACCCCGAAAGGGATATCAGACCACTGCTTGCTGGAGTGTCTGCATGCAGGGACTTCAGCGTCTCGTGTCAGCATGGAAGATTCTCCTCTGGCTTGCCCAGCAAAGAGGTGATGCTTATATACCCGAAAGGTACCCTCAGGGGTTCTACCTAGATGTGTCATTTGTATTGTAGGCATGTCGGCCAAGGATGACGATAGTGTTGACCCTTGTGCAGAGTTATTATGCAGAAGATGGCAATCCTGCTGTGATCCTAAGAATCCTCATGCATAATAAATGAGGCTAGTTTTCAGAGAAAAACACACAACATTTATTCGGCACCTAACTAGGTAAAAGGTCAGTGCCAGAACCTTTATGTAGAGCAAGGTAGGACAAATGTAGTTAAAAGGCAATGCAACTACCTAGGCCTATATTGGGGTGCATTGGGTTTTATAACATCCACTCCTCATCTGATTGGATGACAAACTAACAAATGCTAAAATATGCCTGTTTAAAAAAGCATGAAAACATTGCTAAAAATTGAGTATAAAAACATCTAAAAACATGGTATGTGTTAAAAATTGATGCAGAAGTGAAAATGCTTTATAAGTCCTCTAAATAGTCAATAGCCGTAGTGCTCAGAGAGAACAAAAGAAAAATAAAACAAAAGTGGTGTTGTCAAATTCCAATTTGGGTTGTTTTGGAAAAAGGCTGCACTGTTCTCATCACACGGAGAGCCAAATGTTTATCTGTCCTGTGTGGGAGACACAACATCACTGCTGCCTGCCTTCGCAGACGACGGTCCCTGCAACACCTCCTGGATCACGTCAATGGAGCAAAGGTGATCTTCTCCAGTTCCCACAGCAGCCGCAGAGGACGCACTCGAAACGCTCGGAACCTGTGAGCCCGCTGAAGAGCCGATGTCCATTCCGACAGGAGCTGAAGCATCCTGTGGAGGATCTAAGAATGCCGACATCAGTATTGGAATACGCTGTGGACTCTGTAATACATGGGCCTTTAATGGGTCCAGTAGTAAATTTATGTCTGGAGGCGCAACCGATGGAAGGGTCAGACACAGGTCCAACATGCATTCATGTCCACAGAAGAGGTAGTGGAGCACAGGTAAGACATAGTCAACCCAGACTGATCTGAATGATAGGAGCCAATTGTCGCTTAGCTCCTGAAGCCGAGGTGTGCCCAGATGGAGTACCATGCGCTCACGGCAACGTCGCTCTAGGAGTGCTCTTTCCGTCTCTTTGGAAGTTGGGAAGTCCATTGCGTAGCAGGAAAATTAAAACCAGGATACCCACTACAAGTAGTAGGACCAGTGGAAGCCCTCAAAAAACGCTTCCCAAAACAGAGAGTATAAATGATGGAATAACTCCGAATACCATCTGAAAGGTGCTTAATAGCCAAGAACCTATGTTCTTAAATAGGTGTACTATCCCACTTGTATCGGATATGTTAAAGATATGATGTACCATTTCCCTGAAATGAAGCAGGAAGTTAGTTCAGACTAGTGCCTGTATCCCAGCCGAAGACCTTGCAACCTGGATATCAAAAGTCTCTCGTGCTGAGGTTAAGGCCACATCCTTCTGTAAAAGTATGGCTTTCTGCCTGCTCAGAAAATCAAACCGTATAAGGGAAACATTCAATGAAGGCCATAGCCTCGCCTCCCTGAGTGTGTGCGTCGGTGGAAACAATACTTGCATACAACAAGTAACCCTGGAACTCACTGTGACCAGATATGCAATGCCTGGCATCATCCCACACCAACCTTGATCATTCAACATCAAATAACTCCCATTCGAGAGCAATTTGAACACCGGATGAATCACGGCAGCTGGGGATCCTTTCAAATGACAAGATAGGTTTGCAACCAAAGCATTACAGGCTCCTTGAAGCATAATATCCAGACCCACTTAACGAATTCTCACAGTCTGAACCACTGAGAAAAACTTCAGTGTCCCCATTCCTGCATCTAAATCTGTGTAGTAATTCCCAAGATTCATGTATATATTCCTTACCCAATGCTTCATACCTGCCCACTTGGTGATATTGTAGACAGTATTGAAATTGGAATGTTGTGACTGGCAGTGTAATATGGACATGGATTAACCATTCTGCGGAGGGTGATTCGGCCATGGGGAAAGGTAATTGGTCCAATTTTTCAATGTGCAGCATTTTATACTTTGCATCTTGTCGTGCCATTGTAGTCTGTCTTTCTGTTAGATTGTATGCAGAAAACAGAGACGTACTGTTTATATACCGCCAGGGCACGTGACCAGAGCGCAATGATTGCAGCGTCCAGCTCAATAATAGAATGGAGCGTAATTGCGATTGCCCATGTTGGAGAATAGACAAATCCTCTTCCATTATATCTATTGCAGAAGACACAATGTTGCCCAGTAAATAAATCCTGGATGTCAGTGTGGTCATGCCAATGTCGACCACTGCCAAAGCCTTTTCTAGGTTAACCCTGTCAAGTTCATGCAATCTCTCTGCAGCTTCCTGTTGAGAGATCTTCCATACTGCATTATAAATAGCATATAAGAAGCGTTTCTGACGTGGTTTATGGGGACTTAACAAAAGAATCCCTAAGATCCATGTCATCTGACAGTAAGGATAAGTGTCAATTTACCTGGGACAGTGTTGAGGATTTCAGCCACTCAAGGCATAACTTCCCAACACTGTAAGATGTCACCGGCCCTGAGTGTTCTTATTGTACATAGTGTTGGTCAGGCCTATGGATACGAAACCCTTCGGTGGTACCACTGAATCTTGGCTGAAACCTATTTGTGTCCATAGGCCAAATCAACCGTCCCTTCAAATTGGGGTCTGAAGAAATATATGAACCCTCATGTATAATGTCATCCAGTGTATCCTCACTATGTTGTGTATAGTTTTGCCATCCCTCAAAGTGTGAAAGTTAGGGAATCCGAGGTGTGTTCAAGTCCTTGATCTTGGCTAGTCCAAGACAGGAAGTCTGTTGCACTGTGTTGTTCAGGAAGATAATTTGCCGTGGAATGAGGCACGCCCTAAATAGGGCCTCAGTATCCTGAACTTTTCAATCTTTAGTCCCCCAGACAGATTTTGTGTCTATGGTGTCCCTCCAAAAATCAAAACCCTGTAAATACAGCTGGTAAATAAAGGAAGCAGAGTATATCTGTTTCGTTTTTGTGAGCATATTTTTCTTTGCAGGTGTAGGTGCAAGCTTATAATAATAAGATGTCGGGTCTGAAGTGTTAAATCCATAAAAATAAGCAAACGGGGCGTGGCTTTGGCGCGCATGGAGTGAGACGTGTCCCATCGAGTCTCCGCTCCGGGGCCTCCCGTAACAGCCTTTCTTCCAGTCACCGGGCCCGCTCTGCAGCCTGTGGGGCCCGGATATCTGCAGGAGAGCTCTTTTGTGATGCCTGGTGCTGCGGGGGCTGCCCGGAGGCTCCATCTCAGCCGAGCTCCTGGGCCTACGACGGTCCGATCTGCTCCGGCCGCCATCTTGAGCGCTGGCCACAGCGGAGATCTGATCGGTGCCTGGTGGCCCCTACTATTGCTCTGGAGTGGCGCTGACGACGGCGGAGAGGTCCTGAGCGACCGGACCTCTCCCGACCTGCTTGGGACCCCGTGTTGAGCCTGATACCCCCCGCTGGCCCTTGGCACTGCTGGAAAGGTGCAGTGGTTCCCCCTAAGGCCCGAGGAGCCTAGCTGTGTGGGCGATCGCCCCCCTGAGCCTCGGGGGTACATCAACCTGCGTTGGACCTCCCTGAAGCTGGAGGTACTGGGACGGGGAGCGCCTCTGAGTGGGCGGCCGGTTCGGGTGAGCTTCATCTAACTCCCCGATGCTGGACCCGCCATTTTGTCCTCTCCTGCGGCCTGTGCCTTTCCAGCCCCTGCGTCAGCGCTCCTAACTCTCCCCTGAGGCCCTGGCTTCAAGTGACATTCCAGGTGGGGGCATACATTGAGGGGCTTTTCCCCATCATCGCCTGCCTTGGCTCCTTTTGCTCTCTGGGTCCTGCTCGATAGGTGTAGCCCCTGGAAACCTTTCAAACCCTGTGAGAGTCTGCTCTGTCTTAGCTGCCGCCTCGCTGCCTCCAAAGCCCTTGGAGGGTTCTCAGAGACTTCCTTTACTCCTCTGCCTGGCGACCCCCCCTCCTGGCCTACTCAGAGGGCCCCTGGGCCGGAGACCCCTTTGCTGCTGCGAGGCTGAAATACCGACGTGTGGGGGACCTCTGCTTGCTGGCGGCTGTGCTGGTTCCGTTTGGCTGTCATCCGACCATCCCTCCTCCGCCTACAGGAGTGCATCTGTCTGTGTCTCCCTAAATCTCGACGGCCCTACGCACTTGGGAACTGCTGGTCCCTGTCTTCGTCCAGGGTGTTCAGGGGCACGCCATTCACGCGCTGAGTGATCCTCCGCTCCTTTGCTGTCTTGCCGCCGTCCCTCCCGGGCCCTGCCCTCGACTGGTGTGCTCTTGTCTTCCTTGCACGAGGTCCCTGACGTCTTCGATCCTCGCAGGCATGCCTCCTAAGCATAGAGGCACTAATGAGCCCAATGCTGTGACCTCCCATGAGAATCCGGTGATCTCCTTATGGTCCAAGACGCTCCCTCATACGCAGGAGGATCCTACTGCCTCGCTGGCGCCCTCCGGGTTGCCAGTCTCTGGGGTACCAATCACCCAGGCCTACATGTCCTCCTTCCTACAGGAAATAAAGACTGAAATTGGCTCCCTTCGACAGGACTTCAAGGCTGGATTACAAGATATCCGCAGGGAGGTCACTGAGATTGGTGATAGGGTCGATGGTCTTGAACGAACAATGGACGCCAGGACGGAAGATATCGAAGGACTTTGGAAGAAGGTAACCGAACTAGAAGACCAAAATATCACCCTACAGTTGAAACAGGAGGACCTGGAGAACCGCAGTAGGCGGAACAACCTCCGCATCCGAGGTGTTCCATTGGGAACAGAGGGGAAAGACATCCTGGCGTACACAGCGGACCTTCTCGATGCCATCCGCGAAGGTGAGGGCACCTCCCCGCCCATGCTCGATAGAGCACCCCGGGTGCCTGGCCCCCGCAATCGCCCAAACTTTGTCCTGGACATCATAACGAGAGTCCACTTTTTTGCGGACAAAGAAGCCATCCTCCGCAAAGTACAGGGAGCTCAAGTGGTTTCCTACTATGGGCTCTCTATCCAAATCTTTCAAGACCTTGCACCGTCTAAGCTTCGATGGAGGAAGGATTTCAAGCCCGTGACGGACAAACTAAAGGACCTTGAGGTTAAATATCAATGGGGCCACCCTTTTGCTTTGATGTTTACCTGGGAAGGTCGACGGCGGGTTGTCCGGTCCCTACAGGAGGCGCAGCATCTCCTCCATCTTCCTGTTGATTCTGACCATGATGACCTCCCATCCTCTCGCTCACGTCCTATGGGCCCACTCCGGCCGGAGTGGTCCACTGTTCCTCCTCCTCGCTCCAGACGCCTCTCCAGGGATCTTGAATTGTCTTAAGCTAAGCAGGAAGCCATCGCTCCTTGAGTGCCTCCCCATCTCTCACAAACTAATTGCCTTCTATATTACACAATGCCTGGCTATGTTTTCACCTCGCTCCCAGTCCTGGCTGCCTCCCGGCCTGGACCTGGTGGCTGGATCCAGTTATGCTCTTTTTACAATTATGCACGGGACGCTGCCGGCGGGTGCTCTCCACCTCGTGTGTACCCGCTGCCCCCCTCTCCAGAGTCCTATAGGAGAGTGACTTCTCCGAAATGGTCCGCCTTCGGGAGCCCGGACTATTCCGATCAGACTCTACATTGACTTGGCCCAGTTGGCCTGTTTTCTCTTTATTCTCTTTCCTTTTTTCTTTCCTCTCTTTTGTTCCCCCTTCTACAGGTTCTTTTCGGATGTGCCTTTCTCGGAAGCTGGACTGTGGTGTTATTTTTGGAATGTATGGTGGGACTATTGGTCACTATGTGGGGTCGACTGGCCCTTTACCCCTGTGCTCTATTTATTCTTTCGGCCGCTGTCCTCTTTGACCAGTCTCTACTCCTCCCCCGCGTGCTCCTGGGGGGCTGCTGGCTTTCCAGCCCTAGGGTCTGTCTCCTTTAGCTTCCTTGGAATGTATTTGGCTGGGTTTGAGATTCGCTATGTTCTGCGATTTGCTGATGCTGCTGGGGCGCGCTGTCCTTCTTCTCCCACACCATGACACACACTGTCACACTCCTCTCTCTCAATGTAAAGGGGCTCAACTCTCCTAACAAGTGTCGGCAGGTTTGGCGCTATCTATCCCAACATGATCCTGACATGATTTTCCTGCAGGAGACCCATTTGCTTTCCTCTGAATCTCACCTTATGTCCTATCGCAAAATACCCCACCCAATTTTGGGCATGCTCCTCGTCTAAGACTTTTGGTGTGGCAATCCTTTTCAAGCCTGGCTGGTGTGCGGCGTCCTCCCAGTGCATAGCTGACGAAGACGGGAGGTATCTTAAGATTGACATAGTTTGGGGTCGGGGCTCCTGCACTTTTGTTAATATCTACGCCCCCAACCAGAAACAGGATGTGTTCTTGCGCCAGCACCTTGGGACACTGCTACACTCTCTCTCTACCCCTATTGTCCTTGGAGGCGATTTTAATCTGGCTTGGGACCCTGAGCGGGATCGCACTGCGCAGGCGCACCATGTGGCTGGGGTGATGTCGGCACAGTTGAGGAATGCCATTACTGACTTTGGTTTGGTTGATGCCTGGCGATACCTGCACCCGGACTCTCTGGATTATTCCATTTACTCTCACGTCCACTGTTCCAACTCGCGAATTGATTATTTCTTCCTTTCGCTTTCTCTGGCCCATGTCCTATGCATGGCGGACATCTCGGACATTTCTGTTTCGGATCATGTGCATGTTTTGCTTACACTTCAACCTCCCACTACCCGTGGTGACCCCCTTCCACGGTGGCGATTGCCCCCTCAAGCCGTCCGAGAACCAGTGGATGTGGCAGACATTCGTAGGGAGATTGAGTCCTTCTTTACAGCTAACTCTCTTACTGATACGCCAGAGGATGTCCATTGGGACACCTTCAAGGCTACTGTTCGGGGGGTTATCACCTCCATCTCTATTGCCCGGACCTTTGAGGCCCGTTTGGTGGAATCCACTCTCTCCCGTGATATTAAAGATATGGAGCGCAAAGATCATGCCTGTCCTTCCCTTGCTGACAAGCGCCTTCTTGCTGCCCTATGCGGTCAACTGCGCTTACAACGCACTAACAAGGCTGAACGGCTGCTTGTCAACCTTAAACAAAAATTCTACGTGGGTGCCGATAAGGTTGGAGTGTGTCTAGCACGCCGCCTGCGAGCCCAGACTGCCCGATCTCATATTGCAAAGCTCAAATGTCCCGATGGCTCCTGGGCTATCTCGGAAATGGACAAGAGTCGTACCTTAATGGCCTTTTATACGGATCTTTACACCCACGATCCTTGCCCTTTTGATGCAGTCGAGACGTTCCTCGACTCATGTCCATGGGACCCTATTAATCCTTACTTCAAGGAATTACTCGACGAGCCCATTACCCATGGGGAAATTGCCAAGGCGTTGAAGCAGCTTCCGACGGGCAAAACACCGGGTCCTGACGGTCTACCGGTTGCTTTTTATTGGGTCTTCTACCCGCAATTGCGAGACCATCTACTCCATCTCTTTAATAGCTTTACTGACCATACGGCCTCTCCCCTACGATGAACGAAGCAGAAATAGTGCTTGTCCCCAAGCCTGGCAAGGTTCCGACCCTGGCGGCTTCTTTTCGCCCCATTGCCCTGTTAAATACTGACGCCAAGATAGTCACCAAAATCCTAGCGAACCGGTTGGAGCCCCATCTTCCGGGCCTTATCGACCCTGATCAGGTGGGGTTCATCCGCCAACGGCAGGGCGCCGACAACATTCGTCATATTGCCCACTTGGTGGAAAAATCGCGTATCAGAGATATCCCTGCCTGTCTGGTTTCCCTTGACGCCGAGAAGGCATTCGATCGCGTGGACTGGGGCTTCCTTTGGGCAGTCCTTCGGAAGATTGGCTTGGGACCTGGATTTATCTCTAAATTGATGGCCCCCTATGCGAAACCTACCACTCGTATTCACTTCAACGGCTCTACCACCGCCCCAATTTCTATCCACTGCGGCACTCGTCAGGGGTGCCCGCTTTCTCCTCTACTATTTGCGCTTGTCGTCGAGCCCCTAGCTATTGCTATACGCCGCAATCAGGATAATCAGGGTATCCGTATGGGGGTGTGGACCATAAGGCTTCTCTCTTTGCCGATGATTTGATGCTGTCCTTGTCCTCTCCGTCGACCTCTCTCCCCGCAGTGGCTGAACTCTTGGGGTCCTTTGAGGCTGCTTCGGGCTATCGGATTAATCTGGCAAAATCCCACGCTCTCAATCTCACGCTTTCGGCGTCGGAGGTCCAGAGCTTGCGGGACCTGCTCCCAGTACAGTGGACTGATGAGTCAATCCGCTATCTGGGCTTAGACTTAACTCCTACGCTCTCTTCTTGGTCCGCATCTAACTGGCCTAGATTCCAAAACTCTGTCCGTGAAGAAATGCGTTGATGGGAGGGTCTCCCCCTGGCGTGGCTGGGCCGCCTTCACGCTGTTAAAATGTCCCTTCTTCCTAAAATCCTTTATTTGTTCCAGTCTCTTCCTACTCCTATTCCGCATGCGGACATCCAGGCTCTGCAACGAGAATTTACCAAGTTCATATGGGGGAAGTCGCGTCCCCGCTTCTCTCATAAAATACTCATGCTTCCCAGGTCTCGGGGTGGCCTGTCCCAATTTGTTGGAATATTATTGGGCTTGTCATCTCCGTTATATATCGGAATGGATCGTTCCTGAAAGCGAGAGGCACTGGTTCCACATGGACCGTGCGATGGTTGTAGACCGCTGTGGGACCTCGCCTGGCTTCCGCGTGCGAAGCGTCTTCGCAGTGCCTACTTAGCGACCCCAACGAGAACGGTCTTGGAGATATGGGATAGACTGGCGCTCCCCCGGGGCCTTACGACCTTCCCTTCCCCCAACACCCTGCTCACACACAACCCTGCATTCCCCCCTGCTTTTCAGCCTCAGGCCTTTGAGGCTTGGACTATAGAGGGTCGACGTGTTCTCCAGGATTTCTTTCAGGGTTCTGCCCTCTGCTCATTTGATCAGTGCAAACAATTCTTCCATCTTACTGACAGTGCGCGCCTGCAGTATTGCCAATCGCGTCACTGGCTGTCTTCTCCTGCGTACTCCTGGGAGGTGACTCACCCCCTTCGAATCCCTGGTCCGTAGGTTCGACGGCTCTAGGGGCCTTATCTCCAAAACCTACTCTGTCCTTCAACACTCTGGGCATCTTCCACTCCATGGCTATCAAACATGTTGGGCATCTGATCTGGCTGCTGACATCTCCCCGGAGGAATGGGACCGCCTCTGGAACGACATCCCTAAGGTGTACCGTAGCATTCCCCAGCGCAAATCTGCCTACAAATTAATGATGCGCTGGTATTATACTCCTACTCGTCTCCACCAGATGTTCCCAAACACTCCTCCGCTCTGCTGGCGATGCCGGACTGATAGAGGAGACTTCCTACACATTTAGTGGTCTTGCTCGGAACTCACTGTGTTTTGGAAGGAGGTCCTCAGCCACATTAAAGAGGTGGTGGGTTTCCCGATCCCTGCTACCCCGTCCCTGGTGCTCCTGGGCATTCGACCTGACATGCTGAAAGCCATGACCTCGGCACACTGGCATCTCATCTTTCACTTACTAGGAGAAGCGCGACAGTCCATTGCCTCCTGCTGGAAGCGGCCCCACCCCGCCTATTGCTGAGTGGTTTCTCCAGCTGTGGGATGTCCTTTCACTGGAACTATTTACTGCCCGTCTCACTCACACTGACACATGCTTTGATCGCTTCTGGTGTCCACTTATACATCACCTTACTAAAACCGAACACTCCCGTTTGATGCCCCCTAGACTGCGGGCTCTACAGCTGTTTGACGATCCCTTGAAGCCTTTCTCTAGAGGCAGGAAACCGGATTCCCTGGAGCAGCCTGCTTTGCTTACTGGGTGGGCTCTTCGAGCCTTATGACTGCCAGCCTCCACTCTGGGTCTTAGCCTTTCCCCCTCCTCCTCATTCCCTTGGTGCATCCGCTTTTCTCTTTATTCTCTTTTCTGTCCTTATCTTCTTTTGATTCCCTCCCCTCCCTTTTCTCTTTTTCTTTGTCTCCTTCTTTCCTTTTCTTTATATGATTGTTTTTATGTTATTTGTCGCAAAGTGTATTGATGCTGTCGCAGTACGAATTGTAACTCTCACTTGGGCGGGGGGTCTCGTTCTGACCAGACTTTGTTATCTTTGACCAACTGTTTGATTCCCAGGTTGCGTAGTTGTGTTCTTCCATTATCGGACAATGACACCTTAGCTGGGCCTTGCCTCTTGGCCCCCTACATGGCTTCTCCCTAAGGGCTGGCGAGAAATTTCTCTCTGAGGTTGCCTTCTAAGTTTTGGACAGTCGCTATGCCCTCCTCACATATGTGTTTGACAATCTCAAAAGCTAAATCTATCCCCTTTCTGCAGTGGCTCAAGACTGATGGTTTAATTTGCCATGATTTTTTTGTTACCCCCCCACCCTTGCCCTTCATTCTTTGCGACATGTGTAATTTCCTATTTATTTGTATTCAATAAACAGATATTAAACAACAAAAAATAAGCAAACTTCTGTGCAAACATTTGTGAACTACGTTTTGGTGGAGTTGGGCAATGTTCCCATTGATGATAAGTGAAAACTTTACGTGGGACACTTGATTTGTGAAAAAAATAATGACCATAGTGTTGGTAACAATACATGGTGTTGAAATCAGATGTATCATCATGCAATCCATTGCTAGAGAATGCAACAGATTGTTCTAAATCAGACAGCATACTATTTACCGTTTCAAAATCCCAATCATCAGAAAATGTGCTGGAGGTGATGATATCACTCAAAGAAATTTTAAATACATATGGTATTTTTAAAAGTTCAGTTGGATCAAATACATCATATGAAACCCTATCCCAAACTGTTCCTTCAAGAATCGGAACCGCTGTAATGTTCACAAAGGACAGGTCTCTTCTCTCACGATGAGATGATGTATGTGGTGTCAGGAAGTTCACAAGTTGTACTGCGGAGCGTTGTGGGAGATAGTGTCCATTCAAGAGCAGGAAAAAAACAGTCACTACACCTATCCAAAGGACTAGGAACAGTAGACCTATTGCAATCCAAAGCTGCAGCCAGGGAGAAACAAAGTAAGTCTTTTTCAGGCAGTGGTAGAGATTATGTATTTTTTCTTTGTGGGAAACAGAAGCTGGGGGTAACTCAGGTTCACTCGGATCCAGAGAAAAGGTTTCAAAATCGATGAAGTAGCAAGACGCTGTTCGATCTATCTTTGGTAGCTCAGCAAGTTTTGTAGAACTGGTTGTTGACATATTCACATAGATGTCGGTATTAGGCTGAATTGCTGCTGTTAAATTTCAACAGACATGAGTTTCATTCCATTGTTGGTAACTCCTTCATTTTGTAAAGTTGAATCTTCAAACGTTATGAGTCTTTCCGTCTGAACTTCCTGTATGGTAGCGAGAGGAGATTGACGGCTACCCAGGAGCCCATGCAGCCTGCTATTCAGTATTGGCCACATAGTGTGGTTTGATAAGATCAATGGAGACAAATCTTTTTTCATTTTGGCCGGCAAGGGGCGGAAGAATCACTGTTCTTGTTCCTTCGACAGCCAAGACAGGTACTGGTGCTCTGTAAGATGGCCCAAATTCTTTTTTGTCCACAATCTTTTCTCTGACCAGGTCCCTGATCTTCGGGACCCAGGCAGGTCTTGCCAGAACAGCTTTCACTTCCCCAGTGGCAGTGCATTTTACTTGGGCGTTGCTTTGTAATGCCCGGAATTCATTGAGTTCCTGTAAAGTAGCCAAACGATCATTGATGTCAAATGCTTTTTCATCTGCCACTGTGCTGCCCCAATCGAAGTCGGGTACCCACATTCTCATTCCAAACAGGACCTCATATAGAGTACAGCCTCCCAGGGAAATTCTTGGCATGTTATTAAGTGCTCTCTGGACCCCGTATAGGTGATTGGCCCAACTGGTACCCGAGCCTAATACCCTTGCTGTTGTGGATTGCTTTAAGTCCTGGTTTTTCCTCTCCACAATCGAATTTCCCTCTGGATGATACGGAGAGGAGTACCGCAATGCAACACCCAAACTTCCCATAGCTTCCTTGTAAGCCCGAGAGCTAAACGGGGGGCCACAGTCAGAATGTAATGTGCCTATTGCATATGTCCCTATAAAGGCTCGCAAATCCTTTATAACAGTTCGAGCATCAGCCGAGTGCTGGGGCCAAACCCATAGAAATCTAGAGCATGAATCCACTGCCACCAAGATGTATTTGAAAGCCCCATCAGATTGTAAGGGGCCACAGTGGTCCAAATAGACACATGCGAGCGGTCTGTCTGATATCAGTAGTGGTGTTTGTGACCGACATGCTACGGTGGAACCCTTCATCTGCTGACAGATGTCACACTTAAGGACAAAGCCCTTGGTCTGCTTGGTTAAACCGGGCCACCAATAGTGTTGTTTCAGTAAAGAAATTGTTGCAGTTATACCTGCGTGTGCTGATCCCAGACCCTAGTGTGCAGCTAAAATTAAACCTAATCTGTGATCCATATTTGGTATTTCTCTATCCCCCCACTCCTGGAAACTGAGCATACAGTATGTTTTGCTCAACTAACTTGTAGGAGTATTTGAGTGTGAAGCCTTTTGGCAAGGCTGAGCAGTTTTTACACGTAGCGATGACAGCTACCATTATCTGTCCATCTATCCTCATGCTAGAACGAGTGATTGCAGCAACGGCAGCAGTTCTCACTGTTGCCTTGGCGGCTTCATCAGCCAATTAATTCCCTTCAACGTGCACGCCAACACGCTGATGACTCAGCGTATGAATCACATGAGCCTGTGGCAAGCCTTTTTTCAGCTCTGCACTTGTTCCCAAAGCAACATGTGCTTTATTGTTCAACCTTTGAAATCTCTGAGCCCATTCTGGCCCCAATAGTGAAGATATTTGTTGCATGACTGGACACAGTAAAATGAATCGTACACAATAAGTGTGGGGAATTCTCAATCTGTACTTTTAGCGCCAGTTTCAGGGCTTTTAGTTCTGCCAGCTGTGCCGTGCAATCTCCTAGAGATTGCGTATGTGCATTGCTGGGATGGAACTTACAGTCCCGCATACGACCCTTTACAATTTCACAAGCTGCGCTGTATTGCTGTTTACTTCCTACGGCATGCTGAGCAGAACAGTCAGTGTAAATTATGTATTCATACTGATCTAGAGGCATTATTTCATTCAGGAGAGGATATTCTTCTTCATACTGCAAAAATGCTTGTGTTTTTAATGTAGAATCAAATTTGTAATCTACATCTGTTGCAGTGAGAGAATTAGCCCATTGTATCCATCATGGATGCAATGCTTTTGCGTTTGGAACGCTTGCTTTTGTAACAGCCTCTAAGGTTGGTACTGGAGTCACAACAATTATTTGTTTCCCCTGAGATAGTGCTCTTTCCCTCACTACAGCAGGCTGTACCGCTATTAGTATTTTTTCAGTTGATTCAAAATGCATTTCAGCGTTCGTGTACAAATGAGATTTGTATGCAATGGGTACAGTTTTGCCTTCATTGAAGGTTATGTAAGTGTACTCAGATTGACCCGCTATTACACGGATCACCAAATTCGTGGAGTTTACATGTGTGTGTAAGTGTTTGGAAGCTATCATGTCAGCTTGTAAGGAACAAATAATTTCTGTATGTTCCTGTGTCCAATGTCGAACTGAGAAATCAGGTCTCATTAAGTAATAGAAAGGTTTTACTTTTTCTGCGTAATCCAAAATGTATGTCCTGCCAAAATCTAAGAATCCCAAAATGGACTGTAGATTTTTCAGAGTCTTTGGAGGTTGGAGCAGTGCACATTTCTCTAAAAAAGTAGCTGCAAGGCCTTTCCCTTCACTTGAGAGCTCATATCCTAAAAATAGGACATTGAGGTGGGCAATTTTTGATTTTTTAAAGTTACATTTGTAGCCCTCAGAGGCGAAACCCAGAATAATATTGTTCACCCTGTTCAAAGGATCCAATAGTTCATTGTCCGTCAGATAAATATCATCTACATAGGACAATGCCTCCTCATCAAAATTTTGAAGACGCTCTGATACTCTTGCTGAAAACAACCTGGGGCTATTCCTATACCCTTGGGGCAATCTACAGAATTGATTCTGGGAGCCTAGGGCTGAAAATGCTGTCAAGTATCTGCTCTCAGGCCCTATATTTTGCAAAAGAATCCATCTGAGATATCTAGTGTTGTTTTTTATTTCTTCTGCACAATGTTAGTCATTAATGCGGCACTGTGTGCATTTTGTACTGCAAATGTCTTTGTGCATGTGTTCAAATGCCTGTAGTCTAAAACTAGATGGTATAAATTGTTGGGTTTTATTACGGGAAACAAAGGATCATTCATGGATGAGGTGCAATTTTCAATAACACCTTGGTATTCAAGTTGATCTAAGATCTCCCTGACTTGCTTTTTTGAGTCATGTTTTATTGGGTACTGTCTCTGTGGAGTTGGAGTAGTTTTAACTGGGATTTCATGGTGAGGTGACTCAGTATCCCACCCTACATGATTGCTGTATAATGCAGGAGCTAGTGCTACCGCCCACTCCTGCGCGTATGAATGTTTTAGTGATTCTGGAACGAGGTCGGAGAATGCTGGAATAATTACTGTTTCTCCTTTTGGGCAGTCCATAATGCATTCAGGTGGGCAATCTTTTTCAGCCAAAAGGATATCATATCCATATGTCAGGTTTTCCCAAAAGAGACCTTTCACTTTCCTTGGATTGTCCCCCTCCATCTGGAGTGTTATTTCGTGTAACTGATGTGGGACGCTTACCCTTGTATCAGGTGGTTCCACCTTGATATGTTCATTCAACGCTGCTGTCACCAGAAATTCCATCAGGTTCTGGCGAGCTATTGTTACTTCGGCTGCACTCTCTAGCATCGTCAGAACCCATTTCCCTTTCAGAAGTTGAGTCCTCAGTAGCCTGGGCATTTATTATTTTAAGGCCAGCTACATTCTTCTTTTTAAATTGAGGTTTGGTTTTGGGTTTATCTTCTTGTTTGATAAGGTAGTCTGAAGTGTGATGTGTGTCTCTTGGCTTAACTCGCTCTTCTGATCTGCATTCTGACCATCCTTCCCTCTAGGAGTTTTTTGATGAACCATGAAAGGAATGAGAGGAACGTGTATTAGTATCCTGATACCTGTCAGGTTTTTTAATGCTATCAGGGTTCCTAAGGTTATACTTCCTGTCTGAGGGCTCCTGTTGAGGAGACACACCCCGTGATTGCGATGCATTCTGCCTATCTGTTTGTTGTTTATTATCCCATTTCTTCTTAGATGAATCCGGGGCTTGCTTGGAGTTATCCTTTTCAGGATTACCCATTAATTGTGGTTTTATAGGTCAAGCCCCCAAATTATCTCTACCAAGCGACTCATAGGTCTCTTCGATAATTTTAGGTAATTCCTTCTCCTGTTGTGCAGGAGTGTATTCCCTCAGGTGTTGGTGTATAGCCACAGCTGCTGCCTCCTTATATGTTTGCTAACATAATCGTTGATACCTGGGAAAAATTGCTTATCAATTTCATCCCTAAGTCCAGGGCAGGTTCTGCCCCGTACTCATTCTGTATTTGTTTGAATACCTCTGCTTTTACTGCCATTGATGGGGTACCCTGTGTTCTGGTATAGATGGCAGCAAAAACTGTACCCCATGTGGTACAATCCTCTATCGGGGGGGTATCCCCATTGGCAAGCAAATTGTCAGTATTCTGTGTTTTTCTTGCGGACCTGTGTGTGGAAACACTACCTCAAGCTGTGCTATTTTCTGTGCTATCCAGAATGGCATTTGCTCACATTTAGTGGGCATTCTTCCCATAATCACGTTCAGCGTTTGTGGGGTGATTTTTGTTGTGGTGCCTTGTAGTTGACCTGTGGGAGTAACCCTTGTGGGTTAAAGTGCGAGGGTCCACATTACAAACTATGTAAGATTCCTATAAAGTTTTATTATTTTTTTGTGAAGTGGACGCAAGTCTGCTGCTGCTAATGTGTCTATCTCTGGATGCGGTGTGTATGCAGCTAGAACTGGCCATGTTGTTCCATCTCTGCTGAGCTGGCTGAGTCTCACTTTTTCTTTAGTATGTGGGAGGGCACCTTAAAACCAGTTTGTATCTTCCTGGTATGTTAACAGGACTTCTATGTCCTTTTATGGATTGTGTTCATCTGGTCTTTCATCCGGAGTATAAAAATGAAATGTATTTGTATGTGCATCTGCAGATGGGAATTTGACCAAAGAATAAAATTCCTCTGTCCTGATTGCCTCGTGTGCTTCAATCGCAAAGGTAACGGCCCCTCCTAACGCTGAGAGACCAAAATTGTCTAATTTTGCAGCAAGTGCATTTCTGCAATTTTCTGAAATGTTTATAGCACCTTCCTGCTCAGCTTTCTCCCTACCGGTACCAGCATTGCCACCAGCACCAGTGTCTGCTGTCTGAGACATTATGGGTGGAAGTTTATAAATAATAAAAAAGATAAGGTTTCGCACAATATGGGGAACTATGTCCTTCAAGCTTGAATAAACCTACAGCCAATACATAGGATATACACCTACTCTGCTGTGGCAGATTTTCCCTCCGTACTCCATACATCTCTGGATAAGTGTGAGTAGGGGTCTCTGAGAAAAGCATGACTGAACTACTCAGATTTGACCGTTAAATAAGAACCAAACCAAAGTTGGCGGCACCATGTCGTGTAGTTCCTACAAATCTGTATAGGATCTGTGCGTTTAGACAACATAAACTAAGGAATTGGTGTCCAGACTGATTCCAGACACCCCCAGAGGATATTTTAGTCTGTAGACCAACTAGCTCATAGTGCCACTATAAGCCCTCCAACCTTGCCAAGGAGTGAATAGTTTCTGGCAACTATCGAACATGACAACCCTCACCCCTCTTGGGATTGTGGAAACAGTACAGTGTTTTTCGCTCAGTCACTCGTGCTTACTTTGTCTCAGATGCAAAAGAAACAATTGATGGACGGAATGCTGGACAATGCAAACATTCACCCCCAGTCACAAGGATCTGGGTTAAATCCATCATTCTTTTGCTCACCACACCACCCCAGTTTGGACCCAGCCATATGCAAATCAGTCTTGACCCTGTTCCTTGTGGGAACAGTCCAGCCCGAACTGCCAAGCCAGGTCCTCCCTGGACTGGAAACAAGCATCCTGGGACCGGTTTCAGGGCATCACCCTTCATCAGCCAGGCTAGCTTGAATCCAGTGGTGTAGTGAGCACGGGACCCATGTCTGGGCATACCCTTCCCACTTAGGGCGAAATATGCAAAAGAAACAATTGATGGACAGAATGCTGGACAATGCAAACATTCACCCCAGTACAGAGATCTGGGCCTAAATCCATCATTTTTTTGCTCACCATGCCATTCCAGTACACCTGCTTGCAACTGTTCATCCCTGAACCGTACCACTCATGCAATCACACGTGCCCAGCATCTGTTGCTCCCTGGATCCCTCACACTGAAGTGATCACATGTCTCCTACATCTCTCACTTCCTGGATCCCCTGCACTGATGCATTCGCATAGGCCTTGCATCTTTCCCTTCAAGTATCGCTCACACTGATGCAATCACATGTGCCCGCATCTCTTCATCCATGGATCCCTCGCACTGATGCAATCACATCTGCCCTGCATCTCTTCTTCTTGGATCACTAGCACTGATGCAATCACATGGGCCCGCATCTCCTCCTCCATGGATCCTTCGCACTGATGCAATCACGTGCCCTACATCTCCTCCTCCCTGTATCCCTCGCACTGATTCAATGACATGTGCCATGCTTATTTTCCTCCCTGGATCCCTCGCACTGATACAATCACATGTGCCTCACATCTCCCCCTCCATGGATCCCTCACACTGATGCTATGACATGTGCCCCACATCACTACCTCCCTGTATCCCTCTCACACTGATGCAATCACATGTCCTTCATATCTCCTCCTCCATGGATCCCTTGCACTGATGCAATCACATGTGCCCCACATCTCCTCCTCCATGGATCCCTCACACTAATGCTATCACATGTGCCCTGCATCTCTTCCTCTAAGTATCGCTCACACTGATGTTATCACATGTGCCCCACATCTCTCACTCCCTGCATCCCTGGTGCTGATGCTATCACATGTGCCCTGCATCTCTTCCTCAATGTATCTCTCGTACTGATGCTATTACATGTGCCCGCATCTCTTCCTTCAAGTATCGCTCATACTGATGCCATCATATGTGCCCCGCATCTCCCACTCCATGGATCCCTCGCACTGATGCAATCACATGTGCCCCGCATCTCTCACTCCCTGGATCCCTGGCACTGATGCTATCACATGTGCCCCGCATCTCCCCCTCCATGGATCCCTTGCACTGATGTAATCACATGTTCCCCACATCTCTCCCTCCCTGCATCCCTCGCACTGATTCTATGACATGTGCGCTGTAGCTCTTCCTCCATGGATCCTTTGCACTGATGCAATCAGATGTACCACGCATCTCTTCCTCAATGGATCCCTAGCACTGATGCTCTCACATGAGCCTGCATCTCTCATTCCCTGGATCCCTCTCACTGATTCAATTACATGTGCCTTATATCTCCTCCCCCTTGGATCCCTTGCACTGATTCCATCACATGTGCTCACATCTCCCCCTCCATGGATCCCTCGCACTGATTCTATCACATGTGCCCTGCATTTCTTCCTCCAAGTATCACTCACACTGATTTTATCACATGTGCCCCACATCTCTCACTCCCTGGATTCCTCGCACTGATGCTATGACATGTGCCCAACATCACTTCCTCCCTGGATCCCTCTCACAATGATGCAATCACATGTGCCTCATATCTCCTACTCCATGGATCCCTTGCACTGATACAATCACAGTTGTCCCGCATCTCCTCCTCCATGGATCCCTCACACTGATGCTATCACATGTGCCCTGCATCTCTTCCTCTAAGTATCGCTCACACTAATGTTTTCACATGTGTCCCACATCTCTCAATCCCTGGATCCCTGGTGCTGATGCTATCTCATGTGCCCTGTATCTCTTCCTTAATGTATCCCTCATACTGATTCTATCACATGTGCCCTGCATCTCTTCCTCCAAGTATCGCTCATACTGATGTCATCACATGTGTCCTGCATCTCCCACTCCATGGATCCATCACACTGATGCAATCACATGTGCCATGCATTTTTCATTCCCTACGTCCCTCACACTGATGCTATGACATGTGCCCCGTAGCTCTTCCTCCATGGATCCCTCGCACTGATGCAATCAGATGTGCTCCACATCTCTTCCTCAATGGATCCCTAGAACTGATGCAATCACATGTACCCTGCATTTCTTCCTCCATGGATCCCTAACACTGATGCAATCACATGTACCCTGCATTTCTTCCTCCATGGATCCCTAACACTGATGCACTCACATGTGCCCCACATCTCTCACTCCCTGGATCCCTGGCGCTGATGCTATCACATGTGCCTTGCATCTCTTCCTCCAAGTATCGCTCATACTGATGCCATCACATGTGCCCCGCATCTCCCAGTGCATGGATCCCTCTCACTGATGCAATCACATGTGCCCTGCATCTCTCACTCCCTGGATCCCTGGCACTGCAGCTATCACATGTGCCCTGCATCTCCCCCTCCATGGATCCCTTGCACTGATGCAATCAAATGTGCCCTGCATCTCTCACTCCCTGCATCCCTCACACTGATGCTATGACATGTGCCCCGTATCTCTTCCTCCATGGATCCCTCGCCCTGATGCAATCAATTGTGCCCCACATCTTTTCCTCAATGGATCCCTCTTTTAGAAAAGAAATGTTTCTGCTTGTGCATTATTCTATGTAAGTTAGCATTCGCGGCACCATTTTCTGTTTAGACGCCATTTTGAGTTATAATCGAAACTAATCCCTTGTTATTTCTGAGAATAGGCCTTTACTAAATTTAATTTCTCCAGGGCAGATTTTTGCCTCACTAATGAATAGAGTGTTCTTATTAGCGCATACCTTTCCCTATGATAGATGCCTTCTCCCACTTGTCTAGTGGCGGGTACGGGCAGAGCAACCTTGAGTAGTACATAATATGTGCCCGCCATTTGAATCTAAACGTATCCTCTGTATTTCACTGTTTAGCTGCATCTGCTTGGAAAATTCCACTATGGGCGTGCCTTCATTGGTTTTGAAATGTATATAATGTATCTTTATGCTTGCTGATGTCAGTCCCTCTGCAACACTCCAAGCGACTGAATAAACAGATATTGGTTTGTATTCTCTACTGTCTGACCGACTCTTTATTTTGTATGGAAGGCTGAGAGGTGGTCATTAGTGACCAGAGTGACCAGAATCGGGCCACTTCCTTCACCTCACACTGATGCAATCACATATACCCCACATCTCTAACTCCCTGGATCCCTCTCACTGATGCAATCACATGTGCCCCACATCTCCCCCTCCATGGATCCCTTACACTGATGCAATCACATGTGCCCCACATTTCTCCCTCCCTGCATTCCTCACACTGATTCTATGACATGTGCCCTGTAGCTCTTCCTCCATGGATCCTTCGCAATGATGCAATCACATGTTCCCCGCATCTCCTTCTCCATGGATCCTTCACACTGATGCAATCAGATGAGCCCTACATCTCCTCCTCCCTGAATCCCTCGCACTGATTCAATGACATGTGCCCTGCTTCTCTTTCTCCCTGAATCCCTCGCACTGGTACAATCACACCTGCCCAGCATCTCTTCCTCAGTGGATCCCTTGTACTGATGCAATCACGTGTGCCTCACATCTCCCACTCCATGGATCCCTCTGACTGGTGCTGTGACTTGTGCCACATATCTCTTCCTCCATGGATCCCTTGCACTGAAGCATTCACATTTGTCCCAAATATCCTCCTCCTTGGATCCCTCATACTAATGCAAGCAGCTGTACCCCGCATCTCCTCCTCCCTGGATCCGTCGCTCTGATGCTATGACATGTGCCCCCATCTCTTATTCCCTGGATCCCTCTCACACTGATGCTATCACATGTGCCTCATATCTCCTCCTCCAAGGATCCCTTGCACTGATGCAGTTACAGGTGCCCCACATCTCCTCCTGCATGGATCCCTCACACTGATGCTATCAATGTGCCCTGCATCTCTTCCTCTAAGTATCGCTCACACTGATATTATCACATGTGCCCCACATCTCTCACTCCCTGGATCCCTGGCGCTGATGCTATCAAATGTGCCCTGCATCTCTTCCTCAATGTATCCCTCTTACTGATGCAATCACATGTGCACAGCATCTCCTCCTTCATTGTTCCCCCTCACTGATGCAATCACATGTGCACCACATCTTTTCCTCCAAGTATCGCTCATACTGATGCTATCACATGTGCCCCGCATCTCCTATTCTCTGGATCCCTGGCGCTGATGCTATCACATGTGCTGTGCATCTCTCATTCCCTGAATCCCTCACACTGATGCTATCACATGTGCCCCGCATCTCTCACTCCCTGGATCCCTGGCGCTGATGCTATCACATGTACCCTGCATATCTTTCTCCAAGTATCGCTCATACTGATGCCATCACATGTGCCCCGCATCTCTCCCTCCCTGCATCCCTCACACTGATTCTATGACATGTGCCCTGTAGCTCTTCCTCCATGCAATCTTCGCACTGATGACAATCACATGTGCCACGCATCTTTTCCTCAATGGATCCCTGGCACTGATGTAATCACATGTGCCCGCATCTCTTATTCCCTGGATCCCTCTCACTGATGAAATTACATGTGCCCCGCATCTCCCGCTCCATGGATCCCTTACACTGATGCAATCACATGTGCCCCACATCTCTCCCTCCCTGCATCCCTCACACTGATTCTATGACATGTGCCCTGTAGCTCTTCCTCCATGGAACCTTCACACTGATGCAATCAGATGTACCACGCATCTCTTCCTGAATGGATCCCTAGCACTGATGCTATCACTTGTGCCCGCATCTCTCATTCCCTGGATCCCTCTCACTGATGCAATCACATGTTCCTTATATATCCTCCCCCTTGGATCCCTTGCACTGATACCATTACATGTGCTCACATCTCCCTATCCATGGATCCCTCGCACTGATGCTATCACATGTGCCCTGCATCTCTTCCTCCAAGTATCGCTCACACTGATTTTATCGCATGTGCCCGCATCATTCACTGCCTGGATCCCTCTCACTGATGTTATGACATGTTCCCCACATCACTTCCTCCCTAGATCCCTCTCACACTAATGCAATTACATGTGCCTCATATCTCCTACTCCATGGATCCCTTGCACTGATACAATCACATGTGCCCCACATTTCCTCCTCCATGGATGGCTCACACTAATGCTATCACATGTGCCCCGCATCTCTTCCTCTAAGTATCGCTCACACTGATGTTTTCACATTTGCCCCACATCTCTCACTCCCTGGATCCCTGGTGCTGATGCTATCACATGCGCTCTGCATCTCTTCCTCAATGTATCCCTTATACTGATGCAATCACATGTGCACCGCATCTTCTCTTTCATGTATCCCTCGCACTGATGCTATCACATGTGCCCGCATCTCTTCCTCCAAGTATCACTCATACTGATGCCATCATGTGACCCTGCATCTCCCACCCCATGGATCGCTCGCACTGATGCTATGACATGTGCCCTGTATCTCTTCCTCCATGGATCCCACACACTGATGCAATCAGATATGCTCCACATCTCTTCCTCAATGGATCCCTAGAACTGATGCAATCACATGTACCCCACATTTCTTCCTCCATGGATCCCTCACACTGATGCACTCAAATGTACTCCACATCTCTCACTCCCTGGATCCCTGGCGCTGATGCTATCACGTGTGCCCTGCATCTCTTCCTCCAAGTATTACTCATTCTGATGCCATCACATAAGCCCTGCATCTCCCAGTCCATGGATCCCTGGCACTGATGCTATCACATGTGCCCCGCATCTCCCCCTCCATGGATCCCTTGCACTGATGCAATCATATGAGCCCTGTATCTCTCACTCCCTGCATCCCTCACACTGATGCTATGACATGTGACCTGTATCTCTTCCTCCATGGATCCCTCGCCCTGATGCAATCAATTGTGCCCCGCATCTCTCCCTCCCTGGATCCCTCTCACTGATGCAATCACATGTGTCCCGCATCTCCCCCTCCATGGGTCCCTTACACTGATGCAATCACATGTGCACCACATTTCTCCCTCCCTGTATCCCTCACACTGATTCTATGACATGTACCCTGCATTTCTTCCTCCATGGATCCCTCACACTGATGCAATCACAGGTGCCCCACATCTCTCCCTCCCTGGATCCCTCTCACTGATGCAATCACATGTGCCCCGCATCTCCCCCTCCATGGGTCCCTTACACTGATGCAATCACATGTGCACCACATTTCTCCCTCCCTGTATCCCTCACACTGATTCTATGACATGTGCCCTGTAGCTCTTCCTCCATGGATCCTTCGCAATGATGCAATGACATGTGCCCCGCATCTCCTCCTCCAAGGATCCTTCACACTGATGCAATCAGATGTGCCCTACATCTCCTCCCTGAATCCCTCACACTGATTCAATGACATGTGTCCTGCTTCTCTTCCTCCCTGAATCCCTCGCACTGATACAATCACATCTGCACAGCATCTCTTCCTCACTGGATCCCTTGTACTGATGCAATCACGTGAGCCTCACATCTCCCCCTCCATGGATCCCTCTGACTAGTGCTGTGACTTGTGCCACGTATATCTTCCTCCATGGATCCCTCGCACTGAAGCATTCACATGTGCCCCAAATATCCTCCTCCATGGATCCCTTGTACTAATGCAAGCAGCTGTACCCCGCATCTCCTCCAACCTGGATCCATCGCACTGATACAGTCACATGTGCCCGCATCTCTTATTCCCTGGATCCCTATCACAATGATGCAATCACATGTGCCTCATATCTCCTCCTCCATGGATCCCTTGCACTGATGCAATCACAGGTGCCCCACATCTCTCCCTCCACGGATCTCTTGTACTGATGCAATCACATGTGCCTGGTATCTCTTCCTCCCTGGATCCCTCGCACTGATACAATCACATTTGCCCAGCATCTCTTCCTCACTGGATCCCTCGCACTGATGAAATCACATGTGCCTCACATCTCCCTCTCCATGGATCCCTCTCACTAATGGTATGACATGTGCCCTACATCACTACCTTCCTGTATCCCTCTCACACTGATGCAATCACATGTGCCTCATATCTCCTCCTCTATGTATCCCTTGCACTGATGCAATCACAGGTGCCCCGCATCTCCTCCTGCATGAATCCCTCACACTGATGCAATCACATATGCCCCACATCTCTCACTCACTGGATCCCTCTCACTGATGCAATCACATGTGCCCCACATTTCTCACTCCCTGAATCCTTGGTGCTGATGCTATCACATGTGCCTGCATCTCTTCCTCAATGTATCCCTTGTACTGATGCAATCACATGTGCACCGTATCTTCTCCTTCATGGATCCCCCTCATTGATGCTATCACATGTGCCCCGCATCTTTTCCTCCAAGTATCGCTCATACTGGTGCTATCACATGTGCCCCTCATCTCTCACTCCCTGGATCCCTGGTGCTGATGCTATCACATGTGCCCCGCATATCTTTCTCCAAGTATCACTCATACTGATGCCATCACATGTGCCCTGCATCTCACTCAATGGATCCCGTGCACTGATGCAATCACATGTGCCCTGTATCTCTCCCTCCATGGATCCCTTGCACTGATTAAATTAGATGTGCCCCACATCTATTCCTCAGTGGATCCCTTGAACAGATGCAATCACATGTACCCCGCATTTCTTCCTCCATGGATCCCTCACACTGATGCAATCAAATGTGCCCCACATCTCTCACTCCCTGGATCCCTCTCACTGATGCAATCACATGTGCCCCACATCTCCCCCTCCATGGATCACTTACACTGATGCAATCACATGTGCTCGCATCTATTAATCCCTGGATCCCTCTCACTGATGCAATCATATGTGCCTTATATTTCCTCCCCCATGGGTCCCTTGCACTGATACTGCACTGATACAATCACATGTGCCCTGCATCTCTCCCTCCCTGCATCCCTCACACTGATTCTATGACATGTGCCTTGTAGCTCTTCCTCCATGGAACCTTCGCACTGATGACAATCACATGTGCCACGCATCTCTTCCTCAATGGAACCCTAGCACTGATGCAATCACATGTGCCTGCATCTCTTATTCCCTGGATCCCTCTCACTGATGCAATCACATGTGCCTTATATCTCCTCCCCATGGATCTCTTGCAGTGATACAGCACTGATACAATCACATGTGCCCCACATCTCCCCCTCTATGGATCCTTCAGACTGATGCTATCATGTGTGCCCTGCATCTCCTTCTCCATGGATCTCCCTCACTGATGCTATCACATGTGCTCCACATCTCCCCTTCCATGAATCCCTTGCACTGATGCTGTCACATGTGCCCCACATCTCTTCCTCCAAGTATCGCTCACACTGATGTTATCACATGTGCTCTGCATCTCTCACTCCCTGGATTCCTCGCACTGATGCTATGAGATGTGCCCCGCATCTTTTCCTCCAAGTATCGCTCATACTGATTCTATCACATGTGCCCCGCATCTCTCACTCCCTGGATCCCTGCCGCTGATGCTATCACATGTGCCCCACATCTCTTCCTCCAAGTATTGCTCATACTGATGCCATAACAGGTGCCCTGCATCTCTCACTCCCTGGATCCCTGACACTGATGCTATGACATGTGCCCTGTATCTCTTCCTCCGAGGATTCCTTGCACTGATTCAATCAGATGTGCCCCACATTTCTCACTCACTGGATCCCTCTCACTGATGCAATCACATGTGCCCTGTATCTCTTCCTCCATGGATCACTTGCACTGATTCAATCAGATGTGTCCACATCTCTTCCTCAATGGATCCCTTGCACTGATGCAATCACATGTGCCCTGCATCTCTCACTCCCTGGATCCCTGACACTGATGCTATGACATGTGCCCTGTATCTCTTCCTCCGAGGATTCCTTGCACTGCTTCAATCAGATGTGCCCCACATTTCTCACTCACTGGATCCCTCTCACTGATGCAATCACATGTGCCCTGTATCTCTTCCTCCATGGATCACTTGCACTGATTCAATCAGATGTGTCCACATCTCTTCCTCAGTGGATCCCTAGAACTGATGCAATCACATGTACCCCGCATTTCTTCCTCCATGGATCCCTCTCACTGATGCAATCACATGTGCCCCACATCTCTCACTCCCTGGATCCCTCTCACTGATGCAATCACATGTGCCCCACATCTCTCACTCCCTGGATCCCTCTCACTGATGCAATCACATGTGCCCCACATCTCCCCCTTCATGGATCCCTTACACTGATGCAATCACATGTGCCCACATCTGTTATTCCCTGGATCCCTCTCACTGATACAGCACTGATACAATCACACGTGCCCTGCATCTCTCCCTCCCTGCATCCTTCACACTGATTCTATGACATCTGCCGTGTAGCTCTTCCTCCATGGAACCTTCACACTGATGACAATCACATGTACCACGCATCTCTTCTTCAATGGATCCCTAGCACTGATGCAATCACATGTGCCTGCATCTCTTATTCCCTGGATCCCTCTCACTGATGCAATCACATGTGCCTTATATCTCCTCCTACATAGATCCCTTGCACTGATACAGCACATGTGCTCACATCTCCCCCTCCATGGATCCCTCGCACTTATTCTTTCACATGTGCCCTGCATCTCTTCCTCCAAGTATCGCTCACACTGATTTTATCACATGTGTCCCGCATCTCTCACTCCCTGGATTCCTTGCACTGATGCTATGACATGTGCCCAACATCACTTCCTCCCTGGATCCCTCTCACAATGATGCAATCACATGTGCCTCATATCTCCTACTCCATGGATCCCTTGCACTGATACAATCACATGTGCCCCGTATCTCCCCCGTTATGGATCAATAACACTGATGCTATCATGTGTGCCCTGCATCTCCTTCTCCATGTATCTCCCTCACTGATGCTATCGCATGTGCTCCGCATTTCCCCCTCCATGGATCCCTCGCACTGATACTATCACATGTGCCTCGGATCTCTTCCTCCCTGGATTCCTCGCACTGATACTATCACATGTGCCCTGCATCTCTTCCTCCAAGTATCGCTCATACTGATGCCATCACATGTGCCCTGCATCTCTCACTCCCTGGATCCCTGGCGCTGATGCTATCACATGTGCCCCGCATCTCCCCGTCCATGGATCCCTTGCACTGATGCAATCACATGTGCCCGCATCTCCCATTCCATGGATCCCTTGCACTGATGCAATCACATGTACCCAGCTTCTCTCACTCCCCGTGTCCCTCACACTGATGCTATGACATGTGCCCCGTAGCTCTTCCTCCATGAATCCCTCGCCCTGATGCAATCAATTGTGCCCCACATCTCTTCCTCAATGGATCCCTAGAACTGATGCAATCAAATGTACCCTGCATTTCTTCCTCGATGGATCCCTCACACTGATGCAATCACATGTGCCCCACATCTCTCACTCCCTGGATCCCTCTCACTGATGCAATCACATGTTCACCGCATCGCCCCCTCCATGGGTCCCTTACACTGATGCAATCATGTGTCCCACATTTCTCTCTCCCTGCAACCATCACACTTATTCTATGACATGTGCCCTGTAGCCCTTCCTCCATGGATCCTTCGCACTTATGCAATCACATGTGCCCCGCATCTCCTCCTCCATGGATCCTTCACACGGATGCAATCAGATGTGCCCTACATCTCCTCCTCCCTGAATCCCTCGCACTGATTTAATGACATGTGCCCTGCTTCTCTTCCTCCCTGAATCTCTTGCACTGATACAATCACATCTGCCCAGCATCTCTTCCTCACTGGATCCCTTGAACTGATGCAATCACGTGTGCCTCACATCTCCCCCTCCATTGATCCCTCTGACTGATGCTATGACTTGTGCCCTGTATCTCTTCCTCCATGGACCCCTCACACTGAAGCATTCACATGTGCCCCAAATATCCTCCTCCATGGATCCCTCGTACTAATGCAAGCTGCTGTACCCCGCATCTAATCCTCCCAGGATCCGTCGCACTGATACAGTCACATGTGCCCGCATCTCTTATTCCCTTGATCCCTCTCACACTGATGCAATCACATGTGCCACATATCTCCTCCTGCATTGATCCCTTGCACTGATGCAATCACAGGTGCCCCACATGTCCCCCTCCATGGATCTCTTGCACTGATGCAATCACATGTTCCTGCATCTCTTATTCCCTGGATCCCTCTCACTGATGTAATCACATCTGGCTTATATCTCCTTCCCCATGGGTCACTTGCACAAATACAGCACTGATACAATCACATGTGCCCCCATCTCTCCCTCCCTGCATCCCTCACACTGATTCTATGACATGTGCCCTGTAGCTCTTCCTCCATGGAACCTTTGCACTGATGACAATCACAGGTGCCACGCATCTCTTCCTCAATGGATCTGAGCACTGATGCAATCACATCTGCCCGCATCTCTTATTCACTGGATCCCTCTCACTGATGCAATCACATGTGCCTTATATCTCCTGCCCCGTGGATCCCATGCACTGATACAGCACTGATACAATCTCCACCTCTATGGATCCCTCACACTGATGCTATCACATGTGCCCTGCATCTCCTTCTCCATGGATCTCCCTCCCTGATGCTATCACATGTGATCCGCATCTCCCCCTCCATGGATCCCTCGCATTGATGCTCTCACATGTGCCCCGGATCTCTTCCTTAATGTATCCCTCGTACTGATGTAATCACATGTGCCCCGCATCTCTTTCTCCAAGTATCACTCATACTGATGTCATCACATGTGCCCTGCATTTCCCACTCTCTGGATCCCTGGCGCTGATGCAATCACATGTGCCCACATCTCTTATTCCCTGGATCCCTCTCACTGATGCAATCACATGTGCCTTATATCTCCTCCCCCTTGGATCCCTTGCACTCATACAATCACATGTGCCCCGCATCTCCCACTCCATGGATCCCTCACACTGATGCTATCACATGTGCCCTGCATATCCTTCTCCATGGATCTACCTCACTGATGCTATCACAATTGCCCCACATCTCCTCCCCTATGGATCCCTCACACTGATGCTAACACATGTGCCCCGCATCTCTACCTCCAAGTATCGATCACATTGATGTTATCACATATGCCCTGCATCTCTCACTCCATGGATCCCTCGCACTGATGCTTTGAGATGTGCCCCGCATCTATTCCTCCAAGTATCGCTCATACTGATGTTATCACATGTGCCTCGCATCTCTCACTCCATGGATCCCTCGCACTGAAGCATTCACATGTGCCCCAAATCTCCTCCTACATGGATCCCTCGTACTAATGCAAGCAGCTGTCCCCCGCATCTCCTACTCCCTGAACCCCTCGCACTGATGTTATCACATGTGCCCTGCATCTCTCACTCCCTGGATGCCTCGTCCGATGCCATCACATGTGCCTCATATCTCCTCCTCCATAGATCCCTTGCACTGATACAATCCCATGTATCCCACAGCTCCTCCTCGCTAGATCCCTCGCACTGATGCTATGACATGTGCCCCACATCACTTCCTCCCTGGATCCCCCTCACACTAATACAATCACATGTGCCCCACATCTCCCCCTCCATGGATCCTCACACTGATGCTATCACATGTGCCCCGCATCTCTTCCTCTAAGTATTGCTCACACTGATGTTATCACATGTGCCCCACATCTCTCACTACCTGGATCCCTGGCGCTGATGCTATCACATGTGCCCTGCATCTCTTCTTCAATGTATCCCTCGTACTGATGCAATCACATGTGCACCGCATTTCCTCCTTCATGGATCTCCCTCACTGATGCAATCACATGTGCCCCGCATCTCTTTCTCCAAGTATCGCTTATACTGATGTTATCACATGTGCCTCGCATCTCTCACTCCATGGATCCCTCACACTAAAGCATTCACATGTGCCCCAAATCTCCTCCTACATGGATCCCTCGTACTAATGCAAGCAGGTGTATTCCGCATCTTCTCCTCCCTGGATCCCTCGCACTGATGTTATCACATGTGCCCTGCAATTCTCACTGCCTGGATGCCGTGTCCGATGCCATCACATGTGTCTCATATCTCCTCCTCCAAAAATCCCTTGCACTGATACAATCACATGTACCCCACAGCTCCTCCTCGCTGGATCCCTCGCACTGATGCTATGACATGTGGCTCACATCACTTCCTCCCTGGATCCCTCTCACACTGATGCACTCACATGTGCCCCGCATCTCTAACTCCATGGATCTCTCACACTGATGTTTTGACATCTGCCCTTCATTTCGTCCTCCTCTTATCTCTCATATGAGCACATATACAATTTGTCTCTCAATCCACTGCTTGTGTGATAATGTCACATTTGACGTTTGTCTCTCCCTCAGTTTATTTCTCACACATGCCCTTCTTCTCTTCCTCTCCAGGTCCCTCACTCTGTATGCAGTGAAAGCTGTCCTCCTGGGTACAGGAAGGTCCCTCTGAAGGGCCAGCCCATCTGCTGCTATGACTGTGCCCTCTGCTCAGAAGGAGAGATTACCAACAAGAGTGGTAGGTGATAAAACACTGCATGCCAATCAATGGTCCTTTCCAACGACCCAAATACGAAGATTTGCACATATAAATTACTCACGAGTGTAAGTTACCTGTGTGAATCACCTCTTTAGTGTGTATTTATTTAGTTTACATATTTTCACTGTCGCTGGAACATGGAAATAAAGTTATTTGAACAGAATGATACCATTATTTTAGGAATAGCCAAAGCCAGAATTAGTCCATCGTCATCAACTAAACTGCATCTCAATCTCTCTTTCTCCTTCTCTCTCTCTCCCTACCTACTCCCAACCATCGCGCCAGGTGCCAAGATCAAGGGTGTGCCCTCTGCATGGCAGGCTAAACCAATAAAAGAGCAGCATGAAGAGAGCATTGTATGCACAGACTTTTTCAGGGATAATTGCAATGGCATGATAACTCTGGTGTTTAAAGCACTACAGGGAGAGATCTTCTTTTTGTCTAGTCACAGTTTTGACTCATGATATAGGAGCCTAGGGCCACATGTACGACCAAACATTTTTCTGAGATCTTAATTCCGACTTTTTGTGACTCGCAATTAGGAACTCGCAAAATGTGATGTACAACAGTGTCTCAGATATGGTTTGCGATTCCCAGTGGGGTCCCAATTGACATGCCTCATCAATATTCATGAGGTAGGTTGCAAATTGCGACCCATTGGGAATGGCCTGTAATCAATCACAGGGATGGTTTACAGCTGGGGTCAGCAGACCACCATGTCTGTGATTGCTTTTTAAATAAAGCATTTTTTTTTCATTGAAATGCAGCTCATTTTCCTTAAAGAAAAAAGTGATGCATTTCAAAAATAAACATGAAAAGCTACCTTTTAATTTTTCAACAGCAGGCAGTGGTCTGTAGAACCACTGTCTGCTCTTAAAAAATTTGCAACCTCCTTCACGGAGTCAATAATATATGAATGTTTTGCGACTGCATTCCGGTCGCAAAACATTCATGCATGTCTCTACGAGTCGCTTTTAGGAAGGGATGCCCTGGGCACACCCATTCCTAATATCGACTTTCAAACCCTATTTTGCAAGCCGGTAATAGCTTATCAATTTGCGAAATAGTGTTGGTACATGCCAAAAGGGGTTTTAGCCGTCACTAATGGCCCGATTCTCCATTAGCAACAGCTAAAACCTGTCATACATTTGCCCCCTGGAGTGTTAATATTCCTGCTGCAAAGCACAACGTGTGCAGTACACAGATTAGTATTTTCTGCGGATAGCTTAGTGGGTTATTGCTTTTGTCACAGAGATCCTTTTCTTATTCGGAGTTCATCAGTAACAATCCTTCTAATATAACACATTGAGCAATGAAGCCGCATCAAAGTGCTACATGCAAATAGAAAGGCATAGATTCAGAACCTTATTGTTTATACCCCTCAATCTACTGTTATTCGAAGGTTGCGAAAGAGGACTCCTTTAGGTAGCAAGACCATTTTAATAGCAATCATTGTGTTACGCTTATGGGGCAAATTTATGGTACACTTCCATGACGTAAGCTACTTTACGCCATGGAAGTCTTCCATGGGTGGTAATCAATCAATCAATCAATCATGTCACTTATAAAGCGCACAACATACCCGCGAGGGTCTCAAGGCGCTGGGGGAAGAGGGGGGTGGTGCTGCTACTGATCGAAGAGCCAGGTCTTGAGGAGTCTTCTGAAGGCCAGTAGGTCTTGGGTCTGCCGAAGGTTGGTGGGGAGGGTGTTCCAGGTCTTGGCGGCGAGGTGGGAGAAGGATCTGCCGCCGGCGGTCGTTTTCCGGATGCGGGGGACTGTGGCGAGGGCGAGGCTGGTGGAGCGGAGCTGGCGGGTGGGGGTGTAGAAGCTGAGTCGTCTGTTGAGGTAGGCTGGTCCGGAGTTGTGGAGTGCTTTGTGTGCGTGGGTGAGGAGCTTGAAGGTTATCCTCTTGTTGACAGGGAGCCTGTGCAGGTCTCTCAGGTGGGGTGTGATGTGGCTGCGTCGGGGGATGTCGAGGATAAGACGTGCAGAGGCGTTCTGGATGCGTTGCAGCCGTCTCAGGAGCTTAGCCGTCGTTCCTGCGTAGAGGGCGTTTCCGTAGTCCAGCCTGCTGGTGACGAGGGCCTGGGTGACTGTTTTTCTTGTTTCGGTGGGGATCCACTTGAAGATCCTGCGGAGCATTCGGAGGGTGTTGAAGCAGGATGAGGAAACGGCGTTGACCTGCTTAGTCATGGAGAGGGTGGGGTCGAGGATGACCCCTAGGTTGCGTGCGTGGTCGGTGGGTGTCGGGGCTGTTCCCAGTGATGTCGGCCACCAGGAGTCGTCCCATGCTGAAGGGTTGGAACCAAGGATGAGGACCTCCGTCTTGTCCGAGTTCAGCTTCAGGCGGCTGGTACTCATCCATTCGGCGATGGCCTTCATTCCTTCGTGGAGGTGGGCTTTGGCGGTGTGAGGGTCTTTGGTGAGGGAGAGGATCAGCTGGGTGTCGTCGGCGTAGGAGATGATGTTGAGGTTGTGCTGTCGGGCGACGTGGGCGAGGGGTGCCATGTAGATGTTGAACAGCGTTGGGCTGAGGGAGGAGCCTTGGGGTACGCCGCAGGTGATCTTGGTGGCTTTGGATCGGAAGGGGCGAGGCGGACGCTTTGTGTTCTGCCGGAGAGGAAGGATGTGGTCCAGTCCAGGGCCTTCTCTTGGATCCCGGCGTCGTGAAGGCGTGTTCGTAGTGTGTGGTGGCAGACTGTGTCGAAGGCGGCTGATAGGTCCAGGAGGATGAGGGCTGCTGTTTCTCCGTTGTCTAGCAGGGTCCTGATGTCATCGGTGGCGGCGATGAGGGCGGTTTCGGTGCTGTGGTTGCTGCGGAAGCCGGACTGGGAAGGGTCCAGGATGTTGTTCTCCTCGAGGTAGCGGGTCAGTTGTTTGTTGACGATTTTCTCGGTGACCTTCGCGGGGAACGGGAGCAGAGAGATGGGTCGGAAGTTCTTGAGGTCCTTGGGGTCTGCCTTGGGTTTCTTGAGTAAGGCGGTGATCTCGGCGTGCTTCCAGCTTTCCGGGAAGGTTGCTGTCTCGAAGGAGATGTTGATTATTTTCCGGAGATGGGGCGCGATGGCTGTACTGGCTTTGTTGAAGACGTGGTGAGGGCACGGGTCTAGCGGTGAGCCGGAGTGGATGGTGTTCATGATCTCGCTGGTGTCCTCGTCGTTGATGTTGGTCCAGGAGAGCAGGCGGTTGGTGGTTGTGGGGGCAGTGGTCTCGGTGGTTGCCGGGGCGGTCGTGGTGTTGAAGCTGTCGTGGATGTCGGCGATTTTGCGGTGGAAGAAGGTGGACAGTGAGTCGCACAGGTCTCGCGACGGCGGGATGTCGTTGGTGTTGGAGCTGGGGTTGGAGAGTTCCTTCACGATGTTGAAGAGCTCTTTGCTGTTGTGTGCGTTGTTGTCTAGGCGGTCTTTGAGTGAGGCCCTTTTGGCGGATCTGATGAGGTGATGGTGACTGCGGGTGGCGCTCTTGTGGGCGGCGTAGCATGGATGTTCCAATGCACTCACCCATGGATGTTGACACTAATCCCTATCTACTAACTTTATAGAAAGGGATAGGCATCACACAATTACACATCCTCAAGGCAGGCGTAAAGTTGGAGAAAATATTTCCACATTTGCATGTGTGCGGCACCATACACTACGCATACAAAGTGGTTAAATGTTAAACTTTGTCAAATAATGAATTTTGTGCTGGAAGAGTACACTTTCAGTATAAAACTTTCGCTTGACATAACTCAATCACCCTCGCACTATGGTGTAAGGGTGTGTGCATTGGTGCAAGGCAGCCTAAGGTACACCAGCACTAGAGGACAAAGCAACAGCACTATATCTTAATAGATAACTTTGGTTACTGCTCATTGTAAAAAAAAAAGTTTTTTAGCTTATTAGTTAAGATGGGGTTAGGGAGGGACAAACATCTGCCCCCAAAAAAGTAAGCCCATTGGCACTTCTGTAGTTACCATAGGCAAAAAGTTCAGAAAGCATTTGCAAATGCATTCCAGCTCAGACTTGGAATAAGCCCAGCACCACAAATGATCAACCACTGGTACTTCAAGAACCCACTATCCATATTATCGGATACAGGGACTTAAAATAACACCATATAGCAAAGAATGTTAAAATAAAATAATGTTTTTAGAATTTTAAAACATATGTATAAATGTAATTATACATAAATATTTATTATAAAATAGTTTAACACATTTTTAAGCTTAACAAAAGCATAACTTTAATTATTTACAAGTAATTTAATTTAAATTAATTGTATAGAATATGTTTTGTAGTGTGACTACATAATTAATAAATATAAACATGTTATTTAAGTATGAATTTTCTAAAATAAAATGTCAAAAATAAGTCATTTAAATTTTATATATTCAAATGATTAAATATTTAATTCAAAACTAAGATAATTGTGCTGCAGTAGTTTTTTATTCTTTTCTACTGTTAAAGTACATATATAAAATTCATTTACATTAATATTTAACATAGACATATTTTCATAATGTATTTTAAAATTTAATAAACTTTTTAAAATGTCCCTATACTTTATAATCAGGAGCTCTCCAACCAGTGGCTAAGACTTTGTGTCCAAAGTTACTAGTAGTATCATTACACTCATAAATTAAGGCTCTACCTCCTAGTTTCAGGGGATAGGGACATGTAAGTTTATGTTTATGTTTAGGGAATTTGTTGAGCGCACGTACACCAAAAGGTCTCGTGGCGCTGATTGGAGGTTGGAAGCTGTCCCGAGGTCAGATCTAACAGTAAGCTTGGGTGAACAGCCAAGTTTTCAGTTTTTTCCTGAACCCAAAGTAGTCTGGCGTTAGTCTAATATTGATCGGAAGGGAGTTCCAAAGTTTGGGGCCTAGCATAGAAAAGCGTGAGCCACCCATTCTCTTGCGCTTGAATCTAGGAGTGGTCAGCAGATTCATTGAGGCTGATCTTAGATTCCGATTGGGAAGGTACGGTGAGATCTTTGAGGAGATGAATTTAGGGCCCCTATGATGGAGTGCATTGAAAATTATGCAGCCTGTCTTGAACATAGACCGCTGAACCACGGGAAGCCAGTGAAGCAGCTTCCTCAATGGCTTAGTGTGGCAGTGTCTTGGTTGCTCAAAGATTAATCTGGCAGCTTGGTTCTGTATCAGCTGCAGTCTGTGGGTGTGATTGGCTGGGAGACCCAGATAGATAGCATTGGCGTAATCCAGCCTGGACATGAGCATGGCTAGCATGATCACCGTACTTGCCTCCCTAGGGAAGAATCTCCTGATTTTCTTAAAATTTCTTAGCTGATGGATGCATGAAGATGTAACCAGGCTAATCTGTGCGTGCATAGATAGGTTGGCGTCAATTTGGATTCCCAGGCTCTTTTCAGAGATCTTAGGGATAGGTGGAGTACCTAAAGTAGCCGGCCAGTGGCCTGACGACCAATGGTGGAGTCTGTTGTTGGAAATGACTATCTCTGTTTTATCAGAGTTCAATTTGAGGTGATTATGACTCATCCAGTCTTTAATAAATAGCATGGTGCTACGAAAAAATGCTTTAGAGTCCTCTGTCTTGTCTATTGGGAAAATCAACTGCATATCGTCTGCGTAGTTATAGACCTTAACCCTCCTGCATTGGAGGGAGTGGATCAGGGGGCAGGTGTAAAGGTTAAACAAATGGGGGGATAGGGACGAGCCCTGAGGTACAGCGCAGGTAGTATTGACCCTGGCCGAATTAAAGGATGCCAGCCTTACTGACTGGGTGCAAACTCCCAAAAATGAGATCATCCAGTCCAGGGCCGTTCCTCTCAGGCCTGCCGCTGCCATTCTATCTGCTAATATTATGTGATCCATGGTATCGAATGCAACCGACAGGTCGAGCAGGACCAGTGCCTGCGGGCACTCCTTATTTGCTCCCTCCTATAAATCATCCTCTACACTTAAGATCACTGATTCAGTCGAGTGCGATGGTCGAAAACCTGCCTGATGGAAGCCCAGGAATTTAGTCTCTTCAATGAAGGCGCATAGGAGTTTTGCTACGTGTGCTTCAAGTATTTTTGCAGGGTATAGGAGGAGCGATATGGGTCTATAGTTGCTCAGTTGATTGGGATCTACTCCAGCTTTCTTTTCAAGTGGGACTAACACTGCCTCTTTGAATGCCCGTGGGACCATGCCTTGCTCCAGAGATAGATTGAGCAGGGAGAGAAAGGTATCTGGGAAATGGGCAAAAATGTCTTTTTGTATAGACGAGGGACAAGGGTCTTTGGGTGAGCCAGATTTTACCTTGTTGCTTAATTCTGCCAGTCGATCTAGGTTTATGTTCTGAAAAGTAGAAAGAGCTGCTGGATTGGTGAGTTGCTGATGTGATTTCCAATCCTGTGAACTAAGGGTGATGGAGTTTTGTATTGCCTTAATTTTGTTCACAAAAAAGGCGTTCAAGTCGTCACATAAGGCCTGGGAAGGGGTGATGATTGGTGTGACTCGGTCGGGGTTGGATAGTTCTTTGACTATCTTAAAAATATCTTTGAATTTATTTTCTGAACTGAGAACTCTGTTTGTATAGAAGGCTTTTTTTGCCTCCAAGATAGCGGCTTTATAATCAGCAAGAGCGTTTTCATATGTCTTCCTTGCTGTAGGGGAATAGCTTCTCCGCCATTTCCATTCCGCCTGGCGGGTTTTAAGCTTTGCCGACTTTAGCTCAACTGTGAACCATTTAGAGGCCTCGTGCCGCCTCATGCAACTTTCTTTCCTTTGTAAAGGGGCATGAATTTCGCTTGCTCTTAATTGCCAGTTGGTGATAGCTGTCTCTAACTCGTCAGCATTATCTGCTCTAGGCGGTAGTGTAGATTTCAGGGTGTTATGGAACTCTGACAAATTGATACAGTTCCAGTTCCTGGTCAGCGTTTTTTGCCTGGTCAAGGGTTTAGCTAAGGATAAACCGCCTAAGGTAAAGTGTATTAAGTAGTGATCTGACCAGACACATGGCTTGAGAGTTAAGTTGTGGACCAAGATGTTGGTGGTCCACAGCTGGTCTAATGCATGTCCTTTAATGTGTGTGGGCTCAGTTATGTGTCCTTCTAGGTTCAGATTTTCCAGTAGATCTATTAAATCCTTAGAAAGTCCACACTATGTAGTATATTTACACTCTGAAATGGCAAATAGCCAAAGCTAGTAAATTGACTGCACATTGTAAGTCTAAATTTAAACATGTAGATTTGTATATTTGCCTTGTAAATAGTCAGCATAAATTCACTCTTCCATTTTTGTGTGAATTTCATACTTTTGGGTATTCATCATCATCATCATTCTTTATTTCAACTTTATATAACCATAAAAGTACAAAAATACAGCCATAATATTGATTATGTACAATTTGATTATATAAAATTTACAAGCCCTTAAAACACACAAAAAAAGATTAATCATGAATCATCTCAGCAAGAAACAATACATTATATGCCCAGATAAATTACGTTCAACAATTAAAAATAATTTGCCTCAAGATTCCACTTCTCGTATTGGTTAGCCTAAATATTAGCGCTAAAAATACCTTGGTTTAACCAATTTAAAATCCTGGATTTAAGACTGTAACATATATCTTCCAATTGTCATATGAACATTTTTCTTACACCGCATATAGAAAACAAGTATCTTGAGACAGCAAAACTATTAGTTGATGAGTATCATATTTCAGTATTCTAAGGACCATTTGCCAACTAGAAGTCCCTGCAATCTGAACTATCCACTTGTGCCTATGCTTTTTGTACACCGGACAGAAAAAAAGAATATGATCCTTGGTTTCTTCTAGTACTCCACATGTAGGGCATTTCCAATCTTGCTCCATATTCCAGGCGCTAGTAAAGACACTCAAAGGGAAGGTACCATGCCTAAATTGTAGATAAAGTTTCCTGGCTAAACCTGGCTAAATCTCATCCAAGAATATCCCTGGACTATAGACGCCTTTGATCCCAATAAATCTCTCAGTGAGAGAGCACAAGGTTACACCTGTCAATAGAGAAGAACGCTTGAACCTCCTAAAGCTGTCCACAAGTTTCCTCCTAGATGTCACCAATGCTGCTGCCACAGGGTCACGCCATAAGGATGCTACTCCAACACTAATCAAGGTTTCCCTGATATACGAGAGCCAGGGTAAACTTTTTGCCCCAGGTATTTCCAGTAGTTCCTCCAGAGCAAGTCTATAATGATATCAGCTCTGGGGTCGCACAGATTCTCCTCCAAAAGAGAAAAGGTCTTAAGCCAATTCCCTCCGTGATAGGCCTCAATCCTAAATCTGGGCTTAGCGGAATTAGGGGAGTGCTAGGGGGAAGATTTGCTAGCTGCCTGATATAATTATTTTCCACCAGTAAAATCTCTTTCACAGGCTTGTGTCCCCATAGCTCCACCCAATAGGTAATAGCTCCCAGGGCTTGGGTTTCGTAAATCTCTACCAGGGGGCTAATAGGCTTAAAAAAGGAGGCCCTTTGGACCTTAGAAAGACCACCAGTGCTCTGTGCAAGTTTCAACCTTTGTTTGCCAATGTGAAAGGACCAATCCATATACTCATTAAGAGTAAGTCCCAGATAGTCAAAGGTAGAGACTCTCTCCAAAGAGATTCCATTCAGTAAGGGGTTAGCTTGTGTAGAAGGCACTGAATTGAAGAGGATACATGTTGTCAAGACCCTGCAAAATACAAAAGGAGCTGAACTCATCTAGGATCCTTTTCATGCATATGAGAGATTTTGATAGACGTAAGGTGTCATCGGTAAACATCATGGCTGGGATTTCAGGGGAACAGATCTTAGGAGCATCATTATCTCTTACCCCATTCATAAAGTCCACCAAACCATTAATATACAAACAGAATAGGGTGGGGACCAATGCACATCCCTGACGCACTTCCCTAGCCACAGAAAATGGTTTGGAAAGCTCACCAAGTTTCACACATCAGACCTGTGCAAAATTATTCTCCTGAAACCTCCAATTTCCAAGTGTAATACATATGAATTTGTTTAACAAAATAAAATTTAAAAAACAATTTAGCAATTTTATTTTCAATTAGTATTAAACAAATTTAATTAAAACTTGAATATAATTAATGTAAATAACATTTTAATTTTTAATATATATTTTTAATATGGTAAATATTAATTGCCAAACTAATAAAAAATGTAGGTAAGAAATGTGTGTACTTTTTAAGACTTACAAACACACACACATAATTAACTAACAGTAAGCAATATCACTGGACTAATCACTAACCTTGGGTTCTGGAGCAGCCTGCTGCCTGGCGTAAAGTGCTTCAATATCTTGTCAGGGGTGATAAGTGCTATATAAATGTAATTACAATTACAATAATTTAAAAGTCTAAATAATGTAATTATTTTAAAAACATTTCCTATGGGGTGTTATATTAAGTCCCTACCACCACTATTTTATATGGGACTGTGTTTCAGAACCTGTGAATGGCCTTGTGTGGTGCTGGTCTTACTCCAAGGCTTGGCTGGTGTACATTTGCTGCTGTTGTGTCACCCTTAGCGAAGTAGAAACTTCAGAAAAGGAATTTGTGAATAACAATGGTCTTATTCCTTTCTGGGTGTTGTATGTATTAGAGTGTCGCTCCATAAACACTTCCTCACCCGTTCCTAAAGCCCTCCTTGCCCTCCCTAAACTCTTCCAATTTACCTGTACATATTCCCATTGTCCCTTTCTCATTAATTACTAAGTAGGACAGGTGGAAGTGTTGATTTCTATCCATAGGATTTTTAATTGCAATTTGTAGTAAGTAAGTTGTACTACTTTAGTGCCAATTTACACACTACAAAATGCAGTTTGTGAATTAGGCCCCTTGTGCAGGCCCCTTGTGTGCCAAGCACTGTATATAAAAAGGGAGCATCATGCCTGAAGTAGGCAGAAGGAGGGAAAATAGAACCTGCACAAATTATTTGTCTCAAGGGTATCCAGGGCAGCGCTCAGTTTCTGTTGCATTCTACAGAACTATGCACACTCAGCACACACAGCTCATCTGCAGTACAGTACAGTGCACACCGAGGTCACAGATCTCAAATTTCTGCAGTACTATATAGTATGATGCGCACTTAGGGCACAGATTTCAGTTTCTGCAGCACAGTACAGCACCTTGCACAGTCAGAGCACAAATCTCCATTTCTGCAGCTCAGTACAGAACCATGCATACTCAGGGCACAGATAACCAATTTGCAGCTGCATAGCTTTGAGGGGTGAGGGATGATTGGTGCATGACACCCCCCCCCAAATAAATGCATTCTTGACTTGATAGTTGGGTGTAGGGGGCCCTGAGTGGGTCTGCTGAGTATGTGTCAGTTTTTCTTGTCATCCTTAAAGCTTTTAACTTTTCCTTTATTACTTTGCTGCCCTTCTGATTCGCCTTCCCATGCCCTTATTCAATAAGATGGATAGTCTGCTGGTCCTACTCATTTGGGGAACAGAGTTCCATGGTACTGCCCTGAACAAACTGTGTTTACCCATAGATGAAGGGGGACTCGCAGTACTGGATATGAAGCTCTATTACTCTGCAGCGCAACTGAAATGGGCATGTTACTGGCATGATAGATGCTGGGATGGAACAGCCCAGGGATCGCCATTTGTACTCACACAAGTCACTGTTGCGGCCCTGTTACTCACACTGCGAACTCAGTACCATGTGGAGACTGAGAGTCCACTATTACATACCCTCTAGTCTACAATGCATTGGGACAAAGCTCCCATACATGAAAAACTTTTCCTAACAATCCTACTTCATCTCCCGCACACAGGAGACTGAACTGGATTACATGATTGGTTGGAAAGGGGCATGATGATTATTGAGGACTGGTGTTGGGCATATGGTGGGGAGGGGCTTGAACCCCCAAAGCAGAATTGCCTCAAAACTATTTTCACCACATCTGGCTGAGTACAAGCAATTACGCTCCTTTATTGGTCCCTACTCTCCCAAACCAAGAGTGACCTCTCTCGCCTTCAAGACCAATGGGCCATGGACATGGGCAGACAAGGACTGGTCTAATGGTCTGAGTAATACTCATCACACCTCCTGCAATGCCCACTTTAAACTGATTCAATATTGTTATCTCCATAGGGTATACTTATCACTTAACTACAAAGTCCATCAACAGGATTTTACCTGGGGCCCAAGGGGTTTGCCCAAGATGCCGGCTAGGTGGTGAAGACGTTTATCATATGGGGCAGCACTGCTCAACCCTCACACCTTATTGGGAAGCAGTGGCATGTCTCATCAATGTTGCCACAGGCCAGAATCACAATAGGACCAAGGCTGTCTGTTTACTGAGATTGTTCCCCACACGCCAATACAATATCATCACCTCCAAATTTGAGAACTTAGCTCATGTCCTTGCTCGCTGACACATATCCATGTTCTAAGAATCCCCAACCAGTCTGGGGTGAAGATGGGAATTGTCCAAATAGTCTGAATGTGGGAGCACTTTAATGAATCTAGACGTACCGAAAGGTTGGCGTAATTCAGACCACAGGCAGGCTTGGGATGTGATACTGTTGTGTAGTTCCCACTAATCCGTAGGATCTGTGCCTTTGTGAACAACATAAACTTTGAGTGAGATGGTTAGACTGATTCCATGCACCCCCGCAGTATATGTTGGCCTGGACACCAGTTAGCTCAAAGTGCGACCATGAGTCCCCCTAACCCAAACAGGGAGCGAATGGTTTCTGGCAACCACTGAACATGACAACCCTGTCCCCTCAGGAATCATTGCAACAGATCTAGAATCCTTTCGCTGAGTCACTAGTGCACTCTTGCTCTCAGAGAAGTATACAGAGAATACACAATGGGATGTTTTCAATATATTTATTGAACCAACGTGATTCTTGTATAGAATACATGTGCTGCGGTAATCAGTAGACAGAAGCATAGGAAAGTGATTACAAGTACCAAAAGAGTAAATAGCAGATATAGTTCCACCTTGGTGCTAAGAACAGTGTATATATGCAGGCATATAAAACAAGGTGTTAATTAGGCATCCTCCTACTAGGCAATCTCGACTCTATATGCTTCTAGAGTATGCGTAGGTGTGAGTATCTAGAGCCAAGATTCCCTCCATGAGATGATCCAACTCCATTACCTGGTGGGACAGAATGTAGGACCCCGTCTTGGTCACGAACTGGACACCCCTAACAGAGATGTTAGGCAGCTGCTTGGTGAAGCCTCAGCATGCAGGGAGACCTCCATGTCAGCTGATGTGTCTCCTCTGCTAAACCCCGGAAATGCTTCTTCATTTATAATAAAAAGCATCCTTGCAATGTATTTGTAGATTAGTATTGTGATGGGTATGCAGATTGCCCTGTTGCACCGTGGATTAGGATAGAATGACATTTGTATAGCATGCATAAAGGCCTTTTACTCAGTGCTCGAGGCAGCATGATAATGCGCCAAGCCATGGTTTGACTTACAGTATTGTTTCAGAGAAATGCAATCACTTGTAAATACAGTACATAGACTTGAATGGGATTTTCAGTAAAATAGCAGGTAAGTTACTTTTGGATTACTCTTCTGACTCAGTGCTGTATGCCTGGATGCAGCACTGGGACATTTCATGTAAACAGGTGAGTAAAAGCGTTTTTGTTAAATCGTACAATTTTAAAGAATTTTTTTAGGTTTCAAAACTCCACACTTAGAAACTTTTTCAGGAAAAAGTGTCAATGTTATCCTATTGAGGAAAATATGGTTATCGGTTTTTAGATAAGTATTCGGTAGTGGGAGTTGACGTTCTGGGGGTAGACTCAGGGGTCCCCCAGGGTCAGTGATGCACTATTGTTACACCCTCAGCGGCACTAGGGCGGCCGGGTGCAGAGTGTTGAGGCCCAATGTTATCCAATGGGGGATAGGGGGTCTCCAGTTGGTGGCTGCAGGCAAGCAGGCCACTGGGTTGTGGGAGCAAAGCTCCGGGGGGCATATTATCAAGCCGAATTCCGCCGCTTTAGCGGCCGTTTTCGGCCGAAAAGCAGCGATTTTTTTCCCGCTCAATTATCAAGGACACGCTAACGCGTGTTTCCTTGAGTTAGCAGCCCTTTTTACTCCACTTTGCATGTCAGCGATTATTATCACTAATGACATGCAAAGTGGGCGTACCTTAGTACAACTAAATGGAAAACACTCACTAACTCTGCATCGCCATATTAACAAGGCTGCCCCTGACCCGCGATGCGAGAGGAAAAGGCGCGCTAAGCCCCCTTTATCGCATGATTTAACTCCTGCAAAAATTCTGACTTAGCCATCTCTTCCATGGAAGGTGTATCGATGGGCTAAGTCCACCATGGCCTATCAGCAAGGATTTCCCTATCGCTGATGTCATATCGCTGGATTTCTTGCGATAATCCTGCATTTTGCCACATTGCTGAATTTTATATCGCCAATGCGCAAAGCGTTGTTAATACAGCGCTATCATGGCAATAAAATCCAGTGATAGCCGGCAATAGGAAAAAACGTGCTAAGCGCGTTTAGCGATAATTATCGCTATGTGTTGTTAATATGCCCCCTGGACTTTAGCTCAGGGCAAATGGGGAAACAAATTAGCACCAAAGGTGCACCCTCAGCGGCACTAGGGCGGCCGGGTGCAGGGTGCTGTTTCGACGTTGGATGCCCTGTTGTTTCCAAAGGAGAACCTCCAGTTTGCAAAGGCTCTGCAGGCAGGGAGACGAAGGACTTCTGGGTGCAACCACCACTTCGAGAGGTAAGTTGGGAAGTTAGGGGTTGGTTAGGCACCATTGGTTTGGGCACACAAGGCCATGGGGCATCGGTGCAGGGGTGACTTTTGGGGTTGGATCTTCTTACCAGCTCCTGGTCGCGGTTAGGGGGGCCTTCTGGATTTAGACTGCAGGTGTCGGCTGAAAGCTTGAGGCAGGTCAGGGGTCACCGGATTTCGGTTCAGGATCGAAGGGTGACTTCCTCATGGTGTTTGCCCACTCGAGCTCAGGCTGTGGACGGCGGGTGCAGAATGGGGCGGATTTGCGGTTTCCGGCTGCTGCCAGAGGTTGCAGTTGAACAAATCCAGTGTTCACAGGAGAAGCAGTCTTTGGAATTTAAGGCATGCAGGTCCTCTGGGGTTTTTGAGGTTGCTGGTTGCAGGACACACCAGGATTTCACAGGAGCAGGTTCGAGGGGGAGACAGGTAGGTGGGGCTGGGGCCCAGTCAGTGGGCGTCTTCCTCTTGTTAGCTGCTGCACGGCTGTTCGGTCCTTCTTCTTTTCATCTTGTTTCTTGTCTGGATCTGAGGAAGCAAGGTTCAGGGGTGCCCCTAAATACTAGATTTAGGGCGTTACAGGTAGAGTAAAAGGCAGGGACCAATGGGTCCCTTCCCTGGGGTGGGTACACCCCCTATTATGCCACCCTCCAGTGGGAGGAGGGCATGTGCCTGTCCCTGGTTGTCTGAGTCCCCCCCTCTTCAAGATGGCGTGTACTGAGAGTTGTGCTTCACCTCGCCTCCTCAACCTGAGGGGTGGAGTTGGCAGAGGTGGGCACACCTCTTTTCCTCACTTGTTTTTCCCGCCGGTTCTCCCGCCCACAGTGGGGGTCAGAACCACTGGGGACCAGTTGCTGAAAGCAGCAATTTGCCTGGGGAAGCTCACAAAGGCAGCAAGTCTATGAAGCTTCCCCTTCGTGAACCCTGCCCATCCTGGGGGAGGAGGCTTGGCACCTCGTCCCAGGATGTGCATTGCTTCACGCCCCAGAAAGCAGTAGGCTCTCGACCCAGGGGTCCAGAAACATGTCTGGTGGTGGCAGCTGAAAGCAGCCACTCAGCCTGGACACTAGTGGTGGGTTAGTTTTAAGGGGGCATCTCTAAGATGCCCTCTGTGTGCATTTTTCATTAAATCCCACACTGGCATCAGTGTGGGTTTATTGTGCTGAGAAGTTTGATACCAAACTTCTCAGCTTTCAGTGTAGCCATTATGGTGCTGTGGAGTTCGTAATGACAAACTCCCAGCACCATATACTCTTAATGGCAGCACTGCACTTACAATGTCTAAGAATGGACTTAGACACTGTAGGGGTACAGGGCTCATGCACCTGTACCCTCACCACTGGTATAGTGCACCCAGCTAGAGGGGTGACTGATCTATGCCAGGGCAGTGGGTTGTAGGCATGGCACACAGGGATGTGTGCCATGTCGACTCTTCACTTTGTTCTGCACCAAGACATGCAGCCTGCAAAGGCAGTGTATGAGTGTCAGGGTACAAGACCTCTAAGGGTGGCACAATAAATGCTGCAGCTCTTAGAGGCCTTCTCTGGTCACAGTGCCCTGGGTACCTGTGGTACCATTTACCAGGGGCTGACCTGTGGCCAGAGATGCCAATTGGGTTTAGGCTTCAATGCAGTTTTAGGGAAAGAACATAGGCCCTGGGTACCTGATTAGCAGGAGCCCAGGGCACACTCAGTCAAAGTACATCAGCAATTCAGCAAAAAGTGGGGGCAACCATGCAGAAAGAGGGCACTTTCTTACAATCTGACAGAAGGGACAAGTGTTGTTTACCTGAGACAGTGTTGAGGTCTATAGCCACTCAAGGCTTAACTTCCCAACACTGTATGATGTCACCAACCCAGAGTGTTCAGATTGTAAGGACCGTTGGTTAGGTCTATTGATCTTCAACCCTTTTGCTTTACCCAGGAATCTAGACTGACACCCATTAGTGTCCAAAGGCCAAACCAACCATCCCTTCCAATTGGGGTCTGTTGAATTGCAAGAGCCATTACATAGCATGGCATCCAATGTATCCTCACTATAGCGAGTGTAGTGCTTTCAATTGTCAAACTGTCAAATGCAGGAATTTGTGGTTTGTTCAGATCTTTTATCTTCACTATTCCCAGACATGATGTTTATTGCACAGTTTTGTTCAGGGAAATCATTTGCTATGGTATTGGGCATGCTCTAAACATGGCCTCCATTCCCAGAACCTGCCAATCTTTTGCCCCCCAAAAAGGCTTCGCATCTATAGTGTTTTTCCAAAAGTCGAAACCCTGTAGAGACAGCTGGGAAAGTAAAGAAGCAGAGTATATCAGCTTGGTGTTTAACATATTTTTCTTTGCAGGTGTAAAAAAATATGAGACTGGGTCTGATGTGTCAAAACCAGAAAAATAACCAAACTTCTGTACAAATTTTTTTGAACTACCTCTTGGTGGGGTAGGTGGAGCAGTGTTCCCATTGGGTGTAATTATAAATGGCATGTGGCATAATTGCTTTATGCAAAAAATGATGACCATAATGTTGATAACAGAATTATCACATTTATTAGATGTACCGTCATACAATTCATCAGACGAAAATGCAGACGATTGCTTTAGGTCTTGTAGCAAATTATGCACTGCATCAATGTCCCAATCATCAGAACTAGTACTAGAGGTGATGATATCATTTAAAGAAATTTTAAACAAATATGGAATTTGCAAAAGTTCAGTAGGACCATATACATCATAAGATACCCTATCCCACACTATTCCTTCAGGAACTGGAACTGCTGAAACGTTCACCAGGGACAGATCTCTTTGTTCACAGTGTGATGATGCATGTGGTTTCAACACCAAGTTCACATGTTGTTCTGCAGATCGTTCTGGGAGAGAATGTCCGTTCAGAAGCAGGAAAAAGACAGTCACCAAACCAATCCAGAGGACCAGAAATAGTAATCCAATTGTAATTCAAAGGTGCAACCAAGGAGTAACAAAGTATGTCTTTTTCAGCTAAAGATAGAGAGCACGCCGTTTGATCTATTTTTGGAAGCTCAGCAGGTTTTGTAGAACCAGGAGATGACTCAATCTGTGACATATTCATAGATCTTATTGTTGTCAAGTTTTCTAATTGAAATTTGTGTTTTTATACTAGTTGATTGTATACTTGTAGTTGTTGAAACAGGGAGAAGAAGTACTTCATTGTTGTTTACAGTTTCCTTTTGGAGAGAGGAATCTTCATAAGTTATCAAAGCTTCCATCTGAACCTCCTGAGCAGTAGCAAGAGGAGTCCAATCACCCAGGGACATTCTTGGCATGTTGTTAAGTGCCCTCTGGACCCCATATAGGCGATGGACCCAACTGTGACCTGAGCCTAGCACCCTTGCTGTCAAAAACTGCTTTAAGTCATGCTTTTTCATCTCAACTACCGAATTTCCCTCAGGATGATAGGGGAAGGAGTATTGCAAGGCCACACCCAAACTTCCCATCGCTTCTTTGTAAGCCCGAGATCTAAACGCCGGACCCTGGTCGGAATGTAGTGTGCCAATTTAATATGTCCTGTTGAAGACTTGCAAGACTTTGATAACAGTTCAGAAGTCAGCTGAGCACTGTGGCCATATCCACAGGAATCAAGAGCATGAATCCACTGCCACCAAGATGTACTTGTAAGCCCTGTCAGATTGTAAGGCGCCGCAGTGGTCCAAATAGACACAAGCTAGCGGTTTGTTTAAAATCAATAGAGGTGTCTGTGGTGTACGTGCTATGGTTGAGCCCTTCATCTGCTAGCAGAGTTCATATTTAAGGACAAAGTCATTGGTCTGTTTTGTATGACCTGGCCACCAATAGCGCTGCTGTAGTAATGAAACTGTAGCAGTAATCTCTGTGTGTGCTGAACCCAGACCCTCATGTGCAGCTAGTATCAGTCTTAATCTGTGATCAGTGTTTGGTATGACTCTATCTCCCACTCCTGAAATCTGAGCATATGGTATGTTCTGTGCATCGAACTTATAGGAGTACTTGAGTGGAAAGCCTTTCAGCAGGTGTGTGTTGTTGCGCATGGCATTGACGCCCACCATGATATCTCTGTCTATTCTTGTACTAGAACGAGTAATTGCAGCAATGGCCACAGTAAGAACTGTTGCCTTAGCAGCTTCATCAGCCATGGAATTCCCTGCATCGTGAACGCCAACACGTTGCTGACTCAATGTGTGTATTTCATGAGCCTTTGGCAAGCAATCTTTCAGCTTTGCCACTTGTTTCCAAAGCATCTTGTGCTTGATTGTGCAACCCTTAGAATCCCGAAATCCATTCTGGCCCCAGAAGTGAAGGTATTCATGATATGACTGGGGACAATAATACGAATCACACACTATAAGTGTGGGGAATCCTTGATCCGTAGTTTCCAGTGCCAATATCAGGGCTTTGAGCTCTACCAGCTACGCTGTGCAGTCACCTAAGGACTACGTGTGAGCTTTTTCAGGATGGGATTTTCCATCATGCATGCACCCTTTTACTATTGTGCATGTGGCGGAATATTGGTGTTTCGTCCCTACGGCAGGCTGGGCAGACCCATCAGGATATATGATGTAATCATATTGCTCTAGAGTAAGCCTGGGCGTAAAACTCCGCTTGCGGAGTTTGAGGAATTTTGGCAACTCTGCATTCCGCGTAGAACTCGGAGTTGCCAATAAACTCGCACTCCGCAGCGGAGCGGAGTTCTTTTTGTGTTGGCGCACCCGAAATGAGTTTTTGCATGTGTGGGAGTGACTTACCGGGTGCCCGCGATCGCTGATGAGATTTCCGAGCTGTTCGCGAGCGCAACAAGATTTGCTTGGTCCAGCAAGAGTTTGCGATCACTAACACGTCATTCGAGCGTGCCAGCGGAGTTCCGGCGGGGGTTTTGTGAAGAACGCAATCCCGAACATGCAGGATCTATCGCAACTGCAATCTGGAGAAGGTTGTCTCCCTGAGCAGCATCAAAACTTCTCGAAATGATGATTTGGAGTAAAAAAAAACTCCTCAAATTGACATTTGGCTATTGTGCAAGGAGCCCTTTTTCTTTTTTTACTTTTTTTTTTCAAGAGGAAGGAAGTGCCCCAGAGTCTCCAACTTCCTGTTCCTCTCCAGCAGGCTCCTCCCAGTGCTCTGTCCAGCTCCTGATCATTTTTCATTTGGATTTGGAGCTGGAAGGATCACTCTTTGTATCTGCTGCATAATATATCATTAGATTTGAGGACTTTGAATTTGAGATTCCACAAGTAAGTTGGAAAAATGGTGTTGTTTGTTTGATTGGGGCCATGCACCTAGATTTATTTGTACTTTTCATTTTTTTTTTTTTTTAAATTTATTGTGGTGGGTGGCCTGTAGTTTCAGTAGGGACCTAGTTGTTTCTTTGTACGTAATTTGTGTTCTTTTATAAAGGAAACATGTATTTATTTAATTCACTATGTAGCCCAGTAGTCTGCCAAACAGGCCTTTCTCAGCCAGTAGGTCCAGAGCTACACATGGGTGCATGAAACAACTGTTTCTGTGGTGTCTGTTGAATTAAAACATCCTTAAGGGCATGGATAGCGTTGGATTGAAATACAAAGAGTGTTTTTTGTGGTAGTTCCCTTTTTTTCATGTGTGTTAATGCCTTTGTTGGATGTATGTGGTTGTTGTTGTAACTTGCAAACCATTTTAGCCCTGTGGATTTTTGTTTTTGGCATTGTTGCACTTAAAGATGTGTTGTTAGCAATAGCATGCCTCCTTTGTCTGGCCAGTGTGTGAGTGTGTTTGTAATAGTAGGCCTCAGCATTTGCCTTGGCTCCCCATGTGGCCAGGGGCCATTTTATAAAGTCTTTGTCCATAGGCCTGCTTGTGTTTAGTGTTTTCCAGGCCTCCTGCTTGTTGTTGCTGTCACCATGTGACTGGCGGCCATTTTTGTGGAGGCAGTCAGTGTGCTTTTGCCATAGGCCTGCATGTCTTCCCTTTGTTCCTCTTGGCTTATTGCTTCTTGTTGTGGTGGCCTGGCCATGTGGCTGGTGGCCATTTTGTGAAGTCAGCCAGTGTGCTTTCGTCTTCTTGCTGGTTGTTGTTTTGCATGCAATCTTTTCTTGTTTTATTCAGCAAAATTTTAGCACAGTTCGCCACATTTTCTCCATGTTTTGAATACATTTGCAATATTGATTTGAATTGATTCACTATGTGGCCTGGTCTGCCAATGAGTTTTCCAGCCAATAGGCCCAGAGCTACTCATGGGTGCATGAAACAACTGTTTCTGTGGTTTCTGTTGAATTTAAACATCATTTTGGCCATGGATGGCATTGAATTAAAATACAAAAAGTGTTTTTGTGGTATTTCACTTTTTTTCATGTGTGTTAAATTAAATGCCTTTGTAGGATGTGTGTGGTTGGAACTTGCAAACCTTTTATAGCCCTGTGGATTTTCGTTTTTGACATTGTTGCATTAAAGATGTTCTGTTTAGCATGCCTCCTTTGTCTGGCCAGCGTGTGAGTGTGTTTGTAATAATAGGCCAGCATTTGCCTTGGCTGAACCTCCCCTTGTGGCCAGGGGCCATTTTGTAAAGTCTGTGTCCATAGGCCTGCTTAAGTGCATTGTTTTCCAGTCCTCCTGCTTGTTGTTGTTGTTACTATGTGGCTGGTGGCCATTTTGTGAAGGCAATCAGTGTGCTTTTGCCATAGGCCTGCATGTCTTCCCTTTGTTCCTCATGGCTTATTGCTTCTTGTTTTTGTGGTCTGGCCATGTGGCTGGCAGCCATTTTGTGAAGGCAGCCAGTGTGCTTCTTCTGTAGACCTGCATGACTTCTTTGTGGTGGCCATGTCTTCTTGCTGGTTGTTGTTTTGCATGCAATTTTTTCTTCTTTTATTCAGCAAAAATGTAGCACAGTTCACTACATTTTCTGAATGTTTTTAATAAATGTGCAATATTGATTTGAATTGATTCACTATGTGGCCTAGTCGGCCAATGAATTTTCCAGCCAATAGGCCCAGAGCTACACATGGGTGGATGAAACAACAGTTTCTGGGCTATCTGTTGAATTTAAACATCATTTTGGCCATGGATGGCATTGGATTAAAATACAAAATGTGTTTTTTTGTAGTATTTCACTGTTTGTTTTCATCTGTGTTAAATTAAATGCCTTTGTTGGATGTGTGTGGTTGTAACTTGCAACCCTTTTTTAGCCCTGTGGATTTTCATTTTTGGCATTATTGCATTAAAGATGTGTTGTTTAGCATGCCTCCTTTGTCTGGCCAGTGTGTAAGTGTGTTTGTAATAGTAGGCCAGCATTTGCTTTGGCTGAGCCTCCCCATGTGGCCAGGGGCCATTTTGTAAAGTCTGTGTCCATAGGCCTGCTTGAGTGCATTGTATTCCAGGCCTCCTGCTTGCTGTTGTTGTGGCTGGTCGCCACATTGTGAAGGCAGTCAGTGTGCTTTTGCCATAGGCCTGCATTGTCTTCCCTTTGTAGGCTTTTTGCTTCTTGTTGTGGCTTGGCCATGCGGCTGGCGGCCATTTTGTGAAGGCAGCCAGTGTGCTTCTGCCATAGGCCTGAATGCCTTCTTTGTGGTGGCTATGTCTTGCTGGTTGTTGTTTTGCATGCAATTTTTTCTTCTTTTATTCAGCAAAAATGTAGCACAGTTCACTACATTTTCTCCATGGTTTTAATCAATTTGCAATATTGATTTGAATTGATTCACTATGTCGCCTAGTCTGCCAATGGGTTTTCCAGCCAATAGGCCCAGAGCTACTCATGGGTGCAGGAAACAACTTTTTCTGTGGTGTCTGTTGAATTTAAACATAATTTTGGCCATGGGTGAGATTGGATTAAAATGCAAAATGTGTTTTTTTGTGGTATTTCACTTTTTTTTCATGTGTGTTAAATGAAATGCCTTTGTTGGATGTGTGTGGTTGTAACTTGCAAACCTTTTTTAGCCATGTGGATTTTCATTTTTGGCATTGTTGCATTAAAGATCTGTTGTTTAGCATGCCTCCTTTGTCTGGCCAGTGTGTGAGTGTGTTTGTAATAGTAGGCCAGAATTTGCCTTGACTGACCTTGTTGTTGTTGTGACTATGTGGCTGACGGACATTTTGTGAAGGCAGTCAGTGTGCTTTTGCCATAGGCCTGCATGTCGGGCCTTTCTTCCTCTTGGCTTATTTCTTCTTGTTGTGGTGGCCTGGCCATGTGGCTGGCGGCCATTTTGTGAAGGCAGCCAGTGTGCTTTCTTTTGCCATTGGCCTGCATATCTGTCTTCCCTCTGTTCAGCTTGGCTTATTGCTTCCATTATCATTTGTAAGCTGCAGCTCCTTATGTGCCGCATCCCACGTGATGCACAATGCCAAAACCGTTACATTTGTATTTTTGTTGTTGTTCTTCTTTCCTGTCCTTCCTGAGTATACTGTACAGTACGCCATGAAAGCCCTTGTTGTTGTCAAAGTCTCACAAATGGTTACACTGTATTGTTAATTTTTTTAATAACTGAGGTAACACTAACAAGTGTGACAGCACACTAAATTATATTATATTTGTTTGTACTAGTAGTAATCGAACTACAACAAAGCCACGTTTCACTGATGTTCTTCTTTGCTTTTAGGTGCACAAGAGGAGGAGACAACATCACCCATTGTACTGCCAGACAGAAGGCCTGCGTCCTGCGTACAACGTCACGTGACATGTGACCACAGACATCTCTTCAACTTGTGAATCTAAGACAAGTGCTGCTGCATGCTGACAGCTTCAAGATGGCCCCAAGAAAGGTATCAGTACCAAGAAAGTCAAAGTTGCCAGTGAGAAGAAGAAGGCACTGCCACTTACCACCACTGGTATGTCCTCCAAGACCTTTTTTGGAAAACCAAAAATTGCGCCTGCAGCAGCGATGTCCAGGGAGCAAGCTGGGAGCAGCACCACCGCATCAGCAGACTCACCAAACCAACCTAGGCCCAAGCCCATATCTGTTGCAGAGGCAACCACTCTAATCACGACAACGCCGACGAGCAGTGACATTGAAATAGACTTATCGCACAGTAGTACCTAATCAATGCAGGAAACTCAGATAAGTGGGCAACAACAGCCGCAACCACCACCAATAGTAGTAGTTCCACCTGAAGTAGGGACAGTTCAGGAGATCGAGCTTCCTGCTGAGGAAGAAGAGCAAGCCACTCTTTCAGAAGATCCATTGTCTTCCAGATCCCCAGCAAGGAAAAGGAGGGTTAGTCCATCAACTTCTTCTCCAAGCCACCCTTCTGATGATCTAGATGCCACTTGGATCTCGCCTCAGTCTGAGAGTAAGACATGCCACGCCCACGAGACAAGGCTAGCGAAAAGGAATTTTCCGGAAAGCCATAGAGTTATGGAGGTAAATGTAGAAGAGGAGGATGATGATGAGCCAGTCATCATGGACATTAGCCCCGCCCCAGTGGGGACCGACATTAACCCATCCCAAATTGCTGTGAGGGATGTGGCACAGATACCACCAACAGAGATACCACCAACACCACCTCCAGCTGGCATATTTACAAAGTCCTGGCAACGACCTACATCCACCACAACCACCTCAGTCGAAGTAGGTACTGCAGAGAGTCAAACGTCACTCCCACCTACCAGTTCATCCGACATTGCAAGTGGCACCAACAGCGTCAGAAAGTTGACCTCCCCAGTTTGGGACTTCTTTTCGGTTAGCCAGAAGAGGTGAACATTGCTATATGCTTCATTTGTGGAGTAGGTGTTAGTCGGGTAAAGCTTGGTACAAACTATTGTACCGATGGCCCAAACCCATCTGAGAAAACACCACTAAATCCAGTGGAAGGCACACCTGAGTGACCAAAAAACTGCAAGTGTTGTTGGTGGAGGGAATCAAGATCCGATCACGGTGGAAGGTGAAGAAGAGGGAGACATTTTCTCTGGTACACAAAGCAGTCCTGTCCCCAGCAATGCAGTGGTATCGCCCACATCAGCAACATCGCAATGGCTCAGACACCAAGGGGTCCAAGGCAAGAGAGTACCGCAATGAAAACACACGCATTGAGCCTAACAATATCTGGTCTCAAGAAGTCACCTGCATCAGTGGCACGAGAAAAGAAAAAAATCCAGGCTACCATTCTCAGCATTTTTAGGCCGGATGGGCAGTATGAACACAACCACCCAACGGCACGTTTGTACAACGCAAAGCTGGCTAAAATGTTAGTGCTGTTCCTTCCTTTTTTAGGTCTCGCCTACGCAGCGCGCATGCGCTGCAAAGGCAAAAAGACCTTTTGCGATGGATTCGGCTTTTCAGCCAAAAACGTGCACGCGTTCCATTGCCTTCAATGGCAACGCGTGCACGTTTGGCGATTCACTTGCGGGAGCGAGCGGCGCCATATGGTAGCAATTATCGCTACTGGCGCCGCTCGCTCCCGCAAGGGAATCGCACTCCCTCCCACTTCTTTAACCCGGAGTACTTTCGCGGCACCGCACTTGTGTTTCAGTGCTTGTTTTTGTTTATGCACGGCACGCTTTCAGTTTAGCTGAATAAATAATTAAAATATTAAGTTTGCCTAGGCTTGCCTGTGTGCATGTAACCCCCAAAGGCCCTGCCGAATAAGTTATGGGGGGAGAAGAACGGTACCTGCCCCTTTGTGTATATGAAGCATGCATTTTGCCTCACAGGAAGGCAGGTAGAGCAACACTCGGTCACTGGTAACTCGTTTGCACTAAGCTAATACATGCATAAAATGTGAGGTAGACTGCCATTCTGCACAACATCACCGCTGAACGGGCATAATGCCTGCTGCCCCATCTGTGTCTGCCTCCTTGCAGTGCCTTCACATGCTTGTCACTCCTGCCCCACCCGTGAATTGCCCCTCTGTCGCGTTAGTGGGCTGCTGCCCGCCCCATCAACAGAACAGGGTACTCATGCAGGTGAGAGCTGATATTCTCTCACCTCGCATATGCTTATATAATTAACCTGGCGTTGGGATGTCATTTACGTTGTGGGGGCGTGATCGTTAATCTGGGAGTCAGAGGATCCAACCCGGATCCGATTTAATCTTAGCCTCCGAATCCGGCTGGATTATCCTCCTAGATTCCGGCAGAGCTTGAGTGTTTGAGAGGCAATTATTTTGTGTATGGCATTACCAGGGTGTATTGGTGTTATTTCTGCGACGGCATGGAAATTGTTTCAGCCTGCTTTTTTAGTTTGAACTGGCGTGAGGAATGGATGAAGAGGTACACATATAATTACTTATCGGTAATCTCTTTATCCCAGTCCTTTTTCTCTTGCAGCAGGTAAGGCCTCACAGATGCTGGAAGCAGGTGTGGGCTGCAGACATCTGATGAGGGTCCCTAGCACCAGGGCAAGCCAGGATAAGTGTCTTTACAGCTGAGGGCTCATGACCCTGGCGGCACATCAAAACTACACTGTCATTAAAGCTGAGCAGAATGCTGGGGTAGTTAAGGCGTGTGTGGCTGAGCAGTTATGCTGTGTATGGTTGGAATCAAATATTATTCTAGGCAGCCACGTTTGTATTAACCATCTGGGTGCAGTACGAACAAGAAAGACCTGTACATTTTGCAGTAGAATGCATATGTATTTCTCGCATCAAAAATACACATTTCTAACAATGTAACCAGTCTCCTGATTTTTACAATTCCGTTATCTGTAATGTTATTGTTAAAATTTAAACTACAATATTACTGTCAAGATTTTTTGGGATCGGTGTGAAACATGTTAGTACATTGTGAAACAAATGCTTAAAAATGTCAGTTTTTATACTGCAGATGAGACGGTGAAAAAGTAATTTAAAAAATAACGACACTGCCTTTATTTGCAAATATCTCATATGCACATTATCGCACTGGCCCTGCTGGTGTTTGTGTCTCTTAGCACAGTACCTCGAATGATGGACGTTTGTGGGAGTATGACATAACTAAGGCCTTCATTTAAGTGCAACGGGACTTCTACTAGAGTAATACGACACCCAGAACTCAAGATACCATGGAACACCATTATTTCGGAGAATGATTTTGCCACACTATTCTGAATTTCCTCCTGAGGAATTTGGATGCAATGCCCATATTCTAGGCTCTTTGACTAGGGGCACATTCGACCAGGTTTTCCTTGAAACAGTATGCTCTTTTTTTCTTTTTGTCCTCATACATGACACCGGCCCAAGATCTAAAGCTATAAAAGGTCTCCCTGGGGCAAGTATTCAAGATAGCTTAGTCTTTGAAATCCGTAGGGCCTTCTTCAAACTATATATGCTGGAGATTTGCTCGACCACACCATTCTCCTTCATAGTTGAAATGTGTCTTAATCATTGGACAAGTTAGAAATGTTACGAGTCGGTATTCAAATGATGTGTTTCCCCTTAAGTGAGCTCTAACTAAGTTTCCCGAAGCGGACCCCACTTTCTTATTCTTTTAGCAGACCCCTTTATACAATCAAACCTACAAGTATATCTGACATACGCGATCCACTCATACAGTGATGGTGCATTCTGAACTACCCATTTCGTGCAAATTTCCCTGCGCGCAATTATCATCATTACATATAACAGATGGGCCTGAGATTTGTTCAGTAGATAGTTTCTGCCACCCCTGAGTGAGATCCCAAAAATAACCAGTTCCAGGTTTACCTCTATTTTGGCCCCAAGGGTTCTAAACGCAAACTCACCCACCTCGTGCCAGAAGATTTGGATTACCGGACATTGCCAAGCATTGGCATAGCCAATAGGTCTCGCCTTTGGGACCTTATAAGTGTTTAGCCATGCAACACTTGATGGTGTTGCACAAAGGATATTGTGCTGTATAACTAAACACTTATAAGGTCCCAAAGGCGAGACCTATTGGCTATGCCAATGCTTGTATTTTGTGGAAGGGGTAGATTTTCTTGAATTTGTGGCAGCCATCTGCCCGAAATGAAAGGTTTCCAGCCGGTCCTATTTCACCAGAGTTGCTGTTCCAGCACTACATCACGACGTGCTGGAATTGCTTGGACAAGCTTTGCAGCAGGGTGCTGTTCACACTATCCACCTGATGACAGACATGTGGACCAGTTGCCAAGCCACTGATTACATGTGCATCACAGCACACTGGAGCTCTTTTGTGGGCATTAGAGAAAAGATATCTGCAGGTGTTGACACTGCTGAGATTTTTAATGGCGCTCGGAAGCATGCTACAGTAGCCATGTTCGCTATGGAGAAATTCCACTGCTGCAAACATTTTGGAAAACTTTAACACTAAGGTATTTGAATGGCTGTGAACAAGAGGGCTTAACATTGGTTTTGTTGCCACAGACAATGGCAGTAATATAGTTAAGACCATGGCCGATGGTGGCTGTTTCAGGGTCCTGTGTTTGGCGCACTGCATTAACATCATTGTTCAAGACTTTCTGAAAAAAGAAGACCGAGTCAGGAACTTATGGACCACCTGCAGAAGAATCTGCACACATTTCAGCCATTCTTTTAAAGCCCGGAAGCAGCTGAGGATCATTCAACATGGTAATAGAATGCCTGTTAAAGCACTCATCCAGGAGGTGCCAACTCGTTGGAACTCAACTTATTACATGCTTGAACGTCTGTTTGAGCAGTACAGACTAATCAATGAATATGTCATGCACAGAAGGGGATGCAACTGTGAAAGGCATGATCATTGAGATGGACCAATGGGGCCTAGTTAAATGCCTGACAGAGATGCTGCTTCCTTTCGAGGTCTTCACACGTGAAATCAGCAAGGAGGAATGTATCATGGGCCAAGGTATCCTATTGTTGCCCATGCTACAGGAACAGCTAAAGGAGGTGTCTGCAATGTACACAGGTGTAGAGGAAAAAAAAGAAGCATATGAATTGGTGGAGAGCTTAATCCTTCGTTTTTCTGCAAATTCAAGGGTGCAAAGAGACATTGTGTCATCCAACCATTACATTTTTGCCACAATTTTTGATCCACGGGACAACCCCCTACTGGCCACTTTAATTCCTTTTTCAGACGGGGATGTTGCCAACTACAAAACTTGGATAGCTGTGCAAGCCAGTCATCTAGAAAAAGAATGATCAGGAATTAGAGGCGCACTCCTCCAGGGCACAACAAGTGCTACAGGGCAGTCTTCAAGTTCAACTTCAGAGCCTGAGGGCAGTGCGGTTGGGTCACAGCAGCCAAAACCACCAATAAGAGCAAGAACAACATCAACAACAAGAAGAACAGAAGCATCAGCCCCAAAATCGGCAAAGGAATGGTTTCTACTGGCAGAGCTTAAATCCAGTGCTGAGGCAAAGGCAAATGAGGCCGAGCAAAGCGGAGCACCCATGACCATTGCTGTATTGGTATGGGAAGAGGCGCCAATGGCCAGTGCTCAGCAGGCTGGTGATAAACTATCTGGCTTGCCCAGTATTAAGTGTCTATGCTGAGCGTGTTTTCAGTGCTGCTGGTGTTTTTCTGACAGTGAGAAGGACCAGTCTCTCGCCCCAAAACGTGGAGAGGTTAACCATGATCAAAATGAATCAGCACTTTATATCACCTAATTATATAATACTTGAAGTACCACAGCAGGAAGATGATGACGACGACTCAGGTCATGGAAGTAGTGTGTTAGGTGAACTACTTCTGGGTGAACCACCATAGTTTGAGGACGAGCTCTACTTCCCTGACAACTAGGCTTTCTAGTTACTTTCTTTTTTTCTTTGACACCCAAGAACCCCCCAAAAAAAGATATAGCTAGGGAACATTATTTACTTTATTATTTGTGTGTGTCTGTCTCTGGTTCACAAATCCATCCCCACCGTCTTACTGTTTTATTACTAGATTGGAGTTACAACTGTGTGCAGTCAGTGAAGAAGTAAGTCCCGACTCGCCTTAAAGCCATTTCCCTCAAGCCAGACATTGGATGGAGAATGCAAACAAACAAATGTGTGCCTGCCTCCAACCCTGGGACCTGATTATCTATCTATCCTTTCCTAGCCTAGAGGGATGCCCCGGAAGAAGAGGTAAATGATGGCATGCATTGCATGCTGAGTGATTGTTGTTTGTTGTGAATGATGTCTACTATTCTACACACAAAAAAGTGACTCAAGTTAATCTTTCCCTTCTTGTTGTTCAATAACAAAATTGTACTACTACAGGCTGAACAATTGCATTTTGAGTCGAGACGAGTCTGGACTCACTCGGGACACTGTTGGTACGAAGTTGGACACCATACTCTGAGTCAGAGTCAGGAGGATCAGAGATGATTGATGGAATGACTCAGAGCGTGGGCGTGAGCATAACTACTTTGAGAAATGCCACCAGAAAAAGATGGAAGTTTTGAAATTCACTGCAGCCAACCAATTTGGATGATGATGATGACTTTGAAGTGGCCTAAAGGTAAACAACAACACCAGACCAGACCTACATGTCTGTGTAGTGGTGGTGGTGGTGGTGATGATGAGTGTGGTGTGACTGACAGCGGTGCATTTATTTTTTACTTCATTTGGAAAATGCTATGTTGCTGTGTGTGTGTGTGTGCTCACTCCTGTCTGGCTCAAATTCGAAGCTAAGTGGAGGTTGGGTGGGGGGACTGTTGTGGGAGGTAACTGCCAGAAACACACATGATTTAGCCATGCTGATTCTGAAACTCTTCTTGTTGCACTCCTTATGCGGTATAACTTTTCTCCTTGATTTTTCAATATCCTTTTTGTTTTTCCATCTACAGGCCCTTTGCCCTGCGCAACACTGAAAAAACAACTCACACTTACCTTACCAAACCGCATCCGCCAGCACCCAGGATTGATGGACGGACAGTCCAAGAGGAATGCAGAGATGCAACTCCCAATTTGGCAATACAGTATCATTTTTTTACTCTTCAATCATTACGACTGTGTGTGCTGTTTATGTTTGCATATTTGACTCCTACTGATATTTTAATTTTATTTGTATCTTTCAAAGCCCGGTACAACAAAACATAATGTATGTAACTTGGGTCTCTCTAGGGCAGACAGACAATTGGATAATTAATATACTGCCCTGCACTAGTCTAGTACTGCTCATCATCATGCATGCATATCCTTTTCCTCCCATAACAGATTTATGATGGTCGGCTGCCAAGATGAATGTGTTGTCCATGTGTAGTGTTTGTCTTTGTCAAATCTTTCCCTCAAATCCCCCTTCCCATCCATTCATCGAACCCCTAACCCTCTTCCCTCGAGCTGTGTGATTTATTGAGGTGTGACTAAATTAAATTTACAGCATAAATTGATCACACACTTGGTGGGGCAGATGTGGTGAAAGCAACACCAACTCAAGGGCAGGCAGGGCGAGGATCTCCTTAAGTTCTGCTCTAAGTATAACTATAGCCCACACTGGTAATATATATATTAGATTGCCCACCCATGCATAGAAAGTATTCAATATTATTTTTTTTTTCAGAGAAACATAATCCATCATAATTGCCAGCATCATCCTCCTTCCAGCACTAAAGGTTATGCTTGTCCACTCCACTTCATAGCTCGAGTCGACTTCAGTTTGTAACTTGTACTAGCCCACCATTTTGATTATTTTTTTATTTTACTTTAGCATTGCTTAGTTATCATGTTTTCTCATTTGGCAATCTTCTTTTTGTGTACTACTAGTCGTACTCTACTCAGTTTAGTCTCCCTCAGATAACTGTCTCATTTTTTTGGCAAAGCTTGCATATCAAACTGCATAAACTCAGTTTGGAAATGTAATTATTTAGTTCCTGTGATGAATATTCATCATCCTACAGTTTGAGTTTGGCTAGGAGGGAGTGGAACCTCGCTGCAGAATCTGGTGCTTCTAGTATTCGACTAGTCCGCTAGCATGCTCCTACTGTCTACTACTACCACCACCGTTGCACCTTGGGAAACCATCAGCATTCAGCCATTGCTTTGCCTAATCACAGGTAAGAGAGAAGTGTGGGAGATTCATTTAAGATGCAATAATCAATATACTATGGAAATTAATTCACACACCCACACTCCTTCCGAGCCCATAGGAGTTAATTGCAGACTGCATAGACTATGAGGAGAGACTGACAGTAGTAGGACAAGTGAGGGTACCACATCTATCTGTTGGTGTGTTACACTATTGGCAGATTTCAAAAAATGGCTGCAGCCCTGCAGCAAAGGAAACAGTGCGTAGTAAAAGTGTAACCCCCAGAAAAGATTTACATCATATTTAAAACTATAAATTTATTCCCCTAACAAATAAACTAGAATGAAAGAAACCCACACCTGACCCACCCCTCTCCCGAACCCCAACCAATGTCCAGTACAGTAAGTCAAAAGAAATTGTCCATAAAAAATTCAAATGTCCAAAAAAAGAACAGCCAGTTTTCCGCAACTCCCACATTCCCACCCTCTCCCCAACAAGTCACACCCACCAAACAAAAGACTAAACAAGCATTTGCAATGCAATAGGTCTCACATTTACGCGAGTTTGAGCTATTGGCATTGTAAATGAAAATGCATTTTATTTATGTTTTGGTTTTTGAAACATAAATAAAACACATTGATGTTCTACGCATCAGCAACATTTCAAATGTGCAAAGAATTGAAACTCATAATATGTTTCTTGAAATACGATTAGAACCCAGAGGTGCAAAGTGCACAGTTATCTAAATACAAAGTCTTGATCTGCTGGTGTACTGGGTTTATGACACTGTCCTGGTAACATTACATTTCAAGTCTGAGGGTTCACTGAAGGAAGGGTGGAGTAGCAGACAGCCATAAAACCTCGACACCTAGCTCATTTATGGGAAAGAGCAACCTAGCAAAGCAAAGAAGCACAGTTCGGCAGGCGCTCATGTGAGAAAATAGCTGTTGCGTGTGAAAAGTGTGGCAAAGCAGAAAGAATACAAAGCAGCAGGACAGCATGCCAGGTCTGTTATTTGAGGGAAGTGCACAGAGCAGAAAGGCACACTGGTGAGAGGGCCATAAAAGCACAGATGTGGGGGAAAGAGCAACAGAAGGGAGACAGCTGAAACAGCCCTGCCACTGCGCCTCAGGGTTAAACTAACACCAATTAAGTCATTTTCGCCGCATTCCAACACAAAAACAAGACTAAGTAAAGCATGTGAAATGTAAGCAGAAACAGCAAGCTCTTTACAGGGAACCAATTTAGCTCCTTGGATAGTTTCAGAGCATAAAAAAATCATGATTAAAGTGATCAGGCTACTGTGTGTTCACCGCTAACAAGATGGTTGCAACACTGGAGTAGATTTAAAGGAAATAACAAGTTTTCCAAACAGTCCAGTAACTCTGAAAGGTTAAAAAAGATAAGGAAGAGTCAGTGAAAAGAAGATTCAAGAGTGCAGGGGTGGAAAACTGAATACTGTGGTAGGCGATTCGTTTGCTCCTTAATTCCAGTGTTGTATTTACCTCATGTCCAGTCCCCGCCCTCTTGGTTAACATCGCGTCCTTAAGCAGACTAGCCCTGAAGTGGCAGTACTCGTTGCAGGCAGGGATGGCAGGTCTATTTGTCTGCTCGCCCTTTGTTTGCACGCTGCCCCATGAGTTAAATAGCACTTATCTAAAAGGACAGCTTTGCTCAAGTCTCTCGTTGCCTTTTCACCATGTCACGAGTCCGACACTCAGTGCCAGTTCTGGTGACACCTACAGGTTGATTCGGGAAGAATGTGAAAGCATTTCTTTGTGGCTCTGGCAGTTCACATGCTAAAGTCCACGCACTTCAATATTTATTTACCTGTAGTGACAGAGCATTTACAAACTGCAAATGCCTACACACGCTACTCTTTTGAAAATACAAATGCTACAGCTGCAAAGCCCGAATGGAAATGCTTTTACACACGCTGCTTTTTAGAAATATAAATGCCGCTGTGAAGCCCCTACCTTGTAGGCGCCCACGGGACCAGTGCAGGAGGGGTGTAGGGAGTGAGGGAGGGGTCGGGCAGACCAGGGAATGGCTGCGGGAGGAGGAATAATGAAGCGTTGACACTTGATTAAGAAATGCTCCGTTTGTGCTCAGAGGGTGAGGAGGGCTCGTAATGCATAGCAGGAGGGGGGAAGCTAAATCATAATGCCAAAGCGGAGGCCAGCATTCACCGGCATTATCTTCAGTCCGTACCTCATTGATGCGGACTGCGGACCGGTTCGAGTCTCCCTTTCTCCCTGTGCCTAATAAAAAAATAAAACTGTGGTAAATGGGAAATAAAATAATAAATGTGCCTATCGCAGTACGGCAAATGGATGAACTCCCGCAGGGTGAACGCAAGGGTTTGCTTCAACAAACAACAAAAAAAGCGATCTCGGCGGGTTGGGGGTAGGGAAAGACAAAGGAAAAAATATAAATGCCGCTGTGAAGCCCCTACCTTGTAGGCGCCCGCGGGACCTGTCAGGAGGGGTGTAGGGAGTAAGGGAGGGGTCGGGCAGACCATGGAATGGCTGTGGAAGGAGGAATAAGGAAGCGTTGACACTTGATTAAGAAAGGCTCCGTTTGTGCTCAGAGAGTGGGGAGGGCTCATAATGCGAAGCAGAAGAGGGAAGCTAAATCATAATGCCGAAGCAGAGGCCAGCATTCACTCGCATTATCTTCATTACGTACTGCATTGATGCGGACTATGGACCGGTTTGAGTCTCCCTTTCTCCCTGTGCCTAATAAAAAAAATAAAACTGTGGTAAATGGGAAACAAAATAATAAATGTGCCTATCGCAGTACGGCAAATGGATGAACTCCCGCAGGGTGAACGCAAGGGTTTGCTTCAACAAACAACAAAAAAAGCGATCTCGGCGGGTTGGGGGTAGGGAAAGACAAAGAAAAAACAAGCAGTGAAGGAAAAAAAAGCAATGAAAAACCAAAGAGTTCCATGACAAATACTTCATTCCACTAGCAGCATGTTTACAGTAGTTAGGCGGAGCTGCATAGGCGTTCCCAAACAAATAAAGGAGGAACTAAAAACTGCATTAGCCTGTGAAAACGAAGAGATTAAAGCAGACAAGCAAACAAACAAATAAAAAGCCAGTAGGTGGAGTAGGTGGCGTTTCACCACATATGCTAATTACTTGACGTCTCGGAGAGACAGCGCATGCGCTGACTAGGCGAGACCTAAAAAGGGGCAAGAGAGGTCTATCTAGCGGCGGGCTATGAGCCAGATCCTTCTCTCAAGCTGGTCAAAATGCTCCTCCATCCTGGCCTTCAGGTGCACCATCCTGAGGAGCATGCAGCGCTGAAAGGTTTGATGTGAACAGGGAGAGCAGCAGTGGTTGATGACTTGGGGCGGGCAGCTGCGGGACCACGGCGCCATATCACCGGAGGCACTGGGGGTGCCTGGCCGAGGCCCGGGGAATTGGAGGCCGCAGCTGCTGCCTCCTCCTCCTCCTCCTCTGCCAGAGCCACCAGCTGCCGATATTCTGCCCTAATGGCCTCCAGCTTCAGTTGCCGGGTCTTGGCTGCTCTCTCCTGCCTGTTGGGTTGGGAAGGAGTAGCTATATCAAGAAAGGAAAAAGACAATTGTAACCAATACTCTTAGCAAAACAGTAACACAAAATGATACACACAAAATTATAGTGGCACAGCAGCACTAGCAGTACATAACATTTGTGGTATCCTCGATTCCTCGACCCCTAAGATTTGGATGTGATTAGAGTTTCAGCCTTTCGGCACTATGGATTAGACAAATATTCTTCTTCTCTCTCTTGTTTAGCTAAATTAATCTTGTAGCTGTAGGCATGCCAGCTCAGCTTGTGCCCTACACAGACATACTCGTGTCGCAGACTCACGTTACTTTACTACTGTCTGCTGGTGGGGCAGCTGTACTACACAATTATCTATTTTTCTATTATGGCTATACTCTGTTAAATCAATGGCAAATGCTCAATTTCACTTTCACCCTGACTACTACAACAAGGCAGATGATATGATTACTAATATGAATGATGATATATGGCATGAAGTCACATGACGTGAGGTACTACTATTGTTTGTAACCATGGAGCCAATAGGCCACCCATGGCTGACATGGTTGAAATGACATGGGTAGGGAGCGGGAGTGGGCCTCGGAGTCGGAGGGAGGTGATTGATAATGGGTGGGTACATACATAATATATATGTTGTGCTTGCAAACTACTGTGAGTCAAGGGAGTAGTCTAAAATACAACCTCAAACCTTTGAATCAAAAACCTTGAAATAAAACATTCCTTGTTTATTCTTCTTCCCAGGGATTTTTCCATTTATCATTGCATTGTTCTTCTAGCATTATTTTTAACCTTCACCATTGGCTTTGCTACTCTGGCACGGTTTAATTTTCTTTTACATTTCCTTCATCCAGTCTTCACCTATGATTGAATACCATCCAGACATCCAGACATCTAAACATGGCTATCATTCTCAACAAACCTTTCACCAACAACATACATTTGTCATTTAACCACCCATGCGTTTTCACCCACCCAGGCAGGCATCCTTTTTTTCACTTTTCACCCATCCTTCAACCACCCATGCATCCTATCAGCCACCTATAGGCATCCCGGGTCCCCTTCACCCATGCATTCTTCTCTGCCAGTGAAATATTACATGTCACTCATCCTTCCTCCTTCCATCCTTCTTTCTCTTTTCCATCAACCCATCAAGGTCTGACTCTTAGTCTTCTTCATAAAACTTTCTCTGCTGAGTTGAAGATAGAAGAGGCCATTACTTACTAAACTCCTGCTAATGCTAATGCTAAGTAAAGGGTGTCTTCTTCAACTGTTTACAACTTAGCCTCAACAGTACAGTGTACAGTGACTGTACACCCTTTCAGCGAGTGTATAAATTTGATTGTCAATAAGCAAGGAATATGACTTACCACCGCCCGCCACTGCTGCTGGCTCACCCCCTGCAGCTGCCGCATCTGCTCCCTCCTGGCTGGCGTCACCTTGCCCACTGGCCCTGGCACTGGTGGTCGGTACGTCTAGAAAAACCATTACACATTTGTTAGATGCCATATGCGCCTCCCCTTATTTATTTTTTTCACTAGCAAGATTGATAATACAATACATACACCGCACACATCACTACAGTTCGGGTACACAGACTAGAGTAGACAGTATGTCCTATCAAAAATAATAAAATATCCTGTTGAGCATATTGTTGGTGGCAATTTTTGAAAAGCCTCTCAAGAAGAGGACAAACCAAATGACTGGACTCAGTGGCTAGAGCTATTGGTGAATCTGATTTTTTGAAAAGAAAAAGAATGGCCAACTGGGCGGAAATTCGGACATAAGCTCTTCTTGGTTGGAAAATGTAATGGTGAAAGTCCTCCTCCTCCCCCCATACTTCCTTCCAGCTATGGTGCATGGTAATCAGTTCACCATCAACTGCTGCTAATAAATGATACTAGGCCTAGACAAGAAGAAGACACACTTTGGGGTGTCCAACGTGACCATCATTTACTGATTGAGCATGAGAAAGTAAAGAAAGCCTTCTCACCTCAACAAACATGCATGGAATACTTTACTTGGGAATGTAATCTGCACAGCAGAGTAGTAGTACTAGTACTAGTAGCAGTAAGGACCAATGGGTTCTCTGAGTCTTACAGTACCACCACTAGGCATTCCACAAAATATGTATCAGGGGAGAGGGAAAGCTGACTGAAAAACCAGAAGAAAGCAAGCTACAGACAGACTAATACAGAGTCAGAGGCAGTTGGATGTAAAAGAAAACCAGACACTAGAAATATAAATAACTAAGTTAGTAGGTAAAGCAGGGATAACAAGAATTTAGAAACAGATAGATCGAAGAGGATTTGGGAAAAAAATAAAATTAGGAAACTGAAATAATAGTTCAAAATAAGGAGCTATGAAAGTTAGGGAAATATATATTATTATTAACAACAGGAGGACTTACTGGGACCAGCAAAGCCATCAGATGAGGAGCGTTCCTGGGAGGCACTTCCAGCTCCCCCACCCGCCTAGGAAGACCCTGTCTTCTTCTTCTTTTTTTTTTTTTAGAGTTTTATATAGCGCAAACCAGACCCGAAGATATCAGGCATCAGAGCGCTTTACATGAGCACCAGTTTCGTTACAGATGGACACATTCATTTTTGTTAGGCATGAGGAGATGAAGTGATCTGTCCAGAATCACAGGATGTTGAGCATTGTTGCCAAGACTCGAACCCGGTTCCCAGCTTCGAGGACGACCGCTCTAGCCAATAAGACTAAATCCTCTCCCCAGGAAGCGGATGATCATGTAAGACATAATTAAAGAGACAAAAAATGATTGGTGTTAAATATTAAATAATCTCTCCAAAAAGATTCTTTGACAGGAAATGGCAATTGCAATAACATTGACCTTCCCTAAATCAGATTGACTAGTAGTAGACTAGAATCACGGTTGCAGACCATCCTATCTTTATTATTCCACAGTTCCATTCCGATTCCTGAATCCTAAACCTACCTAGCCCACCTACTCCAAAGACTTTTGAACGAATTGCAAAAAAATTATATTTGCTTCTAAGTTCCGATCTCATTCTCAATCATCTCAACCCCCTTGGATGGGCCAATTCACTAAGTCTGCATTTATTCTTCTTAAATGCATTGATGGACGCATGCATATTGCATACACCAAAATATTTGGTTGCTATGCACTCACTATACGAACTACAAAAAAGGTTCTACTAAGGAGTCAAGGACTGAAGTGAGAGGACGCGGGCTGCTAAATTGCTAATTAATACTAAGTATATAACTAACTACAACTATCTTAGTGACAGGACAGAACAAAGGAAAGGAGTCTCTCTAGTCTGCATTACCTAACTTAAGTTCTCTTACATAATCAGCCCAAGCGAGCGCAAAGTTGCAAACAAGTACGATTAGGTAGCGCCGAGCACCTGTCTAGAAGAATAACGATCACATAATATAAGATTTTTTAACGTAATTTACCTGCATGTGAGCAGCAGCATTCTTGGTATTTGGGAAAAAAATAATATTTGCAATATCATAAAACATGCGATAATAATTATAATATAATTAGCTACTCACCAAGCCCCACGACCTCAATCCCTAGCAGGTCCAGCAGGTCCAGCTCTCGGTCCAGGATATCGGACCACCGGTGCATCAGTTGGTTATGGGTGCGCTGGACCCCAGATCAGTGATACACTGGCCGGCGCACCCTCGTCCACAGCTGGTGGCACTCCCAGATCCCGTACTCAGACCCAGGCCTGCCGCCTGCTGCCAGGGTGGAGGGGAGGTGGCTTTGCACAAAAAAACAAGCGCTGCCACCTCCACCTTGGAAAACAAGGCCCGGGGCTGCGTCCCTTCCGGGTGCTGCCTTCCACAAGGAAGGCGGCTCCTCCTTGCCCGGCTCGCACTCTCTGCCATGATGCTGGGGGTGCAGAAAAGAAAATGTAGAAAGTAAAAAATTAAGGGAGGAGAATAAGAAAGGAAGGAAAATAATTTGAAAGCAAGTAATATAGAAAAACAGTACAAAACACACAAAAAGTAGAAAACAACACAAAATATACACTTAAGAAGACACAGGCAAAGATAATAAATAAAATAGATTAGAAAAAAGTTTTGAGAAAGAAGGATTGAAAAGATTAAGGCAGGATTGAAAAGTAGGCCCCAGCACCATAACAGAAAGAAGAAAAAAGATTGTCAGCGCCCGTACTCGACCACGTGATGAAATTCGCGTGATATTTCCCCTGAACACGCAATACGCATTGCTGTGCGGCAGAAACGTCACGCGAACGGGCAGGACAAGCAACTCCACCTGTTCCCGGAACTCTGCGTAGCACAGCTGAGTTTTTTCCCGCTTCACGGAGTTCCGCATAGCGCCGCTATGTCAACTCTGCTCAGGCTTACTCTAGAGGCATAATTTCATTTGACAGAGGATATTCTTGTTCATACTGCAAAAATGCTTGTGTTTGTAATGTAGAGTCAAATCTGTAGTCTACATCTCTTTCATTAAGATAGTTAATCCACTGTATCCATTGTGGATGTAAAGCTTTGGCATTTGGAATATTTGCTTTGGTGACAGCCTCTAAGACAATTATGCACTTACCCTGAGCCAGTGCTCTCTCTCTCTCTCACAACAGCAGTCTGTACTGCTGTGAGAATCTTCTCAGTAGGTGCAAAACTCAATTCAGCATTTGTGTATAAATGTGATTTGTATGCTGTAGGTACTGTATCACCTTCGTTGAATGTAATATAGGTGTACCCCGTTGATCCAGCAACTACGCGGTCACCAGACTTGCGGTGTTTACATGTGTGTTTAAATGTTTGGAAGCTATCACCTTGAACAGAATGCAAAATGTTTGTGTGTTCCTGTGTCCAATATGTGCTTGAAAAGTCTGGTCTTATCAAGTCGTAGAATGGTTTTACCCATTCTGTGTAGTTCAAAATGTATGTTCTGCCAAAATTTAAAAATCTCAAAATGGATTGTAGTCTTTTTAGAGTCATTGGAGGTTGGAGCAACACACATTTAAAAAAAAAGTGTCACCAGGCTTTTGCCTTCACTTGACAACTTGTATCCCAAGAGTAGGACATTAAGATGGGCAATTTTTGAATTTTGAAAATTAAATTTGTAACCCAAGTGAGCAAACCCCAGAACTATACGGTCTACTTTGTCCAAGTGTTCCATTAATTCATCGTCCATTAGATAGATATGATCCACATAGGACAATGCCTCCTTATCAAAAATTTTAAGTGACTCCATTACTCTGGCTGAAAACAGCCCAGGGCTGTCCTTATACCCCTGGGGCAATCGACAAAATTGCCGGTGTGAGCCTAGTGCTAAAAATGCTTGCAAATATCTGCTTCCAGGTGCTATATTTTGGCAGAAAAATCCATTTGAGATATCTAGTGTTGTTTTGTGTTTTTTCCGCACAATGTTATTCATTAGTGCAGCACTGCGTGCCTTTTGTACTGCGAATGTGCAAGTAAATGTGTTTAAATGTCTGTAATCTAATACTAGATGGTACGAATTGTCTGTTTTCATTACAGAAAACAAGGGATTATTCATTGATGAAGTTCAATTTTCTATAAAACCTTGGTATTCAAGTTGTTCTAGGATTTCCCTAACTTGTTATTTAGCTTCATGTTTTATTGGGTTTGAGGAGTTGATTTCAATGGGATCTCGTGATGAGGTGACTCATCATCCCACCCCACATGATTGCGGTATAACGCAGAAGCTAGCGCTAATGCCCACTCCTTGGTGTAAGAATGTTTCACTGATTCTGGAACGAGATCAGAGAAAGCCGGTAAAATCACCATTTCTCTGTTTGCACATTCCATTACAAACTCAGATGGCCAGTCTTTTTCAGCCAAAAGAATATTGTAACCATACATCAAGTTCTCCCAAAAGAGAGCCTTGATGTTTCTGGGTTTGTCCCCCTTCGACTGGAGTGTAATTTCATATAAACAATGGGGAACACTTACCCGAGTTTCAGGTGTTTCCAACATGATATGCTCACTCAGCTCTACTGTCGCCAAATAATCCATCAGGTTCCGGCGAGCTATTGTGACTTCTGCTGCACTGTCCAGCATCGTAAATGCTCATTCCCCGTTCAGAAGTAGAGTCCTCAGTATTCAGGGCATGCCTTATTTTAAGTCCGTCTACCTATTTCTTTTTGAATTGAGGTTTAGGTATCTTTTGTTTTTCTTCTTTATTAATAATGTAGTCAGACGAGCTCTGTGATTCCTTCTTTGGCTTCACATGCTCTTCCGATCTGCACTCTGAATGCCCACCTCTTCCGAACGTGTATTGATGACTCCTGAAGGGAACAAGAGGAGCATGTGCTTGTATCCTGATACCTGCCAGGCTTTCTAATGTTATCACAGTTTCAGAGATTACATCTTTTTTCAGTGGCTTCCTGCTAAGGAGACCCACCCCTGGACTTTGCTTTTCTTTATTTTTTTTTGTTTATTATCCCACTTCTTCTTAGTCAAAGAATCAGGTGCTTCCTTAGTGTTATCCTTTTCAGAATTACTCTTAAGTTGTGGTTTCCCAGGTCGGGCTCCCAAATTATCTCTACCTAAGGTAGCATAGGTTTCTTCGATAATCTTAAGTAATTCCCGCTCCTGCTGTGCAGGAGAGATCCCACAGGTGTTGGCATATAGCCAATGCAGCTGCCTCCCCTTTTATGTTGCTTAACATAATGGCGGACACTGTGGCAAAATTGCCCATCAGTTTCATGCCCAAGTCCAGAGCAGGCACTGCCCCGCACTCATTTTGTAGCTGCTTCAATACATCAGGTAAAACAGCTAGTGAAGGTTGCCATGTGTTCTGTTATAAACGGCAGCAAAGAATGCACCCCAAGTTAGGCAGTCTTCCACTGGGGGAGCCATCCCCATTGGCCAGCAAATAGTATTCTGTGTTTTTCATGCTAACCATATGGTGAAATACTGCTTAAAGCTGGCTTGTTTTTGTGCTATCCAGAATAGAATTTGCTCCCGACTGGTGGAAATCTTTCCCACAACGGCATTCAGTGTTCGTGGACTGATACCAGTTGTAAGCAAACACAAGGAGATGATGGATGGAGCGCTGAAACTTTTTAGACACTCACCCCCCAGTCACAGATCTGGGTTAAATCCATCATCGTTCTTAAGCTCACTTCGCCACCCAGTTCAGACCCAGGCATATGCAAATTAGTCTTGACCCTGTTCCTCGTGGGAACAGTCCAGCCCGAACTGCCAAGCCAGGTCTTCCCTTGACCGGAAACAAGCATCCTGGGACCAGTTTTGGGGTAGCACCCCTCATCAGCCAAGCTAGCTTGAATCCAGTGGCAAAGTGAGCAAGGGACCCACGTCTGGGCATACTCTGCCAACTTAGGGCGAACAAATCAAACACATGAAGATGATGGACGGAGCGCGGAAACTTTCCAAGCACTCACCCCCAGTCACAGATCTGGTTTGAATCCATCATCGTTTTTTAGCTCACTTCGCCACCACAGTTCAGACCCAGCCATATGCAAATCAGTCTTGACCCTGGACCCTATGCAATCCCTACTCTTTGCGCTTCGAGAGTATGTATAGGTGTGTGTATCTAGAAACAAGAATCCCCCCACAGGATGATTCAACCTCATTACCTCGTGGGACAGAATGTAGGACCCCATCTTGGTCACGAACTGGACACCCCTCAAGGAGAGGTTAGGCAGCTGCTTGGTGAAGCGTCAGCATGCAGGGACCCCTCGACATCAGTTAAAGTGCCTCCTCTGCTAACCCCTGGAAATGCTTCTTTATTTATAATAAAAAGCATCCTTGCGATGTATATGCAGATTAGTATTGTTATGGGTATGCAGATAGCCCTGTCGCCCCGTGGATGAAGATAGAATGACATTTGTACATCGTGCGCAAATGCCTTGTACTCAGTGTTCGAGGCATCTTGATAATGTTGCTCAAACGTAGATGTGTAAGCAAAGCAGTTTCAGAGAAACTAATCCAATATTGTCACGTACGGAAATATGTGCAAAAGGTCACAGTAAAATGTTATTGTGCAAAAAGAGGCCGGTGTAAGAAAAGCGTGCAGTGTTTTTACATGGGCCTAATCCATGCACATAACAATACTGAAGGACTACCCTCTTGTAGCTAATGATGGCCACCTACTCTTTGCTCCAGATGAAGGATCCTCTGATGAGAGTTGAGGCACTGATCTCTGCCAATTGGGTCTTAAGCCACATATTTACCACACTCAATTTTTGATGACCATGATGAAAACTCACCGTACTTACCTCCTGGCTCCCTCCACACGCTATACCCCATACTGCAATAATCCATCATATCAGTGTGGTATGACCCTCCAGTGTATAAATGGGCCCTTATTTACGGGGATTTGGCATAGGGGAGCAAAGCTAGTCACCTTGCTGTGCTGCCCTACGCCAAAGTAAAAGGGGAGGAATGCACCATATTTATGCAATAAGGTGCATTCCTGGCCTTTCTCCCTGTGTGGGTGCCATTTCAGCTGCCTAGCGCCAACGCAGGCACCCTTGCAGTGTGGTGCAAGGTTGCCTGTGTTGTTGGCAGGATTGTTTTTGTGCAGGAAAGGAACCTTCCAGCACAGAAACTATCCTAAGAGCCGTTTCCCTCTTTTTATGTATGCTGCAGAATGCAGCACACATAGAAAGAGGAAATAACGAGGAAAAATAAAGAAATTTCTCCTCGTTATGCCTCACCTCCAGAGGCATATGGATTTAGCACTTCCCCAGGTTTACATGGTTTAGTAAATCTGAGGCAGTGTCAAAATCCATCAGTGTTGCATGGGAAAACTCACTGCAATGCCTATAAAATGCCTCCTGAGCGCAGAGTAAGAAAACACAGCGATTTGCGCTGCCTTGCCTTACTTCATATCTATAAAGCCATTCGAAGCCACACATAGTGGCTTTGAGTGGCCTAATGGATATGAGTTTGTCATCTGTGCAGCCGGAGTGTCACAAAAAGTGACACTTCGGCAGCGCAGGAAGCTCATAAATAAGCCCCATGGTTCTTAATATATCACATTTACTTTGTGGGATATTTATTCTTAATTTTCCCCCTTTCCCCACATTAGTCCTATTGTACTCTGGGACTCAGCTACATAGCTTGCCTGTGTGGGCAAGCACTGTGATTCAATTTTTCTGAATGTGAACCCACCTTTTATCATATTTTAAGCCGCTCCTTTATGCACATCATTTTGCTATAAGTGATCTCAGCGATTCTTATTGAAATAAGAGTATGTGTTGCAAGATATTACCCTTGAATGTGATTGTACTCCATCTATTAAAATGTTAATAAAATATGTCTGGAAATAGAAATGGTGCAGTTCAACTCTCTTCTTGTGTTGCAGTGCAGCAACTTTGCTTGCTGCACTGTGCTGCATTGCACCGCTTCTTTTTTAAATATGCCCCTTAGTCCCCAGTTTATAAAAAAAAGTCAAATCTTCACCTATAAATGTACTACTTCAATGGATGACATTTGCTACTTTTTACAGTTCTCAAACATTGGAAGCACTATACCAGTCTAAGGTATCCAGGTATTCTACTGGCAATCAAACACACAAAAAGTGACAGGATGAATGCATGCAAATAGACTAACTACTGGCAATCCCTGGGGTAGCATTTCAAACTATTGCTTTTCACCCACTGTGAATCTTTAGACAGAGGTTTTGATTTAGGATTTAGCACATGGAGCAAAGACTGACAGAGTAGCGGAGGACACTACTGCCTTTACTCCGCCCACCTTAGAGATGTCCACCAGTCCAGTAGGCACCACTACACATTCGCAGGAACTGCCATCTTGGCAGTTCCTGACAATGAAGGACAAATTTAACGATGGCTCCGCCAGACATGAGGGCAACCGTCCAACTTTTCAAAAGTTATATTTTTCAAAAACAAGCTCCCAAAATTGTATTTTGTTTTGTTGATTTTTATTTATTGAAGAATCAAAACAATAAATCATAACATAAGCCAATATGTCACATAATAAATATATAATAAAGATAAATTAAAAAAATTAAAATAAGTCACCAAAAAGTCAATATATGTAGTAATATTACAGCAGAAAAGAAGAAAGCTAGAAGGAAAATAAAAGAGAAAGAACAAGAAGAGAGTTGAAAGAAGTAAAAAGGATTTCAAGTACATATTGAGACAAAATTATAACATAGTAAGTGATGATACAAAATATCCTATTAAAATCTGAGTGAAATATAACTTAAATAATGATAATTCATAACATAGATGAAATTAATCAAAAAAGTGTTTAGTCTTGTGAAGACATAGTAGCATTAACAATGGCCCTATGAGATAAATAATTGGTACTCTTAACCACAGTATGTCACATTTAAATGCTAACTGTAAGGAGTTCAGATCAACTCTGTGCAGTATGTGGTTGTGACATGCTAAATTTCACTGACAGTTAATAGAAATGTTTTCTTTGGATTTCTATTTGGAAGCAATGACCTGTAAAGCAATTGTTATCAAAAGGTCTACAAGTTTCCCTAGCAATAAGCTATACAACCAAATAGAGAGCACCCCTCCCAAAAATAATGTCTCCAATGAAAAATATTGGGAAACATTGATAGTAACTTCAACTTTTTGCAAAAAATGAGTCCCAAATTTTGAAAAAACAGGGCATAAAAAACATATGCAAGTATGAACTAGCATGTGCATCACACCGCCAACTTGTTTGTTTAGTTTTAAATAGTAACACTGGAGTGTAAAATAATTAATTATAGAAAAGAAACAGAGTTTGTGTTAAATTAGTGGAGTAAGCTGTAGAATCCACACTGGCCCAGATGTTATCCTAGATTAAAACTGGACAAGTAGAATGCAACTCCAATTACCACAAAGCTTTGTTAGGAAACAGGTATGTCTATACTGGGTGGTTAGAGCAATTTGTATATGACAGCAGCTTTTGAGAGCAAATTCCTAGAAATAGGGCTATTCTGCACATGAGGAGCCGCAAGGCTAGAAGAGGTGAGTGACCCATCTGCAATGTGGAGGAGATCTTTAAGATAATTTTATTGTGCAAACATATTATTTGAGAGATTGCTTGTGCGGGATAGTTCTGAAAATGAAACAATAGAGTTATCCTTTAATAATTGGTGAAATGGTGAAAATGCCCTTATAATTCCACTATTTCCACAATATGGTTTTGCCATTTTTCTTATTCAATTTATTATACCAGATGAGACTGCTGGCTAACTGATTAAATGTTGATAAATTTGAAACCATAAATGGTTTTAATAGGGAACAAGAGTGTGATATAGCAGACAGCAACCAAAACTTAGTGGATTACATATAAAAATAATATTTTTGTGAGAAAAGATAAAAAACCAAAGCTCACTCTAGATAAAACCATACCTTGCCAATGTTACAGACAAGTTCCACCTAATTGACCTGAATTTGTTTAATTTCAAATGCCATGTGATAAGTGGAGAAATCCAGACAATTAACACTTACAGACATTTTAGGATTTTTTAATCAATCTAGAGAAATTCTAAGTTTCTTACCATTCCAAATAAACTTAGATAATATGCTTTCTAAGGTGGCAAAAAAAATCGGCATCTTCAGAGGAAAAAAGTTTACAATTGTGAGAACCATCACCTTGATTGTGCTAGTGGAACCCAACAAAATAAAAATAAAGGAGACCATTTTTGTATATGGGGACGGACTTTACAAACTAGTTCATCTGTATTGATTTTAACCACTTAACCGCGGCGGCAATTCCGCCGCAGTGCGGCGGTTTAGCGGAGTGGGCGGGGCCGCGTCGGCCAACGGACGTGCGCAGCACTACGGAGGTAGTGCTCGCGACGGCCGTTGGCCGACAGAAGCAGTGAAGGGGTTAAGAGTATCGATAATAGAATTGCAATACCATATCTCCAAGCATTTGATCTTAGTTGTATTCGAGGATAAACCTGCTGCAACAAATGGCCGTTTCGTGCAATGTTTATTAAGAGGCATAACCTCTGATATATCTCATTAAATTTATAACCTGAAACCTCAGAGTTTTATTTCTGTGTAGAAAGTTGGTATTGATAATTCCAGTTTTAACACAAACAAAAGAATATCATCTGCATAAACAGAAACATTGATGTGTTGATCTCTAACTTTAAGGCCAGAAACACTCTCAAACTGTTTTATTTGAAAGATAAATTGTTCTGATGCCAGAATAAAGAGTAAAGAAGACAGAGGACATCCCAGTCCAGTACACCTATTAAGGGGAAAATAAGGGGATTGGACATCATTTACTATTACTGAGGACTTGGGAGAAGAATACAGTAGTGAAATACGCTGTAAAGATTTCAGACCAAACCATGCCACTTCAATGCTCCCATTAGAAACTGCCAGTTTACTCTGTCACAAAGCTTTCTCTGCATTGAGAGTAAGTACAACAATAGGTATGCCCATTTTAGAAGATTTGTTAACAATATTTTAAAACGTAAGAGAGAGATTGGCTATATTTCTATTTTTAAGAAAACCAGAATGTTCCAGGTCAATTAAGTCTGGAATGATGTTAACTAGGCTAAGGGTCAGCAGTTTGGCAAATATTTTATAATCAGTATTAATGAGAAAAATAGGTCTGTAGTTCTGGCACAAAGAGAGATCTCTATCTTTTTTAGGTGTCATACAAATCATAGCCTCAGAAAAAGAACCTACAGATCCATTAAAAAAGAGAAGTGATTAATCTGCTTAAATAGCATAGGAAAAATATTTTTTAATAATTTCAAATAGAATTCTACTGTGAAGCCATCTGGATCCGGTGCTTCCCCTTTTGGGATAACTTTAACAGCAAAGTATAACTCTTCAATTTTTAATGGGTTTTCTAGAGGAGACAAATCTCTATTATCTTTATTCTTTTTCTTAAGCCTAGAGAAGTAAGAATTAATGAGCACCTCAGAGGACTAGTCTCAGAAGAGTATACATTTTGGTATCAGTTTGCAAAGCAAGCAGCAATATAAGAATCTCTGAATATTTGCTTGCCCAAGTCATTTACAATAGATTTAACAACTAACATCTCCCTTTTGCACTTCAGATAATAAGCCAATAAAGAGCCAGCTCTATTCCTTCCAACATAATACCTAGTGTGTTTGTCGAACTGTATTTTTGCCACCATCAACACATCCTGATCAGTTTTAATATGTTTTGAAGTATAGTATTTCTGTTCTAAATGCTTATTGTTGTCAAGAATAGATGCATTTTGTTTTTCGAAAACAACAGTTGATGGACAGAATGCAGAACAATGTCATACATTCACCCCAGTACAGAGATCTGTGCCTAAATCCATCGGTTTTTTGCTCACCATGCTATTCCAGTTTGAACCCAGCCATATGCAAATCAGTCTTGACCCTGTGCCTCATGGGAACAGTCCAGACCGAACTGCCAAGCCAGGTCCTCCCTGGACTGGAAACAAGTATCCTAGGACCGGTTTCGGGGTTTCACCCCTCTTCAGCTAGGATAGCTTGATTCCAGTGGCATGGAGAGCACGGGACCCACGTCTGGGCATACCCGTCCCACTCGGGGTGACAAATGCAAAAACAATAGTTGATGGACAGAATGTAGAACAATGTCATACATTCACCCCAGTACAGAGATCTGGGCCTAAATCCATCGTTTTTGCTCACCATGCCATTCCAGTTTGAACCCAGCCATTTGCAAATCAGTCTTGACCCTGTGCCTCATGGGAACAGTCCAGCCCGAACTGCCAAGCCAGGTCCTCCCTGGACTGGAAACAAGCATCCTAGGACCGGTTTCGGGGTTTCACCCCTCTTCAGCCAGGATAGCTTGATTCCAGTGGCATGGAGAGCACGGGACCCACATCTGGGCATACCCGTCCCACTCGGGGTGACAAATGCAAAAAAAACTGTTGATGGACAGAATGCAGAACAATGTCATACATTCACCCCAGTACAGAGATCTGGGCCTAAATCCATCGTTTATTTGCTCACCATGCCATTCCAGTTTGAACCCAGCCATATGCAAATCAGTCTTGACCCTGTGCCTCATGGGACCAGTCCACGGAAGCCAAAATACAGCACCGTCCGGCCGGACTAGTACGATACGCACTCCGTACGCGCCGAACCCGTCGCTACGCACGGCACGTCAGAGCATCCGGGAGAGGCGCACATAAGCTCCGATTCGCGCTACAAGACGATCCATGGCTACGAGACGAACACGCCAGCCACGAGTATGAGTCGAAGCAACGAGAAAGACGAACGAGATGAACCAACCATGAATCCCATCACACAGGTCCTACCAATACTCTACATCTATTACCGGAACTGTAATAGATGTACGGTGCAGAAGGTAAGTCAAACACCCACCACACAAACAAACGACACGTACCAGACATATAACACACACACATAGGGATGCAGAAATGACTCACACCAGCAACAGCAGAACCATAAGGGCGGGATGGCTATCACCAATGCCATATACACCCATAGGGGCCTGGATGCCTACCACTACTACCACCCCTACTCAGGGGGTGCTAGATGCCTGTCACTACTACCACCCCTACCCATGGGGGGCTGGAAACCTGTCACTACTACCACCCCTACCCATGGGGGGGCTGGATGCCTACCACTACTACCACCCCTACCCATGGGGGGCTGGATACCTGTCACTACTACCATCCCCACTCATGGGGGGCTGGATACCTGTCACTACTACCACCCCTACTCAGGGGGTGCTAGATGCCTACCACTACTACCACCCCTACTCAGGTGGTGCTAGATGCCTGTCACTACTACCACCCCTACCCATGGGGGGCTGGAAACCTGTCACTACTACCACCCCTACCCATGGGGGGCTGGAAACCTGTCACTACTACCACCCCTACCCATGGGGGGCTGGAAACCTGTCACTACTACCACCCCTACCCATGGGGGCTGGAAACCTGTCACTACTACCACCCCTACCCATGGGGGCTGGATGCCTGTCACTACTACCATCCCCACTCATAGGGGGCTGGATGCCTACCACTACCACCACCCCTACCCATGGGGGGCTGGATGCCTACCACTACCACCACCCCTACTCATGGGGGGCTGGATGCCTACCACTACCACCACCCCCTACCCATGGGGGGCTTGATACCTGTCACTACTACCACCCCTACTCAGGGTGTGCTAGATGCCTACCACTACTACCACCCCTACTCAGGTGGTGCTAGATGCCTGTCACTACTACCACCCCTACCCATGGGGGGCTGGAAACCTGTCACTACTACCACCCCTACCCATGGGGGGCTGGATGCCTGTCACTACTACCATCCCCACTCATAGGGGGCTGGATGCCTACCACTACCACCACCCCTACCCATGGGGGGCTGGATGCCTACCACTACCACCACCCCTACTCATGTGGGGCTGGATGCCTACCACTACCACCACCCCTACTCATGGGGGGCTTGATGCCTACCACTACCACCACCCCTACCCATGGGGGGCTGGATGCCTGTCACTACTACCATCCCCACTCATAGGGGGCTGGATGCCTACCACTACCACCACCCCTACCCATGGGGAGCTGGATGCCTGTCACTACTACCATCCCCACTCATAGGGGGCTGGATGCCTACCACTACCACCACCCCTACCCATGGGGGCTGGATGCCTACCACTACCACCACCCCTACTCATGGGGGCTGGATGCCTACCACTACCACCACCCCTACCCATGGGGGCTGGATGCCTACCACTACCACCACCCCTACTCATGGGGGCTTGATGCCTACCACTACCACCACCCCTACTCATGGGGGGCTGCATACCTGTCACTACTACCACCCCTACTCAGGGGGGGCTCAATGCCCACCACCCACACCACCCCCACTCATAGGATGGGTAATGCATGACACCACCAGCATACTCCAACATAAGGAATGTAAGAAAAAAACTGCCTCCCAACACCATGACAAGCGTGTGTAGACTGTGTCAAATGCCTACAACACTGAACATGACATTGAACATACAATGTGACCCCCTATCACATGTGTCACACATAAATGTGTGTGGCCTCCACAATGCAAGCAGACCATGACCACTGTGGCAATGGGGTCCAACACCCATCATCACAGTGACCAAAAGGTAAGTGTGGGGTCCATAGCTGAAGCACATTTTGAACATTGTGGCAATGGGGTCTAAGCCCCCATCATCACAGTGACCAAAAGGTACGTGTGGGGTCCATAGCTGAAGCACCTTTTGAACATTGTGGCAATGGGGTCTAAACCCCCATCATCACAGTGAACAAAAGGTATGTGTGGGGTCCATAGCTGAAGCACATTTTGAACATTGTGGCAATGGGGTCTAAGCCCCCATCATCACAGTGACCAAAAGGTAAGTGTGGGGTCCATAGCTGAAGCACATTTTGAACACTGTGGCAATGGGGTCTTTAACCCCCATCATCACAGTGACCAAAAGGTAAGTGTGGGGTCCATAGCTGAAGCACATTTTGAACATTGTGGCAATGGGGTCTAAGCCCCCATCATCACAGTGACCAAAAGGTAAGTGTGGGGCCCATAGCTGAAGCACATTTTGAACATTGTGGCAATGGGGTCCAACCCCCATCATCACAGTGACTAAAAGGTAAGTGTGGGGTCCATAGCTGAAGCACCTTTTGAACCTTGTGGCAATGGGGTCTAAACCCCCATCATCACAGTGACCAAAAGGTAAGTGTTGACATTGAAAAAGCTGCAACTGCCAAACAGCATGGATGATTCCTGGTCACAGGACAACAAACACATCAGTGGCAAAGTAGTGCTTGTGTCCCATAGCAACATAGATTGGGGGAGGCAAACAGTGCAGTGCAAATAAGACATACCTTTGGCCATGTGCAGACAAACATCACCCATGGGGGCTGACACTGTCAACATTCATCAATAACACAATGACAGAAGTGACCATCATAATGCAGACCCACATATTTGCACCAATGGGCACACAAATGTAGATATCCTGTGGAGACTGTAGACGTGAGGTGAACAAATACCATACCATGGCAGCAATGGGACACACAAACCATGATCATTGTGCTGACTGATGACCTAGGAGTCCCAGGGACAGCAGGGGAAACCCACCAAACAACATACAGCCAATGGCACACTAAAGATATGCCAATGCAGTTGTGCAGATGCACAAACACAAACAGGCAGCCCCACACTGCATATCAAACACAACAGGTGAGGGGGGGTGCCAGTGTTCCCAGGCAACCACACAACACATGAGGAGGCCTGAATACCAATTACACAGATGTGCATACAGTGCCACACAAAAGAAACTCATGGATCCGAATCCCATCTGTGGGCAATCAGGCATTGTTAGATGAGAGGGTGCCCAAATTACACATGTCACACAGGCTTGTAGGAACAGCAACTAACACATCAAGACACAGACCCACCACAGCACTACCCCCAGGGTCCCCACATTGTGGTGACACTGGCCTGCATGATGATCCCACTGTGATGACAAAGCAAGATGTCGTTCACGCTGTGAAGCACAGTCATGTGTCCTGAGCAACAAACTACCATCACACCTACACAAGCAGAAATATATCAGCACGGCCTGTCAGCCAAGGCCAACATGGAGGCAGGGGTCTAGCCATGCAACAACTCTCATCTGCACACACTCAACACCACACACCATGATCTCCACCAATGTGCAGCAGTGAAGCTCACATGCACTGGTGACATTGCACATGCACCCATGACAATCCCAGGGGTGGTGGTGGGGACTAAGGTGCAGAAACCCATCACACATGGCCACTCAACAAGACTCGTGAATGTCTGACACACTGCCCAGTACGCCGTACATGGACATGACGTCAATACCACACCAACCAATGGGATCCCGGCCACAGACACACACCAATGAAGAAGCCAAGGTCACCCACAAAGAACACACATAGACAACCTCCAACATTGCAGCTCTGACCCTGAGGAGTGGCAGAAGTCAGAAACACAATGTGTCACAATCACTGAAAGACAACACAAACTGGAAATGACATGACCGGTGTAACCAACAAGTGCCAAGGGGAATCCTGACTGTGTCCCATCTGCGTTTGCCCACAAACTCAGCCCTGACAGCAAACACACCTATGGGTGACACCCTGATGACCAGTAATGTGCCATGCACCCACATCACAGAGAACCCAGGGAGATGACTTTGGGGGAACATAGGTCAACTCAGCAAGCATCACAGACAGGTACATCACTAGGGATCCCAGTCTGCCTAGCAAAATGGAAGTGAACACACACAGACATGCTCACACAACACACACCTTGTGCTCAGGCAATGTCACAGAATTACAAACTGCCATGAGGGGACTCCACTCCTGTGTAAGGAAAGCTGTGCCATACGTTGTCTCAGTAGGGCTCTATCATGTCAGCAGAACACTTGGTCATACAGTCAACATTTAGCACAAAATGAAGGCTCCCGTCATATCAGCCTGGTCATGGGAGTCTCACCGAAATCATCAGCACAGATCCAACACACATGTATAGCAAGTTGCACTAATTACACAGATGATTCCTTCCCCATTGATGCCCAAACGTGTATGTCCAGTGGAGATGGCCACACGGTCAGGGAAGTAGACTAATTGAACAATGGCAAGCACAACAGATGTGCAGGGGTGTAAGCCACAGATGTGATATTGCAAATGTAAGTAGGAAATCCCATTGCCAAATATTGAAAACATGACACCCTCATATTGCTGCAAAGGATGACATGGATACACAACAGGATAGGACACATTCCCCCTGGACCACATGGGGTCCTGCACAGTAACACTTCATTTTCCTGATATCAAAAATCACCATCACTGCAGCAAGGGCATGGTTAGCATCATCAACATCATGTACATCAGAAGCAAAACCACTAGAGAACAGAAAGTAGCTTTATTCAGCATATGTGTGAAAGAGTGAAAGTCCAGAAATACAACAAAGGCCAATGGCCAGTCCATAACAAAGTCCAAACAGGGTGACAGTGGCAGATGTCACCCTTTGCATGCCCTCACTGCTACACACCAGGGACAATCCCCTCGGAGGGGCATACGGGGGGCAGGCCAGGCACTGCAGGGACAGGATCAGGGCTCACCAGAAGGAGGCAGGGAAGGGGTGGTGGGTGCTGGAGAGTCACTGACAACTGCAGTGGAGGTGTCTGACATGGTGTGTGCCGGCACAACTGGGGGGCATGAGTCAGATGGTGTGGGTGCCGGCACAACTGCAGTGGGCTGGGCAGATGGAGTGGACAGGTTCCCCACTGCAGTGCCCAAGTCAGACAGGGTGGACACAGTAGTGGACTCCACTGCAGTGCCTATCTCCAGGGGAGTGGAATGGGGTTCAGGTAAGGTGGGCAGGACAGAGGGGAAGGACACCGTCTCCACACCAGTGGCACAGACATGCGCAGCGGGGGGTGTGGTGCTGGAAGAGCAAGTGGCAGGGGGAGAAGGATGGATCATTTTGGGGATGGTGTATCTGTGGGTGGGGGAACCTGGGGCAGGGTGTGGTGGGGGCAACTGTGGAGTGGGGGCCTGAGGGATGGAGGAAGGAGACTTGGTGGTTGAGCTGCAGGGCGGCAGCGGGGTCTTGCTCTTCCGGGTCCGGGGGGACTTGCAGATGGGGGCCTCAGTCTGTCTGCGCCTGGGGGAGGGTGTCCAGGGGCGAGGGGCACTCCCCTCTGTGTGGGTGGGCTTCCTCTTCCCCCTGTACGCTGGATCAGCTGTATTGGAGGGGAAGAGGCCGAGGTCACAGAGGAAGAGCCGCTGTGTAGGTGGGGTTGCAGGTGAGGCAAGGGAAGGGGCCTTGGAGGGAGAGGTATCGGAGGACTGCGGAGTGACTGTGGATGCCTGTGTGTGTGTCTGTCCCCATCCCCTGTTGGTGTGGTATCAGTCCGCTGAGGATGCCTGCGTGCACGTCTTGTTTTTGTAGTGGATGTGTCTGTGCTGCCCGTGTCTGTGTGTTTGGGTGAATGTGCAGGTGTGCATGTGCTTGGGACAGGTAGGGTGCCAAGTGTGGATGGGGCAGAGGTAGGAGTGGTGAGGGACTGTTGGAGGAGGGACACTGCTGCCGTCAGGGAGGAGTCCATGGACCTATTGCTCCTCTGTAGGGCAGACATGCCCGATGAGATGCCCTCCATGAACGACACCAGCTGAGTCAACAGAGTGGTGTGGGCATGGAGGACACTCAGCATTGCTGTCTGCCCTACATGGAGCTGGCGAAGTAGGTACACAGACTCCTCACTCAGGGCAGCAGGGGACACAGGGGCAGGGGGTGCGGTGCCTGGCACGAAGGAGACATGCTCCCGAACACAGGAGCCTCCACGGACCTCTGGAATGGGAGCCGATGGGAGGGTGGTGGTGCTGGTGGTGGTTGCGGCGGGGACAGCAATACTAGCTGGGGTGTGGTGCCTGCTGACACACGCCTCCACAAGGGAGTTATCCTCCGAGCTGCTGTGGTCCTCAGCTGAGGTGGATGGTGCTGAGGACTCCTCGGTGTGGCTCCCCTCGCCCTCCGTGCCACTGGGTCCCTCCGACCACTCCTCGGCTGCTGACCCAGTCTGGCTCTGCGGCTCCTCCTGGTCCGTGGAGCTGTCCCCTCCTGTGGCCGTGGATGTATCTGCAAACAATAGGGAAACAGCCAAACATCAGTCACCTGCACTGGCCGCACACACCACAGTAAGTCCAGCACATTACAGAGCAAGCCCTGGCATCCTTAGTTGAACATTGCCAAAAGTACCCAAACAGAGTAGGAGAAGCCAATTGTCAGTCTGATGGTCAACCATGGCACTCACATCCCTCCTGGCCTTGCACCCATCTGTCTGGTGTCTGTCGGATGGCAATACCCCAGTGTGGACACATGCACCACCTACACAGTAGTTGGACAGTGCAGAGAACACGGTGAAGTATGTGAACATGCACACATCACAACTCTTGCCACTGAGTCAGTACAGATGTCTGAATAAAGGGATGGCCAGAGTCTATTCTGAAATGTATGTGATGCATACCAGCACCAGACACCATGATGCACCCATGTCCTGATAGTCAATGCCACAATGGGGTGCATGTAGCACATGTCACTTCCCTGCAGGATCACTCTTAGGAAGTGTAATGCCATGGCACAGGCATGCCTGCAAAGTCATACATCACTGTCTCCAGTCACATGGGCATGGCAGCCAGCCAACAACAGTCTGCACTGTGTCACAATCCTAGGTCATGGGGAATGCAAGTCCTGTAGCTGACACGTGCACATGTCCATCCCCCACAAACCACATCATCTGAACTCTAATTTGTCCACGTCATACCAATTGGACATATGGGAGACCTGAAACACAACCCTCGGAACCTGAGCACCTCACAATCTGCTGTGAATGGGAAACAGCTGCCTGAACTTCACAGTCGCATACCCCAGTCTGCACAGTCAAGTGATCAAACACCTATATGTCACACAAGTATCGTCTCCTATGGTCACATCTCCGGTGGCATGCTGAGCCCTAACCGAGAAACACCCCAGTAGTCCTGACAACGTAGCCACAGCACAATGACACAGAGGCAGACACCTGAGGGAACATTTCACTGAGCACAACGTGTCAGCTGATACACGGGAGTGGGAGTACATAGTGTATTGTATGGCCTGGAGTAGGCATGACTGTCCTGCTCCACGTGAAAGAGGGATGAGCCCTGGACAGTAGGCAGGTGGCTAAGTATGTGTGACACACTTGATATACATACTCCTGAGGCCCAAACATTGTTCCCACCTGCAGCATGGGTGTGTGCCAAATACCCCAGGCACATGTGGTGAATCAGATCAGCAGTTGGACCACATATCAAAGTAACACGCAGATTACATGTCAGAACTCAGGCATTGTGTAAGCAATGGACCCACCCATGAAGCCCACCACAGAGTTACGGGAACAAATGCTGTCCCCCACCTTGAGCTAAGCAAAATGCAAGGACACAGTACCCAAGTGACACAAATTCCTGACTGTAAGGGCCACACCTGGGTATCAGATGAGGAGTGGGCAGTGCACAATTGAGGGACATGGGTCCTGGACCACATGACTGATGTACTGTTGAAGTTTAACCAGGCCAGAGGAGGGCACATAGCATGTCAGACAAAGTTCACAGTGCAGTCATGGACTCACCCCCTCCTTGCTGCTGTCTGGCCTTCAGCTGCCCATCCAGATCAGGTAAGACCACTGCCAGGATCCTGAGCATGTGGGGGGTCAGGGTCCGGTGTCCGCCCCTCCTGCGAGGAGGCGACAGCTTCAGCTGGACCCGTGCGATCCTCCGGGTCCAGCCCCGAAGGTCCTGCCACCTCTTCTGGCAGTTGCGGATCTGGCGCTTGTAGTCCCCCACGGATCTCACTGCCCGGACGATGGTCAGCCATATCTTCTGCTTCTGGTGGGCATCAACCTGTGAGGATGACAAAGTGAAAAGCCCATTACTACACATGCAACATTTTCGTGCATCACACATTTGGATATACATGTCTCAATCACAGGGGCACATGATGTACACAGGCAGTGCAACGATGGCTATGAACAGTTTGCCAGCAGTTACTACATGGTATCATTGCCTGGGAAGTAAAACCTTGTTTAAATGCACTGTTACTGCACTATACCTGTTCAGTGCATGTAACTACACACTATGGGGGTGACAACTACTCAGTGAGCCTGCTAGCCAGTGGCGTGCAGACTGTAAGTCTTGCTAGTCAGACAACATGCACATTTAGTAAGGCAGTGGACAGCACACTCACCTGCTCCCCTGGTTTCCCATACAGCTTGCTGTACTGTGGTAGGAGGCTGTCCAGCAGGGCCTGGTTCTCCTCAGTGCTGAAGGCTGGGGCTCTCTCCACAGTACGTGCCATTGCAGGATCCAGAGGATGCAGTTACAGCAGCAGTGGTGGTGGCAGATGTCGTCCTGGTGCATGTAGTGCAGGCAAGTGAGCTCTCAGGGGAACAGCCAGCATTATATGTGTGCTGCTGAGGCAGATACTGTCCCATGTGTCCAAAGTGATAGGTCCAAGTCGTTTGCATCTTCTGAATCTGGCCAATCCATGGAATTGCACCACTTACACACGCCCACAGCATCCTTCAAAAGTTCAACTTCATGAGACCCGTGAATTTGAAACATTGTTGTGGTGGCCAACTGAATTCACAGCATCAGACTCGTTAAAGGTTTGAAAACGCGTCCGTTGCCATGCCAGGCCATAACCAATGCGTGCGCACCGATCGGTCCATTGCTGTACAACGCGTATTTCGCTAAACAACGCGTACCCGCTCACATCATATGCAATGGCCAATGCGTGCGCACGGATCGGTCCATTGCTGTACAACGCATACCCCTTCACATCATATGCAATGGCCAATGCGTGCGCACCGATCGGTCCATTGCTGTACAACGCGTACCCCTTCACATCATATGCAATGGCCAATGCGTGCGCACCGATCGGTCCATTGCTGTACAATGCGTATTTCGCTAAACAACGCGTACCCGCTCACATCATATGCAATGGCCAATGCGTGCGCACGGATTGGTCCATTGCTGTACAACGCGTACCCCTTCACATCATATGCAATGGCCAATGCGTGCGCACCGATCGGTCCATTGCTGTTAAACGCGTCCCTGTACAAGTCACTGACATATGTCACCATGCCTGTCACCGTGCCCCAGCCACATATACTTCCCAGGGAGTGAGGGGCACACCTACAACACCACAGCCTGTCCACACTGTATCCTAAGGCATGTAAGGCTGCATTACCTTTTCCGTGTATGGGGGTCAACATGTTGTTTTTGGGTGGCACTTGGGGGCAGCCACTCCCAGGCTGTGCACGTGTTCATGGGGACAGAATCCTTGGTGTGTTGTGCACATGACCACTGTGATGTGCAACTGTTCATTTCAGAGCATGTGGCATGGTCACATTTCACGGTTGTGTATGTGTATGTCATGTCACATACCCCTGAGTCCCATGTGGGATGGTATGTACGTCACAGGGTGACCCATTGCCACAATAGTGATGGCCCTCCACAGTCTGTGTGCATGTTGTGTTTACAATGTCTCTGATTCCATGTGCACAATGGGAGACAGTCTCCACATCCACGTTGTTTGTGCATGGACTTTGATGTTGTGCGTGTGTGTGTCACAGACGTCCATGTCTGTCCTGCCGAGGCAACAGGGACTACTACCTGTGGGGGTCATGGTTGTTTTGCTGTGGTGTATTCATGATGCACCATGTCATGCCAGTGTCCATGTGGCAATACAGGCTCCCTGGGAATCTACCTGTCGATGAGCTGTGATGCCTGGGGCACATCTGTCCTCACATGTCACTGTGGTGTGTGTTTGGAACGTGACAGCAGTACATGGGTACTGTGACACAGCCTAATGATATCCCATAGCACAACCTGGGACTTGTTGAGGACACATGTTGAACTGTGATGTTAGATGTTGGCCATGTAGGTGCCATACATGTCCTTAAGGACCGGCACACACATCATGTACTTGTGTCTCGTAATGATGTATCATGTGATATTGAGTCTGGTCTATGCCACATATGTGGGGTGACTGACAATCTTTCTTTGTTCACCTATGCACTGCAGGGCACCAGCTGTCCATAGACTATTCCCTGACCTTGCAACCATGGTTGAACGGGACTGCATCCGATGGTACCGCTTCACCAGGCCACTGATTGAGGAATTGACGGTGCAGTTGGCCCCACATTTGCAACCTGGCCGGACATACCCTACAGCGCTGACCCCCAAGGTGAAGGTGATGGCAGCCCTACACTTCTTTGCCACCGGTACCTTTCAACACACTGTGGCGTCTGCTGGTGGGATGTCACAGACCATGTTCAGCCGTGTGGTCCGCGATGTTTTGGAGGCTATGTTGAGATACCTGAACCAGTACATCTATTTCCCTAAACGTCAACAACTCACTGATGTCAAGAGTGACTTCTATGCCCTGGGGAGGATGCCGCATGTCATTGGCTCCATTGATGGGACACATGTGGCTTTGGTACCACCACAGGCACATGAGCAGGCATACAGGAACCGCAAACATTACCATTCGGTCAATGCACTGGTGGTATGTCTTGCAGATATGAGCATCTCACATGTGTGTGCCCGTTTCCCCGGTTCTGCACACGATGCCTACGTGATGAGGAGTAGTCGCATCCCGAGGATGATGTCACAGATGCGGAACCAGCGTGCCTGGCTTGTCGGTGTGTACTGACTTTGTACCATTGTGTGTGTTCTGCAATGTAGTATTCCACCCTCTTTTCCAACTCAGCTAATGTGCAATTGTCTGTATGTAGGTGACTCCGGATACCCCAACATGCCGTGGTTGCTGACGCCCCTCAGGAACCCTGTGACACCAGCCCAGATGCGCTACAATGAGGCACATGGTCGGACCAGGAGAGTGATTGAGCGGACATTTGGTCTCCTGAAGAGCCGCTTTCGCTGCCTGGACAAGACAGGAGGGCCCTCCCATATGCCCCAGCAAAGGTGTGCAAGATTGTCATCGTCTGCTGCATGCTACACAACCTGGCAGTGCGGAAGGAGTTGCCTCTCATCCTGGATGACGATGACCAACATCCGCCACCTGTGGAGGATCCTGGCCTGGGCCACGATGCCAGTGATGGTGATGATGATGAGGGTGATGTCCGCACACAGCTCATCACCAACTTCTTCAGCTGAATGTGAGTATCCAGAGATGTCATGTCAATGATGTGAGTTTGCGTGATATGTGTTGGTGGTGCTCTGGTGCTGTTTGAGTGTGTCCATGTGCTACTTGACTGTATGCGTGCAGCGATGTGTCCTTACAGGTAGTCTGTACTCCCCAATAGTGTTGACATGCTAACTTGGTTTTGTGTAGGTATCTTGTGTAACCCTGGGCAAAGCACTATGCTACGCTCGCGTAGTTTGCGAAGTTTGCGCTACTTCGCACAACGCGAATTGCACGTAGCACAGTGCAAACACGCGTAGCGTAGCGTAGCGTAGTGCAGCGGTCATTTTTGCTTGCTCGCGGTCCTCAACGTCAAGTTGGCGACCGCGAGCAAGCAAAATGACATCCCGGCAAGACTTTTTCCTCGTTCGCGATCAGCAACATCAAGTTGCCGATCGCGAGCGTGGAAAATAAACCTCCCGGCGAGATTCTCAACGCGGGGAGGTCAGGTTTCTCATTGCGAGTGGTCGCGTATGCTCGCGACCGCTCGCGATGAGAAACTACCAGTCCGCGTTGAGAAAGCTGCCGCTCGAGTAAAAATCTACTCGAGCGGCAGTAAAGACAGCTCGCACTGTGCAAGATGCCGTTTTCAATGATTGCACAGTGCGGACAAGCATCCGGCACTGTGCAATCATTGCAAACAGTGCACTACGCAGTTCGCGTAGTGCTACGCGTAGCTCGCGTAGTGCGAACTGCACTTTGCGTAGCTTCGTGTAGCGCTACTTCGCGAACTACGCCCAGGCTTAATCTTGTGACATGTATTGGGCATGAGTATTGCAGTTCTGTCCTGTTCTTCAGTGCTTTTGACTGTGTGTCACGTCTGTCCTTCACAGGGTACTTTCAGAGTTGTTTGGTCAACTGTGATCCCCCGACACTGTGATTCAACTTCCAGGGTGGAGGATGTCGTTTCCCTACAGGTGATGTGCCCCACACCCCTGGACTTCCTTTCTTCTACACTTGTTGACTGTGTGGCCACTGCCACGTGGGATTACCTTGCATCTGTAGTGGAAACAACATGTTGCAAATGTGTAATAAACCTGTGCTTCACTTTGGGATGTGCGTTGTCTGTGGTCACACATCTGACTGACATTTGCTTACTGCACCAGTGGGCTAGTTAACACAGACTGTGAATAGGTGTGGTGTCTGTGCATTGCACTGTATTTCCTGGCAACATCAGTGTAGGCGATGAGTCAGATGGCCCTGGTGTGTATGTGTTGTGTAGCCCTAGTGGTGTGTCTCCCTCATATGTATAACGTCGCCATGACTCACATGACGGTGTTGTACTTGCTGTAGCAGTTAGCATGCACAGTGTCATTTAGCAGATCATCATCTCCATGACAGAAACCACGTTGGAATCACAACAGAGGCAAGTATGGTGTATTAGTGAGTTTATTTACCTACATGTGTGAGGATAGTGCACATGATGGTGGGTGCTGTACATTGGGAGTGGAATCCAAAGTTCCCAGATGAGTTGGAAGTCTTGGTAGCAGAAATGTCCTGAGTAAAGTCCACAGTCATCTGATACATTGGTCCAACTTAAACTCCCCATGTCATGTGAGAGAGTTGGGTTGCATGCGACAGGGTGAACAGTTTGCACACAAAGGTGGATTTCCAGAACAGGTATTGGGTTCCTGGGGGATGTGCATGGCCATCGGCCTCTCAGTTCTCCTTCCTCAGACAACCCCTCTTCTTTGGGGGGGGACCCTCACGTGCAGGCTGCTGCGTTGCAGGGGACTCTCTGCCAGAGTCCTCCTCCCTCCCTGTGGCAGTTGCAGTTGTTGCGGCATCAGATGTTGTGGGCACACAGGGAGGTGTGGCCATGTTGGTGCTAATCTGGCGGAGGCATGTCAATATGTCCCTATGCACCGCTGTCAGTTCTTGCAATGTGTCCCACTTGGACTCCATGCCAGCCATGTGTGTCTCCACATGGGACATGTGTGTCTCCATACGGGACATGTGTGAGTCCACACGTGACATGTGTGAGTCCAAGCGGGCATGATGGGCAGCCTGCTGTTGTTGAATGTCCTTGAGGATCCCCACTACCTGGCTGACCTCTCCAGTGCTATTCTGGTACGCATCAGCAATGCGTACCAGTTGTGGGTCATCATGCAGTCCAGACCCCTCTGCAAACAGCGACCTATGTCTACCACCCCTCCCACCACCCCTGGCAACACGTGCGGGACCTGCAGTGGCACGCACAGGTGACCCTAGGCCCACTTGGGGGTTGTCACTGGTGTTGTTGTGCGTTGCTCCAGGTTGGGCCGGGGTCACTGTGCTGGTGTTATTGTTGGTCCTTGGTCTGTCCATTTCGGCGGGGGTGGTCTGTGTGTTGGCAGTTGTTGGAGGGGTGGATGCAGGGGGTGCAGATGGTGTTCCTGCTGGTGCTGCATGATGACTCACACCGGATGGGCCAGGTAGATCTTCGCCATCCGAGGAGGGCAGAGGCTGTTCCACACCAGTGAGCTCAGTGTCCCCCGGAGCCTGGGACAGGGACTCCTCGTTGTCTGCTGCTGTGTCCCCATCACCACCTGTTTTGGGAGACACACACAATGTATGTTATGTTTCTGCAGGCATCAATGGTTCACACACCTGACAGTTGTGGCTGTACCTCTGGATGCAGGCTTGTACATTGCATTGTCCTAAGTTGTCACAGTCAGGGGTTGATATTGGTGTGGCACATTGTCCTGCAAACTTGAAGCATTTCAATGTGAATGTTGAGGTGTGTACATGGACAGCATTGGTTGTATTTGGTGGACATCCGGCTCTCCTTCTCCCCCAGCCCAGTTATCCCACCATGAAGCATGCCACCCTTACAGTGGGTTCAGGTTGACTCTCAGGATGTCAGTCAGTGGTGTCCTGCTGTTGGTTGGTGCACAGTTCCCACTTTGGCCTTGTGCTCCCCACAACAGAGCACCATTGTCAGACATCTTTGAAGTGGATTTTCACTCCCTGGTAGGTGTGCATGCTTCAGTGTGAGCTTGCTGGGCCATGGGGGGGGATGTTGAGCTGTGACTACCACTCCCATCATGCTATTGCCTACACCCCCCTTCCCAGCATGCCCATACTTCCTTCCTTTTGAGTGGACTTCACTGTGTGTGAGTGTGACAGCAATGGCAAGATGGCTGACAGTGGTGTCCTGTTGTTTGTTGGTGCACAGTTCCCAGCAGGGCCTTGAGCTCCCCACAACAGAGCACCATTGTCAGACATCTTTGAAGTGGCTTTTACTCCCTGTCAGGTGTGCATGCTTCAGTGTGAGCTTGCTGGGCCATGTGGGTGGGGGATGTTGAGCTGTGACTACCACTCCCATCATGCTATTGCCTACACCCCCTTCCCAGCATGCCCATACTTCCTTCCTTTTGACTCTGCTTCCCTGTGGGGTACTGTGCCTGTGCTGAAAGGATGGCTTACAGTGTTGTCCTGGCGTTTGTTTGGCTACAAGTCCCATGTGTGTCCCTGTGCTTCACACAGCATAACCCAGGGTGGTGGTTCTTTGTGGGATATTTCATTAGAGTGTGAGGCAATGCATTCTCCCAGGTGAGTTGTGTGGAGTTTGTGTTAAGGGTGTGTGTGAGAACAGCTGCTGGTAGCTATGGTCAGAGCTGTCAGTCCTCCTTCCCACCCAGCCAGATATCCCACCATGGAACGTGCTTCCATTGCAGGGAGTGCAAATTTGCTTTCAGGATGTCAGTCAGTGGTGTCCTGCTGTTGGTTGGTGCACAGTTCCCAGCAGGGCCTTGTGCTCCCCACAGCAGTAGCCAGTGTCAGCCATCTTGTCAGTTGTATTCCACTCCCTGTGATGTGAGCATGGTTCAGAGTCGTGTTGATGGGCCAATTGTGAGGGTGAGCAATATCTGTGACTACAACTCCCATCATGCTATTGGCTACACTGACTTGACCAGCATACACAGAATTCCTTCCTTTCAGTGAGCTTCCCTGTGAGGTGGTGTTCTAGTGGTGGCTACATATCTGACTGTGTTTGTTGGTTAGATTTGTGCCACTGCTAGCTCTATTTGTTGTTGGGTTTGTACATGTCATGACACAGTTACATATCACTATGGAATGGCATGTATTGTGTTTATCTGACTGACATACACATCTTGGGATGATTCTGTTTTGGTTGCTGTGAATTTGCTAAGGGTGCATGGTTTGACTATCCCCTTGACAGTGATGTGTGTGTATTGTCACAAGATATTTGGTATATTGGTTGTGTACTCACCAGGCTCTGGGATGTTTGATAGTCCATATACGCTCACTGGTGGTAGGGTGGCCCGCACCTTCTCCTCCCAGGGCCTGAGGTATACTGGTTTGGCAGGAGGGCCACTGCCGGTGTGTTGGCTCAAGGCATAATCCTTCTTTAGTAGGTCCTTGACCCTCCTCCGCACATCATACCACCTGTTCTGGATGTCTTCCTTTGTGCGCAAACATGGTGATTGTGCATTCACCCTGTCAACGATCCTCTCCCACATCTTGGTTTTCTGCGACATGGGGGTCTGTTGGACCAATGTACCAAACAGCTGTGGCTCTACCCTGAGGATCTCATCTACCAGGACTTCCAATTCACTGTCTAGGAACTTTGGATTCTTCTTTGGGGGCATGGTGATGGGTGGTGGTGGTGATTGATGTGTGTGTGTGTGTGTGTGCAAGTGAGGGTGTGTGAGTGTAGGTTTTGCTGGGTGTATGTGAGGGTGCTATTTGTTGGGGTGCTGATGGTGTGTGGCTTGTGTGATGGATGAGCTGTGAGTGTGTCTGTGGTTGCTGTCTGTTGGTGTTCTGTGCTGGCAGGTCATTGGAATTTGCAAAGGATCATGGTAGGGTTTTGTGGCCTTTATATGGGTGGAGTTGTGGGTGTGTCTTTGTTCCCTGTTTCCCCCCCCCCAGTATTTATTGGCTTTGTAATTGCTTGGTTGGCCCTTTTTTTTGTATTTTTCCCTTTGTACTTTTTGTGCATGTTGGAGACGTTCTTCTGACCGAGTCGGACGCTGCAGTTGTCTCGTGCGAGCTTCTCCGAGTCGTTCACGCTGTGTTTGTGCTGTGTTTCATGTGCGGCGTACGCGTCGGTTGCGGAGTATTGTGTTGGTTCGGCTCGTTGTTTTGTATGCGTGTCGGTCGTACGGCTTGAGCTCTGTGCGACTCGGTCGGGTTTTCCACGCATTGCATCGTACTGCGCGGGTTGGAGTTCGCGGGTACGTTTCGTTCGGGTTCATTCCTGGTGCATGTCGGTCGGTTCGATTCGCGTGATTTTCCGGCCGGATCGCAGTTTTCCATGCGGTTCGGTCGTTCGGCTTGTGTTCCGTACGACTCGGTCATAAATCGCATGCATTTCATCGTACTAGGTGGATCGGGCAGCACCGGTACGTGTCGGTCGGAATTAATTCCCGAACCGAGTCGGTCGGTACGTTTTCCGGCCCGAATCGGAATCGACCCCTTAGTGTGAAATGAGTTTCCAAAAAAGTGGATCTGGATGAGTAGGGCCATATATATTCATTATTGAAAGGATATTATCCTCTATTTTGAGTTTATCTAAATCCACCATCCCTCAGAATCATTTTCTTGTGAAAAAAAAGAAATAGGTAAATTGGTTTGAAACATTATTGCAAAACCATTCTTATTAGAGACAGAGGAGGAGAAAAATACTTCACCGACTCTTTGCTTCTTAATTTTAACAACCTCAATATCAGAAAGATGTGTTTCTTGCAATAAAACTAGCTGACCCTTGAGCCTAGCCAAATGTGACAAGCCTATTTGACTCTTAACAGAGTTTTTAAAATTCTTTACATTTCACATAACAATTCTAAGATTAATTACAAATAATATGATTGAAAAACACTTGACTTAATGAACGGATATTAAGAAACATTCCTAGAAAAAAGGAAGAAGAAAGAAAAACAGGCAGGTGTAATAGGAAAGAAAGAAAACAAGAAGTGGGGAGCAATCCCCAACAGACTAACAAAGACATGAATGCCGACAAAGAGGAAAAAAAAATTTGAAACACCCCGAAGGATGTGAGAGTTGTGGAACATCTAAATTCAGACGAGCAGATCGTGACTCCAATGGATAGAAAAGGAAAGATAAAATATATATACTGGAGTGATGAATTGAAGAAAAAAAACACGCAGAAGTGCAAGAAAAACAGGCAACCCGCAGCTCAATATTAAACAGTAGACACATAGAAAAACAATATGATAATTTTTCAAAAGTCTTCAAAGTTACCTATAATGACATAAGGATAGGTCGAAAAGTAACCAGGAGATGAACAGCAAGAGGAGGTGGAAACAGAACAAAGAACTATTCAACAATCCAGTCTGAAATATAAAAAAAACAATGAGACACAGATTATCAATAGCCATGGGATCATCTAAAACCATGAAAGAAGAAACATATTAGATGCAAGTAAACATTTCTTATGCAGATAAAAGAACAACAAAATCACAAGGTAACAGAAAATCTCTGTTCCATGTCTTTAGGTCTGTGCTGTCTTGTAAAATCTCTGAGCTCGACAGGGTCATCAATTGTAAAAGTCTTATATTTGTTTTTGAACTTGAAAAAGAAGCGATGCAGTAAACTATATCCAGCATTTATAGATTTGAGTTGTGGGTGAAATTAAAGAAGTTGTTTCCTTCTAAGTGCTGAAGCATTGGAGACATCTTGAGAAAATATGAACAATTCTCTGATTTTTTTAGCTGCTGAAAGAACATCCATCAATTCTGTGAACTGTAGGAAGAGAATGATTATGCACCTAGGCCTTGTCCTAGATGAAGAAGAGATCTTAGGGCTCAAGCAATGAGCCCTTTGGATGCTGAGTGAACCATGATCTCCCAGGGCAACAATTGAGGGAATAGACATTTGTAAAAATGAGATTATGTTGGGTCCTTCAGGTCCCTCTGTTATACCCAGGGCCACAGGAATTATGCATCAGGAGAGGGCCAAATTATGTGGCAGGTTAACTAAATTATGCGGCAAGAAAAAGGCAAATTATGCAGAGTAATATGGCACATTCTTTGATAGAATTGTTTCATTATTTTGTCATCTATACACTTGTTACACTTTACACTGTCTCGGCATAGGTTGCACCTCAGTTTAACATCCAAAAATAGCAATAAGCAAAAGAAAGGTGACAAGTCATCCTTTGCAAACACCCTGCGCTGTAACATGTCGCTGTGATTTTAATAACGTTTGAACCGTTTGAGCTAGACACAAAATAGTTTCTTTTGTTAAAATCGTCAAATTTTGCAGCTGAGGAAGGATAATGCGGCAAATGCAGCAGATCCATAATCATGCAAAAAATACCACAGCCACACAATAGTATAATTCCAGTGGCCCTGGGTATACCATACAGACTAAGGTCTTTTATCCTGTTTCTGCTTTTCAAATCCTCTGTTGTTTGTTTTTTAAGCTGTTAAATATCCTTGAACATATGGGAAACATCTGGTATAGAATCTTCAACATCACTCACTCTCTGTTAAATGGCCAATAGTCTTGTATAGTGAAAAGACAATTTTCCTCAATTCTATGAAGAGCTGCATTGGTTTCAACAACAAAAGGGTTCTGAGCTTTAATCTCTTCCATGAGATCGTTCAATGTCAAGGGGAAGTTGACTTGGGGGAAGAGTCCACATCCCTTTTGAACCTTTTAACAGAGGTAGAGGTGTTAGGCTTTTTTGAAGCTGCCCCTGAAATTTGAAGAGAAGCAGAGAATCATTGTGACAATTCACCTCCCTCTTCTATACTGGCCCCAAGAGATATGTTATCACGATCCTTCTGACACTTTTTAGTCATGATAAGGGATGGATACTTGAAGGAAAAAGAAGTAAGTTTAGTGCCAGCCTCCCCTTTAGCGATCTCCCCATTCAGCGACAGGAAAGACAGCATGTGCCAAACTCGTCAAGTAATAACAAGTTAATAGAGATGCCAAAAATATTCAAGGCAAGGGCTCTCAGCCTCGACTTGATAACCAATGCTAATAGAAGAGACAGGATCAGTGTTATGTAGGAGTGGCATTCAGCAACATATAGGACAATCAATGACTTTGCAATCTAGAAATAAAACTAGAGCAAAGTACGCACAAATATTCCTCAAACTGTTGTCAGGTAGCTGGAGGAGCCAATAACCCCTACTGTCCTTCCAGAGTGCTGCGTTTAGCATTAGCTACACTGTTGGCTGTTCCCTGCATTAAGCCCATGAAAAAAGATGGCAGAGCCTTCTTGTTTTTAGCTACCAAAGCATTAGGACAGGCTTCCATGTAACCTCAATAAGATCCTTCTGACGGCCGCCTTCAGAAAGCAGTTAAAAATGTGGCTCTTCTCCTCTAGGGTTTAGGGTCACTTTGCTTGGTTTGCATACCTCATATGCCTTCTTGCTTGGCTGTTTCAGCACCAGGACACTGTCTAGTAGACATGCGCTCTATAAATCCCTTATTCATTCATTCAATAAATCTGCCACCATGTGTTTCTTTTAATTGTTGAATTATAAATCTCCTCAGCAGGTCTTGAAAAGCTTACTGGAGCAACTTGCCCATGCTTAATAAAACAAGCACATCCTGTCTCTTCTTACATGTCAGCTAACAGGCTAGTAAAGAATCTTTTTCTTAAAGGCAACTGCTCTCACAAATTGCCTTATTATCTCATACTGTTTTGTGCAGTCAGAAATGATCCTAATGCCACTTTATTTTTAGGGTCCTCTCAGGAACATCTGCAACCTCACTAAGATGCGTCTGCCATCTTGGGCTTCCAAGGCACGACCCCCAAGGACTTTGTTTTTGAGCAATAAAAAAAGAAGAATTTGGCCCCACACTAGTTTTCTTCCATGGTGTGGAAGTCAGTTTTCTTTCTAACCCAACTACCAGGATATACCTGGCAGTGATGGGCAGTCAGAAAAAGCCATCTGACCATCCACTCAAAATAGGGTGGATGGTCAGATGGCTTACTCTCAATGGCACCTACTCCATTGGGCCATCAAAGGAAGGTTTGCACTGATAGAATACATTTTACTCCATTAGGGTAAAAATTGTGGTCAACCTAACTCTGAATCGGGCGAGTGGAGTGTGAGTTTTGCAGGCAGAGTACTCTGTTGCAGCAGAATACGTGTCCACCAAACTCTAAATTAGCCCCAGTGGCCATCGACGCAGTGCAAATCAGTAATGACTCTGCTCCTCATGGGAACAGTCCATCCCAATCCTTGGTCACACCACACATTTACCCTATCGCCTAATGCTTTCTTAGTTGGGTAATTTGTAATTCACATTCCCGAATCTCACTGACTAAGTTACGCCCCTGCCAATTTGACAGATTACTGATGACAGATGAGAGCTCAGAATATGCAGAAAGTGTATCCAGAAAGTGGTTCATGGAACAGATTAAACAGTAATCAAAGAGCTCTTCATATAAGTGGCCAACCTGCATCCTAACCAACATATATTAAGCCTAAATGTAACACAGCTAGGTGCATACAAGCATTTTTTGCAGAATTATCAGGTTAAGCTTCCTTAGCTGAGCAACTCTGTGTCTTAATTTGGGGATTGGAGAATCTGAGAGGCCTTTTGAAGGCTAGCGGTAGCCCTCCTTCAACCACACCCCACCAAGGCCCTTTTTGTGAGTGGGCCCATATTTGCTGACACATTCAGTAATGCTTGTTACTGCATATATCGGAATTATGAGTGTTGCAGTTTTTACCAGACTCTGTGAATATCAGGGGTGACACAAATGCAAACCTGTTATATATTCATAGGATACACCTGCAATAATTTAAACGTGCTCTCTCCCAAAATATGATATATGTGAATTGGCAGACCTAATTGGCAAGGACTTTAACCCCCATAAAAGCCCTTGGTAAGTAGTACCAGTGGTACCCAGGGCATAGAAATTAAAGGGGTCACCAGGGGCTTCAGCACTGATTGTGACACCCTGAGTGACCCAAGTAAAGAGATGACAGTAGGCCTACCATGGCAGACTGCAGGAACAGTTCAAACCGCTCTAACCTGACTTTGCCGTCACTAAGAGTTGCAAGGTCAACGCACTATTTTTAATATATGTGAGTCACCTCATTAAGGTAGGCCTCCTCAGCCCAGGAGGCAGGATGCATTATATTAATGGTGGGGACATATAAATGCAAGCCTATATGTCCACTTATAGTAGCCTCTTTCTATAAGGGGCAACTATAAGTGGACAGGGGGCCATAGGATAACATGGGATGGCATCCGGGTATACCAAGGGTCCCAGCTGCATTATAGTCCCACTGAAAAGTATCATGTTTGGTATCAAATAACTTGCCTCATCAAATTTGACTTTTTTCCAAAGTCAGATTTAATGTGACATGTACCCAGGTGTCTACCTTAGAGGTTGCCCACCTGGTTGCCCCACCCTTTCCTGTTCCCTGGCTGGCAGCCTGTAGCTGCTGTCACCAGGACAGGAATCTGACCCCCTGCCAGGAGGTGTGGACACTCCCAGGCATCAGTAACATTGGACTGCCTGGGCAGGAGGTGTCACCTCCCTCCCTGACACAATGGCTATTAAAGTGGTGCATCAAGGCAGTGAGCTTCAAAGCTCTCTCTGCCTCTGATATGCAACCAGGCTGCCTCCCAAAGGATACAACAGCCAACCCCCTGTCCACAGGCACATTTGCACTGGGCAGGCTGGAAAATTAGATGGTCAGTAGTCAGTAACTGTAAGCTGTGCTTGCTACTGCCAAGGCTTGTTGGTGGTAAGTCGGGCTACCACTACCTTTGTTCGATGCTGCACCTCAAGGGAATCCCACAGCATCCTCAACCACCTGCCTCACTTGAGATTTTGCATTCCTTTCCTCACTTGCACCGTCCAAGGAGCAAAACCAGCAACCTCGGCTCTTGACAACCAGGGCAACTCTGCTCCCAGGGACAACGAGCCAGGAAAAATTAATCTTGTTATACAGCTCTTATGAATTATGTGGGGCTGTGTACCTGGACAACACAGACTTCAAAATATGGGATCTCAGTTAACACAACCATTAGAGAATGTTGGCCTGGTTCCTAGCTAGCTCACAGTGTTCCATCTGAACCCTTAACCTTACCAGGGAGTAGATGGTATCAGCAACCTTGAACATGACCACTCTTTTACTCCCCAAGGAAATCGCGAAAACAGGTCAACTCTTTCACTCTTTTACTTTTGCATTCCCAAGATAAACACAAGAAAGATACAAATTGGATTTTCAAACATTTATTGAGACAATCGCATTCTTGCATAGAAAGATTGTGCTGCAATTATTAGGTAGAAGAAGGAAAGCATTGTAACCAGCATTTCAAGAATGGTGAAAAATATAAAAAGTTCAACCATTATGACATTACTATGATTATGCTCCTTTCTATCACTACCTACACGATCTACAGTATATTGGGCTTACCCTTTGCCAGATCCCTTGCGATAGCCTAACCCCCCATACCAGAGTATGATGTATCAGGAAGCGAGCCGGTAGAGAACAGACTATCGTCCTTCGCAGGATAGAGGTCAGAGTCATCAGGACTGCATCTCAACCACAGTGCGTTGCAATCCAGGACATCCCCCGAAAGGGCCCCTCTGCCAAATGTGGTGCAGAGGCCGTTTATATACCAAAATATCTGTTCCAATCGCACTGTATCAAAGGTGCAGCGCTGATGCGAAGGTTAGTCTGGGGCCGTAAAGGTGTCTCTGACCGGACAATAAAATACAAGAGTATTGCTTTCTCTGTGCTTAGCCTTGGACAGAATGTACGAATAACATGATAATAATGTGTACGAAGAAATGAACAGCATGTATAATAATTTCTCACTACATTATCGTGTAGGCACAAAATATGCAAAAAGTCACCATTAGAAAATGATGTCAAGCAAAAAATGTGAAACTAAAATGGAGACTAGGCACATTCCCTGTTGTACATCACAACACTCCCCCGTTGGCCAGAGGTAGTCTTAGCTAAAAGCATAAAAGCTAGCCCAAAAAGTGTATTTAATGTTAATAAACAAAAGCTGTTTAAAATTATGCAAATTCATAAAAAGTCAATTTGGTATAAAACAAAAGAGCCTAATTAAAAATCTGGGAGGATCCGGGAATGTTTCCCATGTTCAAGGAGTCAAAGGGATCCAGAAAGAAACCCACACCCTCAGACGATGTATCCACAGCTGCCTCAAGATTAAATCCTAAAGTGAAAACATGCTCATATACATCCCGATCAGCAGATGCTGATGGTGTGACAGCTGATACTGTACCTGCAGTAGCAGAGCATTTTCCAGGAATTCATGAGCCAAAGCATCCATGCTGGCTGGAGATAATAGCTCATATTAAGCATCCTGTAGCAATGGTAGTCTCATAGGACAACATTGAAGATGAGCCCTCAATGGATGCACTTGCAGTTCTATATCTGTAGATCAAACTAATTGCATAGCAAGACATAGATCCAGTGCACACTTGAAAGGGCACAACAGACAGCAGAACACAGGCTGCACGCAGAGTAACCACACAGGTCTAAAGAACAAGGACCAGTTGTCGTTCAACTCCTGCTTTAAAGACACTCCAAAGCACTGTATCATGCATGCACAGCACAGCAGGACGTGTGGTAAGTCCATGACCAGTTGGCTTCAAGGTGGAACATCCATTGCGGAGCAACAAAAATAGGACCAAAACCACAATGAGCAGGAATATCATTTGAGGTATGCCTGCAAATACACTGAAAAACAAAGAGTTTAAAAAGGACGGAATAACTCTGAATACTGTCTGTAAGGTGCTAACAAAGCCAGACTCAATCATTTTAAAAATGTGTACTAATCCCACGGTATTTGAAGCTTTAATTATTCAGTGTACAAGTTCACCAAAATGCTGGAGCAGTTTTGTGCGCAATAGCGATTGTACTTTAAAGGAGACTTTTCAACTTGGAGATCAAATGTTTTTCGAGCAGATGTTAATGCAACGTCCTTTTGAAGTAATAAGGCTTTCAGTCAGCTTAACTTATCAAAGTTAATGTTAGAAATTTGAATAGAAGGCCATATGGTAACTTCCTTAATCTTGTACATTGGGGGAAATAGCACGTTATTGCAACAAGTAACAACCCTGGAAACCATCACCACATATGGAGCTCCCAGGTTCATCCCACAAAAACCTTGGTCGTTCAGAATTAAACAACTTCTTTTTGAAAGCCCTTCAGATAACAAGCCAAATTGGCCATGGATGCATTGCACGCCCCAGGAAGTGTCATCTCTTTACAAACTAATGGCTGGGCAGAAGAATTTTCACATTTGTTTCTGCTTCAGTTTCCCCACTCAAACATTTGTAATCAAAGGGTAAAATCCAGGTTTTGTGAACAAAATTCTCTCCTAAAGCTTCATATCTGCCTACTTGGAAGTGTTTCAGACAAGATGTAAACTGAAATGTTGATATAGATAATCATGATAAAACCATGGATAAGCCATACAGCTGATGGTGTCTCAGCTACTGTAAAAGGCAATTTCTCTAAATGCTCCTTGTTTAGCATTGTGTATGTTGCATCTTTCTTTGCCATTAGCCTTTGTGTGTGTGTTAAATTATACGGCAAAAACAATTTGGTATCCTTCAGATATTTCCATGGCACACGGGTTGATTTGAAAACCTGCAATGTCCAACTCAATTGTATAATCTAGCTCATCTGACTTTGCCCATGCTGCAAATTGTTTGGCAAAAAAGTCTGTTGCATTCAGATATTTCCATGGCACACGGTTTGATTTTAAAACTTGCAATGTCCAACTCAATTGCATAATCTAGCTGAGCTGACTTTGCCCATGCTGGTGCAGAGACACGTCATTCTGTATTACATCGAATGCAGATGATACAATATTATTCAAAGAATAAATTAGAGTCAACAATGTAGTCATGCCATTGTCCACAACAACCAATGCTTTTTCTAAATGAATCCTGTCAATTTGTCGTAAGCGTTCAGAAGCTTCCTGCTGAGAATTCTTTTCCCCCAGTTCATTATAGGTGGCATAAATGAATCTCTTAGAACGTGGTAAACTAGGACCCAACAAGAAATCTTGTAAACCCATGTAATCGGAAAGGAGAGAAAGACTATCTTTAACTGCAAAGTGGAATGTTATAACCATTGCTGGCATAACTTTCCTATGCTATATGTGGTTACCACCCCTGAATGTAGTGACTGCATGTATCGGGGTCTGGTCTGCTAGCTTTAAAACCTATGGAAGAGTTTAAAAAATGAGCGCCACAACCATTAGTGTTTATTGGCCACACTTACCACCCATCTGAACCTAAAATTGAAGAATGATATGTACCATTCTGCACCATACTATTCAGTTATTCTTCTGTAAAATTTGCAAGGTGTTGCCAATTGTCAAAACGTGCAATCGAGGGAAACCTAGATGTGGTTATTTCCTTAACTTTTGCCAAACCTAGGCAGATAGTTTGCTGCCCTGTTTTGTTCAGAAAAATAATTTGTCTAGGGGTTAGACAAGCTCTAAATAAAGCATCAATGCCCTGTACTTCCCAGTGTCGTGTTCCCCAAATTGATTTCAAATCAATGTTTTTGTTCCAATATTCATAGCTTTGTATGGCCAACTGGGAAATAAATGAGTCTGAATACATCTATTTTGTGTGAGAAAGCATATTTTTCTTCGTTGGGGAAGGAGTAACCTTATAATAAAATGAACTTGGGTCTAAAGAGTTGTTACCAGAAAAATATGCAAACTTGTTAAAATATGTTTTCAAACTACCCACTGATGGAATCGGGCAATGTTCCCATTGCATCTAATTGCACATGAGGTACTAGCTCTGTGTAACTAGTGCCGGGACAGTGATAACAAAAAAGTCACTACAATTGGCAGAATTCAAATACAAATCTTCAGTTTCAAACACTATATAATATTCTAGTTCAGAAAACATGCTCTTAACAGTGTCCACATCCCATTCATTAGAGATGGAGCCAGCAGTAATAATTTAGTCCATAGCTACCCTAAACACATAAGAAATCTGCAGAATTTCTGTAGGACCAAAAATATCAAATGGGACCTTATTCCAAAAATTTCCACCAGAGACAGGTAGAGCAGAAAATGCTCACTAGGGACAGGTCTCTTCACATTTTATGTGAAGAAGAATGAGGCTTCAATACCTCGGCTACCAGCGCTGCAGCAGAGCATTCTGGAAGGTAATGTCCATTTAAAAGCAAGAAAAATGCTGTAACAAATCCAATCTGAACGTAGAGGAAAAGCAATGAAATGGAAATCCAAATATAGGACAATGGAGGAATCAGATAATTCTGCTTCAGCCAAAGAAGAAAGGCACATGCACCATGTAGTACAGTGTGAGAGGAATCAGAAGAAAAATCATCAATGTTGGCAAAGTAGCCATTGTCAGTATGCGCAAAATCACGATCCTCAAATAGTAATGGAGAACTGGTAGATACCGCTGAAGATGGTTGATAATAAACAATTTTATTGTTAGGAGTAGCAGTGGAAAACTGTTAATTCACATCTGATGTGCATGCTGTATCTGTAGCCATAACAGGAAGTAGTAAAACTTTAGCATCTGAAGACCCAAGCCAGGGACAAGCAATATTTGCATTACTTAATGTTTAAAGAGGGATTTCCTGTATGGTAGTGAGAGGAGACCGATAACTACCAAAGTCTCCACATGGGCTACTATGTAGGACTGGCCACATGGTGTGGTTTGATCAAGTTAATGGAAAGAAACTGATTATTTCTTCAACCAGCAAGCAGTGGCAAAATTAAAGTGATGGTACCTTGAATGCCAAGCACTGGCACTGGTGCTCTGTATAATGGGCCAAATTATTTTCTTTCAGTACCCGTCTCGTGGAGGGAGAGAATGTGGCCTAACAGCTAGGGCGGTCTACCTCGGAGCTGGGGAACCAGGTTCGAGTCTTGGCAGGGACGCTCAACATTCTGTGATTCTGGGCAAATCACTTAATCTCCCTGTGCTGAATAAAAATGAATGTGTCCATCTGTAACGTAACTGGTGCTCATGTATAGCGTGAACTAGACCCGAAGGAATTTCGGGTCTAGTTCACGCTATATAAAACACCACAAAAGCTGGTTGCTTCTTCACTTCATCAGTGGCAGAGCATTTGGAAATTTCATTTGAGTGCTCATCTCAGAAGTCTTAGAGTTCCTGTAAGAAAGCAAAACGTTCATGGATGTCAGAAGGTGGAGGCGTGTCATGGCCAACAGGACATGAGCCTCTGAGCTCCCCGCCGACCTGCCCAGGGAAATCCTGTGTCATCCTGTCACATCCCTCCTTAAACCAGCGTAACCCCATTCCGGAGACACTGTGCATCGCCCCTTTGCCTGTGGGGTTGCCCGGCAGGGCTCCCGGTGCATGAGCCCAGTAGGCGGTCCCTCGGTGGTGTGGGCCGCGCCCAGGCCCAGTGGACGAATAGCTGCAGAGGGGGTGCTCAAGTGCCATGGAGCCCACTGCCTCGCTGAAGAAGCTGCTGGAACCCCTCGTCTTCGTTGACTGTGGGGGGGAGCGGACGTTGCAGCCCACAGCTGAGGGTGGAGACCTGCGGCCACGGCGGAGAGCAGCTGAGTTGGCCACACACCCCTGATTCCCAGCCAGGGGCATGGCTTCTGGTGCCTCGGCGTTTCAGCTGGAGGGTGCCGTTGTCAGTCCACAGAGCCATCACACCTCCCACTGAGGAACCCATATCTGTGCCCCTCGCTTCCATTGCTGTGCAGGAGGAGGGAGTGTCGTGGGCCGCCCTTGAGGATCAACACCTTCGGCGGTGAAGGTCTGTCTCGGCTGCATGCCCTGACACTCGGACTGGGGCAAGGCTCTTGGGACAGTGCTGATGCAACTGGAGGGTGCCACGGCTGCCCCAACTCGGAGGTAAGTGAGCCCTTGGCTTCTGGTGCACTGCCTACAGCTCTACCTGGACGGGCTTGTGCTGGCCTGGACATTGGTTGCAGCAGCATCAGCAATTGCGATGAGGGACTGCCTGGGCCTGATTGAGGTCTAATTGAGTCTGGTGGGGGAGCCCGCCCGAGCAGCGAACCACCTGTGGACTGGACCGTGCCACCTCTGGCCAGTGGTCTTCTCTCCTCTGGACTGTGATTGCAGCGGTGCCCCTGCTGGTGCTGGGCGAGGGGGCACGGACCTGAATATATTGTCCTGCTGGAGTGCCTCCTCCCCACCGGCATCCTCAGTTTGTGGTCCCGCTGCACTCTCCTGGTGGGGCCGGGGAGCCCAGCATTACGCAAAAAGAAGCACTGGCAGCGGGGGGATTGGAGACCCCGGAACTGAGAACCGCGGTGGAGGGGTCAACCTCCTTTGGCTGTCGCCTGCATTGTGACTGTGGCATGGACAACACCTTCCTCCCCGCTGTGAATTGTGCCGGATGCCAGCTGTGGCCTACCCTCTAAATTGTAAGCTAGATGAAGATAGTGTTTCTCAGAGACAGAGTGACGGTCTGAGGTCTCCCTGGTAGGGTTGCTTGTCTGGTTGTGTGCAGCTGTACGAGGGGAGGGTGCCCTCTGCACAGTGTCCCGCTACCTGGGGGCAGAGCCGTTGGGCCCCCCGGCTCACTCGGGGACCAAGTCAGAGGGGCGGTGCTGGTTGTCTCTGAGGATCCCCCCAAGGCTGGTCTGTGGGGAGTGGCTACAGAGCCCCACGATGGTTAGTGTCGGTGACCGATGCAATGGGTAAGGACAGCGCTGCGAAACCAGCAGGGACCAACACAATAACCCAATACACAACGCCCGCCGCAGCGCATAATGAGGCAGATCGGGGGCGCCGAGGAAGATGCGGGTGAGGGGCAGGGGGAGCCCTCACAGGCAGAGTTACTGGCTGCCATTCAGGGATTTAGGAAGGCGTTGGAGAATCAGATCGAGACTGTCTCTATCGATGTAAATCTGAGGAGGGCAGACCTCCGAAAAATTGCAGATAAGGTGACCACGGCCAAGGTCGACATCGTAAAATTGAAGGGAGAGGTTTTGACACTCAAGCAACAGGTAGCCTGCATGTCTGAGTCCACGAGGGCCCTGGAGCGCAGTGCCAAGGATGCGGAAGGCAGGGATCGGTGGAACAATTCCTGGAGCAGTGGATTCATTCCCAGCTGTGCCCGCGGGGACTCTCAGAGGTTTTGTCGTGGAGAGAGCGCACAGGGCTCTGGTGCTGCACCCCCCCGCCTGGTGCACAGCCGAGGGCCATCATAGCAAAAGTGTTAAATTATTGTGATAGAGACTGTATACTACGAGCTGCCAGGGAGCAGAAAGATCTATGCTTTGAGAATAACAAAATCACCATTTACCCGGACTACACCAGGCAGGTATAGGAACTGAGAAAGTCTTTCTTGGGGGTTAAGAGGAAGCTACGCGAGCTACAACTGCAATATATGCTCTTATACCCCGCTAAGCTGAAAGTCCTGTCGCAGGGCAGGGCACATTTCTTGAGTCTCTGGATCAGGTCTGGGAGTGGCTGAAGGTTTGTGGTGATGCGCTCCCCCTACTGGAACTGCAAGATCGGAGATAGAGATGGGGCACCCGCACCGGCAGGGGATCGCAGTGTAGAACTGGACTGGCAGCGACCGGGGATAGCGACACACAGGAGCAGTGGAGGGTCACCATAGGGGCGGACGGCACCATGCAGCTGGATGCATCGGAGTCGAGTGCCAGGGTTCCCCTGCTGTATCCACAACATTAGATCCTGATGATCAGTCACAGTTACTGAGCCCCACAGTAGACATTATTCCATAGTTTCACAAAATTTGAGTATATCGAAAAAACCTAACCTTGGGGGGAAGTAGGATTCAACGAAAGTTTGTTGTAATCACCTTACTAGAAAAAAAAAACTCTTTTTCTAGAGACCCCTCACCCACCAGGGTTCCCCTAGGTGGCATGCTTCATCATTGGGGTTCCTCTCAATCCTCTACGGATTTAGGAGTGCTGCAACTTGCAAACTACATAGGAGCACTTAGTTATGCGTCACTTTTCCCATGTTAAAAGTGACGCAAAAGTGGCGCAATGGGCTTGTAAATCTGCCCCTATGTGTATACACAAAATATATACGGTTACTTAATGATACTCCGTATCTGTAAAAGAAGAAGCAAAGAGATACATTAAAAACAACTGCTGCCCACCGGACAAGCCGGCAGGCCATTTAGACTTGTAAATACATGGAGCTCCTTACCTAGATCAATGCACCCGTATATAGTGGGTGCACTTAGTGTCTATGTTGTGTGCTCATCTAGTGTGAAGTGAATGTGTCACACTCGATGCCAGTGAAAACACTCTTAATAAAAACTAGGAGAAAAGACACCACGTGACAAACAACACGTAAAATACATGTAGCATATGATGACACATACTTCTATTTAGGCAATACTATTGCCTCATGGTCAACAACAGGGGTAGAGGGGCTTGTAGTCATACCTTCATCAAAGCATTCGTTACCTACTTCTGTCCCTGGAGACCGCATACTAATGCGTGTGTCTGCCGGGTGGCTATTTGAAGAAGTCGGCGTAGAAGTGCCTTGTCATCCTGCTGAACTACTAGACCGTGTACTATCAAACAAAATGGCCACCCCCATTGGGACAATGGCGGGGCCATCTTAGTAGTATACCGATCCTTTACTTTTCATTTAAAACTGAATATAGGCACAACCGTCGTAAGACAACGGGGGTTCTTTTGTTTGTTAGTAAGTGGACCCTGTAAGTATTAATTCGTATACAGTAGGCCTGAACCTGGGAGTGTCCTTTTTGTGCATTACTCATGATGACTACTGATGTTCCATGCACCAGCCGGGCTACGGACTCCGCTTATGATGTCCAGGGCATTTCTATGACGCCTCTGGTGCACTGTGTAGCCTCTGGTAACCAGAGTCATAGATGTAACACTTGTCCCTAGGTGGAGAATTTACCCTAACGGGGCTGGATCGTCAGGTGCTCAAGAATAAGAATCATGCAGGTTATACCACTACACCGATGGTATTTAGGTGTGTGGTATATCTTTACAGAAGATGATTTTCGGGGAATGATGAGATGCAGACAGGCTACTCCTAATGGATTAGCCAACGAAGAGCCCCAAGGGATATTGTCATTTAATCCCTCTGTGTCTGTGCGGAGTTTATACACCCATTGCTGCTCCTTTTCCAATAGTCTATGTTCCAAATTATCAATGTGACTAAGGTGTTCTAAAACCACCCATTTCAGAATGTTAGGTGTATGTTTATGTTTCATGAAATGTGAGGACATTTGTGTGGTAATTCGGTGACACCTGACGTTACTGCGGTGTTTGCATATCCTGATGATTACTTTTCTTGTAGTCATACCTACATTCTGTAGGTTGCATGGGCAGGTTATCATGTATTCTACGCCTGTAGTGTTACAATTTGTTAGCTTACGCAGTTCCCAGCTCATCGTGTTATTGAATGACACTTTCTTAGTAACCGTGGTAAGGTGGCACACACTACAATTACCGCATGGGTAATGGCCTGTGGGTGGTGTACCCAAAACTGATTGATTCCTATCTCTGTTTGTTACTGATTTTGGGTGGGTATGCACCAAATGTCTTTCAAATTCCTCCCCCTCTTGTGGGAGAACATTGGTTTTAGGATGTTGAGTTTTCCGCTGTTTAGAATGCGCCAGTGTTTTTTGACTATCTTGGTAACATGGTCAGAGGCAATGTTAAAAGTTGTGATGCAGATAGGTCTTCTGTCTTTCCCGGTGTCCTGTTTTGAATGTATCTCAAGTAGGGCATCCCAGTGGTTATTGGCTGCTCTCTTCTTTGCTTTTGATACCAGATCTGCTGGGTATTTTCTTGTTAGTAGTTTATCTGATAGCCTTTTGGATTGTATTTTGAAGTCTCTGGTCTCAGTGCAATTCCTCCTCAGTCTGAGGAACTGGCCAAAAGGGAGATTCTCCTTTAAATGTATTGGGTGGAAGTTATCATAAAGGAGTAAACAGTTTTTGGCTGTGGGTTTTCCGTGTGTCATTGTCTTCAGGTACCCTTCCACTGCATAGATATTGAGGTCAAGGAATACCAGCTGAGATCTGCTCAAGGTGTGAGTGAATCTGAGAAAAATGTCTTGAAGATTCAGCCAGGCAATACATTCATCCACCCTGGACTCTTCGCCCTCCCAAACCAGCAGACAATCATCGATGTACCTTTTCCAAAGTGTGATGTGTTGGCGATATGGGTTGGTGTCTGTCAGGATTTTGTGCTTCTCAAGGTGGTGCACGTAAAATCCGGCCACACTTGGGGCGAATGTGCTGCCTTTACTGGTCCCGTGTTGTTGACGGAACAAGGTGTTCTCAAAACAGAAAAAAATCTCTGTCAGGGCCCACTTGCAGCACTCCAACACTAGATGTCTCAGTGTGTGGTAGGTCCAGTTCTCTTCATACAGGACCTCCTCAATTATGTCTAGGGTCTCCTTATGTGGTAGGGTGGTACACAGGCTTTCGACGTCCAACCCTATGAGGATGCTAGTGCCTGGGTTGAACTGCAAGTCTTTAAGAAGACAAAGTACCGCCTTTGTGTTCTGTAGGTATGTGTTTGTTCCTTGTATCAGAGGACGTAAAAAGGCATCAGCGAATTTTGAAAGGGGTTCCAGTATGGATCCTATACCGGAAACAATGGGTCGTCCGGGCGGGTCCTCCAGTGACTTGTGTATCTTCGGTATGGTGTAGAAATAAGGGGTTATCGGGTGGGAGTTGATCAGGAAATCCCCTTCTTTCTTGGTAATCCAATGGTGCAAGATGGCCTCCTCCACCATGCTTACGATTCCTACTCGTAGGCGTTCTGTAGGGTTGTCTCAGATGCGTAGGTAGTTCCTCTCATCTTCAAGTAGTTGCATACACTCTTGGCGGTATGCCTCAGAGGTCTGTAGCACAATGGCGCCCCCTTTGTCTGCCGGTTTCACAACTATGCTGGTGTCGTCGGCAAGTTGTTGGATGGCTTCATGTTCAATTTTGCTCGTGTTGTGGAAGATGGCCCTTGGATCAATCTCCCCTACTTCTTTTAAGATAGCTTTTTCAAAGGCTAGGAGTTCCACAGGCAATGTGGCTGATGGGGGGGGTGAAGTTGGATTTCAGGTGTAGGCCTGTGTCTCCATTTCTGGTGTCTGTTGTTGGTTTGTTATCAAAGTAGACCTGTAGTTTGATCTTCTGGATAAATTCGTTCAACTCGCAGCTCAGCTTGAATTTGTCCAGGCTTGGTGTGGGGACGAATCCTAAGCCTTTTTCCAGTACTCCTAGTTGGGTGGGTGATAGAGTTTTGCCCGACAGATTGACCACTAGACTGGGTGGTTGCTGGTAGTAGGGTTGTTCGGAGGGTCCATGCTCCTCGTTGTCATCCTCGTACCTTCCAATGGGTATGACCACTGTACCTGCTGTCCTCTTTTTGTTCTTCCTCTCTGTGTCCCTTTGCCTCTCCCTAAAAAAGGAGTCGATTGTCCTGGGTATTCAGGTTGTTGAGCCGAGTTCCAGTATGTGCAGGGTTGTTGTTGGAACTGTGGTGGTCCATAGAAGAAAGGGGGGGTGGGGAAGGGTGGGGGGCCTTGAAAGGTGGGCCATCCACGTCCTTTTCCTTGTCTGCCTCAGTTTCTCATCATTCCACCTTGGTTGCGCCTATCCCTGGAGGTACCCCTCCTGTTGTATCCCATATCGGAGCTGTCCGAGCCGGTGTCTGATCCCTCTGTGTCAGTGTTGTAACCAGGGTTTCTACCTGTTGGTTTGTTGTCATCTCAAGTGTAGGGGTAGACTCTCTCATGTGTGAAATTCTTTGAATCCTTCTTGAATTTCTGGTACTTCGTGTCTTTCAATGTTACTTCAAACTCGGTCATGGTTTTATTCAGCTCCTCGAGTCTTTTTTTCAGCTCTGAGACTGATTGGACAGATTTTAGGCGAACCTCGATGGTATGGATCTCATCCTTCATCTCTTGTGAGAGCCGTGCCGCTGTTTTTATGATAAGTACCAACCAATCTCTGGTGCAATGCCACGAGATTAGAGACCAATCTTTTTTAAATGCCTTGTCCTGTTGGAAAATGAATGGTCCTTTGCACACAATCAACCCACGGGGTGCCGCATTCACTCTCAGATATTCAGTAACCCTGGGCGTAGTACTACGCTACGCTCACGGAGCATGCATAGTTTGCGCTACTACGCAAATTGCACAGTGCAAAAACTGTGCTAAAACACATAGTGTAGCGGCAAAATAAACAACTACAGATGCTTTGATAAAGCAATTTTACATACTAAATAGCATATAACCAATTCACAAAAGTGAACTTTGAGAATGAAAATATTAGGCAATGAGAGAGGTGATGATTTTGGGGTCCCCCCTAACTTAGGGGGAGGACCAAGCAGATGCCTTGAACACAAAGAGCATATCATGCTGAACGATTCAGTGGTGGTCCCTTCCTCCTAGGACCACCCCAAGCACAGTTATGGGCAAAAATACAAGCCCAACCAAAGGCCCTGCAAAGCATTATGGGACGAGATTAGCAGTGGGCTGTGAATATTATAGTGTCCAATATCAAAATAATTCTACAAAGAGCTGCAGTTCAACTAGTCGTTACTAGATGCCCCTCACGAGTCAAATGCAAAAGCATTGAAATTATTATTACATCAAGCTGCAGTTCCACTAGTCGTTACTAGATGTCCCTCACGAGTCAAATGCAAAAGCATTGAAACCCTTTCATGAAGCTTTTGCATTTTGACTCGTGAGACATCTAGTAGCGACTAGTGGAACTGCAGCTTGATGTAATAATAATTTCAATGCTTTGCATTTGACTCGTGAGACATCTAATAGCGACTAGTTGAACTGCAGCTCTTGGTAGAATAATTTTGATATTGGATACTATAATATTCACTGCCCACTGCTAATCTCGTCCCATAATGCTTTGCAGAGGCACTGGTTGGGATTGTATTTTGCCAATAACTATGGCTTGAGGTGGTCCTAAGAGGATGGGACCACCACCGAATCGTTCAACAAGATGTGGTTTTTGTTTTCAAGGCATCTGCTTATTCTCTCCCTAGGTTAGGGAGGATCCCAAAATCATCACCTCTCTCACTGCTTGTTAATTTAGCGTTTTCACTTTTGTGAAATTACTCTATGCATTTTAGCATATAAAGACAGAGATACTTATTTTATCATAACTTGCACTGTGCAAGATGCTGTTTGCAATTATTGCACAGTGCAGACAAGCACACAGTTATGCACTATGTAATTTGCGTAGCTGAGTGTAGTTCAAAGTGTACTACATGTAGTGTTACTACACAAACTACGCCCAGGGTTAATATTCAGTCATCATGATCCCATGGATCATGGTTTTCATCTGGTTCCTCTTGAGTTCTGTTAACTCATCCCAGCACTGACCCGCTTAATTTGTGTCTGTATTATTTGTCACAGTGAATGGGGTCATGGATGATAGAATTCTTTCCACTTTCTCTTCTGAAAAAGTGAGGCCCGTAATTTCAGCCATGGTGTCTGTGTCGCGTGGTGTAACAATAAGTGTAAGGGCGGGGAAACTCCCACAGCTGTGCGCTGTCTCAATACAACCAAAAATTCAGGGGAGGTAGAGGTTAAGGCTAGGTTTACCCTCCTTACTGTATATAGTTTCACAAAATTCGAGTATATAGAAAAATACCTAACCTATGGGGGAACTCGGATTCAACGAAAGTTTGTTGTAATCACCTTACTAGAAAAATGACTCTTTTTCTAGAGACCCCTCACCCACCGGGGTTTCCCCTAGGTGGCATGCTTCATCATTGGGGTTCCTCTCAATCCTCTACAGATTGAGGCATGCTGCAACTTGCGAATATAGCAAAACCAAAGGGGATGATGTACGGAGTGTTGAACATTGCAAGCACTCACCCCCAGTCAACTGATCTGGGTTTAATCCATCATCATTCTTTAGCTCACTCCGCCACCCCAGTTCATTCATGGCCATATGCAAATCAGTCTGACCCTGTGCCTCATGGGAACAGTCCAGCCCGAACTGCCAAGCCATGTCTTCTCTGGACCAGAAACAAGCATCCTGGGACCGGTTTCTGGCTTACAGCCGTCATCAGCCAGGCTATCTTGAATCCAGTGGCAACTACTTAGGAGCACTTAGTTATGGACTTTGTGAGGTGCAGTGATGTGGAGTGGAAGGAAGATAAGTCTTAAAAATACCTAACTAGTGAGCTACTATTTTATTCCTGCCCCTAGCTGGTATGGTTAAAATCAGGGGTTAATACCAGGGAGAAACCTGACCGTAATGAGTTTGGTTCCCCTAGTATTGCATCTGTGTCAACATGTTTCGAGCTGTCCCCTACAAGCTCTTCATCAGGACTACACGAGGTCCAGCCCCATGCATCCCACTCCTAATAAATCCTATAATGAGGATACAGTGAAGTGCACACCTAATGTGTATACACAAAATACATACGGTTACTTAATGATACTCCGTATCTGTAAAAGAAGAAGCAAAGAGATACATTAAAAACAACTGCTGCCCATCGGACAAGCCGGCAGGCCATATAGGCTTGTAAATACATGCAGCTCCTTACCTAGATCAATGCACCTGTATATAGTGGGTGCACTTAGCGTCTATTTTGTGTGCTCATCTAGTGTGAAGTCAATTTGTCAAACTCGATGCCAGTGAAAACACTCTTAATGAAAACTAGTGAGAAAAGACACCACGTGACAAACAACACGTAAAATACATGTAGCATATGATGACACATACTTCTATTTAGGCAATACTATTGCCTCATGGTCAACAACAGGGGTAGAGGGGCTTGTAGTCACACCTTCATCAAACACACCTCTCGGTTCATTAACTACTTCTGTCCCTGGAGAATGCATACTAATGCGTGTGTCTGCCAGGTAGCTATTTGAAGCAGTTGGCGTGGAAGTGCCTTGTCATCCTGCTGAACTGCTAGACCGTGTACTATCAAACAAAATGGCCTCCCCCATTCGGACAATGGCTGGGCCATCTTAGTAGTATACCAATCCTTTACTTTTCGTTTAAAACTGATTATAGGCACAACCGTGGAGAGACTACGGGGGAGGGGGTTCTTTTGTTTGTTAGTAAGTGGCCCCTGTAAGTATTAATTCGTATACATTAGGCCTGAACCTGGGAGTGTCCTTTTTGTGCATTACTCATGATGACTACTGATGTTCTATGCACCAGCAGGGATACGGACTCCGCTTATGATGTCCATGGCATTTCTATGACGCCTCTGGGTCACTGTCTAGCCTCTGGTAATCAGAGTCATAGATGTAACACTTGTCCCTAGGTGGAGAATTTAACCGAACGGGGCTGGATCGTCAGGTGCTCAAGAATAAGAATCATGCAGGTTATACCACTACACCGATGGAATTTAGGTGTGTGGTATATCTTTACAGAAGATGGTTTTCGGGGCTTGGTGAGATCCAGACAGGCTACTCCTAATGGATTAGCCAACGAAAAGCCCCCAAGTGATATTGTCATTTAATCCCTCTGTGTCTGTGCGGAGTTTATACACCCATCGCTGCTCCTTTTCCAATAGTCTATGTTCCAAATTATCAATGTGACTAAGGTGTTCTAAAACCACCCATTTCCGATCGTTAGGTGTAAGTTTATGTTCCATGAAATGTGAGGACATTTTTGTGGTAATTCGGTGACACCTGATATTTCTGCGGTGTTCGCATATCCTGATGCTTACTTTTCTCGTAATCATACCTACATAATGTAGGTTGCATGGGCAGGTTATCATGTATTCTACGGCTGTAGTGTTACAATTCGTTAGCTTACGCAGTTCCCAGCTCATCGTGTTATTGAATGACACTTTCTTAGTAACAGTGGTAAGGTGGCAGACACTACAATAACCGCATGGGTAATGGCCTGTGGGTGGTGTACCCAAAACTGATTGATTCCTATCTCTGTTTGTTACTCATTTTGGGCGGGTATGCACCAAAATGTCTTTTAAATTCCTCCCTCTCTTGTGGGAGAACATTGGTTTTGGGATGTTGAGTTTTCCGCTGTTTAGAATGCGTCAGTGTTTTTTGACTATCTTGAGAGGCGTGCTTTGATGAAGGTGTAACTACAAGCCCCTCTACCCCTGTTGTTGTCCATGAGGCAATAGTATTGCCTAAATAGAAGTACGTGTCATCATATGCTACATGTATTTTACGTGTTGTTTGTCACGTGGTGTGAGAAGTTGGCCTGGTATATGCTGTCCCCTAATTATAGTGGGCACCTTGCACCAGTCCAAACAACCCCTTATTGGAGATAGGTTAAAGACAACCTTTATTGAAAGCTATCCTAGTGGTAGCTATGGAGAGCAGTCTTCAGGCTAAGTCTTGAAGGAATGTAAAGCAGCTTGTTTTACCAGTCTATAATCTCTTGAGTGACCAATTGAAAGAGGACCACACCAGGTATATATTCAAAATATATGTATTTATTGCTAAACACACCCCTCTAGTCTCTTTATGAGCCTATAGTTCGAAGTACATAAGTTATAAGTTAGTTATCAACAGTAATAGCACAAATACACGTTTGAGCCCTAGGGGCGTACCAAACCATATACCAATAAAGTGGTATAAGAACCACGACTGAGCTAGACACAAGGCCTAGAGCCTGTAGAAGTGCTTGGACCACAAGGAACCACCCAAGGTAGTGACACAGGGGACCCACGGGGGACGCGTGCAGTGTGAGAACACAGCCGCGAATCGCCGTTGACTTCTATGGGGAAAGTTGCGGTTGGAATTTTAAAGAAAAGGGACACTTAGAGGAGGACTTGGAGCAAACCCCTTTAGAACTAGGTCGTTCTAGAGTCTATACCCATGGGAGCACCGGAGTACTCGAGTTACCTCACCCAGGGAAGCCGGGTGCATAGGTGTCTTTCGGGGTCGGGTTTCGTCGTCGTTTACAATGGGGATCTGCTGCAAAGTGCTGCTGGCGACCAAGTCGAAAGTGTTCGGGTGGATCCAAAGGTGGATCGGAGATCTGAAGAACCTGAAAGCAGAGGGGACAGAGTCTGGGTCACTAGCCAGTGACCAGGAAGGCGATGAGCAGATGCCCACCGATGTTGGGTGCTTCAGGTAGGTTGACGGTCATCTTGACTCTTCAGCCACGAGGTCCAGGAGGCGTCGATGACAACCAGGAGCTGGATTTGAGCTGTCCCACGATGTCTGTCGATTGCAGGGGTGTCAGCGACCGGATTGGACCCAACAAGCCTTGGCAACGGCAAGTCTCTTGGAAATAGAAGAAGGATGTTGATGCAGACCAGCAAAGTCTGGGGGACTCACCCAGCGAGGATAAGTCAGGGCTCGCCTGGAGCAACTAGGGAAGCCCAAATAGAATTAGAGTTGCCTTCGGGAGGGCCCACTAGCCAACGGACTAGTGACCGCAAAGGAGCCTTGAGTGGACGCACTTGGAGCTGGCTCATGGGACACTCGTGGAGTGGGGGCCAGTGATCTTCAGTGCAGTTGGTGCTGGAGGCGGGGGCTACTCGGAGCCCAAAGCACAACTTCGTGGAAGCCCAGGAAGGGGATGCACTTGCAAATGTTCTTGGTGCCCAGGGATCACGGTTCCACGTTACCCACGACAGCTACGGGCCTCAGCTTTGCTGGGGACTCAGGGCAGCCTCGGGGAAGTCTGGAAATCCACCTCTGGTGATGCAAAGACTTCGGCGTCCGGCGGGAGCTTCAGCAATGCAGACCGGACAATTGCTTCTTTGGTGCCTGCCAAGCAGGGGAGTCACTCCTTGACCCCAAGGGAGATTCTTCAGTCCTCTAATCGTAAAGTAGAGCGTCGAAGGTCCAGAATTCTGTGTCAGAGTTTCGTCCAGGTAAATCTAAAGTCCTAAGGACTGGGGTCCCATACTTATACTAAGTTAGGGGTTGGACATACTCTGGGGACCCACCTATGGGAGGGTCAGGGAAGAGGGGTGGTTACACCCATTCCCTTTGTCCAGTTTCACACCAGAGCAGGGGCTGGAAGCCCCTGAACCAGTTTGAAATGGGGTATGCACAGGGACACCAAGTGTGCCCCCAGTGCAGGACTTCAAAGCACCAGAGAGTGCTCCCGCCCAGCCCCAATACACATTATCCTGTCTGGGGAGGTGGTTACACCTCCCTGGGACAGGAAACCTATTGTCCAGGCCTCCCTGCCGGAGTTTCAGTCAGCAGCAGGAGGCCAGACCCGTGTCTGTGGCAGCGGCATCCATTTTGTGATGCCAGGGCTTGGAAAGAAGTTACCGGGCAGGCCGGTGTGTACATGTCTCTCCCTCTAGAAGGGTGGAATGCTACCCCCGCCGCCAGAACTGGTGGGGGGGTAGTATTCCAAGATGTTTGACATCAAACACGACATGTTTCCGTGCAGCCATCCCAAAGTTAGCATTTAACGCGAGGTTATAATGCGCTTAAGAGTATATGGTCAGGCTGCACTACAAACAGCATCAGAGAAGGGTCTCCGAACACTGCAGAGGGGCTCTGCTCATGCAGGGGCACCCTCTCACATAGGAACCAAGCACTCTGCCTTCAGGATTGACAAGGCCTGCCATAGGAGTGACTTATAGGTTTATATGTGTGTATGTATGTAGTGATATAGGTAACCTATATCACAGTAAGAGGTGCATGCACCACCTTACCCAGGCTGCAGTAGCAGACCTGTGGTGTCCTTTTGGCTGGCCTTCCAGGAGTGGCACAATACATGCTTCAGCCCCTGGCAGGCCTCTGAGGTACCTATGCCCTGGGTACATAGTATACCATATACTAGGGACTTACAAGGGCACTCCAGATTCCAATCAGAGATGTGCCTAAGGCACATGGAAACCATTTTAGAGAGGAAGCAGCTAGTCTGGGGTTCTGATTAGCAGGGCCCCAGCCAGACTAAAGTCGAAAAACAGTGAAGCATCAGCAAAAAGTGGGGGTACCCATGTGAAGCAGATCCTACTCTCCTACACGTGGTGTCTTTTCTCACTAGTTTTAATTAAGAGTGTTTTCACTGGCATCGAGTGTGATACATTCACTTCACACTAGATGAGCACACAACATAGACACTAAGTGCACCCACTATATATGGGTGCATTGATCTAGGTAAGGAGCTGCATGTATTTAAAAGCCTCTATGGCCTGCCGGCTTGTCCAGTGGGCAGCAGTTGTTTTTAATGTATCACTTTGCTTTTTGTTTTACAGATGCGGAGTATCATTACGTAACCGTATGTATTTTGTGTATACACATTAGGTGTGCACTTTACTGTATCCTCATTATAGGATTTATTAGGAGTGGTACGCACAGGGCTGGACCCCATGCAGTCCTGATGAAGAGCTTGTAGGGGACAGCTCGAAACATGTTGACACAAACTCAATACTAGGGGAACCAAACTCATTAAGGTCAAGTTTCTCCCTGGTATTAACCCCTGATTTTAACCATACCAGCTGGGGGGGGGGGAATAAAGTAGTAGCTCACTAATTAGGTATTTTTAAGACTTATCTTCCTTCCACTCCACATCACTGCACCTCACATAGTCCATAACTAAGTGTTCCTATGTAGTTCGCAAGTTGCAGCACGCCTCAATCCGTAGAGGATTGAGAGGAACCTAATGATGAAGCATACCACCTAGGGAAACCCTGGTGGGTGAGGAGTCTCTAGAAAAGAGTCTTTTTCTAGTAAGGTGATTACAACGAACTTTCGTTGAATCTTAGTTCCCCCATAGGTTAGGTTTTTTTCGATATACTCGAATTTTGTGAAACTATATACAGTAAGGAGGGTAAACCTAGCCTGCCCTTAACTTCTACCTACCCCGCTTTTTTGGTTGTATTGAGACAGCGCACAGCAGTGGGAGTTTCCCCGCCCTTACACTTATTGTTACACCACGCGACACAGACACCATGGCTGAAATTACGGGCCTCACTTTTTCAGAAGAGGAAGTGGAAAGAATTCTATCATCCATGACCCCATTAACTGCGACACCTAATACAGACACAAATGAAGCGGGCCAGTGCTGGGATGAGTTAACAGAGCTCAAGAGGAACAATATAAAAACCATGATCTATGGGATCACGATGACTGAATATCTGAGAGTGAATACCGCACCCCGTGGGTTGATTGTACGCAACAAACCATTTATCTTCCAACAGGACAAGGCATTTAAGAAAGATTGGTCCCTAATCTCGTGGCATTGCACCAGAGATTGGTTGGTACTTATCATAAAAACAGCAGCACAGCTCTCACAAGCGATGAAGGATAAGATCCATACCATCGAGGTTCGCCTAAAATCTTTCCAATCAGTCTCAGAGCTGAAGAAAAGACTCGAGGAGCTGATTAAAACCATGACCGAGTTTGAAGTAACATGGAAAGATACGAAATACCAGAAATTCAAGAAGGATTCAAAGAATTTCACACATGAGAGAGTCTACCCCTACACTCGAGATGACTACAACCCAACAGGTAGAAACGCTGGTTACAACACTGACACAGAGGGATCAGACACCGGCTCTGACAACTCCGATACAGGATACAACAGGAGGGGTACCTCCAGGAATAAGCGCAACCAAGGTGGAAGGATGAGGAACCGAGGCGGACAAGGACATGGATGGCCCACCTTCCAAGGCCCCCCGCCCTTCCCCGCCCCCCCTTTCTTCTATGGACCACCACAGTTCAAACAACAACCCTACACATACTGGAACTCGGCTCAATAAACTGAATACCCGGGACAATCGACTCCTTTTTTAGGGCGAGGCAAATAGGGTTGAATCCATGGACGAATCAAGAGGGAGCCATTTCCAGAGAGTGCTTTATGTATAATGCACAGAGCCTTGAATTGAATTCTTTCCTGGACAGGGAGCCAATGCAAGGTAGCGAGGGCGGATTTGGCTGAGGTGCGTCTGGGAATATTTAACAACATACGGGCCGCACAATTCTGCACCGTTTGAAGTCTTTTAGTGGTGGACTGAGGGGCTCCCAGGTAAACAGCATTAGCATAGTCCAGCCGTGATAGAAAAAGATGTTGGACTAGCAGTCTTCTGGCAGCAAAGGGTAGCAGGGGGAGTATCCTCCGGATCATTCTTAGAAGGCCATAGCAGCTGGCTGCTACTTTGCGTGCTTGTTCCTTGAAGTCAAGGTTGCAGGGGTCTCTAGAAAAAGAGTCTTTTTCTAGTAAGGTGATTACAACAAACTTTTGTTGAATCCTAGTTCCCCCATAGGTTATTTTTTTTCCGATATACTCGAATTTTGTGAAACTATATACAGTAAAGAGGGTAAACCTAGCCTTAACCTCTACCTCCCCCGATTTTTTGGTTGACATTATTCCTTAGACATTGGTGGAAGATGCCCCTAGGGCTGAAGGGGACTAGGGGAGGGTCCACCTGAATGGTTTATTCATTGCCTGAGTGTGTTGTCATTTGCTTGCTCTTGGGTGCTCACCTGGTGGTGGATCTGGGGGTCCCAGGGTGGGTGGGAGTGTTGTAGCCGAGGCAAAAAGACCGGGTGCAATGTGTGGGAGTGTATGCCACTTTAGACTGGTCCTAACAGTGTGGTAGTGCTGTGAGCTAATGTCGGATGTCAGATTGCTGGTTTGAAACTGGGCGGGCTGGTGGGCAGGGTGGCTCGTTGCACTGAAGTGCTTTGTTACAAGTCCCGGTTGGGCATATGGGGAAGCTGTGCACGTCCCGGCATGAGCATGGGTTGGGCAATACGGCTAGCGCATTTGCACGTATATTGTACGCGGTTGGGGGGTGGAGAGTTTTGTTATACAGTTTGCTCTTTGTTGTGAGCACCATGAGAGTAGTTTGGACAGAGAGTGTTCACGGCGGCTGGGGGTCTGTGTGCAGCATGAATTCCAAGATGAACCAGTATGACAGTGGAGGTTAGGTTCCTCGGTTTAATGTCCGGCATCTTGGTACTTGCACAAAGCGTCACAGGGTGCTCTCCTTCTTAAAACGGCATGGGGTCTCTATCGCCTGCTTACAAGAAACACACTTGGATGACACTGGGGCCGCCAGAGTGGAAAAAAGTGTTGGGACAGTTATTTCGCTCCTCCTACTCAACATATGCCAGCGGGACCCTAGTTTGGGTGGCACCGGGTATCCCGTTCACCCCGCAGTACAAGGAGGCTGATGTGGATGGCCGGTATGTATTACTGCGAGGCGTCCTTGATGGTCATGAAATCGCAGTATTGAACACTTATGCACCAAACACAGACGAGCCTGCCTTTTATCAGACAATACTAGACCTGGTAGCTGCAGATCTTGATGTGCCACTTCTGTGGCTGGGGGACTCCAACTGCGTCCTAGACCCTGACTTGGATAGGCACCCGCCTAGAAGCGGTACAAAACCACAAATGACTAAGAAACTGTGTGCTGTAATGGGGGAATTGGGCATGCATGATGGTTGGTGGGAACGTCACCCAGCCCAGAAGGTTTTCACGTGTTACTCGCCCACACACAATACACACAGCAGATTATATAGGGCACTAGTATCTGGTTTGCCGGCCTTTCCGGAGTTGGAGGTGACACATTTGGCCAGATTCCTGTCGGTCCATGCTCTGGTAAGCTGCGTGGCTCAATGGAATTCCCCTACACTGGGACCCCAGAGATGGAGGATGCGATCCGACATATTGGAAGATCAGAAGAGGAGGGAGAAGCTTTCCCGGGTATATGGCACACAACTGGAGGGTGACCCCTAACAGAGCCACAGAGTGTGAGGCACTGAAAACTGTGTTGCAGGGGAGGCTATAGGGTTAACTTGTGGGATCAGGCGCCTGCTGCAACAGGAATTATGAGAAGGGGAAGGCGAATTAGTAGATGCCCAGATGAGTGACTCGGCTCTTTCTAACGCTGACGTTTGTGAGCACGAGATTCGAGAACGGATCAGTGACACATGGGACAGGCTGGACAAATATACGCTCAGCTTCACGCCAAAGGGGACATATCTGGCTGCCTACTCGCCTGAATACTTAGGAGGGGACAGACTCCGCCATTACTGACCTTTCTGCGTGACTCCACTGGGGACATGGTTTACACCAGGGTGAGCATAATAGAAGTCTTTAAACAGCACCTACAGAGGGTTTACACTGTGGATCCTAAGTCTGTGTGGACCGCTTTATCCCCTTCCTGCAGGGACTGGCACGGATCCGCCTCCCTCTGGAGGGGGTGAAGGAGTTGGATGCTCGGTTGACGCTAGATGAAATCCTAGAGGCACTGCGGGAGCTCCCCAGGGGAAAAGCTCCGGGGGGGACGGGTTCCCTTCTGAATTTTATCAAACTTTCTCAGAGAAGCTGGCCCAGCCTCTGTTACAGGTATATGAGGAGGCGTTTGAGCAGGGAGTTTTATCCCCAACCATGCAGGAAGGGGAGATTTTTCTGCTTTTGAAACAGGGGGGCGATGAACGGGACCTAGCAGCATATTACCTATTAACCATGATAAAAGCTGACGTTAAAGTATTGTGTAAGGTTCTGGCTAGGCGTCTGTCTCCATACATGCCTCTTTTGATACATGAAGATCGATGTGGTTTCATACATGGCCGCAACACGGGCATGAACATGCAATGTTTAACGCACGTCATGCATGAGGTTCGGGGCTCGAACAAGGAATTAGCACTAGTGGCCATGGACCTTGGGAAAGTGTTTGATACCGTTAACTGGGGGTATCTACTGCAAGTTTTGGTCCTCCGGTTCTGCAGATGGGTAAAACTTCTCTACACAGACCGGAGCGCCCGGGTGCGGGTGGGACTCTGCCAGTCGGAGATGTAGACACTGGGGCGGGGAACACACCAGGGCTGCCTGCTATCCCCACTACTTTTCGCACAGGCTATCAAACCACCAGCAATCGGGGCATGCAGGGACCTTGAGGGCTGTGATATAAGGGTTGGAGAGAGCCCGCAGGTAGTCTCACTATACGTGGATGATGCCCTATTCTATATCTCCTCCCCCGCAAAGCGATACATAGGCTACTTCAGCTCCTAGAAGACTTCGGAGCGTGCTCTGGCTTACGGCTAAATAAGCACAAATCTCTACTCTTCCCTATGGCTGCCTTATCTGCTTTGCCATTGGAGCGGCTTCTGAACCTTGGGCTGAGACAGAAAACTGGTAACTTTAGATATTTGGTTGTGCAGGTGACTCACGCCAACATTGCAATGCTTTCACTTTAACATGTCATGGGTGGTGGGAGCACTCAAGGGATCGGTGGCATTTTGGAACTCTCTGCCATTCTCCCTTATGGGCAGGCTGGTGACCCCTAAGATAGTGGTGCTGCCGCAGTGCCTCTACATGCTCCAGAACTCGATGTGTTACATTCCCATGCATGTATTAAATAAAACTGAACACAGTGTTGGTCTCCCTGTTTTGAGCGGGTCATCGCAGCAGAGTAGCCATGCATGTATTGACATGGCGGTATGAGGAGGGGGGACTCGAAGCTCCCAAGATGGATCTTTACTACTATGCCACACAGTTGCCACATGCTGCCCGGTGGTTGGATGAGTGAGACAACTGGGACAAAAGGCTGCTGAGGGGGCGAGTTCAGCCAGATAGACTTCAAACTGCTCTGATGGAGGGTGCTGGTGTTGTCGGTGACATGCCATATGTGGTCAAACAGACCCCAAAAGTGTGGCAATCCTTTGTAGAATGCGTATTAAAACATGCACCATTTCACAGGGAACTCCCCATATGGATACTTACCCCAGTGTGGAAAATGATGGAGGGGATGTTGTTTCAGGCATGGAGGGAGGGGGGTTGTCAGGTGCTGGCGGACCTGTACCCTAACGAAATGTTTATCTCTTACGAGCAGGCTCGCAACTGTTTCAGGCTGGGCAGGGGCCTGTTTCTTCAATATGCTGGACTTTCAGATTTAGCTAGGGCGATGTGCCTCACATACCCAAATATCCCGACAACAACGCAAACTCAGGACATAATGCTTACTTGTGGCTCAGGCCGTTGGTGTATCTTCCTTCTTTATAGTGCTATGAGATCGGACGTGGTGGGCCCTCCCCCTAGGGCCCACTTGGCATGGGTCAGACCCCTTGTCTAAGTCAAATAGGAAAGCAATAAACACACTCTCATGCACAGTGTCCTGCAATGTGCGCTTTAAGCTGATACATTTTAACTACCCACATCACACATATATGACCCTGATGGGCCTGAGCCACCTCGACCCCATGTGCTCAGATGTGTGTCCACGCTGTGGTACCACGGGGAAGATTTTGTACACCTGGCCTGGGGCTGTCCAGAGGTACACTGCTTTTGGACCCGTGTAGTGGAGATGATAAGAAGGGGCATGGGTCTTCGGGTACAGAAAACCCTGCTACATTGTCTACACGCCCATGTTACAAAACCTAAGAAACGCAAATTAGAGTACAAATTATTACAACTCCTCCTGGTCCTGGCCAAGCGCAGGGTGGCGATAACATGGATGGGGTTGCGCTCCCCCTCCCTGGATGCCTGGATGAGGAGATGCATATGAAAGCTAGTAGAAGGGATGAGAAGCTGGAGGAGGAACTTAGATTTTGGAGGGAGTTATGCCATGTGTTTTTAAACCCTTAGGCACACTTCAGGATTACTCGGACACAAGTGGATGTACAGCCGAGGAGGATGCCTGTTGAGGCTCTGATATTCTTATGTTAAGTCTAGTGTTGTCTCATGACTGGTAAAGTGGATAATAATCATGCACTGTTTTTTGATTTTGCGCTCTGACATGGACCCCACCCAGCTGTATTCTTCCTACTGACAATCTCTGCCTCCATTGGTTGTCCTGTTTGTGAAAATCAAAAATAAAGGTTTAAAAAAAAATGGATGTTAAAAAGCATGTTTGCCACCACTGTGCCTGGGTTGTCGAGATCTGGAACGTACTTCTGGACCCCACAGAGGACTTCATAGGATTCTGACCACCCAAGGACCAACTGAGCAGATTATTTAAAGCTCGCTGGACTCCATACAAGTGATGGATCCAACTATGACGTGAAATTAATACTCTAGCTATTAAAGACTGCTTTAAGTCATGGTTTTTCCTCTCCACTATCGAATTTCCCTCAGGATGATGTGGGGAGGAATAATGCACAGCAATACCCAGAGTTCCCACGGTATTCCGGTAAGCCCTAGAGGCAAATGCTGGGCCCTGGTCCGAGTGGAATGCTGCTACTGCATATGTCCTGATAAAGACTTGTAAGCCCTTAATAACAGTTATAGTGTTAGCCGAGTTCTGTGGCCATACCCATAGGAATATAGAACATGAATCTACGGCCAAAAGAATACATTTAAATGCACCGTCTGGGTTCAGAGGTCCGCAGTGATCCAAATAGACACATGACAAAGGTTTATTCAAAATGAGAAGGGGTGTCTGCAGTGGCGAGTTGTGGCTGAGCTTTTAATTTGCTGGCAAACATTTCAGCTAAGGACAAATTGTTTAGTCTGTCTGTACAGACCATGCCGCCAATAGCATTTTGGTACTAAAGAAACTGTACCCGCCACACCTACTTGGGCAGATGCCAATCCTTTATGAGCAGCTATGATTAATCCTAGCCTCTGGTCTTAGTTGGGTATCACTCAATCCCCCACCCTGGGAATGCAAGCAAAAGATATGTTTTGGGCAGTCAGTAGGTAGGAGTATTTTGCTGGATAATTTTTCAGAAATGGAGTGTAACTGCCTGAAGAATTGACAGCAACCATGATGTCTTCATCCACCATTGTGTGTGAACGAGTAATTGCAGCAATAACAGCAGTCTGTACCTCTGATTTGGCTGCTTCATCAGCCAGTGAATTCCCTACAACATTTATTCCAACACGCTAATGACTCAATGTATGTAATACATGAGCACTTGGCAAACATTGTTTAAGATGTGCCACCTTTCCCAAAAGCAATCTATGCTTGATAGTGTTTCCCAAAGATTCTCTGAATCCATTCAGGCACTAATAATGTAAATGTTCATTAAAGGTCTGGACACAATCATACAAATCAAACACTAGAAGTGTGGAGAATTCAGGATCCGTATTTTCTATTGCCTGAATTACATCTTTGAGTTCAGTCAGCTGAGCAGTACAATCTCCTAAGGATTGTGTAAATGTTTTTTGTTGATGGAATTCTTCATTTTTCATGACACTGTGAACTGCCGAGCAAGCGCCAGAATATTGTTGCTTAGTGCTAATGGCAGGCTGAACTGAACCATCAGTACATATTATGTAATCATACTGATCAAGAGGCAAAACATCACTGGGTATTCTTGTTCATACCAGAGGAACTCTTGCGTTTGCAAGGTAGGGTCAAAGACATAGTTAACATCACTATCAGTTAAGGAGGTGACCCATCTTGGATGTACGGCTTTTGCGTTAGGGATGATTGCCTTGGTAACAGCCTCTAGGACTGGGACGGGAGTAACCACAGTTATGCATTTCCCCCAGCCAACTATCTTTCCTTTATAACAGCTGTCTGAACTTCAGTTATTATTTATTCTGTTGATGCAAAATGCATTTCAGCATTTGAATATAAATGCAATTTATATGCAATAGGCACAGTGTCCCCCTCCATAGAGGTGATATATGTATATTCAGTGGATCCTGCAATTACGTGGATCACCCACGTTAGTTGTGTTGGGACAAGTGTGCAAGTGTCTGGATGCAAGCACATCAGTTTGGAATGTTCTGAAGATATTAGAATGTTCTGTAGTCAAATGTTTGTCTGAAAAAATCAGGACAAATTAAGTCATATGGAGGTTTAACCTGTTGTGCGTAGTCTGGTATGTATGTTCTACCAAAGTTGAGAAAACCTAAAAGTGACTGTACCTTTTTAATGGTATTTGGTGGTTGTAAGAGACCACATTAATCTAAGATATTTAGGGCAAGGTTTTTGCCTTCATTTGAAAGTTCTTATCCTAATAGGACACTAAGAAAAACAATTTTAGTTTTCTGGAAATTGAATTTGTAGCCATGTTCAGCAAATCCCAAACTAATGCGATCTACTCTGGCTAAGTGTGTGTTTAAGTAATCGACCATTTGATTTATGTCATCAACATTAAGGGTGGGCAGTGGACTATGCTCTGCTAGCGGAGTTTTTGGAGTTTGGCCCACTCCACGCTCCACTTGAATTGCGGAGTTCAGCAAAAAACTACGCAACGCTGCGTAGCGGAGCTTACTGCCCACCTACTTTAAAAACTGGTGGTGAAATGAAATCTGACAATCCTAATAAGAGCTGATGTGATACTATTCTCTATTGCCCATGCGTCTTACCTGTGGATTTAACTAGAATGATGATCAGAGAGAGTCTGAGGCGCGTGCAGACTGGAGCTGTCCCGTGTCTCCCGAGTCCTGACTGAGGCATCACCAGCATCCACTTTACATCACGAGAGATTTCCAGTACTTCCGTGAAGATGGCAGTGGTAGGCTGGAGAAAGAGTATCTTGGGGCTGCATTGCCTGCTTCCTCTCCTCTACCCTTATTTCTGTGTAGTGCAGCTGAAAGATCAGCCCACATCACGTGGGGGTGTGCAGTTTTTATTAATTTCTCATTGGCAACAACAATCAAAAGCCTGATGTTCTCTGTTCGCTTTAAAGTTTTTATTCCCTTCACGCTGTTTTTCTCCACATTTAAAGATAATTTGCAGGTTAACTTAACCCATGTAGAATGTTTCTTGGCAATTTCCCTTTTCCAGAGTTTTTCTATATGCACACTATCGACTTTAGGCAGCAATTTCCTCTTTTCAAAAAAATGCGGCAAAACGTACAACCCGACAACCTCAAGTGTTGTTGCAGCTATTGAAGTAACCTTGCAAAGAATACAACTCATTGCAAATGTCATGCACTTTAAACAATGGTACACCCAAAATCACAAAAGAGGGTGGAAAAACACTGCTTTGTCCCTTAGCCACAATTATGACATAGCACCCATCATGGTATGTCGAGGGCGCAAGATCAGGAATTTGAAACAAGCACTGACCAAGCCAATATGAGTGGCTGACATTTCTAGTTATGCTCCAGACCTGCTCGCTTTTCCAAACATCTTCAGGAGAGCTGATGGAATGTGCACATATTTACACTGTGGAATGCATCTCATTATAGAATCGTCTGTGCAGTTCAGATTTGGAATTTTTAAAGCTTTGATATTTTTTCTGTCCGAGATGTGTCATCCAGAATTCAGTGAGACACTGAGGACCCCCTTAGGGCAGCCAAGATCAGGGAGCCGGAGGGCTATGGTGCCGAAGCCCCATGGTGGGGCGTGCAGCTCAGCATGGAAGTGCCTGCGGTGGTGTGATCTCGGGGAGGAGAGCACAGGTAAGAGGCAGAGCTTAGAGGCTGACACAACTTCCCAGGGACCAGTGCTTTGTAGCGTGTCAGCAAGGAGCCATGCTGCACACCACAACTCGGTGCACACGCACTCTGCTATCCGAGCTTGCACTGTCAGGCATACGAGGACCTGCGGGACCTGAACCAGACAGGGCCAGGTCCTTCACTGTTCAGGGAATCTTGTCTGCCTGCTGGGGCTGCAAGCCCCAGCCCTCAGAAACTCTGCACACTCATGGAACTCCGTGGAATCTCACAGAGTTTTCCAGCAACTCTGCAGAATTCTGCAGAGTAAAACTCTGCGAGCTACGTCCAGACCTAATCAACATAGGACAATGCTTCTGGGTCAATGTAATGTAGAATTGACGGTACTTGGGCAGAAAACAGACCTGGACTGTTCTTATACCCCTGAGGAAGTCAGCAGAATTTTCTCTGAACTCTCAAAGCACTGAACTCCATAAGTCTCTGCTTTCGGGTGCTGTATTTTGGCAGAAAAAGCCATTGGAAATGTCCAAAGTGGTTTTGTATTTTTTGTGCACTATGTCGTTCATTAGTGCTACCCTGTGTGCATTTTTTAATTGCAAAGGTGCATGTGTGACAGTTTAAATATCTGTAGTCCACAACTAGATGATAGGAATGATCTGGTTTGGCCACCGGAAATAATGGATTATTCATTGCAGAAATAAAAGGCTCAATGAAGCCTTAATACGCTAATTGTAAGAGTATTCCCTTAGCTGGGTGTTTGACAGCTTCATGTTTTATTGGGTATTATGATTGCAATTGCTGGCTGGACCTTATGGGTATACCATGATAAGGTGAGTCCTTATCCCAGCCTACATGATTGCAATATAATGGCGTGGCTTGTGCAATGGCCCATTCTGCAGCATATGCATGTTTGTCAACGTCAGGAACAAGAACAGAGAAGGAAGGTATGATGACATCTTCTCCTTGTGGGACTTTTCCAGCAAACTCAGGTGGCCAATCGGTTTCAGTCAAGAGAATGTCCTAGGTGTTTGTTAAATTTTCCCAGAATATTACTTTAATAGTACGCAGAATGTCACCTTCAATTTGGATGTCCAAATCATACAATCTGTCAAGAGTAACCCTGGGCGTAGTTTGCGTAGTAGCGCTACGCGTAGCTACGCAAAGTGCACTTCGCACTACGCGAGCAACGCGTAGCTACGCGAACTGCGTAGTGCACTGTGCAAAATGCTGTTCGCACTGATTGCACAGTGCCGGATGCTTGTCCGCACTGTGCAATCAGTGTAAACCGCATCTTGCACAGTGCAAGCGGTCGTTTTCTGCTGCTCGAGTAGATTTCTACTCGAGCGGCAGCTTTCTCAATGCGGACTGGTAGTTTCTCATCGCGAGCGGTCGCGAGCATACGCGACCACTCGCAATGAGAAACCTGACCTCCCCGCATTGAGAATCTCGCCGGGAGGTTTATTTTCCACGCTCGCGATCGGCAACTTGATGTTGCTGATCGCGAACGAGGAAAAAGTCTCGCCGGGATGTCATTTTGCTTGCTCGCGGTCGCCAACTTGACGTTGAGGACCGCGAGCAAGCAAAAAATGACCGCTACGCTACGCGTGTTTGCACTGTGCTACGTGCAATTCGCGTAGTGCGAAGTAGCGCAAACTTCGCAAACTACGCGAGCGTAGCGTAGTACTTCACCCAGAGTTAGTCAAGAGGGCTATCCCACTGATCCGGTGTTTCAACTTGAAGGAAATTCATTAGTTGCTCTCAAAACCAGACACTCTTGAAGATTCTGGCAAACTATTGTGACCTCTGCTGCACTGTCTAGCAGTATAGTTGCCCACGTCTTGCTCTGAAGAAACGTTCTCAATATGTGTGGCATGTTTAGTGGAAATACCTGCCACTTTCTTCTTTCTGAATTTGGGTTTTTGTTGTGGAAGTCTGTCTTCCTTTTTTATGATGATGTCAGCTGAACGTTGTGAATCCTTTCTCGTTTTCACTTCTTTTCTTGCCTGCATTCCAAACATCCCCCTTTCTCCGAGTGTCTGTCCGGTGAGTCCTGAAAGGAATGAGAAGGACGTGTATCAGTATACTGATACCTATCAGGCTGTTTAAGTGTATCATGGCTACATACAATACATTTTTCAGTGGGCTTCGGTTGTGGGGATCCACCCCGTGTTTTTATTCTATCTTTATTTTTTTGTTTATCCCAGTGTTTTAGAGAAAACTCAGGTGCCTGTTTGGTAGTTTCTTTTTCAAAATCACCCTTAAGCTGTGGCTTATTAGGTCTAGAGACCCAATTATCTTGACCTATTGATGTATAGATTTCAGCAATCATTTTTGCTGATTTGCGCGCTTCGTCCTTAACGAGGACCTGTGGGAGGAGGTGGCGTACTGCCAGTGCTGCTGCCTCCCCTTTAATATTACTTTAAATAATTGAGGACACTGATAAAATTGGCAATTCATTTCATCCCTATGTCCAGGGCAAGGGCCGCCCCATATTAATTTTAAATCTGTTTTTGCACTTCAGGCAAAACAGCGATGGATGGTGTACCATGTGTTATGGTATATATGGCAGCAAAGTCTGTGCCCCAAGTTGCACAATCTTCCACTGGAGGAACTGTACCAAGTGGGAGGCACATAGTGAGAATTCTATGTTTGCCTTGGGGTCCCGTGTGGGGAAACACTGCTTCAAGCTGATTTGTTTTTTGTGCAATCCAGAACGGAATTTCCTCCTGTCTCTAGTTGCGTTGATAGTGAATGGACTAATTGCTGGTACAGCTAACTGTGGTTGTACAGCTTGAACAGCCCTTGCTGGCATAGTTGTTCTTGTACGCAATACAAATTGTGTTACATGTTTATATTATCTAACTAGACCTGTGTATAGGGTACGAAGGTCTGCAACATTTAAATGTGCTATGTTTGGATATGGTGTATAGCCACCTAGGATTGGCCAGGTCGCCCCCTCATTGCTGAGAGGACCTAGCCTCATATTGTTTAGTGGAATGGCGCCTTGGAACCAACTACGATGTTTCTGATATGTTAATGGTAGTTGTAAATCTTCATAAGCTCAGTAATGATTTAGTAAAGCAGCTGGTGTGTATGTGTGAAATGCTTGTGAAGTGCCATTGACTGCAGGAAAGTGGACCCAAGAGTAGAATACCTCTGTCTTAAGTGCTTAATAAGCTTCAACCACGAAGGTAACATCTTCACACCCAATAGGGAGCCCTTGTTTTATTAATAATGCTATAACAGCATATCAGCAGTTAACAGGAATGATAGTTGCTAGCGCCATATTTAATGAATGTAATTCAAAGAAAGGAAAATACTATAGTGGGGTAACCCTTTTAAAGGTTCAAGCTTGAGCAACCTACAGACTAAAATGTCCTATTACGGTGAGGAGGATTTAATCCCTAACACAACATATGTCTCTGTATGAGGTGAAAAGGAGACCTTAGGCACAGGAAAGAACTACTCAGGAGACCCATTTAATAAGTGCCTGATCTAGAAGGTTGGTGGCGCCATGTTATACAGTCCCTACAAATTAAGTAGGACTGTGTATCTTGACAACATAGACTTCAAAATATTGGACCTTAGTTAACACATACCATCAGAGAATGTTGGCCTGGTTCCTAGCTAGCTCACAGTGCCCCATCTGAACCCCTAACCTTACCTGGGTAGCAGATGGTATCACCAACCTTGAACTGGACCACTCTTTATTCCCCAAGTAAATCATGAAAACAGGTAAACCCTTTTGTTGTCTTACTTTCGCATGCTCAAGGTAAACACAAGAAAGAGATGCATTGGATTTTCCAACATTTATTGAAACAATCTCATTATTGCATAGAAAGAGTGCCCTGCAATTATTCAATCAATCAATCAGGAGCTATAAGGTGTGCCTAATCACCCAATACATTTTCCAGGAGCTTATTATTAGGCAGAACAATCAAAGCATTGCAACCAGCATTATAAGAATGGTAAAAAATATAAACAGCTCAACCATCATGACATTACTATGATTGCACTTCTACCTATCTCTATCTACACTATACAGAGTATAGTGGGAGTATCATCTGCCAGATCCCTTGGCACAGCTTCCCCCCCATACTCGAGTATGATGTTTAAGGAACCAGCCTGTGCAGAACAGGCTATCAGCCTTTGCAGGATAGAGGTCAGAGTCAGCAGTACTGCATCTCAGTCACAGTGCATTGCGTTCCAGGACAATCCCAGCAAAAGGTCTCTTCTGCTAAATGTGTAGTGGAGGCCATTTATGTAATAAACGCACTGCTCCAAGGATGCAGCACTGATGCGATGGTTAGTCTGGAGCTGTAAAGCTGTCTCCAACCGGATACAAGCGTACGACATTCTCTGTGCTTTGCCTTAGACAGAGCATATGAATAAGGTGATAATAATGTGTGCTAAGAAATTAACAGCATGTCTAATAACAATTCTCAGTACATTATCGTGTAGTCGCAAAATATGTAAAAAGTCACTATTAGAAAACGATGTCAAGCTAAAAACGTGAAACTAAAATGGAGACTGAGCACGTGCCCATTGTACATCACAACAATCTGACTGTCAGAGCCTGGTCCTGGGACCAAATCACCTCTCCTCCCCGTCGTTTCCACTGGACTCGACCTGCAAGTGACCGAGTGTCACTAGTGTGTTTTCCCATTGACCACAACATTATCGTTTTGCAACAGTTAAATGCACTGATTTATTTTTCTTTAAAAAATTCAGGTTATACTGATCCAATCGTCTTCATTTTGGTGTCTAAAATTATATATAATCTGCTCTATTTTTATAAATTGGTGTTGGATTTCTTTTGAGTCAAGTCAATTACTTATCGTCCGGATTGGTACTGTGAAATGCTTAACACATGTTCCTCTGGTAAAACCTGACTGCTTTGTGCCACACTACCAGGCCTCTGATAGGGATTTATTAGTGTGAATTCAAAGAACCTATTTGGGGTAACAGGAAGGTATTACATGTTGAAGTCTAACAAGCCTCACTACATAATACCCCACTTTCCTACAGTGATAATTATTGCAACAATAACACTTCAGTAGCAGAGATTAGCCATAAAGTAATTACCATACCACTCATAAAGAGAGCCCATGTGTCATCCAAGATAGCGCTTTGGATCAGTAGTTGGTACTGGTGGTGCTAAAACTAGATATCACTGGTAATGGCATTCAACAGCTGTGATACTTATCCCCTGCAAAATGGAGCAAAACATGTGGGGTGCAGTGTTAGCCTCAAAACATGAACTTCCTGTATATGGAGTATGTGTAAGTATTATTTATTGTTTGATTATTTAAAATCATGACAATTAGAATAAAAAACAAGCAAGAAAACACTGTTCATCTTAAATACAACAGAAAAAAGTTAAAAATATTTAAAAGATGCAGTGGTACAAAATATTTTAAAAAGTTAGCAAAAAACAGCTAAAATATGTTAGAGCATAATAACTTCGAAAATGGGTGTGCGGCCCAGCCCTAACTTTCAGTAAAACAAGCAAAGGACCATCAATAGGTATCTCAAGATATAATGAGTCACACGGGAATCCCAGTCAGTTCATGAATGAACAAACTACGTCAATGGTTCTTCTAAGCCTGCAGATGTAAGTTTTTTTGCAGTTTTAATAACAAATTTCATGAACCTGACGTTAAGCATCGTATTATTGGGATTCATTGCTGCTATAATGGCTTGCCAGCATGATCAAACTCCGTGTTTCATCCATTCACCCCGCAGCAAACTCCTTCTGTCATTAAGAAATGCGGGGCAAACACACACCACGTGCTCAATTGATTCTGAGTGATGACCACACCCCCTACATTTAATGTCATCATTTGAGCAGCGCCATGTTGGCAGATGTTTTAAAAAGGGCCATTCGCCCATCCTCAGAACCATAAATCTTTTCTTCCAGATGGCTGCATAAGTGCTTGAAAGATAGGGGGCCTCTGATCTGGGTTTGAGCTCCGCGATTATGGACCAGGCATGTTTTCTTTTAGACAATTGTGCCCTGTCCCGATGGTAAGACCGGAGTCGAACACTTTTTTTAATTAACTGTTTTAATGCCTGCTGAGGCGGATTGGTATCCCAATAATCCACGACTTCAAGCAGTTGCAAGGAGTGATCAAGGTAACGTCGATGATTTTGACTAGATTGGCCGGCTGATATTTCTTGCCACAACATGGCCTCCAGGCTTCCTTCCCTTGAGTTGCGCAATCTATGGCACAACTTGATGAATGCGCCTGCTCCGACACCCTCATGGTTCAAAAGGCCGAACTCGAGCCTGATCTGAGCTGGTGATGCGGATTTCAGCAGGTGCCAGGCTCGTTTAAAAATTCTAGTTGTTATTTTGTTCAGCATTAAAGAATTGCTCCCCAACATAATTTCTTGACCGTAGGTTAGATGACTAATAACCTTTGCCTTCATGACTGTCAGGAGGGGAGATAAGCTGGGGCCGAGTAGCTGTCTCGAGAGTTTCATCGATGCTGCTTCGAGGGACAATACTTTTGCTTTGACCACTTCTTTCTGTTTTAGAAAGGAGCCCTTGGAATACATGTAAATACCCAAGTATTTATATGTCACAGTTTCAATTTTTTTACCATTGAAGAACCACCCGCCATTTTGCTTCTTCCGATTCCCAAAGGGGATAGCTTTCGTTTTTGAGAGATCAAGTTCCAGAGCATTACTTGATGTAAATGATCAAGGAGTCTCTGTAAACCGACCCTCGTGTGGCTAAATAAGACAAGATCGTCGGCATAAAGCAAATTACAAATTCGGGATCCTCCAAGCTGGAGAGGGTGAGAATTGACTATGTCTAATAGATGGGAAAAATCGGATATGAAAAGGTTGAATAGGAGGGGGGCCAACACACATCCTTGTTTAACCCCGTGGGAGGTCTGTATTTTTCTTGAAACATGTGACCCCTCACCCAGCTTGATGCGAATCCAAGTGTTTGAATGGAGTTGGATTATAGATTTAAACAAATCACTAGGAATTCCCCATTTTTGTAATTTGTGCCATAGCAGGTCCCTGGGCACCCGGTCGAAGGCCGCTTTAAAATCAATGAAGCAGCAGTGTAGTGACATTTTCGAGGATGCTGCTTTCTCCATGAGTATGGATAGGGCCAATAGATTGCTAGTAGTGCCTGATTTGGCCACAAAGCCAGTCTGATTAAATGGCAACCGCTGAGTGTTTAATGCCCAGGACGACAGGTCTTCCAACAGGAGGCTGGCGTAATATTTAGAGTCTACATCTAGGAGTGCTATCATCCTATAGTTTTTAGGATCGGCTCTTCTGCCTCCTTTAAAAATAGGGTGAATTATAGCTCCTTTCCACTTTTCTGGTATGTTATAAGTGTATCGGCAGTGCAAAAATAAAGGTGCCAGATGTTCAGACCAAAGCGTGGGATCGGCTTTAAACAGTGCCTGTGGTAGCCCATTAGGACCTGGAGCCCCGTCCGACCGGGCGTTACTGATACATCGAACAATATTTTGTTTCATGCCTTCATGGGTGAGCCGGGACTTTGAAAACAGAGGGGCAGATTTACAAGACCCTTGCACCACTTTTGCGTCACTTTTCCATGTTAAAAGTGATGCAAAAGTGGCGCAAGGGGCTTGTAAATCTGCCCCAGAGAGTCTTGCTGGGTCGCGGTTTCCACTGTATTAATAACTGAGGTGGGAGCGTCAGGTTTATCGTGTATAGTTAATATGCCATTACTCGTTGTTTCCAATGGTGAAATGATATCCAATTGATCCCTTCCATTGTTGTAGTCTTTAAAGTGCTCTGTTAAAAAAAGGGCCCATTCAGCTTCACTGTGTATATGGAGTAACAGCAGTTACCTAGATACAGTAATTTTATGGGCAGCTTTTATTGAGAGCTTACAGGTGAGTGACAGGTCGGGGAAGCATACACAGGCAAGCACACATGCACTCATGCATACACATTTGAACACACACCCAGGCACACACAAAAACACATGAAAATATCTACACTTATGCACACAAACAACACAAACTGTATTACTTTTCTTAAAAGTACCGTTCTGCCTGAAATCATGATGCTGCTCTGGCCTACCTCGTCTCTCTTCCCACTCATCCGAATCCTGCTCCTGACTGGTGCTACCAGGAGGAAGGAGGAGCTTTGGATGGCCCAGAGGAGGGGCCGGCAAGTGTGTTTGACTGGCAGAATGGAGCAAACAGCAGAAAAGTTTGTGACAAACTTTCCTGTATTAATCTTTTTTTTATTGTACATTATTTCATTGAAGGCAGTAAGAGATATTTGTATCCAAATTGACCTATTTTTTGCTTTTAGATATTTACCTTTTTGATTTTTTTTGTGTTCTTACTTGACATCTAATAGTAATTTGTCAATACATATTTATCCCTTTTTTAATATTGTTTGTATGGACCTTAAGTTATTTATCTCTTGTATGGGTCTTAAGTTACTCATCTCTTAATAGTATTTCGTTGTGTGTGTTGACTCCTGCACTCCCTGCCTCTTTAGTTTTCACATGAGACTTAGCCCAAGCTACTTAAGCAAACCTTACATTAATTAGCACAATAAATTCAGAAAATGCCTCAAACACTCCCTTGCCTTTTTGGTACACCAGTCAGAACAGAGCATTTCACCTTTGTGGCTAAGGGACAGGCCAGAGTACACAGCATGTGTCAAACCAAGATCTTTTGCACTTCAAAAGTTCAAACACTATGGGGAAAATTGGTTCTAATTGGAAAATAAATAAAACATCACATCCTCTAAAAATCACTCTTTGTTCTGAAAAATACCTAACCTGATAGAACTCATTTAAACTAAAGTTGATCAAACAACCATGTTTTTTAATTTATCTCTTAAATGAGGATGATCTTCTATCAGATGAGGTCAGAGATATTGTTGACTCCTCTGCGGGACACCCCCTGGCAGATGACTGTCCCTGTGACTCCTGCCTTCCTCTTTGTCACCTATCTTTCTATGCTTCAGCCAGACATGTCTCCCTTTGGTGAGATTGAAAAGTTTCTGTTTAAATTGATGAACACACCGTAGTCCCTATCACGCCTTGGCACATTCAACAGTAAGAATGTAATGTTTTACTTTGAGGTCACATGAATCATAGTAATGGCAGAAGCTCCTAATAAAAGCACAGCAAACAGTTGTACACAGGATCATTTAGAGAGGGGACCATTGCAAGACAGTGAGAGTTGTGGGACTCCTGAATCTTGAGGCCAATACAGCCCACCAAAGCTAAATTACCACATGTCTGTAACACTGAAGATGTTCCCCCAACAGAGTCCCATTTTCCAGCAGTGTGGTAGACACAAAAAGAAAAATATTGGATAATACAAGTTAGAGAAATGTTATGTTATTTACATTTATAAAGTGTGAACGAATCAAATCCAAGAGGCTCTCTCGGCACTAATGTACCCTAAAAGAGGACAGCAATACCAAAAGTAATTAGAAGAGCCAAGTTTTGAGGAATTTTTTTAAACAAGCTAAGTCGGGTCAGGCTCATATGTACAAAGGTAACATGCTCCAGTAATGGGTGGCCAAATATGAACAGGATCTGCCCCCATATCTGACAGTATGGATACGGCGAGGGTGAAGTAAGAGTTGCCCACTGGATCTGAGGTTGTGCAAGGGTATATAAAACTGTAGCTTATTCCATAGATTTCGTGGACTATTTCTAAAGAGGGACTTGGGTATGAGGCAGAGGAGTTTAAAAAGGGAGTGCTTCTTTATCAGGAGCCAATGCAAAAATCTCAGTGTAGGCATCTGATGAGGAGCGGGAAGGCAAATTGCAGATCAGGCGGGTAGCAGTGTTTTGCACCACCTAAAGGTTGACTAGGAGAGCTTCATTTGCCACAACCATAAGGACATTTCCATAGTCTAGGTGCATTACAAAAATGGCCGAGTGATGGATGTCCTGGACTGAAGAGGTAGCCATTGAAAAGCTCTCCTGAACAGGCACATAATTCCAAAGCAGGGCTCAAAGATAGAATGTACTTGTTCTTTCATAGAGAGGGCACCATCATTCAGTATGCCTAGATTTCTAACTACCTTTTTGGGGTCATGGGCTGGCCCCAGTTCCAGCAGCCACCAGTCTTTAAATCAAAAGAAGCGAGCTTTACCTAAGAGCAGAATTTCAGTCTTTCCTGTGTTTAATTGAAGGCATTTGGCTGGCATCCAGAGGGCTATTTTCTTCATATATATTCCCTAAAACTGGTCTTAGTAGATTCAGGATTTTTCCCTGTGGTTATTATAAATTGCGTGTTATCCTCATATGAAATGAGCTCACTTGAGCCAGGGGTGCCACATAGATATTGAAAAGGGTGGGACTCAAAGGGTGCACAGACAAAATATCGAATTTTTATTTCGACAGTGTTGAATATCGATGTTCTGTATATCGATGTAAAAAATATCGATTTGAGGTGTGTAGGTAAATATTGATGTAAGTAATATCGAAAGCACAAATATTGACATGTTAAAATATCGTTTTTGTATGTTTTTTGAAATATTTTATAGTGAATGTTAAGTATTAAATTGTGTTTAAAATGTGTATAATAATGTTTTATTTTTATATTTTTTTAGGAGCGGGATGTTGGGTTATAGGGGATAAGGGTGGGGAGTGTTTTAAAAAAGTTAATTTTATTTTTCAAAATGTTTATATTTTAAGTATGAATTTATTTTTTTTATTTCGAATTTCAAATTAAATTTAAGGAGCGGGATGTTGGGTTTATAGGGGATAAGGGTGGGAGTGTTTTAAAAAATATTAACATAATTTCGTTAAATTCTAAAAAATTAAAAATCAAATTTTTATTTGAATTTCGAATTTCATTTAAAATTTTAGGAGCGAGATGTTGGGTTTATAGGGGATAAGGGTGGGGAGTGTTTTGAAAAATATTAATATAATTTCTTTAAATTAAAAAAAAAAATCAAATTTTTATTTGTATTTCGAATTTCATTAAAAATTTTAGGAGTGGGATGTTGCATTAATAGGGATAAGGGTGGGGTGTGTTTTAAAAATACTAATTAATTTGTATAATTGTTTAATTTTATCTATGAATATATTTTAAATTTCTCATTTTAAAGTTAACTTTTAGGATTGGCATGTTGTGTTTATATGGGAAAAATTTGGGGATTGTTTGCAAAATATTCACAAAAATATTTGGATAATTTAAAAATTAATACAAAAAATTTTATTTAAAATTTCGAAATTAAAATTAAAATTTTGTAGTGGGATGTTGAGTTTATAGGGGATATGGATTGGGATTGTTTAAAAAAAAAAATGGGAACAATTTTAAAATCATAAATATAAATTATTAAATTAATTTTAAATAAAAAAAGATTTTATGATTTGGATGTTGAATTTATTCATTATAAGGGTGAGGTGTTTTTAGTACAAATATTAATTTAATTTGTATAAATTGTATAAGAAACAATGTTTTATTTTTATATTTAAATCTAATTTTAAGTAACATTAATAAGTATAATGTAGTGTTTATAGGAGATAAGGCTTGTTACATTTTGAAAAATATGTATTTATAAATGTTTAAAATATTAAAAAAATTAATGTAATTTATATTATAAATATATTTCTATTTTATTAAATTTAGTGAAGTGTAAATATATTTTTATAGGACGTCTTAGGAAATATGTTATAAAGAAAAAAACACATATTAATAAAATTATGTACTGGTATATAATTTGTTAATTTAATAGTTATTATAGTGAGAAAATTAACTTAATGTAGATTAGTGTCCAGCACCTATCCCAATTAAATATAGATTGGAGTGGGAATAGTAAGTTAATTAAAGTCAGTGTCCAGCACCTACCCCAATTAATTTTAGACTGGAGTTGGAATAGTAAATTAATTAGGGTCAGTGTCCAGCACCTCCCCCAATTAAATTTAGATGGGAGTTGGAATAGTAAATTAATTAGGGTCAGTGTCCAGCACCTACCCCAATTAAATATAGATTGCAGTGGGAATAGTAAATTTATTAGGGTCAGCGTCCAGCACCTACCCCAATTAAATTTATATTGGAGTTGGAATATGAAATTAATTAAAGTCAGTGTCCAGCACCTACCCCAATTAGTTTTAGACTGGAGTGGGAATAGTAAATTAATTAGGGTCAGTGTCCAGCACCTACCCCAGTTAAATATAGATTGGAGTGGGAATAGTAAATTAATTAGAGTCAGTGTCCAGCACCTACCCCAATTAAATATAGATTGGAGTGGGAATAGTAAGTTAATTAAAGTCAGTGTCCAGCACCTACCCCAATTAATTTTAGACTGGAGTTGGAATAGTAAACTTAATTAGGGTCACTGACCAGCACCTACCTCAATTAATTTTAGACTGGAGTTGGAATAGTAATTTAATTAGGGTCACTGTCCAGCACCTACCCCAATTAATTTTAGACTGGAGTTGGAATAGTAAATTAATTAGGGTCAGTGTCCAGCACCTACCTCAATTAAATATATATTGGAGTGGGAATAGTAAATTAATTAGGGTCAGTGTCCAGCACCTACCCCAATTAAATATAGATTGCAGTGGGACTAGTAAGTTAATTAAAGTCAGTGTCCAGCACCTACCCCTATTAGTTTTAGACTGGAGTTGGAATAGTAAATTAATTAGGGTCACTGTCCAGCACCTACCCACTTAATTTTAGACTGGAGTTGGAATAGTAAATTAATTAGGGTCAGTGCCCAGCACCTACCCCAATTAAATATAAATTAGAGTGGGAATAGTACATTAATTAGGGTCAGTGTCCAGCACCTACCCCAATTAAATATAAATTGGAGTGGGACTAGTAAGTTAATTAAAGTCCGTGTCCAGCACCTACCCCAATTAATTTTAAATTGGAGTTGGAATAGTAAATTAATTAGGGTCAGTGTCTAGCACCTCCCCCAATTAAATTTAGATGGGAGTTGGAATAGTAAATTAATTAGGGTCAGTGTCCAGCACCTACCCCAATTAAATATAGATTGGAGTGGGAATAGTAAATTAATTAGGGTAAGTGTCCAGCACCTACCCCAATTAAATATAGATTGGAGTGGGATTAGTAAGTTAATTAAAGTCAGTGTCCAATACCTACCCCAATTAAATTAGACTGGAGTTGGAATAGTAAATTAATTAGGGTCAGTGTCCAGCACCTACCCCAATTAAATATAGACTGGAATGGGAATAGTAAATTAATTAGGGTCAGTGTCCAGCATCTACCCAAATTAATTTTAGACTGGAGTTGGAATAGTAAATTAATTAGGGTCAGTGTCCAGCATCTAATATAATTTAATACAGAGTGTACTTTGAGTAGTAAAAAGGTTAATTAAATAAAAAATAGTATTGGGTGTTTATGTTGAGTTAAGTTGTAAGTATAATTTAGGTGAGTATTTTTTAAATATAGTGTAATAATATTAATTAAGGTAAACATATTTAAAACATATTTAGTTATATGTTGAACAAGAATATATTTTTTATATATATTTTATTTTATTAAAATTATATACTTTAAATAAATTAATTATAAGAAAAAATATTTTTTATGTATATTTAAAGTGATAGCAATGAAAAGGTAGTTAAAAAATAGAGATTTTTTTAATGTTACCAATTTTATTATATTAAACATAGAAGTAATAGGTTCATTCAAAATGTTATTTTTTATTGAACAGTAGAACAATAATCACAAAATATAAGTGTTTGTAGGATAGTGTATTTATTACAGAGAATTCTTTTTTTATTACTATGTATATTTCAACAAGTATATTATTGTAACAAAAATTTTATAATGAACAAAATTATATTTTACAATTGTATATATTTTACAAATATAGCATGATGCATTTCAATTTTTTTAAATGACATTTTGTAAATTGGTACATATTTTTTAATAAGTACAACATATTGTTTCTCAATTTAAATATTGTTACAACTGTTACAAAATTTGGTAAGTATTTATTCACATAATATACTGTAAATATTTTACAATAAAGTTCACAAAACAATAACATAGTTTAATTTTATAATACAAACTAAATATATTTTTATTATTAATATTAAAATATTAATATTAATAATTATTATACATTAGAACAGTTTTTTATTTTATTAACATTTTACATATTTTTAAGGAATATTAATACAATGTTTTAGTAATTGTTGTTTAACATATATATATTTTTATAATTATAATATTAAATATTATTATGTCATAATATGTATTATTATAATTTTACAATAGATAAAAAACACATAATATATTTAAAAATATAAGGTATATTTTTAATTATTTTATTAGAATGCAACAGTAATTTTTAAATCATTATTTAATATTAAATACATTGTTTAATCATTTATTTAACATTTTTATAGTTGACATCTTTATTTGGGCCTTTAATTTAGTAACCGCTCGTTGTTGTTTTGGGTCATTTGGGAAGAAAGAAACTCGCGGTTAGGAGCTGCTTCGCGTTTGAGAAGGTAAGAGTGATTTTCTTTTATATTAAACTATTTTAAGTGTGTTTTGAAGGTAGTAGTTTTGTGATTAGGGTGCGTGGAGTTATGTTTTAGAAGTTATAGTGTTTTTAGTTGTTTATTTAGGTATTAATTATTAACGTTGTGTTTCGTATTTGCGGCCTAGTTAGTATTTTTCTATTTATGTTTAGTTTACGTTAATATTGTGTTAATAATATTTGTAGTGGTGTTTTCAAGTGTATTATTTGTATATTTGTGTGGGTGGGAATGTTTGTTTTTCTATTTTAGGTTTTACGACGAAGCATTTTGGAAAAACGGAGCATTGCGTTTTTTTTTTAAAGGAAGTGTGTATTAGTTATATCAACTAATATTTATTTTACACTTTTTTTTATTATTTGGTTTTCATGGAGCGGTTTTTAACTTTTTTACGAATTTTCGGGTTTTTTATTGTTATTGGATTGTCGATTTTTACATGGAGGATCTACTTTTTGACACAGTTGTATTATTGCATTTTATTGGCGTTTGATTTTAAAAAAATATGGATTGTGAACTACATGGATTATTTTGGATGATGTGGATTTTCGTATTACAGTAGTGGAAAAGGTAAGTGTTTTTAACATTTTTTATTGTGGGAGGGAAATTATGTTATTTTAAATACTGTAGTTGTTTAGTAGTTTTGTTGTTTAATTATTTTGTCTCTATATATGTTGTTATAAAATAATAATATATATTAGACAAAATAATAATTTGGTTTATTTAATAGAATGCACTGGTTTTATTCCAATAATTGTTTTTTGAGATTGGTAAATTAAAATTGTTTCATGTTTCAGACTAGAGTTTTTGCTATCATATTTAAGTACTCTAGGCCTCTTGTTGAAGGATATAGCTGTACTTGTTGTTGAAGATACTGATACATTTGAGCAGTTTGTCTAGATAGTTTTGGCTTTAATTGTATGATAGATTGTTACATTCTTAGGGGGTCATTACGATGACTGGCGGATCGCCACCGCCCGTATGGCGGTGGCGATCCGCCCGCTATTCCCCTCCACCCGCATGCCATTTCCCCCCACCACATTACGATGGCGGGGGGAGCTCGGCAGATGGAAAGACCGTCCGCCGATTTTCCGCCGGTCACACAGGTGACCGGGCGGAAAAGGGCAGTAATATGGTGGCGGTGTCTGCAAGACACCGCCATCCATATTAGGATGGTTGCGGAGAGCAGCCTTTCCATGGCAGCAACGCCGCCATGGAAAGGCACACGGTCTTCGCTATTGGGGGCCCGTTGCGGGCCCCCAGAGTGTTGGGGGAAGGGGGTACACATGGGGGTACCTATGGTACCCCCTGCATTGGCATGGACAAGGTGGCAGGCACCACGCGGTGCCTGTCACCTTATGCATTCCAATGCACGACGTGCATTCCCAGCATTGTGGCGGGCGGTGCTGTGAACACCGCCCGCCACAATGTTGGGAATAGGGGATGCCACTGCCGCCATGGCGGTGGCATCCTAATACTCGCGGCGGGACCACCGCTCCTATGGCGGACGGTCCCATTCACCGCTACGGTGGCGGGCGAACTTTGTCCGCCCGTCATCGTAATGTGCCCCTTAGTTCTTGGAAGCTTTGTTCTTTTTGTATGGCAACTAATAGTTTATGTAGGGTAGGAGTGCTTCGTCCTGTAGAAGATAGGAAGGCATTATGCCAACCTTCAACTGCGTTATTTGTTTTGGCTTCTTGGTTAAGTGTAGTTAGGTACACATTCGACCAAGGAATTTGGAATTTAGGTTGCCGTCTATGGCCTGATCTGTTTAATCTCCCCACCCAGGTATCCTCAAAATAATCTAGGAGGGGAGATAATTTTTGTTCATTTTGGTGGTAAAATGGACTTTCTATTAAAATGTTATAGTGCTCAGCCACATCTGTGACTGGCACATAGGCCAGGGCTATTAGATGTTTTATTTGGTATGCAAAGGTAATATTTGTTGCATATTCCACACTAAGGGGGTCATTACGATGACGGGTGGACAAAGTCTGCCCGCCACCATAGCGGTGAATGGGACCGTCCGCCGTAGGAGCGGCGGTCCCGCCACGAGTATTAGGATGCTACCGCCACGGTGGCGGTGGCATCCCCTATTCCCAACATTGTGGCGGGCGGTGTTCACAGCACCCCCGCCACAATGCTGGGAATGCACGTCGTGCATTGGCATGCACAAGGTGACAGGCACTGCGCGGTGCCTGCCACCTTGTCCATGCCAATGCACCATGTGCCCCCCCACCCCACCAACATCCTGGGGGCCCGCTACGGGCCCCCAACTGCGAAGACCATATGCTTTTCCATGGCAGCGTTGCTGCCATGGAAATGCTGCTCTCCACCACCATCCTAATATGGATGGCGGTGTCTTGCAGACACCGCCACCATATTATTGCCCTTTTCCGCCCGGTCCCCTGTTGGACAGGCGGAAAACCGGCGGACGGTCTTTCCGTCACCGGGCTCCCTCCCGCCATCGTAATGTGGCAGGGGAAATGGCATGCGGGCGGAGGGGAATGGCGGGCGGATTGCCACCGCCATACGGGCGGTGGCGATCCGCCCGTCATCGTAATGACCCCCTAAGTGCAGATTTCTGTAAATGTCTCCATAAACATTGGTTAAAGTGGAAGTAACATCCTTGTATAGATGTGTGGGGGTATAATTTGAGGATAGAATTTATCATGGCTTGTTCAAAGTCTATTACTATTCTTTGAGGGAAAAAGTTGTTTGTTTCTTGCTTTATTTTACCTAACATTTCAGTATATGTTGCATTCTGTTTGTTTGGTAATAAAGCATATATTAATGGAATGCAAGTGTTATGATATTGCCCATGGATACTGTACAGTTGGTAGAATGGTTTAGGGCATATGCTGAAGGTGCCATCCATCATCCATGTTTGGCATTGTTGAAGTTTAGTTATATTGTTTGCTGTAGCAAATATAATAATCCTTTTATCTTTATTTTTGTTGTCAAAGAAAATAAAAGGTTCATTATTGTGTGTTATACTAAGTTCTGGGGGAATTATGACATCCTCAAAAATTTTTGGTGTAGGTATTGTTGGTGTTGATGATTTTTTGGTCCTAGCTATTGTTCTTTTAATAGAAGCAATTGGTGGTAATTGACCTGTTGCTTCTCTGCGTACTTTAGGTAATAGTTCTTTAACTATAACACTTGTAGGAAGTTGTGAGGTACTACTTAATTCTTTAATATTTTCAAGGGTTGATCTCACTTCAATTTCAGAAATATTTGGTGGATGGTTATGTTCCCTTGTATATAATACAGTTGTTTCCCTGGTGGTAGCACGACCATAACATTTGTTTGAGTAATATTTTGAACATTTCCAGTTCACTTTAAGGCCTGTTTGCTTCTCTTGGGTGTAGACGTACCCCATATAACACAATAAGAATTTCCCTTTCTGAGATGTTATAAATTGGGCATCTTCAGTCATTGTGAGGTGGTAAAATCTATAAAAATGTACATGAAAGTATATGTAAAAGAATATTATACATGTTTACATGAATAGTAATAAATGCATTTTAATTATATACTTACCAACTGTTGTTTAGTTGTAGTTTAATGGAGATGTTCTTTGTTCAACAAATGTTGTTTGTTTGAAGTGCTCTGTGAAAAGAAAGTAAAGCATATTTTATTTCATGTTTTACAATTTATATGTGGTGGTTTTGGTGTTTATGACAGAGTATAGTTTTATCAACGTTTTAGTTTCATTTTACAAACGTTTTAAAAAAAGTTTAAAAGTATAAATGGGGTCGTTTTGGCGGTTAGGACATTTTAGGTGTTGAGTTCCCTTTTAGTGAGATTTAACAAGTTATTTTAGAGTATACTTACTTTGTTAGTTATCTGTTTTTGTAAGGTGAAATCTTTTTTCTCATTTTTGGAGTATTATCTGTTGTGGAAATCTGGGGGCATATTAGCAAGACCGGCGATAAAATTATCGCTGTTTTAGCGGCAGGAAACTGCCGCTAAAACAGCGATAATGGGCTTGCTAATATGCGTTATAGATTTCAATAGAACCCAGGTTAGATGTGCAGGACATCTAACCTGGGCTTCTATTGAATTCTATAACGCATATTAGCAAGCCCATTATCGCCGTTTAGCGGCAGTTTCCTGCCGCTAAAACGGCGATAATTTTATCGCCGGTCTTGCTAATATGCCCCCTAAAGAGATAAAATATATGAGTTAGTAATTTAAGTAAGTAATCTGTGTTCCATTTTCATTTAACAGTTTATTTAGCAATGCTTATTTGCTTACTTTTTACTAGGTGTAGTAGGCTTAATTTTAGAGGTGTGTTTGAGAGTGGTGAAAATCCGGCAGAGTTTCTCCTTCCTTAATTATTTTTGTTTAAGGGGTAAAAGAAGACATATTTTTTTGTTTATATAGTGTGTTCTTAATTTTTATTTTTTTTGTATTTGTTTTACTTGTATGGAAAACGCAAATTGAGAGAAAAGGTTTTTTTTAGGTGAGGAAGGAGATGTTGAATTTATTATTTAAAAAGAAATGTATAATATATATTTTAAATGTAGAATATGTTGCTGTTATTTGTTTGTAAATATTATTTGTTTAGTTGTTATGTTATTATTAATTTATGTAGTTATTATTTTGATAGATATGTTTATATATACATTTTATGTGATATGTGTATTTATGTCATTTATTGTATTTTTGGTGTTGAAAGTAGTAGTTTTAATGTGTATTTGAGTTGTCGATATTTTTAAAAAACGATAATATTGCTGTCTATATTTTTGTTCTCGATATTTTGGACATGTCCTATACTTATTTATAACCATCGATAATTTGTATTGCGATATTTATGTGTGCGAAATTTGTGTAGTCGATATAGTTTCATTACGATAATGTGGTTTCGATATTAGTGTATTTTTATAATTAAGTATACAATATCGATATTTTTGATGTCGATATTTTTGCGTTGAAAATATTTGTATTTCGATAATGTGTCTTTCGATATTATGTCAGTGATTCAGCTCAAAGATGAGGCCTGAGCTACCCCCCTGTCCAAGGCCATAGTTCGACAATTGAAAAGGTCAAGCTGCACTGAATGGGCCCGATCCCTTAAAACTTTTTTAGCAACCCAGGGCTTTTCCGCCAACACCAATATCAACCAGTCTTCAGACTAGAATAGAATTTGAGATGGTGCTGAATTCTGCCGATAGGTCTAGTAGCCCCAGCATGGCTGGGTGGCCTTCATCCAAGGAGAGTCAAATGGTATCCAGAACATCCACCAGTGCAGTTTCTGTGCTATGGGACACCTGAAAACCAGATTGGGAAGGGTCTAGCAGCGAGTGGGTTTCCAAGAAAGACATCAGTTGTTTGTTAACAACAGTCTCCATAATTTCTCCAAGAAATGGAAGAAGTGATATTGGTCTGTAATTTGCAAGGTCTGGAGGATCTGCCATGGGTCTCACCAGCGCTGCTTTCCATTTTTTGAGAATGGTTTCTATATTCAGGGAGTGATTAAACAGATTCATAATCGTAGGAAGGAGTGTTGGGGCCAAGGTTGCCATGATTTAAGGAGGAGCAGAATCCTCTGGTGAGCCCGATTTGATATTAATAATCACGACCAAGATTTGCTCAGGGGATATTACATCAAAAGATTGGCAAGGTCATAACAAAGAGACTGAGATGCTGGGATAGATTAGGCACTAATTCCTTCATCATGTTTCGGGTGTTGTTAATTCTATCCACTATATGGGACTTCCTAGTTATTTTGATGTTTCTATGGTAAACGCCTAAGGCTGCTTTATAAGTGAGTTTGTTTGCACAAGTTTTAGTGGTTTGCCACTTACATTCCAACTTTCTGCAGGCAGTTTTTTCTGCCTTTAGAGACCCTGAGAACCAGAGAGATATGGCTTTCTGAGTTTTAAGGTGGGTAGGTTTTTCGGGAACAATGATCTCTAATACCTGGGTAAATGCTTCCTCAAAATCCTTCAGAGCAAGATTAATATCTACGTGCGAGGCAGGGAGGGAAGGAGTAAAAGAAAAGAACTGAAGAGGCAGCTTTCTCCATGGTCTGACCTTTCTAGGTGCTACGGTCTTGAGGTCCAGGGATTCTCCCACATGGAAATGGTAATTGATGGAAAAATGATCCGTCCAGATGTGAGGCATGGGGTATTCAACCTGTAGGTTAGGAGAGTTCATGAATATGAGATTCTATGTGTATTGGGCCTACTAAGCTTTGATAGAGGCCTAATGACATGACACTGTTGCTAAGGTTTATAAAGCTCCTATTTTGAAGAAGTATGGCAGAAACAAAAAGCACAATATTAAATAATAGAAGTTAATGAAATTACACGGTTGCTAAGGTTTATAAAGTTCACTTATGTTTGGGAAAATTTAACACATTGGCAATGATCCAAAGTTTGCTGGTGCTCATTTCTTCAGTGTCGAAACGTATTATACTTTTGTCGTTTATAGTAAGATATTTAACTATTTAAGGGTTTGAATGTTTATAGCTAAAATGTTATTTAGAGCAAAAGAGAGCTGTGCATTGAGGTACTGGGGTTCAAGAACAGGGAGACAAGGCTTTTCAAGATTGTGTATATACTGCAGTGGAGGGGCCTTGATGTTTATAAGGCTTATAGAAGGTCAGGAGATTTGATTGAAAAAATGGGATAGTCACATAATGTAGCAGAAGGGGCAGCATTTCCAAACCAGCAGCATCAGTACAATGTGGAGACTTTTTCCAAGCATGGGCCAGACTGACCTTACACGTGCAGCTGCATAATCCCTTCTCTAAAGACAGATGTAAACTCCCATTATAAGCAATAAAATAATTATTTTATTGCTTGAGGACATGCTTCTGTGAAAAGGTGAAACTTCCTGTTGCCTGTGTGCATGCCCCCATTACAGACCATTTCACACTCATGCATACTTTTATGTAGTCAGGATCAGTGTACACACATCCTACAGCCAGTAACTTAAAAAAATATTCTGATACTACTTCTAAGTTTGTGAAGGATTTTACAACACGCTGAAGGGTTGGAGGGTGACCATCGCAAGCTACAGTTGTTCCTCTGTCTGTCCTCCTGGCAGCCTCTATGGAGATGCTTGGTTAATGTGTTTTTGTTAATGAGTTGAAAGGCCCAGTGTGCGTGTTCCAGAGACAATGCACCTGCACAGAGGTACACATCTAGCCATAGGAAAGGTCAGAATAACTATATTGTATCACATTCCACTCATCTCTCTCATCTCTCCCTACTTGGAAGCATCTTCTGTAATTCTGAACAATGTTCTTTTCATGCAGATATGCAAAACTGCCTAACATGCCCTGAAGACCAGTGGTCCAATCAGAAGAGAGATGCTTGCATTCCACGGGTGGTAGAGTTCCTATCCTATGAGGATCAGCTGGGAGTTACCTTAACATCCATTACAAGTTTGTTCTTTATCATGACTACTGGAGTGCTGGGAATCTTTATTAAATACAGATACACACCTCTGGTTAGAGCCAATATCTGAGATCTCAGCTACATCCTCCTCCTCTCCCTCCTGCTGTGCTTCCTCTGCTGTTTTTTGTTTATTGGACGCCCTTCCATGAGGTCCTGTCTTCTCCGTCAAACTGCCTTTGGGATCCTTTTCACTATTGCTGTTTCTTCAGTTTTAGCAAAAACTCTCACAGTCATCATTGCCTTCAATGCCACAAAGCCGGGCAGTAAACTCAGAAAGTGGGTGGGCCCTAGATTGTCCATCTTTGTGATGCTTGGCTGCTCACTTGGCGAGGTGGTGATCTGCACTCTGTGGCTCCTTCTCTCTGCTCCATTTCCAGACACTGACACCAAATCGGAAACCGGGAAGATGATCTTACAGTGTAATGAAGGGTCTGTCACTGCGTACTTTGCTGTGGTTGGTTATGTGGGATTCTTGGCTCTTCTTAGCTTTGTTGTTGCCTCAATAGCTAGAAAGTTACCGGCTACTTTCAACGAGGCCCTGTTTATGACCTTCAGCATGCTGGTGTTCTGCAGCGTCTGGGTCTCCTTCATCCCAGCGTACCTGAGCACCAAGGGCAAGTACATGGTGGCCGTGGAGATCTTCACCATCCTGACTTCCAGCGCTGGACTGCTGGGCTGCATCTTCATCCCCAAAGTTTACATCATCCTCCTTAAGCCTGAGCACAACACCAAGGACTATCTAATGGGAAAACAAGTAAACACCTGAGACTTATAGCACAATACTGAGTGGCAAAATATCAACCTGCAACAATACCAATTGCAGAATATTGGATAGTACTGTATCTTTAAGGTAGGCATATGATGTGTGTTTACATTTACTATTCTTAACTTCACATCTATGTATCTTGACAACATGTATATCATCAAGGCACATCGGTGTGGAGGTAAACATATTAAGGGGCTTATTAAAAGTAGGTTTTGCGTCGCCCTTACGCCTTGCAAGGGGACCCAAGAGTTTTGCAAAACCTCAGATTTACAAATCCACGTAAGGCCACCTTGTGTGGCCCTGAGTGGCTTGATAAATCCAGAGATACACAACGCAGCGCAAATCACTGCGTTATGTTGCTCTGTCCTGGGAAGGCATTCCATGGGTGGTGCACGGGTGCTCCCACGCATTCACTCATGGATTCTGAAGCATTCCTAGATTTACCAACACTGGTAGACTTGGGAATGCATCAGAATGCTAAGCCTTCCCACGTTAGGCATAGCGAGGAGAAATATCTGTATTTCTCCTCGTTACTTCCTCTTTCTATCTGTGCTCCATTGTGCAGCACACATAGAAAGAGGAAAATACCTCAGTACATTGTTTTTGTGCAGAAAGGTGTCCCTTCCTGCACAAAAACAATCCTGCTTACAACGCAGGCACCCTTGCACAGATGGTACAAGGGTACCTGCATTGGCGCCAGGCAGCACATTGTGCACCAGCACTGGCAAATGACAGGAATGCACCATACATTATTAAGTATGGCACATTTTTGTCATTTCCTTATCACACAGTGCAACGCAGCAAGGTGATGGGCTGCGCTGTGTGATATCTTAGTAAATATGATCCTAAAGATAGACTTATCAATGTACTTGCCTTGACAATACAGCTTCAGACCCCATCCTGACTTGATATTTTTGCAGCCAATATTCTGCACTCAACTTTGTGATAGAAAATCTACTAGAGCCCAACGAAGAACGAGCAAATAGGTATCATGTTGTACTGGGGTATTGTCACAGTTCATCATTTACACACAAATAGCTTTGCATTGTACACATCACGATTATACTGCCTTGAACATGTGAACCTTTAAGGAATACTTTATCAGCTTAGTAATCTAGCAATCAAAGCTTTAATGCTAATTTTGATTTATTTAAATGTGTGCCTAACATTATATTTTTGCCCTAAAACAAAAAATGCGCTTTGCAAAACTGTATTTTCCTGTGCTCGTCAAAACTAGGTGCAAACTCGACCTAAACTCCATTTTGAATTCTAATGCAGTGTGTTTTCATTTATTCTTTCATTGCATGTAACAAAATGTGCATTATGAGTTGACATGCTGTTCTTGAAGACTTTACTGCATTTCAAGGCTCTACCTGTCTGTGCTACTGCAGTCCACTTTATTTTTTTGAGATTGTAAAAGTGTAACTTGATTTGTACTGACACATCTGATTGCATTAGGTAATATTCAACTAGGAGTTGATGTTGGGATGGTGTTAAATGATACTGCATTACATTTTGTATTCTATTTGTCAATTATGCGTAATGGCACAGACACCTTTTGCTGACTTACAGGCACATGCATCAAAAGAAAAACCGGTCGCAAACGGGCATATTCTCATAATCTGCCCCTTTGCGACCGGTATTTTTGCATTTGGGATGCATCATCCCAAATGCAAAAATCGCAATTTAAGTAATCTCTAAATTGCGATTACTTAAATAGCGATTGCATTTAAGGAATCGCCAATTGAGATTCCTTAAATGCAATGCAACAAAGTAAAAAAATTAGCGATTTCGCTACTAGGGGGCGCAATTTACCATGAAGTTGAACTTCATGGTAATTTGCTAAAACTTTGAGAAATACACTAAAGTGCATTTTTCAAAGTTGTAGGTTGCACACACACATGTCCTTGGGACATGTGTGTGCGCAACATATGTGCAGGGATCAATTTCAGGGGTGCAACACGGTGTCCTTTTGACACCCCTGCACCCTTGAAATTGCATGCACAATTTGCGAGTACCTATTGGTACTCGCAAATAGCGCTCGCAATTTCCCATTCATTCCTATGGGCCTGCAGGCCCATAGGAATGATTGGGAAGCCATTCCTTATTTGCGACTCGCAATTTGCGAGTCGCAAATAAGGAATGTGAAGGAATCGCTATTATTATGGCGATTCCTACATGCATAGGATTTTGCGAGTCCTTAATTGCGAATCCTTAATATTCGCTATTAAGGACTCTCAAAATCCTTGCTTGATGCATGTGCCAGAATGTGATTTTCATTGTGAAATTTGTTCCACAAAGGGTTGTTTTTGGATGTGAACTATGTCTGGTTTGCCCTGACTTTAGAGAGTGGATCCATGTTAGTCTGTCACCTGATTATGTTACTCTAAGATTTGAATTCATTTTATTCTCTTTGCTGCCTTTTTACTGAGGCTCATGCTAATTACCTATGTTGATTTAGTGTGGATTTTGACTAACTATTATTTTTTGGCTACTGTATTGCACTTATTATTAGATAAACCTTCATGGTTTCAAAACCTTCTAGAAGGCTCAAGTCCCTTCTTGATTTAAGGCTTATTCCATCAACTAGGATGATTTATTTGCTGTCTGCTACCTGGGCACATTGCTTCATATGTTCTTGAGGTTAACACAGTCCCGGATCCTGCATAGGGGCTTTCTCTTAGATTATCTGATAAGATAGGGTCAACACTGTCTTGAATTATTATTATTATTATTTGACTAGGAGGTCCGTTAGTGACTACATTAACTGCATATTATTAGGAGGGGATGTGTTGCAGCCTTTATTGGTAATTCTAGAAATGTTCAATGATGTTACAAAAGAATGAGATGCTGTTGCCTGGTCAGCTTGAAATGGCTGTCCAAGAGGATGTACCATCTGCCACAGTGTTTAAGAAACTGAATAAAAGCTCCATCCCCTAAGCTGGTCCCATCGTGGTGCTGCAGCATGTTTTGGAGACGAGTTGGTCAGCATTACAGAAGCAGAGTTAGTGCTTGATGATACTGAAGACCCACAAGGGGATTGTAATCACTGCCTACTTTGCTCTTTCATGATGACATTGGGGTGAAGAACAAAGCCAGTGACAAGTCAACTCATCATCGTCTCACAGTGTGACAACTATTGTCCAGGTATTGTGTATTATTGTGTTTCAGTGTGACAACACCTGTTCAAGTATCTCATAACTACACTGAAGCTCAGTAGCTATGATGGAGGTCCCTCCAGGGAGGATTTCTGTAAGGTGCAGAAGGAGTGCTCTACTTTTGTGTTACACGTTGTTATCTTGCCCTATGCCATATGCTCGGCTACTACAGAAGCCTGACTGCCCCCTCTCCTCGCACCTCCAATTTGGTTATTCACCAGGAACTATACACTCCACGAGTCATGTCTAGCTCAGCAGCAGCCGGCATGCCTGTTCCAGGTTGCTAGTGGTGACAGGCTGGTGGTGTCGAGGGTGGCTGTCCATTGGGCCTCTGTTACTTTGTTCCAGCTGCAATGGGGGGAGCTCAAGGCTTTGGTGTGGTTCACATATTAGCTATATGACACAATGAAAATTGAGTGGGGATGTGAGGTCATTAAGAACACTTGTAGGCCAGATGGTCACATAGCTATGAGCAGTGAATGACTATGGTGAGGTTAGCGTACTTGCACTCCTCCAGGCAGGAGAAAGGGGAAGCCAGTGGATTCCACAAAGTCTACTGAGGGGATGGAATTCTCTTAACTGAGACCAGCGACCCCAAAGAAGGGGCAACCACACGCTGGTGTCTAGAGCGCTATCTAAACACCCCCCCCGGATTGGCAAATGAGGGGAAAATGCCCCCATTCATCCCCGGAGGGGGCAGAAAGGTGTTCTGCTTTGTTTTTGAGGTGGGGTATATGGTGGATATCCCCTACCCCTATATGTTTAAAACAATTAATGTTTCCCTGGCATCTAGTGGGCTTGCTATCCCCCTCCCCAGGGAGAAGATCGGAGGTAATTACCCCCATCTGCCCACCAGGGTGCAGAAAGACTAATGCCCAATCTTGCTGGGGTGGGGGCATGGCCTTGCCCATGGTGGGCAGCCCCCACCACTGTATTAAAAAAAAAATCTTTCCTTGGCGTCTACTGGGCTTTTTGCCTCCCACCCCATGGGGCAGATCAGGGATAATTACCCGCATACACCTAAGGCTGTAATCATCAAATGTGCTGGGGGGAGCACAAGCCTTTGCCTAAGCGGCTGCTTCCATAATCCCTAGTTGGTGGGTCCTTGCTAGGGGATCACTCTCCTTTGGTGATCCCATAGCCGGGATCCACTGGTCAGAGGTAGCAGAGGAAACGGGAGATTCTCCCCAACTATACCTTTCCCAAAAGAATCAGTGAGGCTGAGATATGCCCCTGAACCCTGATTAAGTGAAAGTAAAATTAGCGGGTTGTTTTAATTTCATTTTCCTGTAATGGCCCTGTGCACTGATCATTATTAGAGACAAAAAACAATCAGGCTGCTCTGGAAGCTCGAAATGAGGAGCCTGATGTAAAAAAAACGAAAGGGCTCCTGCTGGTGCATTGGGGCCTTTATATACCTGCCAGTGTTGGCACATAGCACATGTAAGACAAGGGTGGGCCTGTTGAAATAAACACTTTTTAGGTAAAGTGTCCTTTTCTTAGCGCAGTTTGTGTATGTGGTATTGAGAAGAATAAAACAGGCTTGTGACTGGAGAGATTCGAGTGTGCGCATTAGACGCGGCATCCATTCTAGCGTTTCTGGGCAGATGGATCAGTTAAAAACGTTTGGTTTTAATGATGATCAATACAACAGGATCATCAATACGAGAAAAGGAAATACATTTACGGTCATCACTGGCAAAAGTGAAAAATGGGGTACCTTATTGAATCTAAAAAAGAAACTTATTAGAACAGAGGCCCACACAGATTTTCTAATTGAATATGTCAAGTCAGGGTGATACCAATCGGATTACAAATCCGTAACTGAACCTGGGGTATTTGTTGAACACAAAAATTCCTTGAGACCTGGTCCCAGATTTCAAATCGCTGCAGCCGCAACTGTATGCTTTTAATAATCGAAACTGCACAGGAAATAATTATTATAGAAAAAGAGGCAATAGAAAAACTGGAAGCAGAATTGAGGGGACAAACAGCCCTGGATGAGGCTAAACTAAAACTTGAAGAGATTAACAGAGATGTTGATGGTTATAGGGATTATCTAATAAATAAAAAAACTAATAAATTGAAAAAGGACATCAATAGATTTAGTAATGAGCTTGCCTATCCCTTCTTGAAAGATAATTATTATGATCTGAAAAATGATCCGGGTGGGACAGGAATCCTTATAGGAGATCAAGATATACTCGAGGGGGTAAAAAAGGTGTCATGTTTTCCGACACTTCGGGATCCAGTAGTGAGGAAGAACAAGGGCATAGAGAGGAACAGAATGGTAGAGGGCTTAATGATGATTATGGTGTTTTTTTAGAACAACAAAAAAACAGAAGGGGGTGCTTCAATGGAAATCAAATGAGGCCCCAACCAGCACGCAGTCAACCAACTCAAGAATATATACGGACCAGGAGCCAGAGATACTGGCGTTAGATAAAATACCTATCATCAATCTATCGAGTAGAACCCTCAACGAACAGGAAACAGAGGTATTAGGTAGAGGTTTTAGCTTTGTTCCCACTGCCAGGGTTAATAAGTTTCAATTGGAAAAAGACCTGAGAATGTTCTTTAGGAAGATCAGACTTAAAAGGTTTTTGAAGATAGACCACCTAGAGAGTCAGATAATATTACTGGTTTTAAACCGAAATCAACTTTCACCCCATCGATAGCCCAGGTGGGCAACAACATTGACATATTCGAAAAGGCAGTAGAAATAGGCATTTATGACATTATTAGAGAAGAATATCCTCAACAACAGAATCTTGATAAAAATCAAAGAATAGCGATTAGCACTTTGAAGGAGGATGTCTCAATCACTATTAAACCTGACGACAAGGGCGGCGGGGTTGTGATTTTTGATACCTCTGATTATGATAAAAGGATTTTAAAGTTATTGGACGTACCGGCACACTATGAGAAGGTAGATGAGGGTGAACTTGTGATTTTAACTAAGAAATGTGTTGATTTTTTATTGGAGGCAAAAGAGCAGAATTGGATCTGTGAAGAAGAATTTAGATTTTTGAATAATCAGAACCCTAAGATCCCAGCCCTATATGGGTTGCCTAAAATCCACAAGAATAGCATAGATCCTCCGATGAGACCCATCATAAGTTGTTTGGGTTCGTTACTTGAACCTTTGAGTAAGTACGTTGACTTTTTCTTGAAGCCGGTCGTGAGCAAATTAAAATATTATGTGAGGGACTCCTCACATATTATTGGCTTGGTTGAGAAAAAACCGTTTGTGGGAGAGACTCAGTGGCTAGTTACTCTGGACATTGAGTCTCTCTACACAAACATACCCCAGCGAGCTACGGTAGAGGTCATAAAAAGAATTCTTGAAAATTCCACGCTTGAGGGAGTCAATAAAGAGTTTGTAGTTCAGTGTACAAATTTGGTCCTTATGAATAACATCTTTCTTTTCAAAGACCAATTGTATCGCCAAAAGAAAGGGACCAGCATGGGGGCCACCTGTGCCCCAGCTTGGCATGTTTATATGTGGGTGATTTTGAGGAACGCCACATATACAACGAGCTGGCACCGTTCTATGAAAACGTGCTTGAGTGGCATCGTTTCATAGACGATGTATTCTTCATTTGGGATGGCCCCACTGAACTTCTGGCTGAGTTTCTCATCTGGTTAAATCTAGGGGATGAGAACTTAAAATGTACTGCCCATCAGAGTAAGGAAAGGGTGGATTATTTGGACATTACGATAAAAGCCAATGGAGGTAGACTGGCGGTGGAGCTATTCACTAAGCCAATGGCAAAGAACACCTTACTCCACTATTCCAGTTTCCACCCTAAATCACAAAAGGATAACATCCCTTTTAGCCAGTTTCTCCGTTTACGGAGAAATTGTACAGATCTTAATGACTTTTATGTACATTCAGAGGTATTAAAAACAAAATTAAAAGACAGGGGATACCCAAAAAAACTCATATCCCACTCGTTCCGAGCTAGGTTTTATGATCGAGATGCAATATTGAACAAATCTAAAAAGGAACAAGGAAATTCGAAAGTAGTTTTTGTTAGCCAATTCAGCAGTATTAGCAATAAAATAAAAAATGTAGTGAATAAACACTGGAATAGTCTAAATGATCAGGAAGATATTAAATTGGAAAAAACATTGTTTGCCTTTAAGAAAAATACTAACTTACGCAATCAGTTAGTCCATACGTATAGAGAGGAACCCAGAAATAGACAAAAAACGTTGGACAATACAATTGCTAAAGGAAATATGTGCTGTGGCAATTGCCAGATGTGTAGTCAATGCATTGTGGCCAAGGAGGTGACGCGTAATGGCAGATCGGTAATGGCTCATACTTTAAACAATTGCCGTAGTAAAAATGTGATTTATTTTCTGCATTGCCCTTGTGGCCTTGCCTATGTAGGTGAAACCAGTCGCAAACTTAGGGTGCTACTAGCTGAACACAAATCGGCAATTAAAACCAAGAAACCTAATGCTCCGTTAGTGTCCCATTTTTATTGAATACGGACATAAAGAGACAGAGTTTGCATGGTTTATCTTGGAAAAGGTAAACATAAACAGAAGAGGTGGCAATATGGAGGAGAAGCGTAAAGCCAGAGAACAATGGTATATATCTATACTTAATACCATAAGACAGGGACTCAACACTAGAGAAGAGTGGGAAATATTAGTTAGATAACATGAATCTAAAACTTTTCAAAAGATGTGAGTATAAATATCGATGTAGTGGTAAAGTATTAACAAACCCTAGGAGTTAAATATCCAGCATAGTTCGTGGGATATATTAAGAAGAATTGCTAATATTGACATATCAATATGTCTCCGCCACCAGAGATATATTTCTCTTAAGACAATTAGATGAGCAATGATATCACTGGCCATACGAGTGAATTAGGGGTTTGGTTACACCCAATTTTATCAGCGCATTGGGGTGAGTAATTAACTCATAATAATTGGTAGCCAAATATATGGCGGTTTTTATTAATTCTATTTAGACAAAATGAAAAATGGCCCTAGGGTAAATTTATATTATTTAGAAATTTATACAATTTAGAAGTGGCAGTCTTTGTAAAGTTATATTATCGCTATTTTTGGTTACGATTGACTATGAAGTGGTTACAAAAAATTAAGTATTAATATCTAATACTCTCCCCTTTTAATGATGGCAGCCACGGATGACCGAGGTGAGGACGTCCTAGGTATGGTCCACTTTTAATTTTCAACATTGGGAATTTTTGCGCGTTATATCTTATGCCGGATGGTGTATATACCTCCCCACTCAAAGATGGCACCCAGGGACGACTTATGTAAGTCCTATTTTTATTTTTGACATTGGGAAGTTTGGAGCGCTGTTTTGAATGGCGTAAGCTGTATAAAAACAGGCATAGGCGACAGACTCAGCAATGACGAGAACGAGATAAAATGAACAGACGCAGAGATTTTTAGTCCCGCTAAGTGTGCTAACGTGATTTCGCTTACAAGTAAATGTAGCGCTCGTTATTTTGTTATTCGATAGTCTAGCGTGATTTGCTTTTAAAATATAGATTATTCAGATCTCTTGTGAGTCAACATTTTAAACACCGAGGGGGCTCCCTGTGTTCATACAATATTGTCAGACAACTCATTTTAGACAACTAAGATACTCGCTTTTTTGATAAATATAGAAAAGGAGTGCCCCTACATAGCCATTTAAATAACTTTGAGCATACATCTTGTTAGTAATAAAACTGAGATTGCGATTTGATTCTAAGAAATCAGGTTGGTGAATAACAGATAGGACCTTAGCAAGGATGTGGTGAAAATAGCCTTTTACTCGTGTGTTGTTGATACGGGTAATAGTGTTATCTATGTTTCTTGACAACACAAAATAACACTTTCTGATTAACCACCGTATAGAGCGGTTTGATGTAACACAGACACTGAATTTGAGGCAGAATACGGCGTTTTTGTGTATTAGTGCCTGATACATTTACAAATGTTCTTTTCGTATAAAACATTATTCTAAATTAGACAGGAAGATAAAATTGGCAAATGTGTCTCCTTTCTGTAGGTTTTTGGTTTTACATATTCACAGTGGTGAAAATGACAACGATAGCCACAAGAGAAGTATAAGATTGAGTCCATATCCAAATAACCTAAAAAGGATCCTGTGGTTACCAATATAGGTAGTTCACTATGGTTTTATTAATACACAATAATGGTTTACTCAAGGTTGCACAAAGGGTTTTTGCATAAATATCCAGTCAAATTACCATTTATAAGAAGGTAAATAACTATTTTTATGTTTATTTTAGGACATGATTAACGGGACGCTCAATCACATGAATTATTTTCTGTAGAGGACATTTTTGGATTATGCTGTGATAGTAATTCACTGTCACATTTCTGGGGTATGTACTAGCATTAATAGCGATAGAATATATGTATAGTGTGATTTCACTATTGGTCCATAATGGTGTTATTCTCATTGAATCTGGCAGAATTGGTGAATCTTTCAGTCAAGTTTGTTACTATATGGTCGTGAAGAATAGATATCGGGAGGAAAGTCTTCCCCGTTAAATAGCCTATACGCCTAGATCACGGTGGGTGCCCTTTCAGAACTACTCTTATAGTCTGATGAATGGAGTGTCTGAATTAGCATATAAAGAGTATGAGTGTATATGCACTGGAGACAACGAGTTGACCCTTAGCTATTCTCATAGCAGAGTCACTCATGAGAGATAACGATTTGATCTTGAGCTATTTTCATAGCTGAGTTAATATTGAAGAGACATGTTTCTCTAAGAAGTTATTATACAACGTGTGCACAAAACAAATTGTTTGCATCACGTTTAATTATTCGATCAGAGCTATTTTTATAGCCTGGGGATGAATGAGAGATATGTTCTCTTTTGTAAATTTCTGTTCATGAAGAATGAGTGTGTATGAGTTGTGATAGAGGGGAGAATTAGTTGACAGAGCCAATAATTTAATGTGGATGTTTTTCTTTAAGTGTTAAATGAGAATGTTTTGTTAAAAATGTTTTAAATCATATTACAGAGAATAAAGTTGATATATATCTGTTATATATATATATATCTTTTTACATAGATTCAAAGTGCTGGGATACTTTTTAATGTAAAGCCTGAAGAAGGTGGTTGGACCTGCTGATACCACCGAAACGCATCGCTTCTTGGTCATCTTTATAAATACATTTTGTACATACCTATTGATGTTCTTTCAGACATAATAAGATAAGAATATCATCGATATGTTGAATTGATCATCATTGTTGGTTTTGGAACTATACAGTTGATTTGCACTTTGTTTTATATTTTGCTTTGCATTTTGCAACAATTGCTGATGAAATTGTGTTTTTAATATTAGAGTTGATTAACTCTTTTTTAACCATTTTTAACAATTACATGTACTTAATGAATAAACATTCATACATTGGATTTTTTGGCTACTGTTATATTCTCCAGGTGATTGATTTTGCAGGTGATGAGTGCACAGTTTAGTATGCTATTGTTGTTTCCCAGAGGGAATTTATTTTAGACCTTGTTTCCATTCACCACAGTGTCTCTGGATCCATTTAGGGACTGGTAGGAAACCAGCATTGATGTCCTACACACATACATCTCCAGCAGTGTCTTCTATAAGAATGTCTTCTTTGGGTGCTTTCATGACTTTTCAAGATGTCCTGATAAGAGGGACCACAAAGCTGAAAATATAAATGGAGGCCCCCAAATAGGATGTCTCAATAATAATTGATACTTTGCAACCAAGAGCTTTCGCTTGACCCATCTTACCATTGGTCTCAGGTTTGGCGGAGTTAGCTTAAGAAGAGTCCCTGACTCCAACTACAATCTGGTCTGCTACTCCAAGGCTTGTCAATAAATACAGACCCTCAGAGCAGGACCAATTTATTTGAGACTAGAGCCTAAGCCAGACTTGGTGATAGTCTTGACTGTAAGAAAGAGACACCCTTCTTCTCCTGAAATTAGTGCCACCAGAGGGAGAAAGTAAGAGGGTTGATACTATAGTAAGTGAAGTGAATGATTCTGTGGCTGTAGCCTTTATAACAGCTAGCGCATCAGCTTTGTTGGGGCAATATGACTGAGCTCATTAAGAATCACTTACTGCCTTTGCAGACGACTTGCCAGAAGACAGGACTTTTTAAAGGTAGTACAGGAAGGCCAAATAGTCTCCAATTAAGTGTCCCTATTGCTTCTGCAGGCCTTGCTGTCACAGAGCTTTGTCACATCATCTCACTCCCTCAGTCATCCTGTCTGAGGTTAACCACGCCAATCTAGACTCAGAACTCAAGAAAATGAATCTCCCCTTTACCAGAGCAGTCCTTTTAGGACCGCATGCGGCTAAGCAGATGGAGTGTATGAAGAAAGAGCAGGAAATACTAAAGGCAGTGGTGTAAAGGAGAAATGTTACTGCTCTCAGTTCAGACACAGACATAATAGGTACCAGCCTAGACAGAGGGTTTAATCCCTTCAATGGTCCTTGTATTCTCAGACTCACTGACAGCAACAGAAGCAGCAAGCTCAGTGTCACTGCAGAACCAGTCAAGAAAGAGGGCAAAAGCATTATTGGAGAAGGCTTTCTCATAATCTAAACAATAAAAGCTCCAGTCCTTCTACTCTATTTGCCACTTCGGTGGGAGGGAGTGTAAAAACACCTGACAGAGAGGGGTTAATTACCACTGACAGATGTGGTGGCACAGATCATGCAGGATTGCAACACACTTAAGATCAAATCTCCTCCTCTATCAATCCCTCTAAAACCAACTCTAAGACATCAGTTGTCACTTTTAAGAAAGGAGGTAAACTCACTGCTCCATAAACATGCAATAGAACAAGTTCCTTCATCTTAAAAAGAAAAAGGAATCTATGCCAGATATTTTAGGCTCCCAAGAAAAACCCAAAGAGGCGTTCAGGCCGATTCTTGATCTGAGACAACCCAACAAATGGATCAGGAAACAAAAATTCTGAATGCTAGTCTTGCATTGAGATATCAACAACGGGGTCAAAGGCAAGCATAAAGTCAATGAGTGATACAAAAGGTACCTCGTTTGTGGACAGTTAATGCATTGTGACGTATTGATTTTCAACTCTTTCTTAAATCAGAGAACTGTTGAGGCAGTCTTGATGGATACAGTGATGTTGTCTCAGATCCTGGGTGCTTTTGCACTTCTTACTTCTTGCTTTTGCAGTCTGATGTACGTCTTGCTGTGGGTATGTAGAAAACCACCAGAGATGGTGAACTTGCCTGAACCATCTGAATGAAAGATTCTAAGATTCATGGAAATTAGTCCCATTATCAATACAAAGTTCTTCCCTTCTGCTGCAGGAACTTTCTCAAAGTGCATGGCTGTAGAGGCTGCTCACCTTAGGATGGAAAAGATCTGTGTCTGTCCCTACCTGGGCAACAGGTTGATAAATGCATGCTCTGCACAACAGGCTCAGTTGGACTTCAATGCCACTACCAACTTATTCTATCTTCTGGACTTGAACATCAACTTTAATATGTAAAATTTGATCTCTAGTGCAGCTTCTTGATGACCTAGAAGCGACACTAAAACATAAAAAGGAAGGTGTGTATTCTTCGAAGGATAGATTGTGTACCATTTTTCAGAATTGTCACCAGTTGCTGAAAACACCACAGCATGTCAGATTCCATCCCAATTGCAGTCCATGGCATCTTGTTTCTTCCTAATCTCCAAAGCTCATCTTCACATGAGGCTGTTACTACAGTGCATGGGGGACATATTATCCCAATATAAAGACCATTGGTAAGACATTCTGAATCTTATGATGCAAGTAAAACAGTCCTACAAATGGTGGTGCAAGAGACAGTCTTTTAAAGCAAATTTCATTTCACCAACCAGGACAGCCAACCAAAACGATTGAGATGGATGCTTCCTTCGAACGATGGGGGCTCATCCAGAAGATCTCACAGTGCATGGAGTGTGGTCGCAGAAAGAACACCTTTACCACATAAATGCCTTCAAATTGAAAGCAGTCTATCTGGCACTGAAAGCTTTTGTGCTCTTGTAATGTCAAACAGGATCTTGATACAGACAATACAACTACAATGTACTATTACAAGAAGAAGAGTGGCACCAAATCAATGATCCCATCACGGGAATTCCAAGCCATTTTTAATTGGCTACTAGCAAAATACTTGTTGACTGAGGCATTTCACCGACCAGGTCTTCAAAATTGTCAGGCAGGTCTCCTAAGCAGATGCTAAGTAGACAGTCACAGATTGGAATTACACGATGGAGTTTAGCTAAACATTTTTCAGGACTGAGGCTTTCTCAATATAGACTTATTTACTACCAGTCAAAATTAAAAAACTATGCATCCAGAGTTTGGGAATGAAAGTCATTGGACAATGTCCCTTTGAAAAATTGGTTGAAAAGTTGTTCTATGCCTTTCCACTAGTTACCATGATTCTGTCATTGTTGATCAAACTCAAACTATCCAATGCAAAGATGATTGTAATAGCTCCAGAACACCCAAGGCAGTGGTGGATACCGGAGCTTCTTCACCACCCCACAAGAAACCGCCATTCAAAAAGAACCTACTATTGAGAAAGAAATGCAAAATTTTCCATCAGAATGTCCAATCACTGAATTTGGGAGCATGGTCCTTAAGTCATTCAAGACCAACATCTAAACTCACCACAAGACTAAATAAAAACTCTTAAGGAGCCAAAGCTTCCGTCTACCAGAGCCCCTTATGCATTTATTCAGGGGGAATTTGTATTTTGGTGCTTTAGCAGTCAGGAGAATGTGGTCATTCCTAATCTCCTCTACCTATCTTTGTCAGGACTTCAGTACTGTTCCATTAAAGTCCTTCTTGCTGCCAGTGCAGTGTATACAAAGGGATCTTCTCAAGAAATCTTTCTTCGCAATTTCTATGATAAAAGATTTTCTAGAAGGATGGAAGAAGATTTTCCCACCAATTCAGCAGCCTCCTCTGCCATCGGAGTTGAAACTGGTTTATCCAAATTAACGATTCTTTCCTTTGAGCTCATAAATAAGGTCTCATTGCAACACCTTTACTGGAAGGTCGCTTTTCTGGTGGTAACTCATACACCCACGTGGAAAAAGCAGGCCTCCTTCCGTGCAGGTTATTCCACTGCCTTTGCTGAAGATGCCCCTACAGGGTCCCCCTCACCAATCCTGATCCATGCACAACCATCTTGATGACAGACATCCTTGCTTCTCACCAAAGAACCAATGTAGAAAGTCCAACTCATGATGGTGGGGAAAGGTTACTGCTCCAGGGAGCTCTAGGGAAAGGAGCTTTGTCATATCATAGATATGAGATTACTTAAAAAAATAAAAAAACATCAATGCAAAATGGTTGCAAAGCAGCAAGTCAAGTGCTGTTTGATCTTTAGGAACATATGTGTATGATTACCCTGGACTTAAATAATCAGCAAGAATTCCCACTTAACCTATATTGCTCATAGCCAGGATTATTATCACAAAAAGGTTACTGACCCACCTATTTTTTTTATACATTTAATTTCTCATTATTGTTATCTTATTTCACAATTTTCAATGGAAAGTTAATCAGTAACACATTTCATTACATTTACAAAAATCATAAATATTTTCCATATACTTATTATACAGTAAAAACATTTCTCAGTCGTTACAAACCCCAATCTACTCCAAAAACTCTCTCTTCAACTGCTTTAACCACTTCCAATCCGTCACTATTAACATCCCAGTGTTACAAGTTGTACCGTAAAAGACACGCCATCATCACAAACCATGTCCTTCATCCATGTGTTCTTAGTGAGAAATGCATGCATTACAACATTCAATCTTGCATTTATCCATCATACCTCCCTTAACTAGTCATCACCTTCTTACTTAGCTCAGAATATCAATACAACGATTATACATGGATTCAGAGGGAAAGCATTACTGGATAAGTGAATCCTAAACATGAAGATACCATGATAGTCAGATGTCAATCACATTTTGTCTTTTATAACACTGATGTACTGTGTTAGGTATAATGTATTTATCGATATGTACATCTAATTTCCAACTTCCATTTTGGTTTTTATGGTATTCCAAGTGTATTTTCATTTGCCATATGAGGTCCCTATCATTGTTTCAAATGAGCTCTTAATTAGTTCTAGTGTCTCCACTCACCAAAGTATCTGTACTGCTGCAGAAAACTAAAACATTCTAATGAGTGCTTCATAGGGGCCTCCAAAGACCTTCCAGTACTCTCAATGCATCTCCTGGTTCTGAATTAATATCTTTAATCCATAAGGATCGAAAAGTTCTAATCATATCTATATTTATACTGTAATACATCATTCTATAACTATTATCAATCAAGTCCCTAGATGGAAACTTCCAAGGGCGGCTCCTTCTCCAAGGTGGAGGAGAGTCGCCCCACTGCTCTTCGATCAGGAAAAATACACTTTGCATGTCCCCTACCAGACTGCATTACACAGCCTGGTGGCGAACATGCCCAGGCTCCCAGTCCACATCTGAGCGCCGATCCACGGTGCTCAGACCAAGCACAACGCTGCATTGCAGTGTCGTGATTGGCATTGGGAGCCTGGGTACTTCCTGGTTCCGGGTCTGCAAGAGAAGTGGAGGAGGGACGCAGCCAGTGGAAGAGGTATGTTTTTTTTCTATTTTTTTATGTTGTTACCCGTGCCCCATACACCCCCACCCACCCTCTCCCCCACCTCTCCACCCTCATTCCTTGCCAGCCGCTACTGGAAACTTCCAACAATACACAAACTTGCAGCCCATATTCTTAGTCCACATCTACTGATATGCTCATAACGTAATCTAAGGAAAGTTTGCGCTGCATTACCAATTTCCCCTGCAGAATGTCATATGTAGCTCAAGTAACACGATGCTGATCTGTGTTTTTACTGCAGCACATGAGCCAATTTCATTTACTGCTCTTAATACAAAGTCACGTCTATCATACTTACTTAGATGTTGGTTCTCCCTTTTTTCTTTCTGATTTTCATCTGCACATATTGCTATTCTGAAAGACCAAACATCCCTATCATTGCACCCATATTCCTGGGTCTTTGTGGTCAAATCAATCAAACATCATTTGTAGAACACAGCACTGTCACCCCTTGGGGTATCTGGGTGAGGTGTCTCCTTTCAAGAGCCAGGTCTTGAGTCTCCCTATGAAGTCTGCAGCGAGGTGGCTGAACGGAGCTCGAGGGGAAGGTCGTTCCAGGTCTTGGTAGCAATGTAGGAGACGGAGAGGCCACCGCTGTGGATATGATGGATGAGGGGGGTGTGTGAGGGTGAGTGAAGAGGTGCGCAGGTGTCTAGCTGGTTGGTGGAGTCGATGATTGAGGTAGGCAGGTCCTAGGTCATGGAGGGCTTTGTAGGCATGCATGAGGAACTTGAACTGGCATCTTTTCTGGATGGGGAGCCAGTGGAGGTCTCTCAGGTGGGGGGCAATGTGGATTCATTTGGGGAGGTCCAGGATGAGTCTGGCTGCAGCATTCTGTATGGTCTGGAAGCTTTTGAGGAACTGGTTAGAGATGCTGGTGTAGAGGGCGTTGCCACAGTCGAGGCCGCTGGTGATGAAGGTCTGAGTGACTGTCTTTCTGGTGTTGGTTGGGATCCACCTGAAGATTCTGCGGAACATGCAAAGTGTGTAGAAAAAGGAGTAGGCAGCTGCATTAACTTGCCGTTTCATGGTCAGTTGGCTGTCAAGGATGATGGTGAGATTGCGTAGGTGGTCAGTTGGTTTGTATCCCCGAGGTCAAAAGGGCCTATGGGAAGACACCTGATATAAGGTGACATGATTGAGACTGCAACCTGAGCACCATCTTAGAACTGTTCAGGCCATTAAAAACATACTGAGGGGGCATGGCCAGGATGGTGGAGCAGTAGGGTGCACTGGCTCACTCCTCTGACTGACCGTCACCGAAGAGAGCTTTTACAGCGGAGCCCTGGCCACCCAAATGGACCACAAAAAAGTGGACTCGCTAGAGATCTGCATGCTATAAGCGAAACGAGGTGGGAGTGCCCCTGCTCACCAAAACAGTTGCGGTGCTAGCTGCGAGCCTACTAGAATCTTGGTTCGAAGCAGTGGCAACTGTGGGCATGGCGGGCGAGATCAGGCCGAAGTTGGGTGCATGGCAGCCTTCAGAGTGTACCGGTAAGTGGTGCCGTCCTGACTGCGGTGACTGGAGTGACGATGTGGTGCTGTCAGAGGCCGCAGACAGTGATGTGAGGAGACTTCTGCATGAGACCGCACTCAGCAGTCAAGAGGCAGTGGACAAGCTGCAGAGGCTTTCAGCGGGCCCCTTAGGCTCTGAATGAGGCTGTGGGAGAGGACCCACTTAGATTGCCTCATGTGACATGACCTTGGCTGCCAGGCCTGCGGGCTGCCTCCACAGGTCAAGAGTGAAAGGCGGGGGCTGGAGATAATGCTAGCCCTGAGTGTTGCAGCCCGCTTGGTCTGGGGGCGTCCAGTGCCAGATGGGCCTGAGAAGCACGGGAGCCACCATTCTCAGAGAGGAGAAGCTGGTGAAAAGCTGCTGCCTCTCCCCCCTCCCTTGAAGAAGTATGTTGAGTGAGCAGGGTCGAGGGGGTGAGATAAACAGAGGCAGAATTGACCCCCCCTGTGGCAGCCTAAGAGACACTCCAGAGCGTGCCATGGCTGGGCAAGTGGCGGAATCCAGGAAGCATGTATGAGCAGCACCACCCTGACTGTGGTGACTGGAAAGGCTTTGGGGAGCTGCTGGGGGCTATAAAACTTTGCGTGAGGAAGCTGCAGGACGGGACCAAATCCAGTGGTAGCAACGAGGTGGACCGACTGCAGAACCCTCTGTGGCCCCCCGTGCTCCAACTGAGGCTTTTGGCAGGACCCGCTTGGATTACCACAAATAAAGCAACCTTGCTGTTGGGGCTGGGGCCACCTCCACAGGACCACCTGGAGAAACTGTGGCTGGGAGGGAATCAATCCTGAGTGCTGCACTGCGTGTGACCTGGTGGGACTGGGCCACACCGGAGCTTGCAGCCCGCAATACAAAGGCCTGCTACACCTCCCCAGGAGAAGTGTGATTATGAGTAGGGCCGGGTGGGTGAGAGTAATGGAGGCGATTAGGAGATTGAGCAGCAGGAAATGATCCGACTAAGAGAACAACAAGAGGGCTCCCACAGAAATAACATCAGAATCCGGGGTGCTCCAAACAAGATGGAAGGCTCAGACATTGAGGCCTACATGAAGACACTTTACTTCCTGGGTGCACAAGCAGGAACAGAGGTCAACTATACAGGGTGCCCACAGGACATTCTTGTCTGCATACACAATTTCCACCTGAAGGAGTCCATTCTGCACAAAGCACGTGATGCCCAACCCTTGCAGTTCAGAGGACATGCTGTAATATTATACCAAGACCTGGCCGCGGTCACTGGCCAGAGATGACAGGACTTTTGACCTATTACTACTTTCCTCCAGAACAAAGGCATCCTGTACAAATGGGGGCATCCTTTCCGCCTTATCTTCTACTGGAATGACAAGCTACACCAACTCAATACCTTGGCAAAGGCCTTGCGCCTCCAAATTTCCCAGAGAAAATAAAGAGACTTTGGCACGCAGAACCACCAGACGCAGGGAGCAATGCTGCAACCGGAAGAAAAGATCCAGACTCCTTCAGGGAGCTACGGACCAGATCCTGTGACCATGAGGATGGAGCGATAGGCAGTGCTTGACAGACTAGCCGGCAAATTGGAGCAGCACGAACAGGCCTCAGTCTCTGCGAGTCAGGGCCAACAGGTTACTCTAGCCCTAATGGTGCCCATCACCGAGCTCTAGGGTGGGGTGGCAGGCACCATTGTCTGAAGTAGTGGGAGGCGACCTAGATGGACATGCACCCAGGTGCCCCGATGGGACTTTGCCGGTTAGCCCCGGGGTACAGAGACCCTGTTTTGTTAATGTTTTGTTTTTGCTCCCCACATGGGTTTTCGGGGAACTCTATGGGAGGAACACTCGTTTACTTCTTGGATCGTGGCTATGAGACTGAGAACCCCAGCCCACTCCTATGGTCAAAGATGGATGGACCTCAGACATGAAGTCATGGATTAGCACCTTCTTGCCCGCAGCAGCGCACATCTGTTCCTGCTGCACACTGATTTGAAGATAATCACAGTAAATGTGAAAGGGCTGAAAAGCCCGGTTAAAAGCAAAGCCATCTTGTCTTATTTGGAAAGCGAAGGGGGTGATGTTTGTCTCTTACTGGAGACACACCTACTAAGAGGAGACTAGCATAATTTGAAGTCCTGACAATTCTCATGAAAATACTTCTTCTCTAGTGCTACTAAAAGGGGGGCATTCTAATTGTGTGCTCCTTTCAGGGCACAGTGGGGTGTAAAATTGCAGAACTGAGGGGATGACTGCTAGTCTACCAAATTCACTTAGGTGATCAGACCTTCACTATGTCCTCCATCTACCCACCTAACGACAATCCCTAGCAGTTCCTTAAGCAAGCCACTTCGGAGGTGATGACCTCCCTGGACCAGACGGTTTTCATGGGCAGAGACTTGAATCTGGTGATGAGAAATGACACCGATAAGTCTGGGCAGTGCAATGGACAGGCTGAGGTGCTTTCCAAGGAGGGGATGAGTTGCCTGGAAGAAATGGGCTTGGCCGACGTTTGGCAGTGCTTCCATCTGCACACCGGGGATTATACATTTACTTGCATGCACATAACACGTATGCCCGTCTCGACTATTTTCTAGGCACAGGGGGCATACAGGGACATGTCACTGCAGCTGAGATAGAACCCCAGAGCTTGTCAGACCATGCCCCTGTTATGTTCCCTTTATGGGTGCCATCATTAGGACTGACACCATGACGTCTGAGAGAAGATATGCTCTATAGACCAAATGTGATCAGGCTTATCGAGCAGGCCCTTAAAGCTGTTTTAGAGATCAATGATTGACCGGAAACCATTATTGCCACCCTTTGGGAAACCTTGAAAGTGGTAGTGCAGGGAAAATTCATTGCTATCTCTACAGCGGACAAAAAGGCTTACAAAGAGAAACAACAGGAGCTCGAGGGGAGAGTGAGGAAATTGGAGATGATCCACAAACGAATAGGGGTCCCCGGCATATGGTGGCAATTAGAGGCATCCCTTGCCCAACTCTTCAGCCTAGATGTAGATAAGGCAGAATATGCAGTGCTCCGCCTCCAGTACTCCTTGTATTTTAGGGAGACAAATGTGGCAGGCTGTGGGCAAACAAGTTGTGGGCTAAGCGACAAGCAGAGAGGATAGATATGATACATCTCCTGAATGGCGCAGAACTAGACGGGGACATACCTATAGCAGCCACCTTCTAGGACTATTATATGTCCCTATTCGAGGCCCCAGACTTGTCGCCAGAGGCATCGCAGGCTTACCTACGTGGCACGCATACGCCCCATCTAACTCCCCAATAGGCTACCATTCTTGACCACCCCATATGCATCTAAGAGATAGTGATGGCCATAGCACACCAGAAATTGCTGAAATCCCCTGGCCCAGGTGGGTTCTCCACCCTCTTCTACAAGCAATTTTGCCAGATTCTAGCCCCTATTCTGACACAACTCTTTAACTCCTTTGCAGACATAGGCACACTCCCACCCTCCTTGCTTGAGGCTTCCATTACAGTTATACCCAAACCTTGGAAAGACAGGAAGGAGTGATGTTCTTATCAGCACATCTCGCTTATAAACGTGGATGCAATGCTATTTACAAGTATTCTAGTGGAGAGGTTGGCACCCTAAATGCCAGGACTTATGGATCCCGATCAATTGGGATTCATACCGCACCACCAATGCGGTGACAACACCAAGTGGGTTCTGCATTTAGTGGATAAGGCTTCACCCTCCTGCTAGGAGTCAATGCTCCTAGCTATTGATGCTGAAAAATCATTTGATTGGGTGTATTGGCATTACTTGAAAGCAAAGATAGCCCATTTTGGCATTGGAGACAGATTCCGGGCTTGGACTCTTAGCAACTACTGCACTTCGTGAGCGACAGTGCGAGTTAATGGCATAGCCTCTGCTTCCTTTTCTATCAACAAGGGGACTAGACAGGGGTGTCCACTGTCGCCCCTGTTGTTCGTGTTGTATATGGAGCCACTGGCGCAGAGAGTACAAGATCATTTACACATCACTGGGATGCGGTTTGGGAATTAGGAGCATACCATCAGCCTCTACGCTGATGGTATGCTCCTGGTCTGTTTATTGTCATTTTAACAGTAATACATAATAATACAGTTATGTCTTCCAGGTGCATGGTACACGTATATAAGGCATCTTTACTCAAGATTAGCAGGAAAAAATATTATATCAACTGATTACATTCAGTGAACTTATTGTTATACATATACTTATCAATTCCACATTTTATTCTGTACTTCCCACATCATTTACAGGGACCGTGTCAATTTCCCACATGCTGTTTAAAGATTAATGCATATACTAAAATTAACAAACTAAACATCTTCAGGCAACAACAGGGCTCAAGACATCCCCCCCTTAGCAGAAATTGTGTATAATCCCAAAGCCATGTATCCACTACTCTCCAAATAAAGCAGTGTCCCATATATATGTGCTGTCACTGGAGTCACTGCATTCCTCCCAGTGCGCATATGGGTAATTTCCATCTCTGAACTTAGCTGATTTCTGGTTCTGTTGGTTGTGAGTGTTGTGTTTCTGTTTCAGACTGTAGATTTAGTCGCAGCGCTGCAAGAATTGTGTTCCAACTATCCGAGAGCGGAAACTTCCGTAGCCCCAGTGTATCCTCTCTTCTGAGGGATACGCCCTCCGCTGTTGTCCAATTTAGGACAGAGCGGGACCAGGCCAGGAGCACCATAGGGTCCCTGGACTTCCAATGACGTGTAATAAGTCTTTTGGCCACTACAAGGCCCAAATCTAGGAACCGACTTGTAGCCCTGTGCACTTTACCCCTAGGGAATAACCCCAGTATGCATGATTCCCAAGAGTTTGGAAGTTGTCTACCTGTGCACTCAGATAGGTGTACTATAACCTTTTCCCAGAACTGTTGAAGCTTGTGACATGTCCATAACATATGTACAATGTCTGCGTCCAAATGGTTGCAGCGAGGACTGTGTGAGTCGGTTCTGTGAAAATACCGATTAATTTTCTCTGGGGTAAGGTACGTGCGATGTACTATGTAAAATTGTATTAGTTTAAACCTAGCATTATGGGGAACCGGTGTGGGACTTGTTAGTATTACATTCCATTCTGTATCTGTACATGAGCGACCCAAATCAGATTCCCATTTCATACGCAGCGGGGACAGGTCTGCCGCTGTGGGAAGGCGGAGGGTGTCTATGAACCAGCGAATATGGTGGCTACCATTTCCCATTGCATGGATGTATTGAAGTACCATGTTAGTTTGTAATTCATGCGCAATATCCCCCTATTTGTTTTGTAATAAACTAATCCAAGAGGTGTGTGGAAGAAATTGCCCCATGGGCATTCCTTCCTCTTGCACTAAATCATTAAATGGTACGAGACTTCCATTGGAGTACAGGTCTCCAAGTGTATAGATTCCCGCATTGTGACAATCTACCAAGTCAAAAGAGGTGATGGATCTGTGACCCCTGGGTGTCCCAATTAAAGGAATTGCTGGGGCATATGGTTATACATGTCTGGTGAGGAACAAAGCTACCTGTAGCAATAGGGGGAGTGAGTTTTGTTTCCCTTTACAGGGGTGGAAAATAGCAAGAATAGCATGGACTGTAAGGGGAGCCCCCCTCCCCCACTGTCTGATAAATGTCTGCCCTCCACCCATCGGGCCACCCACTGAAGCTGTGACGCTATATAATAATGTTCTAGATTAGGTACAGCTAGCCCTCCCTGAACCCGTTGGAAGGTATAACTTTGTGAGCGCCACTCTGCAGCGTGAAGTGTGCCATATAAGGCCATGGATCATGCATTCAATTGGGTTAAAAAAGGAAGGCTGCAAATATACTGGCAGGTTGGCAAAGTAATAAAGAAGGCGGGGGAGTACCACCATTTTGATAAGTGAGATCCTACCCGCCACCAAGATAGCCAGTGATTTCCAAAAGGTCATCTGTGATGACAAGGATGTAAGTGCTCTGGTAAGGTTGCCATCCAGGAGGTCCCGGTCACTATGGTATATCCTGATGCCTTGGTAACGGAACATGGATGGCTGCCACATGACTGGGGTGTCATCGATAGAGAACATCGGGTCAGGCGTGGCAGGCTCAAATAGGAGCAGACAAGACCTATCCCAATTAACTCATAGCCCAGATAGATGGGCAAACTGATTGAGTATAGCAGGTACAGTGTCTGGAATCCTCCCGACATCCTGTATATACAAGAGGAGGTCATCTGCATGTAAGGATATTGCTTCAGTAATTCCTCCCATATGAATGCCCCAGTGAATTGCAGATGCCCGCATGGCTAAGGCCAGCAGTTCAACAGCCAATGAGAAAAGGAGGGGGGAGAAGGGGCATCCCTGACGGGTACCTCTACATAATGGTATAGGTTGCGACAGCAAATGGCCAGTCCTGACTCTGACTACTGGCTTTTTATACAGTAATTGTATCAGTGAAACAAAGTATGGTCCCAGGCCAAACTGAGGCAAAACGTTAAAAATGTAGGGCCACTCCAGTGTATTGAATGCTTTCTCCAGATCGAGCACCATACAGCCAGATCTGGGCCAGCTCAGTGGAGCATATCTCATGACTTTGAACAGTCAACGCAGGTTAAGGGAGGTAGACCGCTCAGGGATAAATCTGTTCTGGTCTTCATGCATTAAATTAGGCATTATATGTGCCAGTCTCCCAGCTAGGATGTTAGCCAACACCTTGTAGTCTACATTTAGTAATGCCAGTGGGCGATATGAGCCAAGTATGGTGGGGTCTCTATCCGGCTTTAGGAGAGTAACCAGAGTGGCCTTGCACATAGTGCTCAGCAATTGGGACATTTGCAGTGCTTCCTCAAATACCCTCAATAGATTAGGAGCTAAAAGGTCCACATAAGTTTTATAGATCTCGGATGGGAAGCCATCCGCCCCTGGTACTTTCCCTGATGCCAAAGACCTGATCACACCCTGAAGTTCCTCGACCGCTATAGGTGCATCTAGTTCAGCACACTGATCAGGAGTAAGCTGCGGGAAGGAGAGCTTATCCAGGAAATCAGTTACACCAGCATCCGTTGCCTCTATAGCAGATTGATATAATGAGATAAAATGGAGCACCAAATCATTATGTATTTAGTGTGGGGTGTAATGCAGTTCCCCTACTGAGGAGTAGAGTGCAGAAATAGGTCCACGCGGTTGTTCGTGTCTTATTAACCATGCAAGCAGGGATCCTGATCTATCAGCCAGGGCGTGTGTTCTGGCAGAGTGTCCCTCATAATTGAGATATCGCAGCCTCTCTAGTAATGTGGCGTGTTGTTTCCTCACTGACAACAACTCCGAGGTGCAAGAGGAATCAGAGACCAACTTTGTCTCAAGCGACAACAATGTTCTTTCCAAATCACTGAGTTCTTTTTCCACCTGTTTCCGCATACCACCACCCAGACCCATGCATCCACCTCTAAGCGTCGCATTAAAGACGTCCCATTCCAGAAGAACCAATTCCACCATGCCAGTGTTCTGTGTAAAGTAATTCTCTATTGTGGTGCAGAGGAAGGCACAGAAGGGCGGGTTCTCTAACATAGTAGGTTGCAGGCGCCAGATCAGGGAAGTAGGACAGTGTGTATCCCAGGCTAAGTCAATGTAATGGGGGTTATGATCCGAATGTGTTCTACCCAGGTACTCCACCTGTGTCACATATGGCAGCACATTGGGTGTGCACAGGAACCTATCTATACAGATATGCAGCATTTGGGGGACTAAGTAAAAAGACTATACTTGCATGATGGGATTGTGGTGTCTCCAAGTGTCTACCAGTCCCAGCTGTCAACCCAGTTCCTCAATAGTGAAGCCCCACTAGCAGCCGATGTGCTCCTAAGGGGCAGGAATGATCAGTCAAGGGCTATATCTATTACATTGTTGAAGTCCCCCCTATCAGCCAGGGCACATGGCACCATCTGGATAGTATCATTGTTAACTGATTCCAAAAGGGGCCCTGTTCTGTATTGGGGGCATATATGTTTTCTATTAGGAGACATCTACCGACTAGTTTACCTTTGAGAAAGATATATCTTCCTTCTGCATCTATCTCTGTTTCCTCTATTAAAAGGGGGGGTCCCTGGGCGCACCCAGACCAGCACTCCTCATGCAAACGCTGATTAATCCATTGCAATGATACGGCCCCTCCACCTGTGCTGCAGTCTAGTGGACTCCAAGTGTGTCAAGTGAGATCTTGCAGCAAGGCTATCTGCATATTGTGACGCTTAAGGTATGAGTAGATTGCATACCTACAGGAGGGGGTACGTAGATCCCTCACGTTCCAGGTAATAATTTGTTGTGACAGCATAGTTTAGATGTATATGCATATATTATTTGGGAGGATATGCACACATGACCAACAAAGCCTGCTATGATGGCATGTGGTGATAGCTTTAGTTGAGCGTAACAGCGCCTGAGCAAACTTTTTGCAAAACATAACAACAGAATTGCAAACATACAATACCAAAAGAGCGGATCCTGCAACTGTGTAGGTCTGCCCAAACGTAAGAGCGTTTCTAATTCAGTGAACCAACCCTGAGGTCGTGGATGAGCAAGGGTGCGAGACTTTCAACGGCCCACCAATGTGTAGTACTCACCCAATGGCACAGTAAATGCAATTCCCTTTGATAACTCACATATTGGTAAGTAACATCCCCACCGGCTTGTCAAACCCCACAGTGAGCGCGACCAGTGTTCCCTCCTGCCCTCTCCCCACAACATCACTTTACCAAACATCAGCCATCCGACTGCATGTCAACAAGTTACCACAGGGGTGTCAGGCCCTTACTCACAATACATTCCAAAAGAGATATACGATGTCCTCAGATAACCCCCTCTGACATCTGTGGAGTGACGTCTGGCATAATCAAGGAGTTGGTGTCTGAGGGACAGACCACCGAGGAGTCTCCGTCGACAGAAGTACGAGTAGAGAGCAAATGCCTGTCTGATTCCTTAGCAGCTTCCGAGATCTTTTCCTCTTCTTGAAGTGCTTGTCGCCTTTCTTTAATTATCTGCTCCAGATTGGGGATAACTGAGATGCCTGTGGTTTCCGCAAGCGTCCATGTCTCACGCTTGGTGCTTCTTCCAGTGGGTCTAGGGCCTGTGAATCTTCCAGATGACTCGAGCCAGTCCCATGCATTCTGTGGTGTGTCAAAAAATTGAATTTTACCATCAGCCACCACTCTCAGTTTCGCAGGAAAGTATAGTGAATATTGGATGTCAGGCTTCCGAAGTTGCTGTTTCACTCCCAAAAAGGAACTTCGCTGGCGTTGAACTCCCACAGTATAATCCGGAAAAACATTACTTTGGCATTGTCCACTTGAACGTCTTGTATCTTCCTGGTTTCCCTCAAGATTGAATCTCTATCTCGGTAGTGAAGCAATTAAAAAGAAATGGTCGGGGTTTGATCCTGGGGCTGGTCTCTGAGACGGGACGCAATGTGCTCTTTCTACTGAAAAGTAGGTGGATAACGTCTCTTCCGGCATTAGATCCTTCAGCCATTTTTCAGCGAATTCAACCAGCGTTTGACCCTCCATTCCCTCCGGCGGTCCTATTAAGCAGATGTTGTTCCTTCTAGAGCGCCCTTCTGCATCTTCTGCCATTTGCTCCAGCTGTCTGATCCGTGCTTCATGATCCCCAATTTGTTTCTCCATGAGATCTGAGATCTGAGGCTGGCTGCATTTCCACTATGGTACGTTCCACAGACATGCCCCGGTCTGTTAAATTTCTGTGGTCTGCATGTAGGAGCATGAGCTCTGTAGCAATACTGTCTATTTTAGACTCTAGAGAGAGTCTAGAACCTTCAATGGCATGAAGAATGACATCCGATTTATCTTCAGGTGATGAGTTCCGTGAGGTCTGAGAATAATGTTGATCCCTCTCTGCTGCTGAAGAGGCTCATTAGGAAGTTTTGGAGTGTACTCTTCGGGAGCACCCCATCACAGCCTGTCACTCAGTGTCGAAGCACCACACATCTATTTAGTGTTTATTTTGCAGGCACTCCACTATGTGGCAGCTGGGACATAGAGAAAGATTCTTCCTACCTGAATAGCAGATCAGTGGAGCTCACTCTTGTGCACCAGCAATGTCAAGCAGGACTGAATTTCAGCCTGGGAGTACTATCCAATTCTAGTGTCGCATAACTAGACCCTATGTATGTCACTGTAGATCCTCCCAACCAATGGCACGTTCCAGAAAGGTCTACCTCAGATCACTGGGAGGATATGAGCCCTCTTGCCTCCAGCTGTCAATATCATGGTCCCTGGGTGATGCCACATAGACCCAACGCTGCTCAAGGCCTTAGTATCCAGCTCAGTAGACCCTTATATCAACCGTGAGTGCAGGCAGATGCAGTGAAATATATGCCTCTGTTCCCAGGTGGTCCGGGCCTGCAGTATTATCCAGAACCCGTCTGCTTTCCACAGCTTAGCCCCAGCACTGTTGCTGGCACGACGTGCAAATCTCCTCTCAGTGGTGGTTAACCATCACGTTTCACAAGCACCAGTAACAGCAGGCTCTACTTCCTGCCGATGCAGCTCCCTAGACCTGCTCCTGTGTGTGATTTCCACAGTGTTTCATCCCCCCACCGCTTTTGGGATTCCCGTAGCCACTGCTCCTCTGATGTTGGGGGAAGAAGGAGAAAGGGGGGGATATGTAGGCGATTGCAGTGTCCCAGGTGCCCCCCCGGCCTACACGATACTCGGGCGTCAGGGCTGCCACATCGCACCCGGGCAGATTGCTCTGCTGCCCGTTGGCCTCACCTCAGTTCTCGTAGGTGCCACGCAGCTGAGGCTGACACGATTCCTTTCCCCGTTGCTCTGCCAGGAGGGCTTGCCGCTCCAATCAGGGAGCCCGATCGTGAGCCAGCTGGGCCTTTGCAGCGCAGCTTCCACACCCCACATGGTTAGCGGCCCGGATCCGATCACCAGGCAGAGTCGGCCGGTCCGTTTAATTTCCCTGATATGGCTCCACCTGGACACCAGCACATCTGGTACGCATCCGGATGCAGCGGAGGTAAGTCTGGTGGCCAGATGGCAGTCGATGCGGGAAATAACTAGTGGATAAACTGGGTGATCGGCGGAGCAAGATTAGATCATGTCCGTCATCTTGCATGTGCAAGCCACGCCCCCATAAGCCTCTACGCTGATGATGTGATAGTGACATTGGAAGACCCGCTAAAGGCACTACCGGCCTTCCTAGAAGAACTGGGGAAGCTTGGAGAAGCCGAGGGCTTATGCATTATTCTTCAGAAACTACAAGCGCTTAACCTTTAGATTCAGACTGAGATGCTTACCCAACTAACTACCAGGTACCCATTTCGATGGACGGACAGCTCTATATCATACTCAAAATGACCATGCTGCCACAAGCACTTTATCTGTTCCAAACCCTACCATTAGCACCCCAGTAGGCATATTTCAAGCCTTGCAGAGAGAAGCTAATCACTTTGTGTGGGAGGGTAGGAGGTCATGTATGAGTCATGGCCAGGCCTATCAAAGGGGCAGGGAGTGGGGTCTGGGGATCCCTAACTTTCGCACTACTACCAAGCAGCCCAGTTTCGCTCTTTAATGGAATTTAGTCGCTTCGAAACAGAGACGCATTGGTGCTCTATAGATTGAGCGCTTGTGGGCGACCACCTCTGGAAAATCCCCTTCTTGCATAGACACCAGAGGGCTTGGGGTTTACATTTATCTACCATAACTAGATCCACTCTTGGTGTCTGGGACCAGGTAGTTGTCCGAAGTGGACTGACCTTCCCATTGCTGCTGATACCCATACTTGGCAAACCAGAGTTTACCCCAGGGTCCACCGCTCTACGTTTGTAGCTTGGCAGGTGGCTACATGTTTGATGCAGATAGGCCCCTCTCTTTTGAGCAACTCAAGACAGATTATGGGTTAGCAGGACTGGAACGACTTTGATATATGCAAATCAGGCACTGGGTCACAAACCCAGACATGCGACACAGCGTTCAACAGGCGCTCACTCCCTTTGAAAGGAGGCTGCTTGCTAAAGACATGGACCAATGCCTCATCACTGAACTATACCCTGTCTTACAGCACACACCTGCCAAGGCCTAAAATGTCGGGGCAGACACACTGGGAGCAAGAACTAGGGTCACCCCTAACACACAAGGAGTGGGAAGAGATATAATATAGGACGAGGCACACCGCGTGCAACGCTGCAAGAGTAGAGACAGCTATCAAGATCGCAACCTATTGGTATCTAACCCCGGTCCGCCGGCCAGGGGCAATAGCAGCCATAGGTCAGAGTGTTGGAGGTGATGCTGGGTCCACGGGACACTGCTTCACCTTCTATGGGAATGTCCGAAGCTCAAGCACTACTGGGGGCGGTTTTAGATGACATAGATAAACACCTTGATACACAGCTGCCTCGCTTACATAACCCTGGGTCTCCCAAACCCGCCGACTTTCCCACTCAACAGGGTGACATATTGGCCTTGCACTGGGAGCATCTCTTCAGGCCATTCTATCTCAGTTGGGTAAAGAGAAGCTTCCTACACACAAGGCTTGGCGACATTAGATGTGGCGCATATTAGGCATGGAACGCTGGACGCTAGCACTAACCACTTACTCAGACACCTATTGGGATCTCTGGAAGCCGTATATTAAACTGCTATTTGCCAATTTCTATGACTCAGCGTGTCCCAGATACCTACATATTCTGCGCTTGCCTGAACAGGCTGACACGGCACGACAGCAGGGAGGGGCACCCGGAAAGGAGAAAGAGCTGCATCACTCAGTGTAGCTACAATATAGTAGAGTGAGTATAAATGGAGAAGAGTGAGGGAAGTGGGGTATGTTTGATTGTGTTGATTATTGTTCATTAGTACTGCATGATAGGGGAGTGCTAAGCAAGCCCCTCTGTTATGTGTTGGACTGTGTTCTTAAAAGCAAAAAAATACATTTGAACTATAAAAACATACCAAGTGTGCTTCAATGCTGCTGTTCTTCTCTTATAATGCTTTATATTTCTTACCAAATTATGTATTACCCTACTTCAAAACATTCTTCTTCTAATTTGTTAGATTATTTCTGCCTTGCTGTCAGATGAGCTGTTTTCTTAAGACGTTTTCCACTTTGAACATGACTTACTCCTTTTTGTTTCTCAATTGTTGTTAAGGCTCCCTTCTTATTGACATCATTTTTCATTTTTCTAAATGTTTTAAGAAACTCATTAGTTCTCTTACCAGCAGTTGTTTTTTCCCCCACTACGTTCTGTCCATCACCTTCTTTTTGTTCTCAGTTTTTTGCAGGCAGTAGTGTTTCTTTTGCATTTTTCTTCTCTGTTCCTTTCTTGCCTTTGTACATTTTTCTCCTTCAACACAAGTAGATATCTGAAAACCCAGTGCAGTACTCATTTAAGTTTATATTATAGACTATTAAATTGCATACCTTAAACAACTAAATGCCTACATAGTTTATTCTCTCAATGTTTAATTCAATTCCAGAGGAATTAAATGCAACACCTCTACTCTCTCTCCAACTACATGTGTTACTTCTGTGCACATAGCACCCTGCCTTATGGGCTACTGATGGCCTACCCTAGGAGTCACTTATATGTAGAAAAAGAGGAGTTTAAGCCTTGGCAAAGGGGTGTTAAATGCCACGTCGACCCAGCAAAAAAACTGTATAGGTAGATTCTGCAGTAGCAGGCCCCAGATATGTTTAAATGAATACCTCTCTGGATGGGTGATTAGGAGTATCAGTACTTGAATATATATCTGAGTGAGTGTATCAGTCCCTCTGTGAGCGTGTCACTGTATATGTAAGTAACTATGTCAGCATATGACTGGCTGTCTTTGTAACTCTATGGATCTCCACATGTGTATGTAAGTGGCTGTATGGATTGCTTACTGGCTGTGCTAGTAAGTATTGGGGTATGTAACTATGTGTGCAACTGGCTCTGTTACTGTTGAATACATAAGTGCTGAGTGGGTCAATGTGTAAGTGCCTCTGTTGCTGTCTGATTGGGTATGTGGGGTGATGTATGCTTTTGTAAATAGGTATGTGATTCACTGAATGGGTGGGATACTGGATGTATAACTGGGCATATGGGTCTGTAAGTGTGCCTGTAACTCACTAAAACTTCAAAGTACATGTTTTACCTTTTAAGCACAGTGGGGCAGATTTACAAGCCCCTTGCGAGACTTTTGCGCTGCAGTTGCATCACTTTTTTGACACAACAGCGGCGCAAACAATGCGGCCTATTTACAACGTTACGCATCTAGGGAGATCCGTCACGTTGTAAAGCCCTGCATCACATTATACCTGCGTCATGTATAATGTATGCAGGGTGGGCGTTCCCACGCAGGAAGGCCTCATAAAAGTGACTCAGTGAAATCTACAAGATTGGTCACTTCTAGGACGCCACTGCGTCAAAACCTTACGCCTGCTTGAAGCAGGCGTAAGGAGTGACGCAGTGTAGTAGGAATAGGCCTCAAAAAGCATTGCTGGAGTTGCGTCGTGCTTGCGACACGACTCCAGCAATGCGTGACTTTTGCCCCAACAGATGCGTCAGAATTTCTGACGCATCTGTCAATCCTTGCGCCATCGCATCCATGGTAGCGCAAGGGTTTCTCAGTGTGGCGCAGGGAAAGTGACGCATCTCTACAGATGCGTCACTTTCTTGTAAATCTGCCCCTTAGTACCCTGCCCTATGGTCTACCTACAGCCTACCTTAGGAGTGACTTATATGTAGTAGAAGGGGAGTATAAGGCTTGGCAAGGGGTTTTAAATTCCAAGGTGGCCTGCAGTAAAACTGCACACACAGGCTCTGCAGTAGCAAGCTCAACATAGGTTTAAAGGGCTACTTGTGTGGGTGGGTGACTTGGTAGTGTCAGTTCTTCAGTACAGATCTGAGTGAGTGTATCAGTCCCTGTATGGGCGTGTCATTGCACGTGTAAGCAACTATGTCAGCATACGGCTGGCAGTCTTTGTAACTCTATGGGTCTATAATTGTGTTTGTAAGTGGTTGTATGGATTGCTTACTTGCTGTGTTAGTGAGTATTGGTTATCTAACTGTGTGTACAACTGGCTCTCTGGACACATAAGTGCTGAGTGTGTGTGTGAGTCAATGTGTAAGTGTTTCTGTCGCTGTCTGACTGGGTGTGTGAGTAGTTCTATGCTTTTGTAAATAGGTATTTCAGTCTCTTAATACAAACTAACTGTCAAGGCACGTAACTATATTTGTTACTGACCGTTTCATTGTCCCATGGGTATGTTACTGACTGTGTACTTGCATATATCAGTTCCTGTACAAATGGGTGACTACTTGAGTCAGCACTTGACTACATATATAACTGGGTATATCAGTGTCTCTTTGGGTATATGTCTGGATATGTAAGTAACCTTCACACTTTCTTTCATTTAACACACACTCATAACTAAGTATATACTTATACTTTGTAAATGTGCAACATTATTAACATACCTGTGAAATCTCTTGGCTGTCCTCCCATTTTTAATGCAGTATTATTTGCAATCTCTTATCAGGCAAAATGTCAAGTCTAAAGTACTAGAATGGTAGACCACTTTTTGTACAAAAGAACCAATAATGGCAACGTTTCCCACTGCGCCTTCAGTGATACTGATGTACTTAACAAATCATAACCTTCCTTTCATTTTTTTGTTATTCCAGCTCTCTCTCAATGGTCAGTTTTTTTTAAAAACCTTAATTAGTCCCCTGTTAAGAAGCCCAATATGGTAGTGATTGTGTGCAGATTTGTGAATCCATCGCAATGCTCAGCTCAGCCCCTCATTTATCTTTGCTACGGATTCACAAATCTATATGGTAGCCTGTAAAAGCATTTAACATTGGACTGTTAATACTTTGCATCTACATTTTACCTTGCAAGATAGTACTGAATAAGAAAATAAACACACCATAATAAGCAATGTGTCTAAACCACTCTCCTTCTAACCTTTACAGCACAGTCTGTTTAGAACTCTTCCCCATGCACTGTTTTAGCTCAGTATCCATAGCAACCCCCTTTGGAACACTTTCTTGTGCCAGTAGGTCAAGAGTTCACAACACTGTCTCTGAACAGCATACTAGCTTCAAATTCAACTGAAGCAGGTGTGGTTGACTGTTCGGAAATATAAGCATATCCAAAATAGCATAACATGTTTTAAATTATTCCAGAGTCAATCACAGATCTATTTATGTTCTGCTGAAAATCACTACCTAATTTTAGCTGCCTGCATATTTACACCATCCAATGAAATATGTTCTTTTTTAAATGAGGTGCTGCTGTCCATTAAAACTGCCTTTCATTTTGAAAACCGTCCCATTCACCTCCAGCCATCTTCTGCGTGCTACTCCTCCTTGCCTTCAAAATGATTAGAGTGTGGATTGTGGGTCACAGCTATTTGTTCTGGGCCAGAGAGTGTGCTAGAAAGAGTGGCATTAACAGAAACTTGGGTTTGTCTATTGTGGACATTACTTGGGTTGGCCAGACAGAGTTAAAGTGGCATTAATTGCTTACTTTTGTTGAAAACATTGCGGATTGCCAACATTCGGACATGATTGTGCACAGTGGTAGCAATGACCTAGGCACACTTCCTAGGGTAGGATTAGAAATTCTATTGAAGGATGCCTTTGGTCAATTATTGGCACTTTTCCCTCACACTGCCTTTGTCGTGTAGTTCCTACAAATCCACATAGGTGCGTTTAGACAACATAAACTAAGGGATTGATGTCCAGACTGATTCCAGACACCCCCAAAGAATATGTTAGTCTGTTAGTCCAGCTAGCTCATAGTGCCACTATGAATCCCTCTTACCAAGGAGCGAATAGCTTCTGGCAACTATCAAACATGACAACTCTGACCCCTCAGGGATTCTGGAAACAGTACAGTACCTTTCGCTCAGTCACTCATGCTCACTTTGTCTCAGAGAGATACACAGAATAAACGGTGGGGATGTTTTCAATAAGTATTTATTGAACCAGCGTCCTTCTAGCATAAAATACGTGTGCTGCAACGACCATGAGACAGAAACAGATATATAGGGTTATGAGCACCAATAGAGTAAAGAAAAGGTAGAATTCTACCATAGTGCTAAAACAATGAATATATACAGCCATATAAATACATGACAGTGATAATGTGTACTTCTACGATGCAACCCTAACTAGATGTACCTAAGTATACCTAGCATGTATGTAGGTGTATAGCCAAGAATCCCCTTAGGATAAAGCTAACCCCATTATCTGATGTGGGAGAGCGAAGAACCCTATCTTGGTCTCAAGAAGGACACCCTGCAAGGGATGTCATACCACTGCATGCTGGAGTGTCTGCATTAAGGAACCTCTGCGTCTCATGTCAGCATGTGAACATGGAAGCCTTTTTCTCCTCGGGTTTGCCCAGCGAAGATGTAGTGCTCATATACCCGAAAGGTACCCTGAGGGGTTCTATCTAGAAGTGTACTATGGGCATGTCGGGCAAGGATGACGATAGAGATAACCCTTATACAGAGTTTTTATGCAGAACATGGTAATCCTGATGTGCTACTGAGAATCCTCATGCATAATACATGAGGCTAGTTTTTCGGAGAAAACCACACAACAGTCATGTAGCAAATAACTAGGTAAAAGGTCAGCACCAGACCCGTTATGTGGAACAATGGGAATACGGATGTAGGTAAAAGGTTGTGTAACTACCTAGGCCTATGTTGGGGTACATTGGGGTTGATTACACCGACTCCTCATCCGACTGGATGACATAATATTAAATGCTAAAATGTGTTTGTGTATAAATACATTGCTAAAATATAAGTATAAAAACATCTAAAAACTTGGTAAATGTTAAAAAAGGTATATCCGCAAAAAAACTCCATAAGCCCTCTAAAAAGGTCAATAGACTGAAAGACCGACTGAGCATGCCGAAAGCCATAATACTCAGTGAGAGAAGAATTAAAAAAAAAAAAAAAAAATGATGTTTTCGAATTCCAATTTAGGTTGTTTTTGAAAAAGGCTGAATTGTTCCCAGCACACGGAAAGCCAAATGTTTATGTGTCCTGTGTGGGATACGCAACATTACTGTTGCCTGCCTTCGCAGGCGATGGTCCCTGTAACACCTCTTGGATCAGGTTAATGGAGCAAAGGTGATCTTCTCCGGCTCTCACAGCTGTTGCTGAGAAAGCACTTGATGCTTGTAAGCCTGATACAGAGCCGGTGTCCATTCCAACAGGAGCTGAAGCAATCCTGATGACGGCTCTAAGAATGCCGTCATCAGGATTGGAATACTCTGAGGACACTGCACTACATGGGCCTTTAACTGGTCCAGCAGTACATCCACATCCAGAGGCGTAACCCATGGAAGTGTTAGACAGATGTCCAACACGCATTCATGTCTGCTGAATAAGCAGCGGACTACAGGCAAAATGCAGTCTACCCAGACTGATCTGAATGATAGAAACCAATGCACGCTTAGCTCTCGAAGCCGAGGTGTGCCCAGAAAGGAGTACAATGCGTTCACGGCAACGTCGCTCCAAGAGTGCTTTTTCCATCTCCTTGGAATTGCGTAGCAGAAAAATTAAAACCAGGATACCCACTACCAGTAGCAGGATCAGCGGAAGCCCTCCAAAAATGCTTCCAAATACGGAGTGTATTAAAGAGGGAAAAACTCTGAAAACAGTCTGAAAGGTGCTTAATAGCCCAGAACCTATGGTCTTAAATAGGTGAACTATCCCACTCGTACATACATGTTAAAGATACGATGTACCATTTCTCTGAAATGGAACAGGAAGTTAGTTCAGACTAGAGCCTGTATCTCAGCTGAAGACCTTGCAACCTGGAGATCAAAAGTCTCTTGAGCTGAGGTTAACGCCACCTCCTTCTGTAAATGTATGGCTTCCAGTCTGCTGAGAGAATCAAACCGTATAAGGGAAACATTCAATGAAGGCCATAGCTACATCTCCCTGACTGTGTGGGTCGTTGGAAACAATACTTGCATACAACCAGTAACCCTGGAACTTTCTGTGACCAGATATGCGATGCCCGGCAGCATCCCACAACAACCTTGATCATTCAACATCAAATAACTCCCATTTGAGAGTAGTTTGAACAACGGATGAATCACGGCAGCTGGAGATCCTTTCAAATGACAAGATAGGTTTGCAACCGAAGCGTTGCAAGCTCCGTGAAGCATAATATCCTGACAAATTAGAGACCCACTTAATGAATTCTCGCAGTCCGAACCGCTGAGAAAAACTTCAGTGTCTCTATTCCTGCCCCGAAATCTGCATGGTAAGTCCCAAGATTCATGGCTGTATTCCTTCCCTAACGCTTCATACCTGCCTACTTGGTGGTATTCTAGGCAATATTGAAATTGGAATGTTGTTACAGGCAATGTTATATGGCCATGAATTAGTCGTTCTGTGGATGGTGACTCAGCCAAGGTGAAAGGTAATTGGTCCAATTTTTCAATGTGCAGCATTGTATATTTCACATCTCTCTGTGCCATTGTTGTCTGCCTGGTTGTTACATTATAGGCCGAAAACAGAAACGTACTGTTAATATATCGCCAGGACATGTGACCAGAATGCAATGATTGTAGCGCCCAGCTTAGTAACAGAATGGACCGTAACTGTGACTGCCCATGTTGTAGGATGGACAGATCCTGTTCCATTATATCTATAGCAGACGTCACAAGGTTGCCCAGTGAATAAATCCTGGATGTTAGCATGGTCATGCCATTATGGACGTCTGCAAGAGCCTTTTCTAGCTTAACTCAAACAATTTCACGCAACCTCTCCGCAGCTTCCTGTTTAGAGATTTTCCAAACTTTGTTGTAAATAGTGTATAAGAAGTGTTTATGACTTGGCTTCTGGGGACCTAGCAAAAAATCCCTTAAATCCATGTCATCTGAGAGTAAGGACAAGTGTTGTTTCACCTGGGGCAGTGTTGAGGTTTTTAGCCAATCTAGGCATAACTTCCCAACACTGTAGGATGTAACCACCCCCGGATGATCTTGTTGTACATAGCGTTGGTCAGGCCCATGGATACTAAACCCTTTGGTGGTACCCTTGAATCTTGACTGACACCCATTTGTTTCTATAGGCCAAACTAACCATCCCTTCCGATTGGGATCTGAGAAATGTTATGAATCTTCATGTACAATGTCATTAAGTGTCTTCTCACTACGTGATGTATAAATCTGCCACCCCTCAAAGTGTGTAGGTGAGGGAATCCAAGGTGTGGTCAAGTCCTTAATCTTGCGAGCCCAAGACAGGATGTCTGTTGCACGCTATCGTTCAGGAAGATAATTTGCTGTGATTTGAGGAATGCTCTAAATAATGCCTCAGTTCCCTGAACCTGCCAATCTTTAGTCCCCCAAACAGATTTTGTGTCTATGGTGTCCCTCCAAAAGTCGAAACCTTGTAAAGACAACTGGGAAATAAAAGAAGCAGAGTATATCTGTTTTGTGTTGGTGTTGGTGAGCATAATTTTCTTTGCAGATGTAGGTGCAGCCTTATAATAATATAAGGTCCGGTCTGAAGTGTTGAACCCAGAAACATATGCAGATTGTTGAGCAAATGTTTGTGAACTACCTTTTGGTGGTGCAGGGCAATATTCCCATTGATGGTAAGCAAAAACATTATGTGGAATACTTGTTTTGTGCAAGAAATGATGACCATAATGTTGGTAACAATACATGGTGTCAAAATCAGATGTATCATCATACAATTCATTTTTTGAAAAAGCAGCACATTGTTCTAAATCAGACAGCATGCTATCCACAGATTCAAAGTCTCAATCATCAGAGAATGTACTGGAGGTAATGATATCATTCAAAGAAATGTTAAATACCTGTGGTATTGTCAAAAGTTCAGTGGGACCAAATACATCATATGAAACCCTATCCCAAACTAGTCCTCTAGGAATCAGAACTGCTGTAATGTTAACAAAGGACTGGTCTCTTCTTTCACAATGAGATGACATATGTGGTTTTCAGGACCAAGTTCACATGTTGTACTGCGGAGCATTCTGGGAGATAATGTCTATTCAGAAGTAGGAAAAAGACAGCCACTACCCCTATCCAGAGGACTAGGAACAGTAGACCGATTGCAATCCATAGCTGTAGCCAGGGAGAAACAAAGTAAGTCTTTTTCAGTCAAAGGTAGATGTTATACATTTTTTCTTTGCGGGAAACAGAAGCTGGTGGTGACTCAGGTTCACTCGGATCCAGTGAGAAGGTGTCAAAATTGATGAAGTAGCCAGACGCTGTTCGATCTATCTTTGGTAGCTCAGCAGGTTTTGTTGAAAATGATGTGCTCATTTTGGGAGATATTCACATAGATGTCTGTATTAGACCGAATTGAGATCTGTGTCTCATTTGTGCTTAGTTGTTGTTCAATTTCAATAGGCACGAGTTCCGTTCCACTGTTGGTAACTCCTTCACTTCTTAGAGTTGAATCTTCAAACATTATTAATCTTTATGTCTGAACTTCTTGTATGGTAGTGAGAGGAGATCAGCGGCTACCCAGGAGCCCATGTGGCCTGCTATTCAGTATCGGCAACATAGTGTGGTTTGATCAGATCAATGGATTCAAATCTCTTTTCTTTCTTTCTGGCAAGAGGCGGTAGATGTACTGTTCTTGTTCCTTCAACAGCCAGGACAGGTACAGGCTTTCTGTAAGATGGCCCAAACTCTTTTTTGTCCACGATCAATTCTTTGACCAGATCCCCAATCTTTGGGACCCAGGCAGGTCTTGCCAAGACTGCTTTAACTTCCCCAGTGGCGGTGCGTTTTACTTGGATGTTGCTTTGTAGTGCCCTGAATTCATTGAGTTCCTGTAAAACAGCCAAACGATCATTGAGGTCAAAAGCTTTTTCATCCTCCACTGTGCTGCCACAATCGAGGTCGGGTACCCATATTCTCGTCCCAAACAGGACCTTGTATGGACTACAGCCTCCTAGGGAACTTCTTGGCATGCTATTTAGTGCCCTCTGGACCCCATATAGGTGATTGACGCAACTGCCACCCGAGCCCAATTCCCTCACTGTTAAGGATTGCTTTAAGTCCCGGTTTTTCCTTTTGACAATCGAATTACCCTCAGGATGATACAGAGAGGAGTACTGCAATGCCACACCCAAATTTCCCATGGCTCCCTTGTAAGCCCAAGAGCTGAATGCGGGGCCATGGTCAGAGTGTAATGTGCAAATTGCATATGTCCCTATGAAGACTCACAAATCATCTATAACAGTTTGGGCGTCAGCCGAGCGCTGCGGCAAAATCCACAGGAATCTAGAGCATGAATCCACTGCCACCAAGATGTACTTGTAAGCCCACTCAGATTGTAAGGGGCCGCAGTGGTCCAAGTAGACACATGAGAGAGGTCTGTCTGAAATCAGTAGTGTTGTTTGTGGTGGTCCTGCTACGGTGGAACCCTTTACCTGCTGGCAGATGTCACAAATGCTTTTGTCTGTTTGGTAAGAACTGGCCACCAATAATATTGTTTCAGTAATTAAACCGTCGCACTAATACCTGCGTGTGCTGAACCCAGACCCTTGTGTGCAGCTAGTATTAAATCTAATCTGCGATCCATGTTTGGTATTACTCTATCCTCCACTCCTGGAATTTGAGCATATGGAATAATTTGTGCATCTAACTTGTATGAGTACTTGAATGAAAACCTTTAGGCAACGCTGTGCTGCTTTTGCGTGAAGCGTTGACAGCTACCATTATCTGTCCGTCTACTCTCGTGCGTGAATGAGTGATTGCAGCTACGGTAGCAGTTTGCACTGTCACCTTAGCGGCTTCATCAGCCAATGAATTCCCTTCAACGTGAACACGTTGATGACTCAGCGTATGGATTACGTGAACCCACGGCAAGCTTTTATTTCAGCTCTGTCACTTGTTCCCATAGCATTTTATGCTTTATTGTGCAACCGTTTGAATCTTTGAATCAATGTTAGCCCCAGTAGTGAAGATATTCATTATATGACTGGACACAGTAAAAGGAATGGCACACTATAAGCGTGGGGAATTCTAGATCCGTATTTTTTAGTGCCAGTACTAGAGCTTTTAGTTCTACCAGCTGAGCCATGCAATCTCCTAGAGACTGTGTCTGCGTATTGCTAGGACGGAACTTGCCGTCCCGCATATGACCCTTTACAATCGCACATGCTGCGCTGTATTGTTGTTTACTTCCTATGAGTGGCTGAGCTGAACCATCAGTGTAAATTATATATTCATACTGATCTAGAGGCATTATTTCATTCAAGAGAGGATATTCTTGTTCATACTGCAGAAATGCTTGTGTTTTTAATGTAGGATCAAATTTGTAGTCTACATCTGTTGCAGTGAGAGAATTAGCCTATTGTATCAATCGTGGATGTAATGCTTTAGCGTTAGGAATGCTTGCTTTTGTACCAGCCTCTAAGGTTGGTACCCGAGTCACGACAATAATATGTTTCCCCTGAGCCAGTGCTCTTTCCCCACAACAGCAGTCTGTACTGATGTCAATATTTTTTAAGTTGATGCAAAACGTATTTCACCGTTTGTGTACAAATGTGATTTGTATGCAATGGGTACTGTTCCGCTTCATTGAAGGTGAGGTAAGTGTACCCTGATAGACCTGCTATTACATGGATCACCAAATTCGTAGTGTTTACATGTGTGTGTCAGTGATTGGAAGCTATCATGTCAGCTTGTAGGGAATGAAGTATCACTGTATGTTACTGTGTCCAATGTTGAACTTTGAAATTAGGTCTAATTAAGTCATAGAAAGGTTTTACTCTTCTGTGTAATCCAAAATGTATATTCTGCCAACATTTAGGAATCCTAAAATGGACTGTAAGCTTTTCAGAGTCTTAGGAGGTTGGAGCAGGGCACACTTAGGAGGTTGGAACAGTGCACACTTTTCTAAAACGTTTGCTGCCAGGCTTTTCCCTTCACTTGAAAGCTCATATCCCAAAAATAGGACATTGAGATGGGCATTTTTAGATTTTTTAAAGTTAAATTTGTAGCCTTCAGAGGCAAACCCCAAAATTATGTTATTCACCCTGGCCAAATGATCTAATAATTCATCGTCCATCAGATGAATATCAACTACATAGGACAATGCCTCCTTATCAATATTTTGAAGTAACTCTGATAGTTTGCTGAGAACAGCCCAAGGCTATTCTTATACCCTTGGGGCAGTCAACAGAATTGACGCTGGGAGCCGAGGGCTAAAAATGCTGTCAAATATCTGCTCTCAGGCGCTATATTTTGGCAAAAAAATCCATTTGAGACATTTAGTGTTGTGTTATATTTTTTCCGCTTTATGCTGTTCTTAAATGTGGCACTGTGCGCATTTTGTACTGCAAATGTTTTCGTGCATGTGTTCAGATGCCTGTAGTCAAAAACTAGACAATATGAATTGTCGTATTTCATCACGGTAAACAAAGGATTATTCATGGATTTTTCAGTTACACCTTGGTATTCATGTTGATCTAAGTTCTCCCTGACTTGCTTTTTTGCGTCACAATTTATTGGGTACTGTCTCTGTAGAGTTGGAGTATTTTTTACTGGGATTTCAAGGTTAGGTGACTCAGCATCCCACCCTACATGATTGCGGTATAATGCAGGAGCTAACACTACCGTTCACTCCTGCATGTATGAATGTTTTAGTGATTCCAGAACGAGGTTGGAGAAGGCTGGTAAAATTACTGTTTCTCCTTTTGGGCAATCCATGATGAATTCAAGAGGCCAATATTTTTCGGCCAAAAGGATGTCATATCCAAAACTCAGGATCTCCCAAAAGAGACCTTTAACTTTCCTGGGTTTGTCCCCCTCCATTTGGAGTGTTATTTCATATATCAGGTGTAGGACACTTACCCTAGTATCAGGTGTCTCCACCGTGATATGTTCACTCAGCTCCGCTGTCACTAGAAATTCCATCAGGTTCTGGTGAGCTATTGTTACTTCTGCTGCACTGTCTAGCATCATCAGAGCCCATTCCCCGTTCAGAAGTTGAGTCCTCAGCAGCCTTGGCATTTGTTATCTTAAGGCCTGCTACTTTCTTCTTTTCAAATTAAGGTTTTGATTTTGGTTTATCTTAATTTTTGATATCATCGTCTTAAGTACAATGTGTATCCCTGGACTTTGTTTGCTCTTCTGATCTGTGTTCTGACCGTCCTTCCCTCTCAGAGTTTTTTGATGAACCTTGAAAGGAGCGAGAGGAACATGTATCAGTATCTTAATAACTGTCAGGTTTTTTAATGTATCAGGATTTCTAAGGTCATACCTCTTTTCGGAGGGCTCCTGTCGAGGAGACCCACCCCTTGATTGTGGTCTATTCTGTTCACTGTTTTGTTGTTTATTATCCCATTTCTTTTTTGAAGAATCGGGTACTTGCTTTGTGTTAACCTTTTCAGGAATACCCATTACTTGTGGTTTTATAGCTCTGGCTCCCAAATTATCACTCCCTAATTCAGTGTATGTATCTTCGATAATTTTTGGTAATTCTTGCTCCCGTTATGCAGTAGTGCATTCCCTCAGGCGTTGATGTATAGCCACCGCTGTTGCCTCCCCTTTTATGTTTGCTAACATAATTGTAGATACCTGGGAAAAATTGCCTAATAATTTCATCCCCAACTTCAGAGCAGGTTCTGCTCCGTACTCATTCTGTATTTGTCTTTATACTTCTAGTATCACTGCTATTGAAGGAATACCATGATTTCTGGTATAGATGGCAGCGAAAACTGACCCCAAGTGGTACAATCCTCTATCGGGGAGCTATCCCCATTGGCAAGCATATTGTCAGTATTCTGTGTTTTTCTTGTGGGCCGGTGTGTGGAAACACTGCCTCTAATTGTGCTATTTTCTGTTCTATCCAGAACAGCAGTTGCTCACATTTAGTGGGCATTCTTCCTATAACAGCGTGAGTGTTTGTGGGGTAATTTAAGTTGCAGTTCCTTGTGTTGACCTAATGGGGTAATTTTAGTCAGTTGAAGTGTGACTGTTCTCATAACAAACTGTGTCATATTTTTGTATAGCTTTATTATTTCTTTGCGAAGTGGACGTAAGTCTGCAATTGGTAATGTGTCAACGTCTGGATGCGGTGTGTAAGCCGCTAGGACCAGCCAAGTCGGTCCGTCTCTGCCAAGTGGACCGAGTCTTACTTTGTCTGTGGTGTGTGGGAGGGCACCTTTAAACCAGTTTATATGTTCCTGGTAACTGAGCGGAACTTCAATGTCCTTATATGGACAATATTCTTCCTGCGTTTCATCCGGGGTTAAATTCCCACCTGCAGATGTGTGTGCATCTGCAGGTGGGAATTTAACCCACGAATAGAATACCTCCGTCCTGAATGACTCATGTGCCTCAATCACAAATGTTATAGTCCCACCTAATGCTGAGACTCCAAACTCTGCTAGTTTTAAAGCAGGTGCATTTATGACATTTTCTGAAATCTTTATAGCATCTTCCTGCTCCCCACCCCCCTCTGCATTCGCATGTAATGCTGGTGCATCGTTCTCATAGACAGACATTGTTGAAAGATTTTCAAATTAAAGGAGATAAGTTTTTATGCACAATTTAGGGATCTACAATCCTTCAAGCTTGAATAAACCTTCAGCCAATACATAGGATATGCCTACTCAGCTGTGGTGGATTTTCCCCTTCCCACTGCAGACGTCTCTGTGGGTATATGTGAGTAGGGGTCTCTGAGAAAAGCACGATTGAACTACTCAGATTTGACCATTAAATAAGAACCAAACAAACGTTGGAGGCACCATGTCGTGTAGTTCCTACAAATCTATATAGGACAACATAAACTAAGGGATTGGTGTCCAGACTGATTCCAGACATCCCCAGAGGATTCGTTAGTCTGTTAGTCCATCTAGCTCATAGTGCCACTATGAGCCCCTCTTACCAAGGAGTGAATAGCTTCTGGCAACTATCGAACATGACAACCCTGACCCCTCAGGGATTTTGGAAACAGTACAGTACCTTTTGCTCAGTCACTCATGCTCACTTTGTCTCAGAGAGATACACAGAATAAACGGTGGGGACATTTTCAATAAGTATTTATTGAACCAGCATCATTTTAGTACAAAAAATACGTGTGCTGCAACGACCATGAGACAGAAACAGATATATATGGTTATGAGCACCAATAGAGTAAAGAAAAGGTAACATTCTACCATAGTGCTAAAACGATGAATATATGCAGGCATATAAATACATGACAGTGATAATGCGTACTCCTACGATGCAACCCTAACTACATGTAACTAAGTGTACCTAGCATGTACGTGGGTGTATAATCAACAATCCCCTTAGTATAAAGCCAACCCCGTTACCTGATGTGGCAGAGCGAAGGACCCCGTCTTGGTCTCAAGAAGGACACCCTGCAAGGGATGTCAGAACACTGCATGCTGGAGTGTCTGCGTGCAGAAACCTCAGCGTCTTGCGTCAGCGTGTCAGCATGGAAGTCTTTTTCTGCTCTGGTTTGCCCAGCGAAGATGTAGTGCTTATATACCCGAAAGATACCCTCAGGGGTTCTATCTAGAAGTGTACTATGGTCATGTCAGGCAAGGATGATGCTAGAGATGACCTTTATACAGAGTTATTATGCAGAAGGTGAGAATCCTGCTGTGATACTGAGAATCCTCATGCATAATACATGAGGCTAGTTTTTTTAGGAAAATCACCCGACAGTCATGTAGCACCTAACTAGGTAAAAGGTCAGCGCCAGACCCGTTATGTAGAACAATGGTAGGACAGATGTTATTAAAAGGTCATGTAACTACTTAGGCCTATATTGAGGTACATTGGGGTTCATAACACCTTGCTATTCTCTAACATTTGCCAAAGGCAGACATGGAAGTGGTCAAATGAATTCTGTCAATAAAACTGTGTCTGCATTCCTCAGAGACCATCACACTGGCTCTGAAATACCACAACAATTTATGCTTTGACATGGACGCTATCTATAGAAGTGATGGAGTTCATTTCACAGAGAAAGGCAATAGGGTGTTCCTCAACAATTTGGAAGACAGCATCCTGTTTTATGAGTAATTATCGTCTACACAAAATAAAAATAAATAGTCTTCTCAGAGCAACCCCTTTTCCCAAACACTGGTTCACTTTCTTTTTAAATCCTTTTTAAATATTTTGTATTCAAATTTGTGAATCCATCACAAATCCACAAAACAAAGGCACACATTAAATACAAAGAAGTACATTTAGGATTCACAACTTTGTGAGTGACTCAATGTTTGTGTCAATAGCTGTGTGACTGGGCGTGTGAGTGTCCAAATGTGCCTGTCAGTGGGTGTGTGAATAAGTGGGTCTATGAGTGGGTGCATGAGTGTCTTACTGTGTTTGTGAGCCGATGTGACAGTGTCTGAGTGGGTCTATGAGTGGGTGTGAAAGTGTCTGAGTGGCCCTGTGAGTAGGTGCATGAGTGTCTGAGTAGATCTGTGAGTGGATGCATAAGTGTCTGAGTGGGTGTGTGACTAGATGTAAGAGTGTCTGAGTAGGTCTCTGAGTGGGTACATTAGTGTCTCAGTGCCTCTGTGAGTGGGTATGAGAGTGCCTGAGTGGGTCTACCAGTGGGTTTATAAGTGTCTGAGTGAGTTTGTGAGTGGTTGCATCAGTGTCTGACTGGGTATCTGAGTGAACATGTGAGTGTCTGAATGAGGTTGTAAGTAGGTGAATGAATGTTTGAGTGGGTCTCTGAGTGGGTGTCACAGTGTCTCGGTGGGTCTGGGAATATATGCATGAAAGTTTGAGTGGCTATTTGAGTGGCTGTGTGACTGTCTGAGTAAGTTTGAAGTCACTGTAGGAGAGTCTGAGTGGGTCTGTGAGCAGATGTATCAGTGTCTAAGTTGGTTTGAGTGTGGGTGTGTGAGCATCTCTGTGGGTCTGTGAGTGAGTGTATGATTGTCTGAGTGGGTTTGTGAGCAGGTGTGTGAGTGTTTCAGTGCGTCTAGTGTCTGAGTTGGTCTCTGAGTGTGTGCCTGAGTGGGTCTCTAAGTGTGTGTGAGAGTGTATGAGTGGATCTCTGAGTGGATGCATGAGTGTCTGAGTGGGTCTGCCAGTGGGTTTGTGCCTGCATGGGTCTGTGAGTAGGTGCAAGAGTGTCTGAGTGGGTCTGTGAGAGGACACATAAGAGTCTAAGTGTAACTATTAGTGGGTGTGAGAGGGTCTAAGTGAGTCTACCAGTAGATGTGAGACTTTCTGAGAGGGTCTGTGAGTGGGTGTAAGTGTGTTTGAGTGGGTCTGTGAATGGGTGGGTCAGTGTCTGAGTGGGTCTGTGAGTGGGTGTGTGAATGTCTGAGTGGGTTGGTGAGTGGGTGTGCGAGTGTCTGACTCTGTCTCTGATTGGGTACATATGAGTCTGAGTGGGTATGTGAGTGGATGTGACAGTGTCTGAGTGGGTCTTTGACTGAGTGTGTGAGTGCCTGAGGGGGTCAGTGAGTGGGTGTGACAGTGCCTGCGTGTATGTGTGTGGGTGTATGGGTGTCTGGGTGGGTGTGTGATAGAGTGTGTGTGTGTATTTTTAAAATAAAATTCAGCTGAATTTGTGAACTTACCATCGTGATACATGAGGCCCCTGCTGAGCATCGGGGCAGATTCGTGAACCCTCACACGTGGAGAAAAAAATAATTCTGGGGTATTTCCTGACCCATCAGGGGGCCCTCACAGACCCCTCTATTATACCCATTTGGTCAGAGTACCTCTACCCTGACCGCTTATGATACAATACATCTCAATTTTTGCAACCAGGGACCATTTCCTGATATCTAAAATGGTGGTGCAACTTTCTACTCAAGTTGTGGCCAGCCAATCATGTCATTGCTGTTGGCATGTGGATTTGCAAAGTGTCGCAATAGATTTGTGAAGGATTTGCACCTCTAGATATCTTTATTTCTTTTCCAAAAACTATCCAACACATTTACACCAAATTACAAAAAGCATGCTTTCTGGGCTAAGATCTAGCTTTCTGTCAATTTTGATGCAATTCCATTTAGTGGTTCAGGCTGTTGTAATTTGTAAAATTCTCTATGGGAATTAACATTGGAAATGCACTTTTTTGATTCCCCCCTTTATCTCAGCCCTCGCTTGACGGATCACCTAAAAACTTTCCAAGTACAACTAGACAAGATGGGGCACTTTTTTCTGAAAATGTCGTGACGATTTGTCAAACAGCGCCAAAGTTATAAATGTGTCAAAAAACGCTTTTCCTATGGAAACTAGGTCCTAACTATAACAACCTACTGGTGACCAATACGTCTCTGTTACTTGCTGGTAGGCGCAGAGCACCTTAACAAGGGTGTGTCGGAGATGCGAGCCAGCAGGCTCGTTCAAATATCCTATAACCACTACTGTACCTTTTCCAAAATTGATGGAAAACAGGCACCGACACCACTGGGGCTGAATTTAATCCGAATTCATTTCAGTAGGCGAAATAGCAAAAGATGCGTTTCGGTGGTCACCACAACCTTGCTCACTTTGATGTCATTGCCATTTTGGTTTGGCTATATATTGTGCCATAATCCTACGTCACTCGACATGGAGACTGAAAAAACACTTATCATTTAGGTTGTCTTCAATCACACAGTATTCGTAACAAAAGTGCATAGTGCAAAAATCACAAATGAAATTATATACCTTATGAAATTAACATTGAATTCCATTATTGTGTTACTCCAAATGTAGTCGTTTTTACACTGAGCAGTTAATCATGGCAACATAAGATTCTGTTGAATTCCTCATCATCATTTTGAATCTATTATGACAATTTAAAAACTTCAGCCCTCTGTAATTCAAAATGTTCTGTTGCTACAAACTAGCACCTAAACAGACTTGTCATTCCACAAATGTGAAATGAAATATGCAGAAGGCTGACAGTTAAACCCTTGTGGGTTACGATCACCTCAGGTCATCATTCTATACTACCTCCCCAGTGGGGTAAGAACGATTATCTGAATTCTATCCGCATTCTTTCAATACAATTTGCGTACGATATGAGTTATCAGACCAGTGTCCTTATGTAATTTCAGGCAATCTATTCTAACAGTCATTTGCTGTGCTGAATATTGTAGCCAAACCAGAATTTCCATTGGTACATTAGCCGTCTTGTGTTCCCTTTTGCCCAATTTACAACCTCTTCAGCATTTCCCCCTCACAGTTAATGTGACGATACGACTCTCAAAATGTGCTCTGAGTGATTAAATCAAATAAACAAACATTACTTTAAAGTTATTTTAAATCAAACTCTTGACACTCTGATATGGCTGGTCTGAGACAGGAGGAGGTTAAATTGAACAATAGTTACAAGTGCACATACATCTCCTCATCCGAATTTAGACCATTTGGTGCCCTGCTATTTAGCATAATTATATAGCGTGACTCCAGTCTTCTCAACCTTTGTTTTATATTGCCACCTCTTAGATTCTTGGAGACCGAGTCTATTACGTAATATACAAGGTCTGACACCCTCCCACCATGTTTCTCATGTATGTGATGAACAACATGATAGCTTTTATCATCCTTTGCTATGGCCCTTCGATGCTGTAGGATTCTAACATGCACCATGTGGATAGTGCTGCCTATATAAACCTTCGGGCACGTGCATTGTAGAATGTATACAACAAAGTCAACCCTGCAGTTGTACAGATTACGTATCTTCAACGGGGTGTTGTATAAGGGAGAGATTAATTCCCTCATGTTTTGCCCTATTTTCATGTCTTACATCTGTGGCACCTTCGAAAACCAGAATCAGATGCTAGCCACGTCTCTTTTCTTAACATTTCTGGGCTGCTGATACAGAGTTCACTCGGTGTCGATTTGGCCTTTCTAAACGTGAGTAGTGGATTTTTTGTCACTGTTTTCCCAATGAAAACCCGCAGGTTTCCCTGCGCCTCATCCCTGGTGGTCCAGTGGACCACTGTCTCCTTCCTCTAACTCTGCTCTTTCACTCGTTTTTCTACCTTTTATCTTTCACCTTTCTGCACTTTTCTGCATCTCTGCTCTTTGTGCCTTATTTCTGCTCATTATCCCTTCCTCTCGCTCTGCCCTTTCACTTGTTTTCACTCGTTTTTCTACCCTCTTTTATCTTTCACCTTTCTGCACTTTTCTGCATCTCTGCTCTTTTGTGCCTTATTTCTGCTCATTTTCCCTTCCTCTCGCTCTGCCCTTTCACTAGTTTTCACTCGTTTTTCTACCATCTTTTATCTTTCTCCTTTCTGCATCTCTGCTCTTTTGTGCCTTATTTCTGCCTATTTTCCCTTTTTTCTTTATCCCTTATTTCCTCCCTTTACCTTTACCCGCCGCTGCTGCCCCCGCGGCCCCTCCCCCCCAGCGCGACCGGCCCAATCCAGCTCCCCTCCCCGCTCCCGCCTCCCAGCTGTCCAGCCCTCCCCGACCCCTACTGAATGGCGGCCACTGGCGCGTCAAAGGCAAGCCCGTCTGCGCCCGTCTGCGACCCGACCGCGACCAGCGCCAGGAACCCTGGACCTCCGCCCCGCCAACGCTACGACCCAGCAGCACTTCACGCACTCAACCCAGGCCGCAACAACAACTGCAAGCTAGCATCACCAGCCGACTCCCATGGACCCTTCAGCTGTCACCGCTGCCGGCACACCTGCAACACCGCCAAGAACACGGATCCAGCACAACCCGCCCACAAGAACACAACCGAACCGAAGACCCTGCAATGCATCCTCCTCAATGTCCGATCCCTCCACAAACACGCCACAGAAATCTGGGACCTCCTCGACAGCACCACCCCGGACCTAGCGTTCTTCACCGAAACCTGGACCAACACCACCTCGGGACCGGACATCGCCATCGCCATCCCCCAAGGATACAAGATTTCCAGGAAGGACCGCCCCACCCGCCCAGGAGGAGGAATCGCCATCGTCCACAAATCCAGCCTCCGCCTGAGCACACTCCCTGACGAGCCCACAGAACTGATGGAACACCTTCACTTCAAGATACTGGCCAGCCCCACCGCCACCCTCCAAGGAACCCTCATCTACCGACCCCTGGACCCCGCGGACCCTTCGCCAACTCCATCACGGACATTATCTCCCCGCAGGCCATCGCATCCACCAACTACACCCTGCTGGGAGACCTCAACTTCCACCTCGACAACCAACTGGACCCCAACACCACATCCCTCCTGGACAACCTCCACAACATTGGACTGCGCCAGATCGTGACCGAGCCCACGCACTCAGCAGGACACACCCTCGACCCCCTCTTCACTACAGGAAACTCCATCACCTTCAGCCACACCACCGAACTCCCATGGACCGACCATCGTTGCGTCCACTTCACCTTCAGAACACCCACCATCCACAGACACCAGCACCTGCTTCCACGAAGAAACTGGACCAAAATCACCGACGACCAGCTCACCTCCTCACTCAACAACTCCACCCCAACCATTGCAGAAAACGACGACCCCAACACCGCAGCCCGAACCCTGCATAGATGGATCTCGGACAGCACCAACACCATAGCCCCCTCAAGAAAAACAACAATACCCGCGCCAAGAAAGCCAGATGGTTTACCACCGAACTTCGAGAGTCCAGAAGCACATGCCGCTGCCTCGAAAAGGCCTGGAGGAACATCAAATCCACAGAAGCCCACGACAACTTCAGAGCCGCCACCAACGCCCACCATCAACTCATCAGAGAAATGAGGAAAAAAGCGATTGAAGACAGAATCTCCACCCACGCGCACAACAGCAAGGAACTCTTCAGCATCATCAAGGAGTTCGCCCAACCCACTAGCGAGTCTACCGACATCCCTCCCTCACAAGACCTCTGCGACAAACTCAGCACCTTTTTCCACCACAAAATCAAGAGCATCTACGACAACTTTGACGAAGACAACCAACACACTGAACCCTCACCAACCACCCCCGACACCCGGAAACCAGCGATTGACGACTGGACAGCCCTCACCACCGAAGACACACTGAAGACAATGAAGTCAATCCACTCTGGGGCCCCCACGGACCCCTGCCCCCACCACATCTTCAACAGAGCCGCCGACACCATCGCACCCATGCTCCGCCACACCATCAACCGCTCCCTGGCGACCGCCTCGTTCCCCGACGACTGGAAGCCCGCCGAGGTCAACCCCTCCTAAAGAAACCCTCAGCGGACCCCACCGACCTCAAAAACTACAGACCCATCTCCCTGCTCCCGTTCCCAGCGAAAGTCATCGAGAAAGCCATCAACATCCAACTCGCCACATTCATTGAAGAACACAACATCCTCGACTCCTCCCAATCCGGCTTCAGAAAAAACCACAGTACGGAAACCGCCGTCCTCGCCGCAACAGACGACATTCGCACCCTACTGGACAAAGGAGAAACAGTAGCCCTCATTCTCCTCGACCTATCAGCGGCGTTCGACACAGTCTCCCACCGCACCCTAATACGCAAACTCTACAACGCAGGAATCCAGGACAAGGCCCTCGACTGGATCCGCTCCTTCCTCTCCGGCAGGACGCAGCGGGTCAGACTCCCCCTTTCCTCTCGGACCCCACACCTACCACCTGCGGAGTCCCCCAGGGCTCCTCCCTCAGCCCGACGCTCTTCAACGTCTACATGGCTCCACTCGCCCCCATCGTCAGAACCTACGGACTCAACATCGTGTCATACGCAGACGACACCCAGCTCATCCTCTCCCTATCCAACGAGCCCAACACCGCCAGACGCAACTTTCGAGAAGGCATGGAAGCCGTCGCCAAATGGATGAAAAACAGCTGCCTACAACTAAACACCAACAAAACAGAAGTACTCATCATGGGCCCAAACCCCGATGCCTGGAGCGACACCTGGTGGCCCCCCGCCCTCGGAAACCCGCCAACCCCCACGGACCACGCACGCAACCTGGGAATCATCCTGGACTCAGAGCTCAAAATGGACCACCAGATCAACTCTGTCTCGTCTTCCTGCTTCCACTCCCTCCGCCTCCTTCGTAAGACCTTCAAATGGATCCCCTCGAACACCGAAAGACCGTCACTCACGCCCTGGTCACCAGCAGACTCGACTTCGGCAACGCACTCTACGCCGGAATAAACAAAAACCTCACCCGCAAGCTACAGAACATCCAGAACGCCGCCGCAAGACTGGTCCTCAACCTGCCAAAACACTGCCACATCTCCCAGCACCTGCGCACACTCCACTGGCTCCCTGTCGAGGCGAGAATCACCTTCAAGATGCTCACCCACGCACACAAGGCCCTCCATGGCACCGGACCAGCATACCTGAACAGCCGACTCAAATTCCACGCACCCCAAAGGACCCTACGATCAGCCCAGCTCTCCTACGCCGTGGTCCCCCTCACCAGAAAGACCAGATCGGGAGGCCGCTCCTTCTCCTTCCTCGCGGCCAAAGCATGGAACGCCCTTCCGCTCCACCTCAGACAGACAACATCGCTCCCCATCTTTGCAAGAAACCTCAAAACCTGGCTCTTCGACAGACCCTCTCCTTGATGGATGGAACCTGCACCCCCCCTAGCGCCTTGAGACCCTTACGGGTGAGTAGTCGCACTTTAACAAACCCCTGTTGATTGATTGAATGATAGGATCGCTCTTAATTAGCTTCCAATGTGTGGAGATAATTTTCCTCACCTTGTGATGATAGGCACTGTACCCATTGATCAATCTCACCTGATCTTTGTCTCTTTGCTGTGCACCCTGTTTCTTTAATAACAGCATATCCCTTGATTTCAAATGTGTTTTTTCTCTAGCTGACTAGAGTCTCCTGTCTGTAGCCCCTGGCAAGAAATCTTTCATTTAGTTCTAACGGTACTTCCCTCAATGATGCCTCATCGCTACAATTTGGAGCTTTTCCGCATATGGGATGCTGTCTTTAAGTCTAGGAGGGTGGAAACTGCTCGCATGAAGGATAGAGTTCACTGCTGTTTGTTTCCTGAATGTTTTCATGTGTATTATGTTGTCCTTAATGTATAACTTCAGGTCCAAAAAATCTACCTCACTCTGACTGATATTATTAGTGAAGGAGAGATGCAAATTGTTGCAATTTAATCTATCCGCAAAGTTCTCTGTGGAATCAGGAGTACCTCTCCACAGAATAAAAAGATCGTCAATAAAACGGCCCCACAGGACCACATTTTCTGACCATTCTGTGGTAAATTCCACTGCTAGCACCTGCTCCTCCCACCAGCCCATATGCAAATTTGCATAACTCAGGGCGAAGCAGGTGCCCATCGCAGTTCCTCACACTTGTCCGTACAGTTGCCTTTCAAAAAAGAAAAAAATGTTTTTTAAGCACCATCTCATCATATGTAGGAGCAATTGTGAATGCTGATAAAGGTTTATGTATCTCATGCCTAGAAAGTGTTTTGCTGCTCTGAGACCGTCCTCATGCCTGATGCTTGTATATAATGACATAATGTCTAGAGTCATGAGTACGTACGATTCCTCCCAAGTTATATCAGACATTTCTAAGTAAATAATCACTAGTATCCAGCAAAAATCAAGGGAGGTTTCTAACATGTTTCTGCAGGAAGTGATCAATATACTTAGATGTTGTTTCAAATAATCCTCCTATTGCCGATATAATTGGCCTACCCAGAGGATTGTCCACATTCTTATGCACTTTAGGGATTAAATACATAATTGACAATGTGGGATAATCAATTTATAGAAATCTGTAATCATCTTGAGTTAACAGTCACAACCCCCTCCATTTAGACAGATCAGCATGGAACCTCTCTTTTATATCTACGATGTTACTCTGGGGGATTTTGCTATAACATGCAGCATCATTCAATTGTGAAAAGGCTTCAGTTTTATACATTTCTAGGGGCCGCAATACTATGTTTCTCCCTTTATCAGATTGTCTTACAATGTCCTTTCAAGACTTTATCTTGGTCATAACACTCTGATAACCTTGTAAATGTCCTATATTGTCCACTCTGTGTCTTTTACTTAATTCAATTGATAGTTTCTTTAAATCTGTGATTACTAGGTCTGAAAAAATATCTACCACATCCCTGGGCGTCATTGGTAAAAACACTGACTTCAGTTTGAATGGGATTGCCACTCTGCCAAAATTGTCCATCTCCAATTGATCCCCGACTGAGTCAAAGCACCTTCTGCTTCTCTTTCTAGTTCATTGAGCTGCTGTAATAGCTCTACGTCTGCCACAATTAGGTTTCCTGTTGGTTCGCATTGTCGCCCAACATCTGACTGTCTTGATGTGCTAGTTAAAAAGTATTTCTGAAGCTTTAGCCTTCTTATGAATTTAAAGAAATCAATTCTTGTTTGCACATAATTAGAATTCGTAGGTGTACAAAATGATAGTCCCAAAGAGAGTACATTCTTTTCTTCTTGAGTTAATGCCATGTCCGTAAGATTTATTACTGTTTTTGAACTGTCCGAACTTATTGTTTCTGGCGTGTTTGATTCGCTTTCGTTGACTGGTTTCTTTCCCCTACGTCTGTTTTTTCTTTTTCTTTTGCTCTTCCACTTTTCTCTTTTCTTTGCGGACGTGGTCTTATATTTAGTGTCGAGTCCAATCTTAAAAAATCTGAGTTCTTGTACTACCGTAGGGGTTTCGCAAGAATTGTTTCACGATCACTTTTGGTATATTTAATCAAAATCAGCAGCATTCGTTTTGATGACTCTGAGCTGTTCTCTGCCCATTCTTTTAACATGTTTTTATGCGGAATCTCATATGTAGGGGCAATCAATATATGCAGTCCTCTTGTTATTCGCCCTACTTCTATGTATTTTTCTAACTACTTGTGTTCCCACCACTTGGAAACTTCCATTTTTCTGAGCCTCTCCAATTCTCGTAATTTAGTACGCAGGTTTCCTTCAGAAGACTGGTTTCCCCAGGTCCTTTCTGTGTACTCGTATTAATGCTGATAACATCATCATCAAACATTTTTTCAGCGGCTTCCTCCCGCTCTCTCAGCCATTCATTCGCCATTCCGCCAAGTACTTTGTTCGTATCTGCCTCACAATTGCGCTGCGATATGCACTCACAGCGTCCTCTCCTACTGCCTGTCAATCACCATACTCAAGCTGCCTGAGTCGCTTACCTGCACTCCCTGGTTCCAACTGCTGGCAAGAGGTAGGTTTTCATCGGATCATGGGGGCACCGCGTTTGTATACTTCAATACATCTCTGTTACTTGTTGGGAGGCGCAGAGCACCTTAACGAGGGTGTGTTGGAGATGCGAGCCAGCACGCTTATTCAAATATCCTATAACCACTCCTGTTCCTTTTCCAAAATTGATGGAAAATAGGCACCGACACCACTAGGGCTGAATTTAATACGAATTCATTTTAATAGGCGAAATAGCGAAAGGCGCGGTTAGGTGGTCACCACAACCTTGCTCACTTTGATGTCATACGCCATTTTGGTTTGGCTATATATCCTACGTCACTCAACATAGAGACTGAAAAAAACACTTATCATTTAGGTTGTCTTCAATCACACAGTATTCGTAACAAAAGTGCACATTGCAAAAAAACTAAAAATTCACAAATGAAATTATATACCTTATGAAATTAACATTGCATTCCATTATTGTGTTACTCCAAATGTAGTTGTCTTTACATTGGTCAGTTAATCATGGCAGCATAAGATTCAGTAGTTTTTGAGAAATTTAAGCCAAAAATTATAGATATATGTCTGGCCGCTGATATTTCACGGCGGTTTTGTGGTTAATCGCAAATGCACGCTCCGATGGGAATACTTTGATTGGCTGAATGCAAACTGAACAGAAAGTTGCAGCCGCCATCTTATCGATCGGGAACGGTTCCCGGGGCTGAGAATTTCTGTAAAAGCTAACATAAGGGGTCAGAGTGGAGGTACTCTGACCCCATGTTTGAAAATGGGGGTGTTAGTCACACAAGTTATGTGTCTAAAATCGATTTTTGATGACGATACGACTGCCAGTGCTGCCCCCGTGTACAGTCGCAAGGGCGTCGCATCTATCGCAAAGTCATCGCGAATGCTAATGAAAATACAAAAATAAAAGTCAGATAGACATATGCACTAAGACACTTATTCGGCCACTGTCAGACTCACTGAAGACTTATGAGTCTACTCTGATATCCACTCACAGACTTATATACACAGTGACAGACCCACTCGGGGGCTTATGCATCCAATGAAATAGCCAGGTGAAGCATCAATACACACTGTTATAGAGATATTGAGATATTGCTAAATGTTTTAATAAATTTATTTAGATAGTGATTTATCTAGTGTGATGGTTAGAATTAATTAGATAGTTATAATTTTTTAAGGTAGTGGTGGTTATTGAATTCCTTCTTTTGCTTTGCATTTTCATGACGTATCCATGGGGATCGCGATTACCGATGTCATGGCGATCTCCGACGTCACCGTGAAAATGGAAAATAGGTTTTAGAGATGGTTTTTATAGAAACCCACTAGAAAAACATGACTTTAGAGAATACTGTAATAAACCCCTACTGTGTAAAATACTGTAATATGTGTGCATATATGTGTTTTACTCTTTATGAAAAAGGTGCGATCGCCGCAGTTAACAGCGTCATCGTGACTTCCTGAATAACTGCAAAAATGGAAATAGGTCTTAAAGATGGATTTTAAAGAAACTTAATACCAAAACATGAGTTTAAAGAAGCATGTATATAGTAAAATGTGTAGTGCAATGTTTACAATGGATTTTTTTACTCATATTTTTGGGATGTGCTGGTAGGCGTTGAATGTCTGCTTTTGTTTTTCGTTCTCACGATGTATCCACGAAGATGGCGTCGTCATCACAAAGATCAACAAAAACTAAAAAAAGAGGGATCTTTTTAGAGAAAATTAACAATATTTTGGGTACTAGGGTGGCTCTGACAAGAGCCATTGTGTTGGTTGTGTGTATATGACAGCTACACATAAGACCGGATGCAGAGTTTCAGGTTACTCAGAAACACCCTGTTGCCTTCATCTGTAATGTGCACTCCATCATTTCTATAAATTCCATGCATGCCAAAATGCAGATTGGTGTTATAGATATAGCCCATGCGATGGGCTCTGAGGAATGCAGAAAACGTTGTATTAACTTGTTTCCTGACTTTGTCAATCTGTGGACAGAATTGATTTGACCACTTCCATTTCTGTTTTTGGCATATTTTAGAGTACACCAAGACAGTGTGAGGGAAAAGCGACATTAGTTCCGCAAAGGTTTCTTTCATTAGGATTTACAGCCCTACCCCAGTCAATGTGCCTAGGTCATTGCCACCACAGTGCACAAACATGAGGTGAGGAGCTCAGCAATCCATAATGGTTTTAATCAAAGCCTGTAACTGATGAAACTTTAATCCTCTCTGGCTAAACCAAGTAATATCTACATTTGGCCCAAGTCCCTGTCAATACCTCTCTTTTTGCACCCTCTTTAGCCCAATAGACATGGCTGTGGCCAACAATCCACACTCTAAGCATTTTGAAGTGAAGGAGCAATAGCAGTTAGGAGAAGGCTGGAGCGGAATGAGGTAGTTTTCTAAATGAAAAGGACTTAAAACGGAGGTGTTTTCTTTGATAAAAAAAAGATATATTGCATTGGATGGTGTCAACATGTAAGTGAATAAAATTAGGTTGTGTACTGGATGCATTAGCAAGAAGTCCTATGAGTGACTGTTGTTTAAAAATAGAAATGTAATACAGAAATTGATATGCTTTTGAATCTGTAGAGTAAACCACACCTGCTGCATCCGATGTGGAAGTAGCATGGTCATTCTAGAATGTGCTTCGAATTTGTGACCTACTAATTCCACTGGTTTGCTACAGACAGTGAGATAAGAGTGTATGAGGTGAAGGTTGTTAAAGAAGAAGAGCATTTTTTTAAAAGTTGACGAGTTATGCCAAAATTTAACTAATTATACATTTTAATTTCCAATTCAGGAGTATGTAGTAAAGTGTTTTGCAGTATTTAAATTTTAAAAAGCTAAAGTTGAATATAGGTTTGGACTTCCATTTTTTTCTTGATTTCTCAGAGATAATCGCGAAAACATTGCAAACATGCATAGACAGGAATCTCTTTATGAAAGAGAGGGAAAGGGTTAACATATACTATCCATTCACAAGTGGAGATAGAGTACTGTAAAATGAAAGGCATGATTTCATTTGCTACATTTTGCATGATCAAAGATTGGAAAGTTGAAGAGGTTGCCATTTTATGGTTGCTTTGTATGAGAGTGGTGTACCATTATTGTGCTTAGTTTTTACAAATCCTAACATTGTTAAAACTATTGAAAAACAGCTACAACAAAAATATAAACTACAAACTCAATTCAGTGGTATGTACATAACTTTTTAGTCATTGAAAAAAATATGTTAGAAATGGACATGCATATTGGTGTTTGATGAAAAGAGTATCACAGTGATATGAAAACATATATGAGATGAACTGTATCTATTAGAGGTTATGTGTTTAAGAGGTTAGTGGCGAATGTTTTGGGAAGTAAGAAGAAAATGAATTAGTGTCCATTGTGTAGTTTATAGAAAAATACCAGTATAGTATTGTGGAAAGTTGCAATGAGGAATGTATTTAAAACTAGGATTGTATTAAATGTCTAAACATCATGTTCAGAATAGATACATTTATGTTATTTTTTTTCTGGGAGTTGTAGTACTTTTAGTAACATTATTAAACAGGAGTAGTGTAGTCACAACTAAAAGATGAGAACATGTTCTGCACCTATATATGAATTAGAAAGTAGTAATACTTGTTAGGTATGTATTAGGAAGTGCTTGACAATGTGATTTTTAACTTATATGACCGGTTTGCAAATGCTTAGATGGTGAGATATGTTTTTTTTGGTTGCAGATAGTTATGTGTACGGTGGGACTCTTAAGTTTAGTTAAAGATGCAGAGAGGTATATATTTTTGGAAAGATAGCTTGAAGGTTTATGTCTATTAAGAAATCACATATATGTTTACATGGTGATCTATGTTCTTTAAGGCTAATGAAAATTTCATGTATATGGTGAGGGTGGTGTTTCACTTTAAACGGGGTTTGTTTAAAATTAATAGTGCACAATATCTCAAGAGTTCTTGTTCTAGCTTCTCTTGGCATGTACCTTTTCTTTTGAGAAATACTAAATATATGTTTTAAAAGCAGAAGAAATATTTAAGAAATTATGAAGGAATGCCATTAATAAAAGCTTTTGTGCTTTGAAAAATTGAAAAATGTTGTTTTCTGTCTTTGAAACTTACTGATGCATGTGCACGCTGAGTAACAAAGCAATGTATGCTGCTAGAGAGCCATGTATCTAATTATATATCAAGTGTCATATCTAGACTGCCCTTATACATAGGTCAGTAGAAAAGGATAGATACACTCAAACAGGTGGTTTGATGCTGACAGAAGGGCATAATCAATAAGTCACAGATATAGTCACAACTGTTATGTATTTAACAGCAATGAAGGTACTTTCACAATCAGTCAGGCACTATTCTGGCACTCATGCAATCCACCAGCCACTAGTCAGGCAGTCATCAAATCTCTGACACACTATCCATGGAGTTATTCAATTACCCAGGCACTACCCATGCATTTATCTAATCACCCAGGCACTAAACATTTACTTATACAATTACCAAGGCTGTAGCTATGCAATCATTATAACATTCGGGCAGAACCCATGCAGTCATCCAAACAGCCACTTACAATCATGCACTCATTGAAATACTGAGGCACAACATTTACACTCATCCAAACACTGAGACACTACTCATGCACTTATCTAATTACACAGGCAGTACCATTGCAGTGAACCTATCAACCATCCAGTACCTATGCACTCATGAAATTACTGCGGCAATACTCTTGCACTAATAGAATCACTGAAACACTACTCATGCACTCATCTAATATGCCAGTTTGTATGCATGCACTTAATCACATATGCACTATCCATGCACTCTATACATCACCTATGTACTATCTATGCACTCCTGCAATAATCCGGGCACTAGAGTTGCACTAATTTAATCATCCAACCACTATCCATGCATGTATTGAATTATTGAGGCATTAGTCACGCAGTTATCAAATGATTCAGGCACTACTCATGCACTCGGGCAAACACCCCAGATTGTAGTGATATACTCATGCAAACATGAAGGCAGTAAGTATGTAGAAATGGAACGACCCGTGGAGTTCTCATATACTCAGGGAATTATCCAGGCACTACCTGTATCTTCAGGGGATCACTTAGGCATTGTCTATGCACTCATTCAATTATCCAGGGATTATTGATGTATTCAACTACAAACACATGTATTTACAAGTTTTAGTGAGGAATATATAGTGTTTTGGAACCATCTGGTGAATTATATATGCAACCGGTCACACACTGTTTGCATGTATGTGGAAGAGTTACTGAACTATATGCTCTGACAGAGATTAAAGAGCATATTTTTATATGCAGTGTTTCTCAAATTTTAAATCTGACACATCTATGTAGAAAAGTACTGAAACACTAAATCGAACAGTGACAGAGTGGTAGAGAGGCACAGGAATAAGTCTTATGTTGTGTTTTCTGATTTACAGTATTTAAACACTGTATGTCTGTTTACACTTTCATTGAAGTTTACTTTAAAATTTACTATAGAAGCAATAAAGTGGTCTTTTACCACAGATAAGTGAGAACTGAGATATGGTGCAGCTGTGTTGTAGGAGAGGGTGCTATAATATTAAAAAAGAAATAATAAATTACGTTTTGTGCTTTGCTTTGAGTTGCTATATTACAAGAAGTGCATATAGTTAAATAGCTAGGTTCTTCTGTAGATTTAAACTGCAACATAAAATGAAAACTGTGTTTGTATTATGAGTAAGTTAGTACTAAAGTAGTTGGTACGTTGGCTAGAATAAAAATGAAAATATACTTTTTATTTTTAGAGAACAATATCTACATAAGTACAGACAGCTAGAATGCCTACAAAAGCTCAGAGGAAAAAGCAAGAGAAGCAACTGCAGTATCTATGCAGAAATGAGACACTAAAGGGGCAAAATGCAGAGAAAGTGGTGAAAGAAAAAAGAGTTACTGATAAGAGGACAAAATCATTTCTTAAAAATATATGTGGACATTTGCCAAGATTACAAAATAATGAAAATAAAATTCTAACTATGAGAAAGAATAAGAGTGGATAAAGTGCATATTGCAACAACAGGAAAGAACGTAACAAAGGTGGACACACCTTAACCAGGAGACAGAAGCAGTTTAAGGAAATCAGAGCCAGGATGTTTCGTAGTAAATGCTTTGGTTGTAAACATGCTGAGAACTATAAAGAAGTATAAAAGAAGGAGAGAGGCACTGAAACAGAAAGAACGAGTTGAGAGAGTAGTTGATAAGGCATTTGCTTTGAAGAGGAAGCTTTTCATTTTGATTCTAAATAGAATGAAGACTCTTGAGAATATGGTGTTGTGCATGAGGAGACAAAATCAGAAGAAAAGATTAGTGAATAGAAGTAACTTTTGTGCAGTTTTTAGTGGAGAATGGCTACATACTTCTAGTACAGAGCCTTTCTTTATTGAAGAAAGCTATCTCCAGGCTAACAGATTAGTTCATGCTATTGATGTAAGAGGACGATGTTATGAAATGAAGAATGGCAGTCCTATAGCGAAAGAGGTGATGGTACCAAGAAATGTAGAAGAAGCTATTGCAGAAGGGGTACAAGTAAGACACAGTCAGACCCCCGTATACAAATGGAATTGAAGTAGTGTTTGTAGTATTCAACAGTAATCTATTGATATATTGAGAAAATTCCTACGTATATTTCCAAGGCGAAGTTTAAAAAACAAAATAAGTACTTTACAAGGTTTGGATCCTTGCAAGGTTAGAAAGCATACAAATTTGCAGGGACACTCACTAGCTTATTTATCGAAGAAAGTGTGCCAAAGCACCTTTCATCATTTCAGGATGTTAGCTGTACACCACTCAACAATGCGAACTTTAGTTAGGAGGCTGTACGATGTGTAAACTCCTCCTTTATGTTTAGGAGAAATGAATAAGGCACATTTGCATGGTACTGTGGCAGTGGTAGAAAAGGTTTGTGATGATGTGCAGTTTTGTTTCTTTGGTCCAGAACAGGACTATAGGGAAATTGAAGAGTTGATAACAGGAGGAGTTGGAGAACAGGACACAGGCACTACAGTTGATAGTTTTGAAGAAAAGATTACAACATGTAAGAATGTGTGCTCTAAAAAACAGAGTATGTTTGTACATGTTGTCGACACACTCACTACAAGATTCAAACACAAACTGTTGACTTATATTTAAAAAGTGAAAAAGAAAATAATGACAACTGGCAAACTTTTGCTGTGTACTGTTTTGCAGAAGCATGCTTTGACTTGTCCACACACAAGTTATATGTAAGTACCGTTACAATAAATTAGAGGATAATAAAATGCCTTTCCTGAAGCCCTTAAAGGTTTAAATATTTATGAGTTTATTTTTATCCAAACTATACAACCATTTCAGGATATACTACATATGGAGCCAAAGACAGGCAAATTACCCCCAACAGAGCTGCAGACAGGTCTAAAAGGTAGAGTAGAGTATTTGCCATTAGATATCAAGAAAAACATTGAAACTGTACGGGTCGATAGAGATTCAGAAGAAGGACTTATAATTCTTGTAAATGGTGTGCCTACCAAGAATAGGAAGACATGGCAGGAGTTAGTAGATGTTAACAAAGTTAAAAAAGCAACTTTATATCTGGTACAAAAAAATGTTTACTATAGAAATGTGTAGAGCCTACACTATGGATGACATTTCCATCAACAGGTCAGATTGAGAAGGTGGATCAATCCAGAAGAGAAGAAATTTATGAACATTATAGCATCCACCCTTTGCATTCTAAAGAGTTTATTGGTGATGCCATTGAGCTGTTTCAAATGAAGGAAGCAAAAGGAGCTCCGTTATGTGTGTGGGAGAAAAGTTTAGAAGCTCGGTGTTTCCCACATCTTTTTCCTACTGGAGTAGGTGGCAGGTATGACGAGCGGGCTGTGCAAATACTTGCAGCTGAGTATAGATGTAGTAGACTTTATTCAGAAGACCCTAGATTTCGTCAGTGTATTCCGTATATATTTCACCTATTATTTGAGTGTGACTTGTCTGGCCTCTCATATGCTGTGAATCATATTCTAAAAACAAGAATTAATTTGCAGAATATATCAGCAAGAGAATTTCTGGAGAAAGTTCAAGGAAAATTTGAGCACTTGGAATACAATTTAATAACCAAATGGCATGTCAACCGGGGCCTAAAGAATATTGGTATTGGCGTGATGGTGAACTCAAGTGCATGTTGAGAAACCTTGGAGCACCTACTTGGTTCCTGATGCTGAGTTGTGCTCAATATACATGGGATGACCTGCTAGAATTATTGCAGGAGGCAAATTCAAATATAAAAGACATTCATCTGAAGACGCCAGGAGAACTGTGCTCGCTAGATCCTGCAAATGTTTGCAGATATTTTATTCACAAATTTCAAGCAATGATGGCTTTCATCTTGAACAAAACAAAACCTCCTCTTGGTGAAGTGACTGATTTATTTTGGCACAAAGAGTACCAAAGAGTGTCTTTGAGGTACAGTGAGGAGCCAATGGAAAGGAATTAGAAACCACACAGGCATTAGACATACAGTCACCTGTCTGCAGAACAGATGCATTGGTAATTACTCTGTTGCTTACTGGTAATCTTCATTACCAGTACGTTACCATGGGCCGCATGTACGTAGGTTTTTTCCAGTCACAAATGGCCTGATTCGCAGGATCGTGCCATTTGGAACCGGAAAAACGCATTTTCCTATGCACCAAATTCAATGGATTAGCGATTTGGTATTAGGAAGGGGCAGTTAAGGGCATCCCTTTCTAGTAATGACTCCCAGTGCTATGTATGAATGTTTTGCAACCGAAATGCAGTCGCAAAACATTTGCATTTTACCGCCTACTTCAAGTAGGTGGTAACCCATTTGCTAATGGGAAGGAGTCCCCAAGAGACCCCTTCCACTTTGTGAATGTATGCAAAAATGTTTTTTAAGACCCTACTCTTAAAAAATGAAACTGAAAAAAAAAATGGTATTTTATTTAAAAGCAAACACAGACATGGTGGTCTGCTGTCACCAGCAGGCCACCATCCATGTGTTTTTAGTGATTCCCAATGGGTCGCAAATTGCGACCTACCTCATGAATATTAATGAGGTAGGTCAATTGCTACCCCAATAGGAATCGCTAAATGTGTCAAAGACACATTAGTACATATGTGTTTGCTATTTCCTAATAGCGAATTGCAAAAATACGCTGTTAGAAAATCGCAAAATAAAACCTACGTACATGTGGCCCTAAGTCATTATCTACCTCCTGGCCCTTCCTCAGCCCAGTCCTTACACATAGATCATATGCCCAAGTCCTCTATGAAACCAAAACAATTCCAATAAAGACTATAACACCACAGAGAAATGCAGCACCAAGTGAACATTATTAACAAGTGTTTTAATGTACTGCAGAAAGAACCACTGTTCCAAAGAAAAAGGAACAAACGGGCCCTATAACTAATCGAGAGTGCAAAATGAAAGTAAGGGGAGTTGCCCATGCAGCAGCAGCACAATGTCTTTAGTGGAATAACCCTGGAATTCCTGAGGCAGAGAAATCCCTGCTTTCTGGTAAGCCCCAGAAATCAAGGTACAAACCCAACAACTTAAGGGCACAGTCGTGGGATGATGGCCTTTGTTGGCATGGCCCAAAGTCACAAAAAGAACATAGACTTTCCTAAAAGGGACAGTTCTCTCTAGATATATGGACAAGGCCCTATGGAGGTCTAAGGAGTGCAACCAAATTTCCTGATTGGAAGGAGTAGAAAAGAAAGGTGGGCAATACAATATCTTAGGAACATTGAAAGGTAGTAGAAATTTTAGGAATGAAAAGAAATTAATAAAGGGTTTATGACATAAAAGAGCCCCAACTTTCTACCGGAGGTCATTGCTACAAGTAAAAAAAAAAACACCTTTAAGGTCAAAAACGTTAATTGAATGGTAGATAAAGCCTCAAATGGAGTCGCCGGTAGCATCTTCAGAACCAATCGGGAGTGTCCAAGAAGGGACAGGGATTGAACCACTGACCTTCTGAGGAAAAGACTTTTGAGTAGTCGGGCTAAGGAATCAAACTGGGACCTCTGATTGCTTTAATGGCTGCCCACTGACTGTGAAGAATGGAAACCGCCAGGCCCAGCAAAAAACGTCCCTTAGAAATTCCAATATATTCCCCCTCACAAATCGCTCACTGAATATTTCTATCAGATCATCATCTTGAGCAAATATTTCCTGGGTATACTGCTCTTCCTGGAACTTTGAATAGAGAGGGCTATATCAGGGGAAATAGCATAGGCCTCTAATCTCTGCCTCTCAAACTCCAGGCCCCCAGAGAGAGGTGAATCAGGAATTTTTCAGGAAAATCTGGAAACTTGAGAGAAGGACTCAGAGGAAAAGTCCAAGGAGGATGAGATGATAACTGATTGAATAGTGAGACCAGGGATGATGAGTCCATGCCGCAACCACCAGCAGAACAGTCACCTGTGCTTCCCTGATCTTGGCCAACACTCTGCATATGAGAGGAAAGGGAATTAAGGTAAATAAGGAGACCCCAGGGCCAAAGAGAGTTCATCACATCTACACTTCATGCTTCCCGACTTCAAAGCAGAGCGCAGCATCTCAGGAGTTGAGCATTGCTAGGATTCCCATCATCCATCTGCACAGGAAGTGGCATCACTAGATTTCCCTTCATCCATCTGCACAGGAAGTGGCATCACTTCTCCCACTTCCCAGGACCTAATTGATGGCGGACACAGCACGGGTGTGCAGCAGGCTGACCACTAGTCCACCAGAGGCACATCAAAGGTGAGCCATTCAGTGCCCATCTGCACCTGGACTGTGCCAAGAACCCTGGGCCTCCTCCCATCTCTTTCCACTGTGACCCTCCGCACCCTCAACCCTGGCCGACATTCCCCACACTGCTATTTTTGCACACTACACAACACCAAGGGAGCGTTCTACTGCATTTCCTGCATGTTTTCATGCACTTATCCACACCCAACAGTCACCACACCAACAGTACCCAACAACCCATTCTCACATGCATACAATCCTGCATTTACACACATAACACTCTGAACTCACATGCCTTCTCCTCAACACCCGCACACTTGCCAAACACTACACAGAGATCTTGGACCTGCTGCACGATAATCCCCTGGGCATACTCTTCCTCATCAAAACCTGGCTGAACCCCGCATCAGTACCTGACATACGGGGCGGTTGCTGCCTTAGGGCATTGGGGCATTGACCCACTGATATTTTGGTCCCCCTATTATGTGAATATACTAAGGCTGGGCAGAGTTCGCGGAGTTCTGCTACGCGGATCTCCGCAAAGTGCAAAAAAAACTCTGCCGCACTCCGCGGAGCTCAGCAAGTGACGGAGTGCGTTGGATAAATGCTATTTACGGTGATTTTCAGTACCAGGTGCTTGTCTACACTGTGCAATCATCGCAAAATGCACCATGCACAGCGCAAGCGGGCGCTGCTTCCTTTCTGCTGCTTGAGTAGGTGTGGTGCAGCGGCCAGGGCAGCTGACTTCGGAGCACAGGGTTCACGGATCCCCGGCTCCGGCGGCAGCTCAGCTCAGCACCATGTGACTCTGGGCAATAGCTCACTTAATTTCCACTCCGGCCCCCAGCGCCTTGAGACCCGTAAGGGTGAGTAGCTGCGCTATATAAAAACGGACTTACTCAAGCGGCAGCTTTCTCAACGCGAGCGCACAGTTTCTCAACTTGAGCGGTCGTGAGGCATATGTGACCACTCGCAAAAGAGAATTCTGACCACCTGCGTTGAGAAATCTCGCCTGGAAGTTGATTTTCCACGCTCGCCAACTTGATGTTGGACGATCGCGAATGAGGAAAAATCTTGCTGGGAGGTGGATTTTCCTTGCTCGCTCTCACCAACTTGATGTTGACAAACGTGAGCGAGGGAAATCTCCGCAAACTCTAGGAGCGGAGTGGAGTTCACCGCCCAGACTTAGAATATACACTACAGAGTATTGACAATAAGTACACACTTTATAAGAGAATTGCAATCAGCAGTATTCCAATTAGCAAAGCCGCAAGTCAGCCTTCAGCTGCGGGTGCGATGGCGGCTCTGAAGGGGGTGGGAGCAGGGCTTCAATTTGATAGACAGTAACACATGGGTAGCAGTGCATGGCACCTAGGCCACAAAGTGTGCATGTCGGGTTGGACGGCTGCCTTTTTCCTGCTAGCCCGACATGCGCTCTGTAGGCTTCTCTCAACTGCACATTACTGAACGGGGGTTGCTCAAAGCCAAGAGACCCCCAGTCTCCTAATTAGCAGTGAGTTTGCCCACTCAAGCCAATCCTGGCGCTGGTGTCATGCTGTGTAGCAGCAAGGGAGCAGCGTCTGGATTGGCTGAGCGATGCAGTTGCTGGGCCTAGTCTAAACCTCTGGTGCAGAGTTTGTGCACCTGGCAACGCGAGGGTATGAGGCTCTGCCCATGGAGCATGACTATGCAGTGATTGACCATTGCTGGGCTGATCGGCCAGCCTGCCTCTCCCTCTTCCCCTCTTGGCAAGCCGGAGCCAGACAGAGTCAAACCACATCTGTGACCTGTACCTCATGCTGCTGTGGTGAGTCGAGCGGCTTTGTGTGTGACATCAATCATCACAAAGATTCAAGTACTCCGGAGTCGAGTGGACAGTCAGACCCAGTAATTATGGTGCCATTTGCTATGAAGAAAGAAACAAATGAATGCCTCCTCCTCCATTTTAGCAACTGCTATTCTATCCTTGACAGATAAGGGGAGTGATCCTCAGAACTGCACACTGCTCGAAATGCTCTTATCGCAAGACAGATTTTTCCATCCAAGATGTCCTCATTGGATTGATACAATTGGATCCCCAAGTATCTGATGATGGTGGGCTCAGACAGCCTATAATGCGTTCAGAGGCTCCGATTCACTGAATGTCTAGACAGCAGGCCAAATCTGTCCAGAACCTACATGGCCTGCAAATAGTTGATCACCACATCTTTAATGTACAACTGCATATCGTCCATGAAAAGGAAGATGTAATGTATGCCTGATGAGGTCATTAACATCCCCTCTCACATGATTCCCTGTTGTAACATAGGTGCCAGAGGATTCACTGCTGTACAAACAAGAGCAGCGATACGAGGACATTTTGTCTTGTACCCTCTTCACCACATTTACATGATACAAGGACCTCAGCATGCAGTCAGGCAGTAGGGTTACTATAAAAGCAATCAAGTCCATTTAAGGAATTCCTCCCCTAGGGCCACTGCTCCATCACAGAGTATCACTAGTGCAAGTTAAGGAAATTGAATGATTGTTTGATGTCAATTGAGAAAATGTGGCATTTGAGTGGGCATTTGCAGAGCATTGCAGTATGTCTATAGCCAATTGCATATTCAACACCTTGTTTCTACCAGGAATGAATCCAGATTGGTTTTTAATGGATGAACTGAGGCACATACGAAAGCAACCTGGAGGCCAAGCTAGAACTTAGCATTTTATATTCACATTCAGCATTGATAGAGAGATGTATGGTGGAACCACGCATGCCTTTACAATGCAGTCACTATCCCGACTGTCATTACCACACGTGCCTTTTCCATGCAAGTCATTACAACGACTTGCCTTAAGGGGTGCTGGACTTTGGAATAGTATACATTTCTTTTCCAACTACAGTGGGTGTATCAGTAGGGAAGGTTTTGAACTTAATATCCATCACCAGTTCAACACTGTGTTTCCTAAAGCAAGTCGTTGTAATGACTTGTGTGGTAAATGAATGAGTGGTAATGTCGCAGTTGGTGTTGAGATTGTGTTGTGAAGGCTGGTCGTTTTTAAGACTGTGTGGTAAAGGAACGTGTGGTAACATCACAGTCATGGTAGTAACTACATTGTAAAGGCAGGTCATTGTTAAAATTGTGTGGCAAAGGATGTTTCCCTTGATAAAGGCTAAAACAATAAGCCCACCTCCCTGGGCCTATCCTGGTTATATAGGGAGACCATTTGTACTTCCCGAGGTGGGGGTGAGGGAAAGGGGAGTTCTTGGCTCACATAATCCTCATTTTACATAGCCACCAACCCTTGGGCTAAAATGTCCACTTATGTGGCATAAAACTCAATGGGGAGGCCATGCCAGGCAGGTTTTCCCACACGCAACTCTTTTAATCCACAACCAGACTTCAACCTCGGTGATTGCTTCAACAAGAGGTGCAGCATCACAAGAAGGAGGCAAGGATGGCATTCCAGAGAAACCAGGCCCCTGTGTCTGCTGTGTGCGGATCAACCTTATCATAGACTCGTTCATACTAGTGAAAGTAAACCTGATTAGTTTCTATCTGGGGATGTGGACCGGGTTAAGCAAAAGGAACGAATGATGGATGGAATGCTGAACAATGCAAACATTCACCCCTAGTCACAAAGATCTGGGTTAAATCCATCGTTCTTTTGCTGACCACACCACCCCAGATTGGACCCGGTCAAATTCAAATCAGTCTTGACCCTGCTCCTCGTGGGAACATTCCAGCCTGAACTGCCAAGCCAGATCCTCCCTGGGCCAGAAACAAGCATCCTGGGACCGGTTTCGGGGCATCACCCCGCATCAGCCAGGCTAGCTTGAATCCAGTAGCGCAGTGAGCATAGGACCCACGTCTGGGCATACCCTTCCCACTTAGGGCGACAAAAGGAATGCTGAACAATGCAAAAAATCACCCCCAGTCACAAAGATCTGGGTTTAATCCATCTTTCTTTTGCTCACTTCGCAACCCCAGTTTGGACCCAGCCATATGTAAATCAGTCTTGACCCTGCTCTTTGTGGAAACAGTCCAGCCCAAACTGCCAAGCCAGGTCCTCCCTGGTCCGGAAACAATCATCTTGGGACCGGTTTTGAATGATCACCTCTCATCAGCCAGGCTAGCTTGAATCCAGTGGCACAGTGAGCACAGGACCCACGTCGGAGCATACCCTTCCCACTTAGGGAGACAAGAGCAAAAGGATCAAATGATGGACGGAATGCTGAACAATGCAAACATTCACCCACAGTCACAAAGATCAGGGTTTAATCCATTGTTCTTTTGCTCACCATGCCACCCCAGTTTGGACCCAGCCATAGGCAAACCAGTCTTGACCCTGCTCCTCGTGGGTACAGTCCAGCCCAAACTGCCAGGCCTGGTCCTTCCTGGACAGGCAACAAGCATTCTGGGACTGGTTCCAAGAACAGTTGCCATAGGGTATAACAATTCCCAGTAAGAGCAAACTCAGCAGCTCTGGTTGTTACGTCACATCCTCTCCTACCATTAGCTTCTCAGGAAGGAGAAACATATATTTGCAAATCACTTTCTTTACTCGCTCTGCTGCAAGGGAGGTGATGTGACCATAATGGCTGACTTTTGAGCTAGGGAACCAAGTTTGAGTCTCTGCGTCGGCACAACCACTTGTGATTCTGGACAAATTGCTTAAACTTTCTCCCCGTGCATAGAAAAAATGAACCTTTCCTTGTGTACTGTACTGTAGTGTAGCTCCTATTTCCCTAATAGGCTCTGCGCATTGGAATAATATCCCCTATAGGTTTGACATAGGACTAAGGTCAGTATGTCCCTATCGAGTATATTAAACTTAATTACTTGTGCCAGCTAGCTCAGAGGCCACTAGAAACTCCTTGGATAACAAGAAGGGAGTAGTTTCTGGCAGCCGCAAAACATGACAACTTTGTTTCCCTTTAGAATCAGAACGTGTCCCAGAGTCGTGGAAACAATAGATAACTATTTCACTCAACTCAATCGTGCATACTTAGTTTTCCTCAAAGTTACACAGAAAGAATAGACGGGCGTTTCAATAAAAGATTTATTGAACAGTCTTGTTTCTCATGTAAGTAATATGTGCTGTTATGATCACAAGACAGTATGCGAGATAAATAATGTACAGCGTAAGCAGTAGAAATAAATAGTACTGCGATAACATTATCTGTAGCAGATATTCATTTGCATAAATAACACAGACTAAAAATGCGAGTACTCATACGATGCATTGCTAAGCTAGTTCTACCCCAATGTACCTAACCTAACCTAGGTATAGGGAGAGGTATGAAGTAGGTGAAGTATTCCTTACTATGGTATACTAAGAGTATGTTAAGTCTAGTATGCCTAGTATGCCAAGTATGCCAAGAGTCCCTCTAGGTTCTAGTCAGCTCCATACCTTAAGAATGAGAGAGGTAGGAATCTCTTGCCAGATTCGAACTCCAACACCCCGCAAGGGAAGTCAGATCACTGGAAGCTGGACTCTCTGCGTGCAGGGATGACAGCGTCTTCTCAGTGCGTCAGGCCGGGATACGGGCTCCTCTGAAGTCGAGGTCTCCTCTAGTTTACAAGGGCTAGGGAAGGTATATTTATACCTGAGAGGTACCTCAGAATGTTAGCATTGACATGAATCGGACAGCGGAAGACGTCATGAATGAACCCCTAAGGTATAATGGTTCATGCATAATAGATGAGTCCTTGAAGAAATCAATAGTCCTGTGCTAGGGAAACTCCCGAAGCCTAAGGGTCTGTTCTTCAAGAACTCGTTGTGACGTTAGGGTGGACGGATGTCGGAGACCATGCCTGTATTTGGAGTGCACGGACTAATGCCTAAATAAGGACTGGGATTTTAAGCCTATATAAGGGCAGGGCGAATTGTGCCTATATAAGGACATGATACAGGAAAGCCCGTGTATGGACACCCTAAGAGGAATACAACACCCACTCCACTTTCGTGTGTACGATAATACTAAAATGCTAAACATTTAAAATGCTAAACATTAAATGGAGTACCGCATATTTCTAAAATATTTCATAAAACCATTTAAAAGGCATTTAAAAACCTATTAGAATGCAAAAGGTACTGTACATTTGAAGCATTGCTTTTCATTTCAGGCATATATTTAAAATAAAATACAATATGAATGAAATTTAGCAGTAATATTTACGATAAGTTGTTCAAAAATCAAAGTCATTTCATGTCATGAAAATGAATGAACTTTTTAGACAAACAAGATGACTAAGGGTCTGTGGAAGTACCGCGAAGTCTGTACTATAAGGCTAGTTCTACTTTAAGCAGATTGAAGTGCCATTTTAGTTCGAAAAATGGAAAAAGATCAATTTTGGGAAGAGTTCCAAGTTCTTGAAGTATGAAGGCCAAATTGTTACTGCATCTCTGGAACACTGTGGGCTGAATCAGAGTCAGTTCACGGGTCTGGTGTAAACATGAGATCATCTATTTCTGTAGACAAAACATCGTCCACTGAAGTTGGTGTCAGTTGGAACACCTCGTGTAGTAGATTAATTGCACAGAGATGTGAAGCATCGCTTTCAGCATAGGTTGCCGCAGCAATGTTCGCGTCCGTTGTTACCTGTGTGCCTGTAGATCTTTCTCATACCTCAGCAGCAGCCGGAAGCATCTGTGAGATCTCAATGATTGCTGACATCAGGATTGGCAGCCTCTGGGGACAACACAGAGCATGGGCCGTTATCGGGACCAGCAGAGTATCGACATCCGTTGGCGTTGCTGATGGAAATGTTAGACAGGTGTCCAACACGCATTCTACACCACATAGCAGGCATCGTAGAACAGGTAAGATGCAATCTTGCCAGATTGGTCTGAATGACAGGAACCACGTGGTATTAAGGTCCCGTAGATGAGTCATGCCCAAAAGCTGTACTATTCGCTCACGGCACTTTCGTTCAAGGAGAGCTTTCTCCATTTCGCTCGGAGTGATGTCTGCGAATAGGCCGGCCATAGCGTAATAGCAGGAAGAGAAATAGAATTCCGGCAACAAGTGCTAGAATTAACGGTATGCCACCAAACACCGAATGTGCAAAGTTCGGGATGATTCCGAGTATTGCCTGGAAAGGTGCTAACAGACCGGAACAGATGCTCTTAAATACATGTACAATTCCTGTTGTATCAGACATGTTAAAGATATGTCCTATCATTTCCGTGAAATGTATAGGGCAGTTTGTACGTATTAAATTCTGTATCTCAGCCGAAGTCCTTGCTACTTGTAGATCATAGGTTTCTTTGGCCGAGGTCAAAGGCACTGTTTGCTGTAAAAGCATGGCTTTCATTCTGCTCAAAGTATCAAATCTTATAAAAGAGACGTTCAGCGAAGGCCATAGAGGCGACTCCCTGACTGTGTCTATTTGGGCAAACAATACTTGCATACAGCAAGTGACCCTGGAGTTCACCGTTACTAGATATGGGATGCCTGGCAACATGCCGCAGCAGCTCTGATCATTCAACATGAGGTAACTCCCATTAGAAAGTTGTCCAAAAGTTGGATTAATCACAGCAGCTGGTGTACCCTGCTGGTGGCAAGACAAATTTGCCACAGAACCATTACAAGCCCCGTGTAAAGAAATGTCCTGTCATATCAGTGAACCGCTCAGTGCATTTTTACAGTGTGTACCGCTCAGAAACACTTCACGATCCCCACTCCAACATCAATATGTGTATGGTAAATTCCAAGATGTCTTAATGTATTCCTTACCCAACCTTTCATATTTGCCTGCTTGCATCTGTTTGAGGCAATACTGAAACTGAAAAGTAGTCACAGGTAGCGTGATTTTGCCATGAATAAGCCATTCTGTAGCTGGTTTTTCTGCCACTGTGAATGGTAACTTTTCCAGTTTTTCAATGCTCAGCACTGTATACTTTGCTCCTCTTTGTGCCAGTTCGATCTGTTTATCAGTTAGATTGTATTCTGTAAAGAGAGCCGATGTGTTGATGAAACGCCAAGGCACATAGCCCGTACGCAAAGATTGTAGCGTCCAGCTTAATAACACAATAGAACGTAATTGAGATTGGCCTTGTTGTAACATCGCCAAATCTTGTTCCAGTATGTCGATAGCAGAGAATACAATACTGTCCAATGAATAAATTCTGGAGGACAAAGTTGTTAACCCATTGTCGACCACAGAGAGGGTTTTCTCTAAATTAATACAATCAAGTTCACGTATTCGTTTTGCGGCCTCTATCTGTGACACTTTCCATGCTTCATTATAAGTAGCATAGATGCCGGCATATATGAAACGTTTTTGACGCGGTCTTCTTGGTCCAAGCAAGAATTCCCTAAGGTCTGCGTCTTCTTTAAGTAAGGATAAGTGTTGTTTCACATCCTGTAGTGTAGATTTCTGAAGCCAATCGAGGCATAATTTTCCTACACTGTATGTTGTTACTACTCCCGGATGCTGTCTTTGGACGTATCTTGGGTCTGGCCTATGAATAGTAAAGCCCTCAGTTTTATTCAGGAATCTTTCCTGACAGTTGTTCGTGTCTGTGGGCCAGATCAACCATTTTTTCCAATCAGGATTAGATCTGTTGAGTTGTAGTATTTTGTCAACTGTAACCGCTGCCTGTGTATTGTTATCACTTGCAGGTGTTGGTACAGAAGGTGTTTTCATCTCTTTGATCTTGGCTAGTCCAAGACAAGATGTTTGTTGGATAGTTTCATTCAAAAACATTATTTGTTCAGGGATGATGCAGGCTCTAAATAAAGCTTCTATCCCCTGCACTTGCCAATCTCTAGTACCCCAGACAGTTTTTGTGTCTATTGTGTCTTTCCAAAAGTCGAAACCCTGTTTAGACAGTTGGGTAATAAATGCTGCAGAATAAATTTGTTTCGTATTTGTTAACATAATTTTCAGTCCTGTTTTGTTTACATTTTTATAGTAAAACGTTTCTGGATCAGATGTATTGTACCCTGAAAAATATGGAAACTTGTTAGCAAATGTTTTTGAACTACTGTGTGGTATTGTAGGACAATGCTCCCATTGGTTAAACATAAACACATTTCTAGGGTATGCAGATTTATGCAAATAATGATGACCATAGTGGTTATAGCAATACAGCTTTTCATAGTCTGATGAACCCTCTAAATATTCATTTTTAGAAAATGCAGCAGATTTTTCTAGGTCAAACATTATGTCGTTAACAGTCTCAAAGTCCCAATCATCAGAATAGGCACTGGACGAAATAAGATCACTTAGTGAAATTCTAAACAAATGTGGAATGTTCAATTGTTCCGTTAGACCGAAGATATCAAAATCTGTTTTGTCCCACACTATACCATCCTGTATAGGAACATCTCTGATGTTCACTGATGACAAGTCTCTTGCTTCACGATGGGAAGATTTATGAGGGTTCAAAAGTACGTTCACGTCTTTTCCTTCAGTATTCACATGGATGTATCTGCCACTTATAAGCACGCTCACAGTTGTAACCAAAGCTAGCCAGAGCAGGAAAACAAAAAGTCCAGATGTAATCCAGAGTTCAATCCATGGAGAAACCAAATAAGTCTTTTTCAGAAAGTGAAGAAAGTCTTGTACTTGCTGCTTGAATTTCAATGATGCTGGCGTCGTTTCAGGTTCACTCGGATCTTCTGAGAATGTATCAAAGTTAATGAAATAGCCAGAAGCAGTTCTGTCAATTGTTGAAATTGCATCAGGATTTGTAGAAATCGCTGGAACCAGTTGATCACTTGCTACGTTGGTGTAGACAGGTGTATTTGGACGAACTGTTACTTGAGTTTCAAGAGGGATGAGTTCCATAGCATTGTTGCTCAGTCCTTCATCTGTTACAGCTGAATTCTCGATTGTTATCAGTCTTTCAGTCTGAACCTCTTGGATAGTAGCGAGAGGAGTGCGTCTGCTACTAGGTCGGAGTCCACGAGGCCTACTATTTAGTATTGGCCACATACTGTGGTTTGATCAGGTCGATGGACACAAATCTTTTCTCCTTTCTTCCAGCAAGGGGCGGCAGAAGTAATGTTCTTGTTCCTTGAACTGCTAGGACAGGTACTGGTTGTCTGTAAGAAGGTCCAAATTCCTTCTTGTCCGCAATTTTTTCTCTGACTAGATCCCCAACTTTTGGAATCCAGACAGGCCTTGCTGGGACCGCCGGTTTTTCCCCAGTGGTGGTTGGCTGTAGGAATACGTTGCTTTGTTTCATTCTTAACTCATTCAGTTCCTGTAAAACAGCCAAACGATCTTTGATATCAAACGTTTTATTTCCCACCACTGTGCCTACGTCATCGAGATCTGGTACCCACATTCTTGTCCCAAATAGGACCTCATATGGAGTGACCCCCCCCTAGAGAACTTCTTGGCAGGTTGCTCAATGAGCGTTGGACCCCATAAAGATGTTTGACCCACCCATCACCCGAACCTAATACCCTAGCTGTTATAGACTGCTTTATGTCCCGGTTTTTCCTTTCCACAACCGAATTTCCCTCAGGATGGAATGGAGAGGAGTACCGCAATGCAACGCCCAGACTGGCCATGGCTTCTTTGTAAGCCCGAGAGCTGAACGCAGGGCCCTGGTCAGAATGTAGCGTGCCTATTGCGTATGTGCCAATAAAGACTCGCACATCTTTTATAACAGTTTGAGCGTCAGCCGAGCGCTGAGGCCATATCCATAGGAACCTAGAGCATGAATCCACTGCAACCATGATATATTTATAGTTACCATCCCTTTGCAAGGGACCGCAGTGGTCCAGGTAAACACAAGCTAATGGTTTGTCTGAAATTATCAGGGGTGTCTGCGCAGGACGTTTCACTGTTGAGACTTTCATCTGTTTGCAAATATCACATTCTAAAACATAGTTTTTAGTTTGTTTCCTAATGCCAGGCCACCAATATCTTTGCTTGAGTAAAGATACTGTTGCAGAAACACCTGCATGGGCAGAAGTTATCCCTTCGTGTGCTGCTAGGATTAGTCCAAATCTGCGTTCCTTGTTTGGAATTACCCTATCCCCCACTCCAGGGATTCGAGCAAAAGGAACGTTGTTCGCATCAATTACATAAGAGTACTTGAGTGGAAACTTTTTGGTAACGCTGCACTGCTGCCCTTGCTTGAAGCATTGACAGCCAACATTATCTCACCGTCTATTTTTGTTTTTGAACGAGTGATCGCAGCTACGGAAGCCGTCTGAACAGCCCCCTTTGTGGCTTCGTCAGCCAATGAATTCCCTGCAACGTGAACGCCATCACGTTGATGACTCAGTGTGTGGATCACGTGAGCCTTTGGTAGTTCGTTTTTTAACTGAACTACTTGTTCCCAAAGCATTTTGTGCTTTATTGTGCCACCTTTCGCATCTTTCAAACCATTTTCAAGCCAGTTTTGTATATATTCATTATATGTCTGAACACAGTAAAGGAATCGCACACTATTAGTGTGGGGAATTCTCGATCTGTACTTTCAAGTGCCAGTTTGAATGCTTGTAGTTCAGCTCGCTGAGCCGTACAATCTCCTAGAGACTGGGTTTTTGTGACCATAGGTCTGAAGATGCCATCTCGCATGCGACCTTTAACGATTGCACACGCTGCACTGTAAGCTTGCTTACCCCCTGTTGCGGGTTGTGCGGATCCGTCAGTGTAAATTATGAATTCGTACTGATCGAGAGGCAGAATCTCAGTGGGCAGAGGACATTCTTGTTCATATTGCAGGAATGCTTGTGTTTTTAAATCAGGATCGAAAACATATTCAACATCTGTTGCAGCAAGAGAATTAACCCATTGTATCCATCTTGGATGTAATGCTTTAGCATTTGGAATGCTTGCTTTTGTGACCGCTTCTAAAGCTGGTACTGGGGTTACGACAATAATGCGTTTCCCTTGGGCTAAGGCTCTTTCTTTTGCTACAGCGGTTTGAACTGCTGTTAGAATTTTTTCAGTTGAACTGAAGCGCATTTCCGCTTGTGTGTACAAATGAGATTTGTATGCAATTGGTATTTTCTCACCCTCATTGAAGGTTAAGTAGGTGAATCCGCATTGACCCGAAATTATTCGGATCACCAAATTGCGTTGACTTACGCGTGTTTGTAAGTGATTTGTAGCTAACATGTTAGCCTGTATTGAACGCAAGATTTCTGTGTGTTCTTGTGTCCAATTCTTGATTGAAAAATCAGGTTTGATTAATGCATATAGAGGTTTAACCCTTTCTGCGTAGTTTAGAATGTAAGTTCTACCAAAGTTTAGGAAACCCAGGATGGATTGTAAGTTTTTTTGCGTTTTTGGAAGTTGGAGCAGCGCACATTTCTCTAGAAAGTTAGCTGCCAAGCTTTTGCCTTCACTTGAAAGCTCATATCCTAGAAATAGGACATTGAGATGGGCAATTCAGGACTTTTTAAAGTTGAACTTGTAGCCCTCAGAGGCGAAGCCCAGTATAATGGTGCTCACCCTGTTCAAGTGTTTGTCCAGGTCATCGTCTGTCAGATAAATGTCATCGACATAGGACAATACCTCATTGTCATAAATTTGTAGTAACTCCGTTACCCTCGCTGAGAATAAACCTGGGCTGTTCTTGAACCCTTGTGGGAGTCGACAAAAGTGACGCTGGGTCCCCATTATGGAGAATGCTGTTAAGTACCTGCTTTCAGGTGCTATGTTTTGACAAAAGAAACCATTTGAGATATCTAATGTGGTTTTATATTTTTTACGCACAATGTTATTCCTTAATGCTGTGCTATGTGCATTTTGCACTGCAAATGTTTTACAACAAGTGTTTAAGTGTCTGTAATCCAAAACTAGACGATAGGTGTTGTCTGGTTTGGAGACAGGAAACAAAGGATTGTTCATTGAGGAGGTGCATGTTTCAATCACCCCTTGGTATTCAAGTTGATCTAAGATCTCCCTGACTTGTTTTTTAGCTTCTTGCTTTTTTTGGATACTGCCTTTGTGCAGTTGGTTCATGTTTCAGATGTATTTTATGGTGAGGTGAGTCCTCATCCCATCCTACATGATTTTTAAATAATGCTGGGGCCTGGGCTACTGCCCATTTTCTGGCATATGTATATTTTAGGTGAATTGGAATATGGTTGGAGAAGGCAGGCATAATAATGTCCTCGCCGTGTGGGCACTCCCTGACAAATTGTGGTGGCCAGTCTTTTTCTGCTAGAAGTATGTCATAGCCCCTTGAAAGTTTTTCCCAAAAGAGTGCTTTCACCTGTCTAGGTTTGTCTCCCTCCATCCGGAGTGTTATTTCATATAACTTTTGTGGAGTACTAACCCTGGTGTCTACAGTCTCAACTGTAATGTACTCATTCAAGTCCACTATCTCCAGAAGTTCCTTCATGTTCTGGCGAACTATTGTGACTTCTGCTGCACTGTCCAGCATTGTCTGAGCCCATTATCCGTCCTTGAGTTGTGTTCTCAGTATTCTCGGCATGTCTGATCTTCAGACCTGCTACTTTCTTTTTGGAGAATTGAGGTTTTGTTTTATTTTTTGGAGCGTGTTTTTCTTCTTTGGATTTCACGCGTTCTTCTCTATGTTCTGACCGTCCTCTTCTTTCCGAAGTCTGTGATGAGATCTGAAAGGGACGAGAGGAACGTGTATCAGTATCTTGATACCTGTCAGGTTTTCTCAAATTATCCCTATTCCTGAGGTTATACCTCCTTTCAGAGGGCTCCTTTTGAGGAGACCTACCTCGGGATTGAGAACGTTTCTCGTATGAATTTTGTTTATTAGTCTCTCACTTCTTTTTAGAAGATGTAGGAGTTTGTTTAATTGAGTCCTTCTCAGGACTTTCAGATAGTTTCGGCTTCACTGGTCTTCCACCCAAACTATCTCTGCCTAATTCTGCATAAGATTGTTCAATTATTCTGGGTAGTTCAGCTTGATGTTACGTAACATCGAATTCCCTTAATTTTTGGCGGATCGCCACTGCTGCTGCCTCCCCTTTAATATTAGATAATATTATTGTTGAGACCTGGTCGAAATTTTTCAGTAATTTCATACCTAAATTCAGAGCAGGCTCTGCCCCGTATTCGTTTTGAATTTGTTTCAGGACATCAGGTATTACCGCAATTGATGGAATACCATGTGTTTTAGTATAGATGGCAGCAAAGACTGAGCCCCAAGTGGTACAGTCTTCCAGTTGTGGTGTGATCCCCATTGGTAAACTGATTGTTAGGATTCTGTGTTTCTCATACGGGCTAGTATTTGGAAATACTGCTTCGATTTGAGTAATTTTTTAAGCTATCCAGAATGGAATCTGCTCACGTTTTGTGGGCATTTTACCCATGCCTGCGTATAGAGTCTGTGGTGTAATTCTTAGTGTATTCCCCTGTTGAGGAGTTTGATTTGGAAGTGTCAATGGTTGTTGGACTGTGAAAGTCCGCATGACATATTGGACCAATTGTCTATAGATTTTTATTATTTCTCGTAGTTGAACAAGTAGTTCCTCGTCTGACATTTCTTCAATGTCGGGATGAGGTGTATAGCCGGCTAGAATCGGCCATGTTGCTCCTGGTCTACCTAGTGGACCGAGCCTGGTAATGTTTCTGTGATGTTTTAGGGCGCCTTTAAACCAGAGCTGATGCTCCTGGTATGTTAATGGAATTTCAATATCCTCGAAAGGAATATATTCCTCTGGTGGATCATCTTCTTTGTAGAAGTGAAACGTGTGTGTTACTGTATTTGATTCAGGATATATTACCCATGAATAGAATACCTCTGTCTGAAAAGATTCGTGTGCCTCTATCACGAAAACTGCTCTACCACCTCTTGGTGGCAGACCGTGTTTTATAAGTTTTAGAGTGATGGCTCTTCTTAAGTTTTGAGGGATGTCTATAACACCCTCCTCGGTTTCAATAAAACCTGTGATATTATAAGCTGTTGCAGCTGGCTGATCCGCAGCACCACCGTTTCCGGTCTCAGTGTCGGAGCCAGGCATTTTGTTTTTGAAAAAATGTAGAACAAGTTTCAAGGAAACAAAAGATAAGGTGCACAATATTTTGGAACACTGTATCCTTCAACGTTGAGCAAACCAAACAGCTAATACATAGGGTGTTTCCCTATGTAGCCGTGGTGGATACTTAACCCTGCCCACTCCAGACGTCTTTTGGAGTATATGGGTAGGGGTCTCTGAGAGAAAAAGGCAAGGCTGAGTTACTCAGTATCTAGCGTTAAATTACCGCCTTACCAAATGTTGGGCACCATGTAGTGTAGCTCCTATTTCCCTAATAGGCTCTGCGCATTGGTATAATATCCCCTATAGGTTTGACATAGGACTAAGGTCAGTATGTCCCTATCGAGTATATTAAACTTAATTACTTGTGCCAGCTAGCTCAGAGGCCACTAGAAACTCCTTGGATAACAATAAGGGAGTAGTTTCTGGCAGCCGCAAAACATGACAACTTTGTTTCCCTTTAGAATCAGAACGTGTCCCAGAGTCGTGGAAACAATAGATAACTATTTCACTCAGCTCAATCGTGCATACTTAGTTTTCCTCAAAGTTACACAGAAAGAATAGACGGGCGTTTCAATAAAAGATTTATTGAACAGTCTTGTTTCTCGTGTAAGTAATATGTGCTGTTATGATCACAAGACAGTATGCGAGATAAATAATGTACAGCGTAAGCAGTAGAAATAAATAGTACTGCGATAACATTATCTGTAGCAGATATTCATTTACATAAATAACACAGACTAAAAATGCGAGTACTCATACGATGCATTGCTAAGCTAGTTCTACCCCAATGTACCTAACCTAACCTAGGTGTAGGGAGAGGTATGAAGTAGGTGAAGTATTCCTTACTATGGTATACTAAGAGTATGTTAAGTCTAGTATGCCTAGTATGCCAAGTATGCCAAGAGTCCCTCTAGGTTCTAGTCAGCTCCATACCTTAAGAAAGAGAGAGGTAGGAATCTCTTGCCAGATTCGAACTTCAACACCCCGCAAGGGAAGTCAGATCACTGGAAGCTGGACTCTCTGCGTGCAGGGATGACAGCGTCTTCTCAGTGCGTCAGGCCGGGATACGGGCTCCTCTGAAGTCGAGGTCTCCTCTAGTTTACAAGGGCTAGGGAAGGTATGTTTATACCTGAGAGGTACCTCAGAATGTTAGCATTGACGTGAATCGGACAGCGGAAGACGTCATGAATGAACCGCTAAGGTATAATGGTTCATGCATAATAGATGAGTCCTTGAAGAAATCAATAGTCCTGTGCTAGGGAAACTCCCAAAGCCTAAGGGTCTGTTCTTCAAGAACTCGTTGTGACGTTAGGGTGGACGGATGTCGGAGACCATGCATGTATTTGGAGTGCACGGTCTAATGCCTAAATAAGGACTGGGATTTTATGCCTATATAAGGGCAGGGCGAATTGTGCCTATATAAGGACATGATACAGGAAAGCCCGTGTATGGACACCCTAAGAGGAATACAACAGTACCAGGTGCTCTTGTAAAGCGCTCCAATGCCTTCGGGTCAAGTTCGCGCAGTGTAAAAATACACAGTCTTCGAGATGGGAAAATGCAGCACAGGCTAGATTTACAGCGTATTGTATCCATGCAAAGGAAGGCGACCTGCTCTGTTTTAGTGTGTCAACATCAGAGAACAAACAGCACATTTTGTTTTTACTTGGGGGCTCGAACCCACGACCCTGAGATTAAGAGTCTCATGCTCTACCGAAAGATTGCCTCTAATTCTTTAAAATGCAACATATTGATTTTGATCCGGACATTTGAAAAATGAAAAATCAATAATGGTAAAATCAACATTTTTATAAGAGCAATTTGGCTGATTAATGTAAGTGGGAGGAGGGTCCATCTATCCAATAAATTCCTAATCTTGGTAAGCATTAACCCAAAATTCAATTTAAAAAGATCCTCATAGCGATTGGTAACATAAATCCTCAAATATCGAATTGGGTCATGGGAGCACGCTTGCCTTTGAAGATTGCATGGAAGAAAGTGGCACCCAGAATTGAATAGCAAAATTTCAGTTTTATCACAATTAATTTTGTAGCCCCCCAATTGATTCAAACTGTGCAAACTCTGCTAACGTGGTCTCAATATTCTGCTCTTTAGGACTAAGATAAAGAATGATATTGTCTGCAAACAGTTTTAATTGAGGCATACCCTCTATTGGTGCTTTTATCTCATGGTTATTCCTGATCCTGATCGCGAGGTGTTCTATAAAAAAAGTAAATAACACAGGAGAAAGAGGGTAGCCCTGACAGGTGCCTCGATTTATGTTGATCATCCCTACTGGACGAGAATTTATAATAAGCTGGGCCTGGGCCCCTTGATATACATTCAATAGCATATCAATTATTCCACTTGGGAACCCCATTCTTCTAAGAATATAAAAAAGCGCATCCCAATTTACAAGATCAAATGCTTTTTCAGAATCGACCAACATAATTAATGCAGGGGTTTGATTGGTGTTAAAAAAATCAAGTGCATGAACTAAAAACCCTGTATTCTATGGCATTGATCTTCCCACCACAAATCCTGTCTGGTCATTATGAATCAATTTATATGCTATTGGAGAGAACCGATTTGCCCAGATTTTCATCAGTATTTTATAATCAACATTCAACAAGCTTATTGGCCTGTATGCATTAATGTCTTTCGGATTCCTGCCCTTCTTTACGAAGCTGACTATAATAGATTCTTTAAAAGTAGATGGAACCACACCTCCCGCTTGTACGAAATTAAGAAGCTCACCCAAAAATGGTATTAATTCATCAGAGAATGCTTTATAAACCTCAGTGGGAAGGCCATCATTACCGCAGGTCTTCCCACCAGCCATTGAGGTAAGGACACGTTGGATTTCTTCAGCTGTAATTTCAGCTGTTATTTCCTCAGCCTGCGTATTTGTTAATTGAGGGAGCTTGGTGCTATAAAAATATTGGCTAATCGCCTCATTTGATGCCATATATTTTGTTGCGTATAGCTTATGCTAATGATCTAGAAAGATTTTTGCAATCTTTTCCTTCTCCGCAACCAAAAGCCCGGTCCCTGGTTCCTCGAGTTCTGATATTGCTGCAGCCTCCTGTTTAACTCTACTTGACCAAGCCAGTAGCTTCCCCACCATCTGACTTTCCTCATAAACACGCTGCTGGTATGTTCTTGAACTACTTATCTCTTCAAGGATAAGAAATTCCCTTAACTTATGCTTGGCTTTGGTTAAGTATTGCTCGGCTACAGAAGGTTTCTCCAGGCTATTATTTCTCAGCTTTAAAGATAAACCAACTGTCTGTTGTAATTCTGTTATGCGGGCTCTTCAAATTTTAGACTGTGTGGCCGTAAAAGCCAACATCTGCCCTCTTTGCGGCCTTAAAGGTTCCCCAAACCGAGAACAGTGCTGCTGTGCCCTTATTCTCATGAAAAATAATTGTATTCATTTCTTTATATTCTCAACCCATTGAGTGTTCGAAAGGAGGAGGGGGTCCATCTGCCACCTGGACTTTTCCCTCCTCTTTGCCTCTATTTCGATTTCCATTTTAACTAGTGAATGATCTGAGAAGGAATTAGCCCCAATTTCTGCATTTAAACAATTAATATAATGAGAAATGAGAAAAAAATCAATACTCAAGGCTGACTGAAATTGACGACAGTGGCAGGTGAATTGTGAAAACTTCTGGGTGGGCCCTACGCCATGGATCAATTAATTGATAATCCTGCTTTATAAAGTCCAATACTCTTTTAGTCTTGGGTTTCAATTGTTGTTTTGTTTTGTTAGAGGTATCCCTTTTCAAATCTTGAATAAAATTAAAGTGCCCTCCTAAAATTATTGGGCCTACTGCCCCTCTGGCCATCTCATTGGTCTTCATAATGGCTTTGGTATCATATTCTATTGGGGCATAGTAATTCACAAAGTTATAAAGCATCCCATTCACCACAACAGCCACCCAAATCCACCTACCCTGAAGGTCTCTCAGAACTTGCGAGATCTCCCAATCGATCCCTTGCCCAAAATAAATAGCTACCCCTCTTATCACCAGCCCTGCTGAGGCAAAATACGCCTGAGAAAAATATTTGGCGATAAAAAGTTTTGGTGTGTTTGTTTTTAAATGAGTTTTGTGGAAAAATAAAATTTGAGGTGAAAAAGAAATTAACCATCTAATCATTGTGCTGTATTTTTACTTGTTAGAAACTCCATTTACATTTACCGTGAATATACGCACTTTAAGAACCATCGTATCTTACAGGTAAAGCCACATTTAGAAGTTTGAATATTGTATATAATAAATCCATATACATTTTTCCCCCTTTTCATATTCCTTTCTTCTTGCTCATGATAATTCTGCTCTTTTTTCACTATTGCTCCTAAACCTACCCTCCACCCCCAGTCCTCCTCACTCCCCTGAACCCTTAACACCCCCATGCCCCCCTACCCTTGGCAAATTGGAATTACCAATTAAACCCCAAGCCACCCTCCCCTGATTAGACCTAGGTCTGGGTGCCATGTTATTGCACCCTGAGTGAGTTACTCCTCCCCATCCCGTGTATTCCGAACCGGTTCAGAATTAGAAAAGACCGTCCCCCATTATGTTTCCTTATCTATTTTTCAGTAGTAATTTCCTGTAGCAGCTTCTGAGCATCATCAAGATTCGCACACATATGGAACTTCTCTTGAACTAAGACTCGTAACTTGGATTGCTGAGAAATGGCTGCTGGAGCACCCTGTGCCTTGAACAAATACTAGAGTTTAACACATTTCTTGTATCGGCGTGCAGCTGCTGCTGCTGACATCTCCGAAAAGATATGGCAGCTAGGAACTACGTTGGTTGAGAATTGACTCTTTTGAATGGCCCTTGTAAGTATCTGTTCTTTCACTCGGAACTCTGCAAAATTGACTAAAGTTTTTCGAGACAGCTTTGAATTGGGGAACAGCTGCACTGGTACCCTGTGTGCTCTTGTTATTGTAAGATCCCCTGTAAATTTTGGCAGAACGTTGTTATTGATGAATGTCTTGACCCATTTGTGGGCTTGTGAGCCTTCACACCCTTCTGGGACTCCCACTCAGTGCAAGTTGGAACATCGCAAATGATTTTCCAACTCCTCAAGTTTACTTTCAAGAACGAATTTCTGTTTTTTGTCGAGTGAAGCCTGATGCTGCATCGCACTCATTTGATCTTCAAGCTGAGAGATCCGAGATTCAGCCTCTTGCATTCTAGCCGGATAGCTACTGACCGCCTTTTCAATTTTCAACAGGCGTTGATGTAGAGACGCGATCTTGCTTGCCTGTGTTGCTTTGAGCTCACGTATCTCGTCAAGAATGAGAGTTAACATAGTTTTGATATCATATTGGACAGTATGTTCTCTGTCTTGGAGTGTTTCTTGGACAGTTTCTGGCACCTTGTTTTCTGAGGACGCGTCTGATGCTCGTCGTGCTTGGTGTTGCTGACCCCCCTCTGGGTATTTCCCTGAGATGGAGACTGTGGGCCAAGGCTGACAAACCATAGAGGCAGAATTCTGAGACTCAAAGAGTCGAGGAGGAGTCCCTTTCTCTTTATCGAAAATACTTTGTGGCAGTGCAAAAGATTGATCAGTTCGGAACAATTCTGATTGTAAATTAATAGTGGATCCTTGTCCTTGTATTTGTACAGCAGCCATTAACGTTGAAATTGTTTTGGGCTTCGTAAAAAGAGGATATTCCTTAGATTTTCCTTGATTGGTGCTCTCCTCTATATTTTCTTCTATCCGGCTGTCTTTGTTGGAAGTGACCCCTTTACCAACTGGCCCATTGTGAGCTGGAGATTGCCCCTCAGTGCCTCCTTCTTCTTCCGGGTTTTCCTGCTGAGAAGTATCCAAAATTCGGCCATCCTCTTTCGCCCCCAATTCATGCTCCACCATATCTTCTTCTGAGCTCAGGGGGCTAGGTATTGGGACTGACCCTAGACAGGATTTTTGAAAGTGCTCAGCTCTCGCTGCCGTTGAAGCAATCTTCATCTGAGCTACTCGAGATTTAGATTTAAGGTCCACATTGGAATGAACATGGGCCATTACATTGGCGATCTTTAAATGCTTTCCCATCATGACAAAAGCCAATATGAATGGTCCTATTGGCAAAGACCTGGACCACAGTATATTCTCCTCATAAGAAGGATGACTGACCCAATACCATCAAACAGGCATGATTATATATATATGCTTCCCTTTCTGCTTTCTCAATAAGCTATCAGAATTCAGGAACTTATCCAGCACCGACTTATCCTGCAAACAAAGGGCCAAAGTTCAATAGACAGAGTAAAAAAAAAAAAGAGACTGCCAAAATTGATCCAATAGTTCCAGAAATTGACTTTCTGCCCACCATTAAGCGCTGAAGCGCCTGTACCTGATTGCTGTAGCTTTAACAAAGTGGCAGCAGCTGCTAAATGGCGCTCGCAGCATATTTTCCTCCTCATCGAATGGCGCCATGATTCCTTCAACACCGGCAGGCATCTATTATCCCACAAGAGCCGGCAAGAACAAGGCGGGTCTCAGGCATCCGTGAGAGCCCAAAGGGTCACTTTTCCCTAACCGCAGCTCCTTCAGCGTCTCAGCCCCGCGCAGCAGTGCTCCGTATGTGGAAGCGGTATTGCGTAGGACGATGGGGGGGGCGGAGAGGTCCAATAACGGCAGCGCATGCTGGGTTCACGCTACCGCGCCATCTAGAACAAACAGCACATGACATTTTCTCACTTTAGGAACATGACAAAGTCATAGTTGTCAAACCGTGTGATCCTTCTTCCTCCTATCCCTAACCCACACATCCTCATAATGAAGGTCGGCTTAACACCAAGCAACCACATGTCTATTTCTCTATTTTATAGGTGCTGGAAGTAAGGGTGTGGGGGTGAGGTGTTGCTTCACTCCCAAAATAAGTTCAGAAGGTGAAATATTAATAAAGATGCCTTTAAATGTTGCTTCTGTCTTGTTACATTTGCTAAGCATTCAAAAGCAGAGGACAAATGTCAGGCTCTGCCTTCTGACAAATTGCTGCCTATTCTTTTAACATTCAGAAGTCTATTCACTTTTCTTTCTCTGACTGCAAAGTTAGAACATTTCTTAAAAAGAACATCTGATAATCTTGCTTGGATACAGGAAGTGTGAAAGGACAGGCTGTAGGATGTCAGTTTTCATAGCACAACATCATTTAAATAACTGTATATGAAACAGTCAGTAGTTAGGAAAGCACAACTGAAGCACATTTGTTTCAAATTCTGCAGTTTGGTGGACACAAAGATTTTAATGGGATCAAAACATATCAAGAGACTTTACATAGTGATGTGCAAATGATAAACATTTGCTGAAACCAATTTCCACATATTATTGTTGTGTGCTGTAGTTGTCTCAGTAAAACTGCATATCATGTGACTTTTGTTGCCATTTCTCCTGCTGAATGGGCGTGGCTCACGTGCTTCATTTGGTCTTTGTAGGACCTTGGATGCTTCACAATCCATATGAGTTCAGTGATGTAACATTGATTGTAGCCCCCCACCCGAGGAAATTGTTCCAGCGCCACTGCTCCATTTCATAGGCAGGGGGTTGTACTGGAATTGCAGAGGAAAGAAAGATGAAGCTGTTATGCCCAGACTTACACATTTCTGGAATAAACCCTGCCAGCAGATTAATGGAGTGCCAGCGATACAGATGTAGAGTCTGCCAGGGAGATGTGATGCTACTTCTGCACAGCCAACAGCTCCAACTGCGCCTGGAAAATGTGCTAAGGGAAGACATTGCTGTGCCATTTGCCATCTGTCATACAGTTTGTGCAGCACAATGACACAATGCTGCAAACAGTTGTATAGACCTCACAGAACATAGACACATGCATCCGAGCAGGATGGGTCGCAACATGTCTGCAGTGATAACACTGGTCCTGTGAATAAACCAGCTATTAGGAGCTGTAGTGCAGCTAGTACCTTGACGCGGCACCAACCCCAGTTAGTAATTCAAGTGGGTTCACCCTGCATGATTAGGGAGTCCTTAAAGTTGTAAGTTGGGATGCTGTTGAAGTATGGGCTCATCCTACTATTATCAGGGGATCCAGTTGTGGACTTTACTATGGGTGATTCAGCCTGATAAAGCACTAAAACAAGTACTGTGATTGGTTTCCTAGAAAATAAACTTGAAACATTATGGGTGACTTCAATTTATCCAGTGAGATCACATATCACCAGTACAGGCTCTGAGGAACTTCATGTTTGTGCTTTCTGATCAAATTGTAAATAAAGGCATGTATGATGAACATTGTGTACTGGATTCAGATTTTTGTCTGACCATTATCCTTGACCCGTAAATGAAACCCTAAGTGCTTCATTGACTACAACAGTGAAAGGAACATTTCTGATAAGATGTCAGTCTTTGCACCTGCTGACCCCTTCCTCCATTGGCATTGTCTGGCTGTTGTATGGTGAGTGTAGCTATGAATCTGACCCTGGGGTGGTCAGTACCCATGGACCCAGAAACTATTGTCCTACTATCACAAGGAGATCATACATGTATCTAGTTATCTTCCACTTTCCATCTTGGTTCAGTATCTCTGCCTTGAAAACAACAACCCTTGCAGGTGTTGTGAATCTGTGTTCTTGCCCAAATCCTCCTGAGACTTCCACATTTAGAAGTGATCATCCTTGTAGCCACTGGAGCTCCACCTGCGTCCTCAAGAGCCCTTCGGGACATGATAAGGATGAGGGAATGATGGCCCGTCATTTAATAGTAAACATTTAATGTCTTGTTATTCTTCTCCCGTAATTTGTTACCACTAAGAGACTGAACAACCAAACAAGTACCTATTAAATTACAACATGAAAGTCCATAAGAGTTTATGTGCATTTCGAGTGTGTGGATTGGGGGGATTTTAAGACAGCACTAAAACCCTTTATAAACAGGCACCACACCAGAGTCACACTTTGCAAATTCTAATGTTAATTTCAGACAAAGACCACAAGACAAAGCCAAGAAGGAACAAATCAGAGTGAAACATAATTTCAAGTTTTGAAACTTTTAATATAACTTTGTCACTGTGTGTTGCTGCTTCCCGCCCTCAGGTAGTTGCTTGATTCCTGGCTGATTGATAAGATGATTTTAAGTCAGACTACAGTTTATTTTCTAGAAGACCTGTCTCCCAACAATGTCCGGTGGGATCCTGTTGGTGCTCAGTGAGTTATATTTGATTTTCCTGACTCCAGTGCTACTGATCACGTTTATTGATGCAGGTGAAGCACTAAACCACAGCTGTGTGTTAGAAACAACCAAGGAAAGGACATCAAGAAGAGATGGGACCCTGATCCTGGGTGCAGTCATTCAGTTTGGAGATGAGGGTCATGGTCCAATTCCTGACTTTAAAGAGAAACCTGTCTTCATTGACTCATACACGTATGTACTGTGTCTCAGACTGATATGTGCTTATTGCTAATACGGGTCTCTGTGCCCAGAGCATCGCTCTGAAAGAGGCTTCATGTGTTTGAGTACCAGAAGAATAATGGGAACATTTAAGTAACAAAATGTTAATTCTTCTGAGGGATTAGTGAAGTGGGCCAATATATTAAAAGTTTTCATAAACAATCCAGAAAGTGAGTTACGTTTTTCTTCAAGATGCATTTACTCTTCCTCTGAAAATAGTTTATGATACACTTGAAAACGCCCCCTTGGCACCTGCCTTCTTTACTGACCCTTTTTACTTGCCACTGTTATCCTCCCACACCTCTATCACTCACTCTCCCCTCTACACATTTTAGCTCATGTTATCTTCTCACTTACATTATCACTCAGTCTCCTCTCTACCCTTTTTAGCTTATGTTATCTTCTTGCTCACCTCATCACTCACTCTTATCCTTACACATTTAATTCATATTATCCTCTCACCATTGCTGTCACTCACTCTCCTCTCTATACCTTTTAGCTCATGTTCTCTTCCTACTCACCTTATCACTTACTCTTGTCCCTACATATTTTAGTTCATGTTATCTTCTCACCATCGCTCACTCACTCTCCTCTCTACACCTTTTAGCTCATGCTATTTTCTCACTTACCTTATCACTCACTCTTGTCCCTACACATTTTAGTTCATGTTATTCTCTCACCATCTCTGTCACTCACTCTCCTCGCTACACCATATAGCTAATGCTATCCTCTCACCATCTCTTTCACTCATCCTTCTCTCTACACCTTTTAGCTCATGTTATCCTCTCACCCCCTTTATCACTCAATCTCCTCAACCATCTTTTAGCTTATGCTTTCTTCTCCTCCTTGTATCACTCACTCTCCTCTAAACCTTTTAGCTCATGTTACCCTCTCTTGCATCACTCACTTACTCTCCACATCTTTTAGCTCATGTTATCATCTCCTCTCCCCTCCTCCCTCTATCTATCACTATCCTCTTCATCTTTTAGTTCATGTTATCCTCCCACATCTCTATCACTCACCCTCCTTGCTAAACCTTTATTTCATGTTATCTTCTTGCTCACTTTATCACTCACTTTCTTCACTACACCTTTTAATTCATGCTATAGTCTCATCCCCTATATCACTCACTCCCTTCTTTACAACTTTTAGCTTATTCTATCCACTCACCCCCTCTATCACTTACTCTCCTCTCTACACATTTTAGTTTATGTTATCCACTCACTCTCCTATATAACTTTCATCTCATGTTATCCTCTCACCCCTCTATCACTCACTCTCCTCACTACACATATAGCTCATGTTATCTTCTCACTCACGTTAACATTCATTCTCCACTACACCTTTTAATTTATATTATCCTCTTACCCCTCTATTATTCACTCTCCCCTCCACTCCATGTAGCTAATGTTATCCTCTCACCCCCTCTATAACTCACTCTTCTCACTACACATTTTAGCTTATGTTAACCTCTCACCCAATCTATCACTCACTCTCTTCACTACCCCTTCTGGTTTATGTTACCCTCTGATCCCTCTATCACTCCCTCTCCAAATACCTTTTGGCTCATGTTATCCTCTCCTCCTTTTATCACTCACTCTTCTTTCCACATCTTTTAGGTCATGTAATCCTCTCACCATCTCAATCATTTACTCTCCTCTCCACACCTTTTAGCATGTTATATCTCTCCTCTCTCGATCACAAACTGTCCTCTTTATACCGTTTAGCTTGAATTATCCTCTCTTCCCTCTATATCTCACTCTCCTTTCTACAAGATATAGTTACTGTTATTATCTCCTTCCTCTATCACTCACTCTCCTCTCTACTCCTTTTAGCTCTTGTTATCCTCTCACCATCTCTATCACTCATTCTCCTGTCAATACCATTCAACTTTTGTTATCCTTTCACCCACCTATTATCCACTCTCCTCACCACACCTCTTAGCTTATGTTATTCTCTCACCATCTCTATCACTCACTCTCCTCTTTAAACCTTTTAGCTCGTTGTATCCTTTCCTCTCTACAACTTTATATTCCTGTTATTCTCTCCTCCCTCTATCACTCACTCTTCTCACAACACTTTCTAGCTCATGTTATCATCTGACCCACAGAAGCTCTTACTCTCCGCTCTACTCCTTTTGTCACATATTATCCTCTCACCCTGCTATCCCTTACTCTCTTCTCCACTCCTTTTAGTTCATGCTAGGCTCTCACCATCTCTATCACTCACTCTCCTCTCTAACACCTCCTAGCTGTTGTTATCCTTCCACCCCTCTTACTCACTCTCCTCTCTATACCTTTTAACTAATGTTATCCTCTGCTCCCTCTATCACTCACCCGTCCCCCCAGATCTTTTAGTTCATTTTATCATTTCCTCCCTCTATCACTCACTCTCTTCTCTACACCTTTTAGTTTGTGTTATCCTCTGCTCCCTCCATAACTCCATCCTCCACCATCTTTTAGCTTGTTTGCCTTCCCTCTTTGTATCACTGGCTCTCCCCTATACACTCTTAGCTCATGCTACCCTCTGCTCCCTCTATCACTCACTATCCACATCTTTTAGCACGTGTTATCCTCTCTTCCCTCTATCTCACACTCTCCTCTCTTCACCATTTAGATCATAATATCCTCTTGCTCCCTTTACCACTCACTCTCCTTCCTTCAACTCTAAGGTCCTGTTATCCTCTCATCTTCCTTAATTACTCACTGTCTTCTCTTCTCCTTACCTCACCTATTTCTGAAGACATGTATGCATTAGTTTTGTTTTGAATTTAAGAGTTCTTTAGAGTGCTCCTGTACCATAAAGAATTAGTGCACTTTTCAATAACCTGTGAGAAAGTACAACCATAGTGAACATTAATACCACAGAGAAACAGGGCAATGAAGCCAAGTTAGCACAATCATGTTCTGGAATGGTGACCGGGTTTAGTGGGTGGCGCGGTTGTTCAGGTGCAACCAGACATGGTGCGATTCAGTCACTGTTGTTTCCTCTGTGTTTGAAGACTTGGTAAAGTTCATAGTTTGCAGTGAGGGAGTATCCAAGAGGATGTAGCAGCACCCACACAGGTTAGGTTTAGCTCCTGTGAGATTTTAAGATTAGCAGTGGCGACGTATAGAATTCTCATATGTTAAAAAAACCTTGACTGATAATGAGAGCAGAGTTGTAAGTGATGCTTCTGATTTTAAATATAATCTTTGCTTGGAGAGAAAACAGTGGATTTTTTTGAGAACTGGCAATCTGTAGTGATATTTATTAGATGGAGACATAAGGCATACTGTTCAAAGAAGTCCTACCTTGAAGCTAGCGTGAAGATCTGAGGCACACCATACAAGTTTCTGTTTCCAGAGCCAGGCTGGGCCAGGAGAAGTGCAAGTGTAGAGGTTTTTAGCTGGACCAAGAACCTTTATTGGTTGTTGAAGAAGTGATTCCCCGTTCGACAAAAAAAAAAACAGTGAGCCCAAACTTCCTTAATCACTCCCTTCTTCGTGCAGTTGAAGGGTTCACCAATTCCTGAACAAGATCCAGGAATAAACCAGACAGAAGCTCTTTGTCCCTCAAGATTAAAGTCTCCAACATGTGCATTAGGACCAATGGATGAACATGAATCATAAGCTAATACAATGAGAAGAGGGCACATTTTGTTTCTGGGGCCCTGCATCGCTTTCCACATGCCAGAGTTCACCAGCAGATCAAGGAGGGCAGACCACATCCCACTTTTTGGAGTCAATCAATCAATCAATCAGGGTTTGTAACATGCGGCTACTCACCTGTGAGGGTCTCAAGGCGATAGGAGAGGAGGGGATGGGCTGATCCGTCTGCGCTGAGCTGTTCAGTTGAAGAGCTAGATCCTGAGGTCCTTTCTGAATTGGGTCAGCGATGGGGATTGTCTGAGGTGAGTCGGCAGGGTGTTCCAGGTCTTGGCGGCGAGGTAGGTGAAGGATCTTCCTCCGGTTCTTGTCTTGTGGATCCAGGGGACTGTGGCCAGGGCCATCTGGGTGGAGTGGAGGTGTTTGGTGGGGATGTGGAAAGAGAGGCAGTGGTTCAGGTATGCTGGTCCTGTACTGCAGAGGGATTTGTAGGCTTGGGTGAGGAGTTTGAACGTTATCCTTTTGTTCACTGGAAGCCAGTGAAGTTTTCAGAGGTGTTCAGAGATGTGGCTATGGCGAGAGATGTCGAGGATCAGTCTAGCTGTGGCATTTTAAACTTTCTGAAGTTTTCTGAGGAGTTTCTGGGTGATGCCAGCATAGAGTGTGTTGTCGTAGTCGAGTCTGCTGCTGATGAGTGGGAAGGTGACTGTTTTCCTGAATTCTATATGGATCCATTTGAATATCTTGCGAAGCAGGCGGAGCATGTGGAAGCATGAGGAGGTGATGGCGTTGATCTGATGGTTCATTGTGAGCGAGGAGTCCAATAGGATGTCGAGTCTTCGTGCATGGTCTGTGGGGGTGGGCGGGGTTCCCAGAGTGTAGGGCCACCAGGAGTCGTTCCATGCTGAGGGTGAGGGTACTAGGATGAGGACTTCAGTCTTGTCCGAATTCAGTTTGAGGTGGCTTCTCTTCATCCAGGTGGCGACGGCCTTCATTCCTCTGTGGAAGTTGTTTTTGGTGGTTGTTGGTTCGTTGGTGAGGGAGAGGATCAGTTGGGTGTCGTCAGCATAGGAGAGGATGTTGAGATCATAGTTCCTGATGATGGTTGAGAGGGGGGCCATGTAGATGTTGAAGAGGGTGGGGCTCAGGGAGGAACCCTGAGGCACTCTGCAGTTGATCTCTGTGGGTTTGGAGAGGAATGGAGGTAGTCTGACTTGCTGTATTTGTCCGGTGAGGAAGGAGTGAATCCAGTCCAGGGCCTTGTCACGGATTCTAGCGTCTTGGATTCTCTTGATTATGGTACGGTGGGATGCGGTGTTGAAGGTGGCTGAGAGGGCCAGGAGGATGAGGGCTGCAGTTTTGACGCGGTCGAGGAGGGAACGGATGTCGTCGGTGGCGGAGAGGAGGGCAGTCTTGGTGCCGTGATTGCTCCTGAAGCCATATTTGGAGATGTCCAGGATGTGGTTTTCTTTAATGAACTCAGAGAGTTGGGTGTTGATGTCCTTCTCGAAGACCTTGGCTGGGAAGGGGAGAAGGGAGATGGGTCTGAAGTTCTTGAGGTCTGTTGGGTCGGTGGATGGTTTCTTTAGTAGAGGGTTGATCACGCCGTGTTTCCAGTCATCAGAGAAGGTGGCAGTCTTGATGGAGCAGGTGATAGTGCGACAGAGCTTGGGAGCGATGAGGGTGGCTGCTCTGTGGAAGATGTGGTGCCGACATGGGTCCGAGGGGGCTTTGTAGTAGATGCTCTTCATGGTCTTGAGAGACTCATCAGAGGTGAGCGGGGTCCAGTTGTGCACAATCTTTGGGGTAACCCGTGGTTGGGTGCGGAGGTGTCGGGCTTGGTGGGAGGGTCTTGGGTGTTGAAGCTGTCATAGATAAGTCTGATCCTGTGTTGGAAGAAGGTGCTGAGATTATCGTAGAGGTCTTCGGAGGGTGGGACATCCGTGGTCGCGCTGTTGGGCCTGGCGAACTCCTTGACGATGGCAAAGAGTTCTTTACTGTTGTTTGTGTTGGTATTTTTTCTGTCCTGGAGGGCCATCTTCTTAGTGGTTTTGAGGAGGAGGTGTTGTGTGGTGACCGTGGCTTTGAAAGCTGTGTGGATTTCCAGGAGTGTGTAAATAACATTTAAAAGAATACATTGAGATCAAAAGCATCATATGCCAGAAGAAGAGGTGTTGCTCCCTTTAAGCATAATGTCACTCAGGCAGTCCCTCCTCCCAAAAATAAAGTTGTACAGCAAAGACATGTCTATCAGCCAAATAAAAAGATCTTTTGCAAGAGATGCTCTGGCAACTACCAACTAGGATTCAGGATCAAGCAGCAATGTAAAGGTGAGATGAACTCTTCTAGTGAGAGGCCATTCCAGTTTATAATAGTGCAGATGTTTCTGATGGCTAACATGGCTGGCATGTTCTCTAGTGCATGTTGTTAATGTAACTAAGCCATACATTATGTTTAGTGAAGAGAGCTCCAGAAGGATCCCAAATCAAAGCTTCATGTAAATATTACAAAATGGACCTGATTCGCAAAGGTAAATATACATGTGTATTATTACTCAGGTGCTTATTCACTCCTGCACTTAGGTGTAACTATCCCTTTATTTTCTATTCAGGATTTTCAAGTGCAGATTTTCACTTAGGTGTAGACTTTAACTCTCTACCCCTGCAAATAAGTGGGTGGAGCCTACCCACATAGTATTTTGCACTGAAATGAATGAAAATAAACTTTATGATCGTCTTTAATGCGTAGCCTATTTGGCAGAGACCTCAGCCACCTTGGTGTCACTCATCTTTAAAGCCACTCACACAAATACTTACTGTGCAAAACAGCCACTCACACACCCACGCACTTACCCATACACCCAGTCAAACAGCCACTTATTTACCCATACACCAACTTAAATACCCACTCACTCAGCCATAGAGACATTCACACAGCCACTGCGTCACTCATACAGCCACTCACATGCACACTCATCCAACCATAGAGCCACTCCACAGCCACCACAGTCACCAATACAGCCACTCACACACGCTCGCCCCATGCATGAAGCCGCTCACACAGTGACTCACTCACCCATAGAGCTACTCACTCACTCATAAAGCCACCTAGACTCCCACACTGTTACAGACAGTCACAGTGCCACTCAGGTGACATATATTAGAAATTAGCCAGTAGGTAGTTATAGTTAGGACCTAGTTTCCATAGGTTTTGTTTTGCCAATAACTTTGGCGCCATTTGACAAATCTTCACAATATTTTAATATTTAGTGCGACGCTCAGTTCAGCTGCTGTTTTGAACGTTTCTGCGTGATTCGTGAAGTGAGGGCCAAGAAAAAGAGAGGTCCCAATTTTTTTTTTCCCAATACAATTCCCTATAGGAATTTTGAACATGACTACAGGCACTGGACGGAATTAAACCAAGTTTGACAGAATGGTAGCTCTTGGTTCAGAAAGAGACCTTTTTTTATTTGGTCTAATTCTGTTCAGTAGTTTTTGAGAAATAAAAGCAGAAAAATTTTGTATATCTAGGGACGCAGACCCTTTGCAGATCCCCCACCAGGAAATACGCAGAATCTTGCACCACTAGAAAGGCCCTGATTGGCTGACTTCAACCTGAGAGAAAAGTTGCGGCCCCATTTTATGTATCAGGAAACAGTCCCCAGGGCTGAAATGTAGGCTGCAATTTATATGAAGGTGTCAGGGTAAAGGTTTACTGACCCCATTTGTCTGTTACATGGGTGTCAAAAGTAGGTATGATGGGCAAGAAATTGACTGCAAATGTTTTTTTGCCACATGCGAGATTCGTGGCCCCATCACGGGGCTCGGCATGGCTGTCAGTCTGTCAGTGTAAATCTGCCATGGATCTGTGGACCCCACTTAAATTTAAATATATATATATATATATATATATATATATATTCACTGAAAAAACCATAGGTTTCAGGGGCGTTATAGTTAGTTGGACATTTCACTCGTACAAAACCATAAAAATTCCCCCGTTATAGTTAGTTCAGCTAACTATAACTCGCGCGTCCCGCAATGCACTGCTGATGACGTCACATATTACATCACTCATGACATGGTCAGTGACATCACTCATGACATCACTGATGACATCTCAAATGACATCACTGATGACATCACTGATGACATCATCCTTGTGATAGAGTGGCAGACCTCCTCTCACCCTAATATAACCTTTGATACACACACTCAAAAATACAAACTAACATTTTCAAAACAATGGACATACCAATACCAGTTACAACACACCTATTTAGTAATTCCAAGATCTACACACACATCCACTCATTCACCAACAGTCCCTATACAGTCACTCATACATGTACTCACTCATCATATGTACTCATACACCTATACATCCTGTTACACTCCGCCACTCATCCATAGAGTTACTCACACACATAGTCACACATGCAAACAAAGTATCAAACATCCATTTACTTACATATACAGTTATACACACACTACCACACTTACTTCTACAGAAACTTACACATACTTACTCTCTTAAACAATCACTTATAGAAACACCTACTTATTTGTACAGGAACTCTTCCAATCTCTCACTCTCACATATACTCACTTATATCCACCAATACTCACATATACTAGTTTAAAACATATGTAGTTACTCATAAAGACACTATTGAGACAGTCATTCACTCACTAACACACCCATACACATACTCATCCACCTATACAGTCCTGCACACATGCTGTCTTCAACACATACAAACAGTGAGTTACTCATTCATGCATCTATGCACTAAGTAATACCCCCACCGAACCATACAGACACTCAGACACTCATACTGATACTCAAAAAACCAACTAATAACCCATATAGACACTCATGTAGCTACTCACCAACCCATGTAGCCACTTATACACAAAGTGAGAGACTGATACAGATATTTTCATATTTAAACATTACTCACTAACCCATGTATTCACTAAGATACACTTAGTCAGTTATACAATCAATTTTACAAAACAAAATCATCCATTTAGACACTTATATACCCATCTATTCTTCCATCGACCTTGAGATATACATATATAAAACATATTTAATTTTCAGAAAAACACACATTCACTGGATGATGTCATCAGTGATGTCATCAGTGATGTCATTTGAGATGTCATCAGTGATGTCATGAGTGATGTCACTGACCATGTCATGAGTGATGTAATATGTGACGTCATCAGCAGTGCATTGCGGGCGCGCGAGTTATAGTTAGCTGAACTAACTATAATGGGGGAATTTCTATGGTTTTGTACGAGTGAAATGTCCAACTAACTATAACGCCCCTGAAACCTATGGTTTTTTCAGTGAATTTCTAAGGTTTTTTAAATGCTAATTTCTAACTATAACGTGCCTGAAACCTATGGTTTTTTCAGTGAATTTCGAAGGTTTTTTAAATGCTAATTTCTAACTATAACGTGCCTGAAATCTATGGTTTTTTCAGTGAATATATATATATTTATTATACTATGTATACATGTGAAAATGTCTCGGTCCCCTGTTTGCCTCGGTGGCACGGAAAAAATGGGTGGAACTGACATCAGCACGCCGACGAGGTTCTCTTATGGCTCCGATGACGTCATACGGTGTCGCGAGCGGAGCCGTGCTATTATGACGTCCTCGTTGACGTGGGAGAGCTAGGAAAGAATTTCCGTGGAATGCTGGTGCAGGGGATATTCACCTAAGTGTTCAGGCTAGTCCTTTGGGAGCAACTGTTTATGTTGCCACTCCAGAAATCGAAACCAGTGATCCGAGGGCAGAGGCCCTGCAGATGGCACACGAGGTGGGGTGCCCAGTCGTGTGCACCGGCGGGGCAGCGAAGTGACAAGCACCACAACCCACAAAAAAGGTAACGAGGGCACTGAATAACACAGGATCTTCTCTTTGTATCTGGCAAGAACAACGAAGTTAAAATGCCCTAGTACCAAAATGTAGAATTAGTGCTACAACGGTCTTCAAGAGGACCTGCGATGCCGCTTCTGCCTCCCGTACCCTGGAGGTGGCACATGGGTCACGCGGTACGGTCATACTGCGGTGGGACGCACACTCGTTGACCTCTCATGGCACTGCTCCACACTTCAGGGAGGACGCTTTCCATTAGCTATGTTTTCTGATGACATGTCGCGCCGGCCCCGTCCAACAACAGAACTCCTTTAGATCCAAACAGACTCTTCCACTCTCTCACCGGAAGTGAAACCAGGCCACGCGGACACTTTCACAATACAACAGCCAGGAATGCACTTTTCGGTAAAAAAAACACATTCCTTCCTCCTAATTAATCAAATAAACGTCTCACTGAGGAACAGGGGCCAGCTTCGATCGGTAAACAACCGTTACAATGACTTTTTACTTTGCGATACCATTACAACGCATGCATTACCACGCATGCGTTCTACATCACGAAGTCATTACTACGCATTTTTTAGAACGCATGGTCATTTACCACGCATGCCTTTACAACGAATTTTGTTGTAAAGGTATGTATAGTAAATGACCATGCGTTCTAAAAAACATGTAGACGATCCATGTCGTTGTAAGGAAACAGAGGCTGTTCCGTTTCCTCACAACGACGTGCACCGCCCCTCAGAGACGACGTGAAGCAGGAACCACGAGGAGAGAGGAACCACGAGGAGTGAGAGGTAAGGGGGATTGGGCATGGGGTGGGGGTTTCTTTTCTAGGGTTTAGGGTAGTGCAGTAGTGTTTGGGTGGAGTAGGGGGTCGTGCTGGGGGGTAGTGTTTTAGGGTTTAGGGTAGTGCAGTGGTGTTTGGGTAGTGTAGGGGGTCGTGCTGGGGGTAGTGTTTTAGGGTTTAGGGTAGTGCAGTAGTGTTGGGGGTCATGCTGGGGGTAGTGTTTTAGGCTTTAGGGTAGTGCAGTGGTATATGGGTAGTGTAGGGGGTCGTGCTGGGTTAGTGTTTTAGGGTTTAGGGTAGTGCAGTGGTGTTTGAGTAGTGTAGGGGGTCATGCTGGTGGTAGTGTTTTAGGGTTTAGGGTAGTGCAGTGGTGTTTGTGTAGTGTAGGGGGTCATGCTGGGGGTAGTGTTTTAGGGTTTAGGGTAGTGCAGTGGTGTTTGAGTAGTGTAGGGGGTCATGCTGGTGGTAGTGTTTTAGGGTTTAGGGTAGTGCAGTGGTGTTTGTGTAGTGTAGGGGGTCATGCTGGGGGTAGTGTTTTATGGTTTAGGGTAGTGCAGTGGTGTTTGGGTAGTGTAGGGGGTCGTGCTGGGGGTAGATTTAGGGTTTAGGGTAGTGCAGTGGTGTTTGGGTAGTGTAGGGAGTCGTGCTGGGGGTAGTGTTTTAGGGTTTAGGGTAGTGCAGTGGTGTTTGTGTAGTGTAGGGGGTAGTGCTGGGGGTAGTGTTTTAAGGTTTAGGGTAGTGCAGTGGTGTTTGGGTAGTGTAGGGGTTCATGCTGGGGATAGTGTTTTAGGGTTTTGGGTATGGCAGTGGTGTTTGGGTAGTGTAGGGGGTCGTGCTGGGGGTCGATTTAGGGTTTAGGGTAGTGCAGTGGTGTTTGTGTTGTGAGGGGGTCGTGCTGGGGGTAGTGTTTTAGGGTTTAGAGTAATGCAGTGGTGTTTGTATAGTGTAGGGGGTTTAGGGTAGTGCAGTGGTGTTTGTGTAGTGTAGGGGGTCATGCTGGGGGTTGTGTTTTAGGGTTTAGGGTAGGGCAGTGGTGTTTGTGTAGTGTAGGGGGTGGTGTTTTAGGGTTTAGGGTAGTGCAGTGGTGTTTGTGTAGTGTAGGGGGTCATGCTGTGGGTAGTGTTTTAGGGTTTAGGGTAGTGCAGTTGTGTTTGTGTAGTGTACGGGGTCGTGTTTTAGGGTATAGGGTAGTGCAGTTGTGTTTGGGTAGTGTAGGGGGTCATGCTGGGGTTAGTGTTTTAGGGTTTAGGGTAGTGCAGTGGTGTTTGGGTAGTGTAGGGGTTGTGCTGGGGGTAGTGTTTTAGGGTTTAGGGTAGTGCAGTGGTGTTTGTGTAGTGTGGGAGGTCATGATGGGGGTAGATTTAGGGTTTAGTGTAGTGCAGTGGTGTTTAGGTAGTGTAGGGAGTCATGCTGGGGGTAGTGTTTTAGGGTTTAGGGTAGTCCAGTGGTGTTTGTGTAGTGTAGGGAGTCATGCTGGGGGTAGTGTTTTAGGGTTTAGGGTAGTGCAGTGGTGTTTGGGTAGTGTAGAGGGTCGTGCTGGGGTAGTGTGTTAGGATTTAGGGTAGTGCAGTGGTGTTTGTGTAGTGTTGGGGGTCATGCTGGGGGTAGTGTTTTAGGGTTTAGGGTAGTGCAATGGTGTTTGTGTAGTATAGGGGGTAGTGTTTTAGGGTTTTGGGTAGTGCAGTGGTGTTTGTGTACTGTAGGGGGTCGTGCTGGGTTCTAGTGTTTTAGGGTTTAGGGTAGTGCAGTGGTATTTGTGTAGTGTAGGGGGTAGATTTAGGGTTTAGGGTAGTGAAGTGGTGTTTGGGTAGTGTAGGGGGTCGTGCTGGGGGTATTGTTTTTGAGTTTAGGGTAGTGCAGTTGTGTTTGGGTAGTGAAGGGGGTTGTGCTGGGGGTAGTGTTTTAGGGTTTAGGGTAGTGCAGTGGTGTTTGGGTAGTGTAGGGGTCAACCAACATGAATTTGTCCTTGTGTGATGTAACCAATGCTCATGTAAAGCACTCCAATACCTGACCAGTCTGCACTATATAAAACTGCAAAAAAACAAAAAATAAAAAGTGTTTTGCACACTTCTGTCATTGGGCTATACGTGGGCTACCTCTGGGTGATATTTGTGCTACATTTGGGCTCTTTTTTCTCTGGTGGCCATCTTGGGAGACTTATTTGTTATGAAGTTTCCTAATTTTCTCATTTACTACAGTCTCCTCAGTAGGAAATGCTTTCAGTTTTTACTTTGATTCCATCAAGAAGGCATTCAGATGTGTCACACATTTGCCATAAATTCAGAATGTTAGCACTCTAGTTGTTCATTAGATCACTGTAGTAAAGCTACTGCTCACCAAGGAGTTAACTGGAAGTCTACTGCTGGTATTGAAAGTGATTGTTTCAGTCTGCATGTCAGAATTTTCTAATGAAATAGAAGAGGATTTGAGATCTCACTTAAAACATGCCCTAAATTTTCTTTTTGCAGCACTAACCATAATTTCTATGGCAAAATGAACCCCCTCATTTTGTTCCTTTTTAAATTAAATGTTTTAAGTGTTACCAGTTTATTCCAATCAAGATGGCTTCAGGTGTGCCATACTTTTGTCATAAGTAAGGCTGTTAGCACTCTAGTTGTTCTTTAGAACACTCTGGGAAGCTGCAGTAGAACACAAAGGCATCAACTGACAGGCTGCTCCTGTTGAAATATAACAGGAAGATATTTGAGATCTCACTTGAAACATGTCCTAATTTTTCTTTCTACAGCACTAACCATAATTTCTATGACAAAATGAACCCCATCATTTTGTTCCTTTTTAAATTAAATGTTTTAAGTGTTACCAGTTTATTCCAATCAAGATGGCTTCAGGTGTGCCATACTTTTGTCATAAGTAAGGCTGTTAGCACTCTAGTTGTTCTTTAGAACACTCTGGGAAGCTGCAGTAGAACACAAAGGAATCAACTGACAGTCTCTGCCATTGTTGGATGTACATGTTTTACTGAGAATGTCAGACTTCATTCTCACATGACTGAGAAAGATAATGTGAATTTACAGAAAATATGCTCTCATTTTAGCTTCTGGAGCACCTTCCAAAACTGTATGGGACAAGCATGTGAAAATAGTTTTCTCTCAAACATGATTCATGATATCCCAGCAGAAGGTTTTTCACAGGGTAAAATCACCTTAGAACACACCACAATTCCTGAAATTAGTATGGTACTATCAACAAATGAATTCTAATGTAACTAAAGTCTGTTATCACCCTTTATAGTTCTCCTTTTGGTAACCCTCAAAATCTTCGATTCACTACAATGCATTTCAATGGGGTACTATCATTTATATTGGTCCCAAGATGGCTGCCAGCAATTCCAGGATGAAGTGCTGACAGCCAATCAGATCTCACGATGACATGTGTGGTTAGGCTCCGCCCAGATATATATGTGTTTTTACTTTTGATTTTCTCAGCAACTACTGAACGGATTTACACCATTTAACAAAAGGGTTCTTTCTGAACCAAGAACTACCTCTTTGCCAAATTTGGTGTAATTCCGTTCAGCAGTTCGGGCTGTAGCCTTGCATAAAGTTTCCTATGGGAAATTGATTTTTTGACTCTTATTTTTTTAATTTCTCCGCAACTACTGAACGGATTTACACCATTTAACAAAAAGGGTTCTTTCTGAACCAAGAACTACCTCTTTGACAAATTTGGTGTAATTCCGTTCAGCAGTTCGGGCTGTAGCCGTGGCTAAAGTTTCCTATGGGAAAATGAATGGGGAAAACACGTTTTGGGACCCCTCTTTTTTCTCGGCCCCCGCTTGACGAATCACCCCGAGACTTTCAGGGTAGGAGTGGACCGGAGCGGGCCACAAAGTTTGAAAATTTCGCGAAGATTCGTCAACCGGCGCAAGAGTTATTTCAAATAGAATGTTGCGGATTTCCTATGGAAAATAGGTCCTAACTATAACTATCTACTGGCGACCGCCAGTAGATAATATATATACATATATATATATATATATATATATATATATATATATATATATATATATATATATATATATATATTACCTTCTGGCGGTCGCCAGTAGGTAGTTATAGTTATGACCTAGTTTCCATAGGAAAAGCGTTTTTTGATTTGCCAATATCTTTAGCGCCGTTTGACGAATCTTCGCAAAATTTTCCCAAAAAAAAGGTTCACTCAGGTCAGGTCCTGTCTTGAAAGTTTTGGGGTGATTTGTCAAACGGGGGCTGAGAATAAAGGGGGGTCCCAAAACGCGTTTTCTCCATGTTAATTTCCATAGGAACTTTAAACAAAGCTACAGCCTGAACTGCTGAACGGAATTACACCAAATTTGGCAAAATGGTAGGTCTTGGTCTAGAAAGCGTGCTTTTTTTAAATGGCGTAAATCCGTTCAGTAGTTGCAGAGAAATTCAAAATATAAAAATATCGATATCTGAGCACCGAGGAGGATTCGCGAACCCTCCCGAGCACGAGCTGACTTCTGATTGGCTGCCAAAACTCCAAACCAGGTGTTGGCAGCCATCTTGTGACTCGGTAACCGAGTCACAAGAAAACAGTTAAAAAACATGCTAAAATACAAGAAAAGGGGGCAGGGTAGAACCACCCTGACCCCCTAGGCCTGCTCAGGGGGGCCCACAGGGACCCCCAGGCCCAAAAAAAGCATTTTTTAAAATAATTTTGGCAGAATTCACGCTGAGTGCGCGAATTCGGCCGAAATGTTTTTTAAAAAACAAAGCGCAGGCTCCCGCGCTTCGTTTGGTTAAGCCCCCAAGTTGGCCAGATCCCGGGGGCAATGTCAAATTAATTAGCGGGGGGTTGATCCATTTCTGCCTTTACCTGGTGACAGCCAGGAGCCCAGTCAGAGCCGCGCCGGAGCCTGGAGTGAGCGGGGCTCTTTGCAGCATCGCAGCATCGGCTGCCACTGGATTATTGGACTGGAGAGACAGCTGCAGATCCTCCCGCCCGCGGCCACCATGCACTTGCTGGGGGTACTCTATTTTTCCTCTTCTCAGTGCTGGTGCCCGGGGCCGCTGCATACGAATCAGGACAGGGGTACTACGAAAATTCGGATCTGGGGGAGACCAGGGTGAGTAACGAAGAGTAACGAAGCACATGAAATTTCACATAACTTCAGTTCCATTTCCTGCTTGTCCAGACACGGGCGCACTGGCACTGCCATGTTCTTTATGCCCCGGGTGACATGTGCTCTGGCTGGGTGCACTTACAAGTTCAGCCTGAAATTTGGGAAGGGGTGTTCTTACGTCTGTACCTTGCTGAAGACCACCTCTGGGGACATCATCTCGGCACGTGCAGAGTGTTGGCATAACGCTGGCGGGCACCTGTGGGAGGCTCCACCCACATGCAGTGGGTGAGTGGTGGTGTTTGTAGGGGTTAATTTTGGAGGGGGGAGGGCCCCGCTCAGTGGTCACGGCCGATCAAGCTTGTGCTTGGCTCTTTTCCAGTCTCTGGCATCCAAGGTTAACGAGCTGGCAGTAGTGAAAGTTTCCGCTCCCCAGTGAGCTCCTCGTGCTTGGACAAGGGGGTGCTGAAATCATGACTTTACACTCAAAATGTACTCTAGCACCCGCAACCCGCGTCTTTGGCGAGTCTGAGGTGCTGCAGCAACACAACACCATAGTTCATGTGCCTCACTGTACAGCCACTCGCGCTTCGGCCCTCTGGCTGCAATCCTCTCAAAGAGATGCAGAGAGCATAGACAGTACAGGCATGCGCTGCCTGTATGTGAGCAGATGCTGTGTGTCACTCCGTTCTGCCTCCAGCGCAGGGTGGGTGGGTAGCTACTGCTCTACGATTTCTTCTATCCTTTACGTGGTGACCTTGTTCAGGAGCAGCCTGATATCCAACTCATCGCCACCTGAGGATCGGCATGCACAGAGTTCACTCAGGGGCTAATGTGGCGCAGAGGGAGGATCACCCTTAAGGGAGCCCTCGTCCAGACTAGTGCTCATGTATGTGTTTTTATTTTATTTTATGGGAGCCGTGGGCCTCTTACCGCACATGGCAGGATGCACACATCAATGTCTATTGGACATTGACTTCATTGATGGGCTGGTTGGGCGAAGGTAGCATATGAGGTCCCACAGGCCTTTCCTCTCCATTTGTCTGAGAGCGAGATTTGTCTTTGATGACTACAATTGTTTGAAACTTGCGGGTGTGTAGTTCGCCATGTGGCAGTTGCTGCACCTGACTCACTAATTCACCGTCCATCTTCACACTGCAGTTCAAGCACTTTATACCTGTGCAGTGGCCGTCACGAGAGAGGCCGTGTTTGTATGGGCCACTGTTCACGTCTTCTGCCCGACGCAAAGGGATTAACATAGTTTGTGCTATAAGCAATCACTGCAAGTAAGCCGTGGACCTGAGGCACAAAGCCCATTCCTGGAATAGTTCTTGGTGAGGTGCGAAGCATAGTTTGTGGAAGCAACTTGTTTACACCTCAGCATGAACCTGTGTGCACGAATGTGGGACTTCCCGTCTGTTCAGCAGAACATCTGAGGGCATGAGGCCTACCAGCCCCTGACCTTTGAACTGCAGCGATCGATACTCTACTATTGATCAGGTTTTTTTTGGTCCTAACTTTATCAGAGAGCCCCTTTTGTGGAAACACTGTGCCCAGTGCCCCAAAATACTTAAGATGACACTGCATGTACCGCAGCTCAAGGTGCTGCTCCTGTGATGAGGTGAATGCACGCCCAAGATCTAGGTCGTACTCAAACCCTGGCTAGGTGGTCTCTCGTTGCTGCAGTGTAGGCAGTCGCACACCGAACTCAAGACCTGACTAGGCCCCTGAAATATTTAAATAGAAGACAACAGAAAGGTCAAATTTTTATAACCATTTTGCAAATAAATTGCAATCGGTGAAAACTCCTTCTGCCTGGGAAAAGTGACATATTTGCCCAGAATCTCCTGGTCTCAGACGCCACTGCTCAGGGTGGGATTTGGATTGGAAATAGGCCTCAGCATCCAAAAAAGTGTCCCTGATTCACAGAATGTAGTGCTTCGCAAGACATTTAGGGGCTTATTTATGAGCCCTTGCGTCACTTTTGCGCCGCCGATGTGTCACTTTTTGTGATGCACCAGCGGCATAAAAAATGCACCATGTTGCATCATATTTACAAAGTGACGCATCTAGGTAGATGCGTCACTTTGTAAACCCCTGCGCCACATTATACGTGCGCCAGGTATAATATATGCAGGGTGGGCATTCTGACGCAAGTAGGCCTCGTAGAAGTGATGCAGTGAAATCTATGAGATTTCACTGTGCCACTTCTAGGACGCAAATGCGTCAATATCTTACGCCTGCCTCACAGCAGGCGTAAGACTGATGCAGGCACATTTGAAATAGGACTTGCCCATGTGAAATGACTGATTGCTGGAGTTGCGTCACTTTTGTGACACTCTCCAGCAATGCGTCATTTTTGCGCCTACCGATACGTCAGAAATACTGACGTATCTGTAACTCCTTGCGACGTGATGCGTCATACTGTAAATATGATGCATCCAGCATGTAGCAAGGAGGGCGCAATGAAAAGTGACGCATCGCTGTTTTCACGCAGCGATGCGTCACGTTTCATAAATGAGGCTCTCAGGGGCTTATTTATGAGCCCGTGCATCACTTTGGCGCCGCCGGTGCGTCACTTTTTGTGACGCACCAGCAGCGTAAAAAATGCACCATGGTGCGCTATATTTACGAAGTGACGCATCTAGGTAGATGCGTCACTTCGTAAACCCCTGCGCTACATTATACCTCCACCAGGTATAATGTATGCAGGGTAGGCGTTCCCCCGCAAGAAAGGGTCGTAGGAGTGGCGCAGCGAAATCTATGAGATTTCGCTGCGCCACTTCTAGGACGCCAATGCGTCAAAACCTTATGCCTGCCTCATGGCAGGTGTGAAGGTGACACAGGCCCTTTCACATGCGGCTTGCCCCATGTGAAAGCAGCATTTCTGGAGTTGCGTCAGGCTTCCGACACAACTCCAGCAATGCGCCACTTTTTGCGCCGGCAGATACATCAGTAATACTGATGTATCTGTCATTCCTTGCGACATGATGCGTCATACTGTAAATATGATGCATCATTGGTGTCGCAAGGAGGGCGCAGTGAGAAGTTGCAGATCGCTGCTTTCATGCAGCGATGCGCCACTTCTCATAAATGAGGCCCTTAGATCAGATCATGGCGCTAATGTTGGGAACATTTTGTGATAATTAAAGGGTTTTACAGCTTGTAGGGCCAGTAACTTTAGTCAAGACTGGAACCACAATTTTTCACATGCATATAACCCACAGATCTCCTGACACTCATCTTCAGGGCTATAAATGTCTTTCTCACCCTCAGGTCCCAGAATCTGCCACTCACCCTTAAGCCTCTTGCCAATACTCACCCTCAGATCTCTGAACTGCCTTCAGACCCTAAAGTTTCTGTTCATCCAGAGGTATGCTTATTTCCCAGTTCCGGCAGGTCTCCAGAGGATCATACCTAAAGTTCTGGAGAATTCTGTCCACCCTCAGGGACCAGTGGCCCCTGCTCACACCAAAATAGCAACAAGATGCCCTTTGAGGTGGAGGGTCCAATACAAATGCTGTCACTCACTCATGTCACTCATCGAGGCTCTTGTTCATCGTCAGTTGCTTCCTAAAATATCCAGTTACACTCCGAACCCTTCAGCTCATGTCCATTCTTGTGACTCTTGCTCAGTATGAGATCCCTAGCACTACTGCTCACTCTCGGGTGTCCTTGCAGTCCTTCTCACCCTCCGGTCCCCTGATAGCCCTATTCACTCTTTGGCCTTGTAGATCTTGCTTATTCTGACCTGGAAGATCCTTCTCCCCCTTAGTCATTGGGATCATGTTTACCATGTGTTTCTATGAGGCTTCTGTTTACCCTAAGCTCCACGGGCATTCAAATCACCCTAAGGCCCTGAGACACCTGCTCTTCAGCGGAACTTCAAAGCTCCTCCTCAACCCAAGCACTATGGGCTTAAGAGAGACAAACTGCATTTTAGCTTCGGTTCAGTTTAGTGGAAGATTTGGAATTTTCCCAACTCCCTCCATAAAAATGAAGGAGAAATAGTGCTAGAACTGTCATTTTTAAAGAGTGTTTTCTCAAATCCATCAACTAAAACTGATTATGTTTGAAAGGCCTCTCAAGAGGGACCAGGGTATGATCTTAATAATGCAAAGACAAATTACTACACAAAAAGGATCGAAGATAATGGTAATTCATCTAAAGAACTCTATAAAGTAATCTGAGAACTCTGCAAGCCCACTAGTCTGTCTCAAACTATGGCACCCACGATCGAGAACTGCGAGCTACTTAACAACTTCTTTACAGACAAAGTGACCAAAATCTATACATCCTTTAACAATCACCCTGAGAGTGATCATATAGACTGGGAAATCATGGCACCTCACCCCCTAGCTCAGGTCCATATGGCCACTTTGACCCCTTTCTCAGAGGAACAGGTAGCTAAAGCTATGACTGAGGTTAAGGCAGGATCGCCACTCGATCCCTGTCCACACTTCATCTTTTCCCGACTAGTGTCAGTTATATGTCCCCATGTCACCAAAGTTTTTAACCAATCCCTAGAGCTAGTCTCCTTCCCAGACATATGGAAGGAAACAGTAGTCTTCCCTCTATTAAAAAAATCAGGCCTTGAAATTTACGACTCAGCAAATTACCGACCAATCTCGCAGCTACTGTACTTGTCCAAGGTCTTAGAAAGATTGCGCAATAGACAACTCACCACTTTCCTGGAAACCAATAATCTATTGGACCCCTCCCAGACTGGCTTTAGGGCCAACAAAAAGCACCGAGGCCACTTTACTTGCCGTATCTGATAATATCAGATCCCTAGTGGATCAAGGCAGAGCCGTAGTATTGATCCTCTTGGACCTTACTGCGGCTTTCGACACTGTATCTCATAACAACTTACTACGAATCCTCCACGAGAAAGGGTTATACTCAAAAGCCCTGTCATGGTTCGCATCCTTCCTGAAAAATAGAACCCAAAAAATCAAAATGGGATCTTGCTCCTCCCCCCTAAAAAGCATTAAATATGGAGTCCCACAGGGAGCCTCTCTGAGCCCCATCCTTTTTAATGCGTATGTCTCCTCCCTAGCAGACATTAGCAGGAAATGGGGCTTTGATATCTGCTCATACGCCAATGACACACAATTAATGATCACCCTGGTTGATAGCCCGACACTAAGAGCAACCTAACCAACTGCCTCACTGAAATCGCAGCTTGGATGACAGAGCATTGCCTAAAGCTAAATGCTGGAAAGTCTGAGATTTTGCTCTTCGGGGGTGCCTACGCAATTTGGGACAGCAGTTGGTGGCCCCAAGCGCTAGGCACCGCCCCAGAACCCAAATGGGTTGCAAAGAATTTGGGCATCCTATCCATGCAGGATCAAGTACGCACGCTGTGTGGTAAAAGTTTCAGCCACACTGAAACTTTTCAGAAGACTTTTTCCTTGGATCCCTCTGAATTGCAGGAAAACTGTAACACAGGTCCTTTTTCTGAGCAGACTGGACTATGGAAATGCATTTTATGTTGGTATGGCCGAATACCTTTTTTCTCGACTCCAAGTAGTCCAGAACGCTGCCGCTAAACTGATCTGCAATAAAAACAGGTATAGTTCAGCATCTCACAGCATGAAGGAGCTATACTGGTTGCCGGTGCGCCAAAGAGCCAAATTCAAGCTCCTCTGCTACGCACACAGGACCTTACATAAGAAAGGCCCACACATTCTGCGAGACAAATTGGAATTCCACGTCCCATCACGCAACCTAAGATCGCGCCATCAGGCCCTTGCAAAGGTCAAACGCACTACCAAAGTCAGGATGGGCGATCGCTCCTTTTCTAAATCAGCTGCAGTTCTCTGGAATGACCTCTCACTTGACCTACGCCTGACAGATGACTATCTGCTTTTTAGAAAGAAGCTAAAAACCTTTCTGTTCCCCAGATACTGAGCCAATTAGTTATAAATTTAGAATAACCTGCGCCCTTGTCCTCACCGCACGGTATTCGGTCCTAGCGCCGTGATGTCCCCTGTGATGAATGTCGCGCTCTACAAATACCAAAAAATACAAATACAAATACCAAAATAATGTTTGATTGGTATGCATCACTGTTAACTTCAACAGGGATGTCAATGAGCAGTCACGCCGAAATTTGGCACGATTGGAGGAGACAGGCTTTTTTGTAAGAACAATTACATAACAAATTTATTTTAAACCGCATCTAGTTAAATGTTATGGATGGGGGAGGTGTGGGTACACATCTAACATGTGACACACCTTCTGCCATCCCCAAAGGCTTTTTGGAGGAATTTTTCTGTCAGTAAATCTTTGCACTTCATCTTGCCTTTTGTTCATTGTATAGCTGGGCATATCATTCATTTAATTTCCCCAAATAAGGAATTAAATATATACCTTCATACAGATAAAAAACTTATATTGACAAAATAGTAATATGGCTATGTACCTGGATTGTTGAAGAAACATTGGAAATGAACATGCCAAGGGAAAAAAATATTCTGAAAGCTCAAAATTAGAAAAATCTAGCATTAACTCACTTTTAATTGCTGCCTCATCGATATGTTTGCTGCAAATTGTTTGGTTAATTTCTACTGGAAATCAGGACACTGCGCATTCTTAGGCTGTCTTTTGCACTTACACTGGACTTTTAAGATGTTCATAGTATTTGTTACATTAATTAGAAAGAGGCCTTCCCCTGTTCAGAGACTGATGAAGGGTACTGCTGTTTTATGTTTGCTTACTGTTGGTACTATTTTAAGTTCAAACAGAGGGAAAGATGCTAGTTTGTAAATGAAAAAGTAAAATGGTGTCAGTTTCCTCACCTGCCCACATGAACTCCTCTTGGCTACAAGACATGATATGTGGCAGGCAAAGAATAGCAGAGATTAAATTATCTCAGGCCATTACCTGGGCTGTGAATCGTGTGCGTTTCTTGCGTGGCCTTTTTAAGGCGAGGGCCACTCTGTCGGAAAGAGACCAAGCAGCCTCCCTGAACACTACTGCCAAAGGGTGAAACCTGCCAGCTATCCCCAGGGCCTACAGATGTCCGCACCAATGAAAACATGACTCCACTCACTGTCTGTCGACACTATCTCAAAGAACCTCTTTGAGGTGAAGCAACCTCAGTAATGCTGCACTCAAACAGCAGCTCCCAAGTAGTAGCCTGTTCCCTGCAATGAGTAGAGGAAAAAAAAACAGAACCCTCTTGATGGCCTCAGCAGTCCTCTCTCCCCCTTTAACCCTCTCAATCCACAAAGTGCTATTGGCTTCAAAGCAGCAGCTCCAGAGGCCCCGGCCACACACACCTCATGCTGTGGCAGTCGGAGTGACCATTGTCATGTAAAATGGGTACAAAAATAAAGGGAATAAAGCCATATTTTATTGGAGTGCAGATGATTTTAACATTTTCCCTGCACCTCTGTTGCTTCTTTCTGCACTTCTCTTGCTTCTTTCTACACCTCTCTTGCTTCTTTCTGCACCCCACTTGCCTCTTTCTACACCCTTCTTCCCTCTTTGTGCACCTCTCTTCCCACTTTCTGTACCCCTCTTCCCTCTTTCTGCACCCCGCCTGCCTCTTTCTGCACCTCTGTTCCTTCTTTCTGCACCCCTCTTGCCTCTATCTCCACACCTCTTCCCCCTTTATGCATGTCTGTTGCTTCTTTCTGTACTTCTCTCGCCTCTTTTTCCACCCCTCTTCCCTCTTTCTGCATTTCTGTTGCATTTCTTTCTGCACTTATCTTGCGTCTTTCTGTAACTTTCTTGCTTCTTTCTGCACCCCTTGTGCCTCTTTCTGCACCCCTCTTCTCTTTCTACACTCCTCTTGCCTTTTTCTGCACCTCTGTTTCTTCTTTCTGCAACTCTTTTGTTACTTTCTGTACCTCTCTTGCTTCTTTCTGCACCCTTCTTGCCTTTTTCTCCATCCTTCTTCCCTCACCTCTGTTGCTTCTTTCTGCACCTCTCTTATCTCTTTCTTCACTGCTCTTCCCTCTTTCTGCACCTCTGTTGCTTCTTTCTGCACGTCTCTTGCTTCTTTGTACACCCCTTGTGGCTCTTTATGCACCCCTCTTCCCTCTTTTTGCACCCCTCTTGCCTCTTTCTGCACCTCTGTTGCATCTTTCTGCACTACTCTTGCTTCTTTCCACACCACTCATGCCTCTTTCTGCACCCCTCTTCCCTCTTTTTGTACCCCACTTGCCTCTTTCTGCACCTCTGTTGCTTCTTTCTGCACTACACTTGGTTCTTTCTGCACCTCTTTGCTTCTTTCAGCAATTCACTTGCCTCTTTCTGCACTTCTCTTGCTTGTTTCTGAACCTCTTTTGCGTCTTTCTGCATCTCTGTTGCCTCTTTCTGCACCTCTCTTTCCTCTTTATGCACCCCTGTTTCCTCTTTCTCTACCTTTCCTGCCTGTTTCTGCACCTCTCTTGCCTCTTTCTGTACCTCTGTTGCTTCTTTCTGCACTTCTCTTGCCTCTTTCTGCACTCTTTGGGCCTCTTTGAGCACCTCTGTTGCTTCTTTATGCACTTCTCATCCTTCTTTCTGCACCCCTCCTGCCTCTTTCTGTACCCCTCTTGCCTCTTTGTGCACCTCTCCTACCTCTTTGTGCACCCCTCTTGCCTCTTTCTGCACCTCTCTTCCCTCTTTCTGTACCTCTCTTGCCTCTTTCTGCACCTCTTTTGCCTCTTTCTGCACTTTTCTTACTTCTTTCTGTACCCCTCATGCCTCTTTCTGCACCTCTGTTGGTTCTTTCTGCACTGCTCTTGCTTCTTTTTGCACCTCTGTTGCAAATTTCAGCATCCCTCTTGCCTCTTTCTGTACCCCTCTTCCCTCTTTCTGCACCTCTTTTGCTTCTTTCTGCACTTCTCTCTCCTCTTTCTGCACCCCTCTTGCCTCTTTCAGCACCTCTGTTGCTTCTTTCTGCACTACTCTTCCTTCTTTCTGCCCCCCTCGTGCGTCTTTCTGCACCCTTATTCCCTTTTCCTGCACATCTCTTGGTTCTTTCTGCACTGCTCTTGCCTCTTTCTGCACCTCTGTTGCTTCTTTCTGCACTTCTCTTGCTTCTTTCTGCACCTCTGTTGCTTCTTTCTGCACCCCTCTAGCCTCTTTCTGCACCCCTCTTCCTTCTTTCTGCACCTCTCTTGCCTCAGTCTGCCCACCTGTTCCCTCTTTCTGCACCCCTTTTGCCTGTTTCTGCAACTCTTTGCCTCTTTCTGCAGTTCTCTTGCCTCCTTCTGCACGTCACTTGCCTCCTTCTGCAACTCTCTTGCCTCTTTCTGCAATTCCCTTGCCTCCTTCTGCACCTCTCTTGCCTCTTCCAACACTACTCTTGCCTGTTTCTGCACCTCTCTTGCCTCTTTCTGCACCTCACTTGCTTCTTTCTGCACCCCTTTTTGCCTGTTTTTACACCCCCTTCCCTCTTTGTGCAACTCTCTTGCCTCTTTCTGCACCTCTCTTCCCTCTTTCTGCACCCCTCTTGCCTCTTTCTGCATCTCTGTTCCTTCTTTCTGCACTTCTTTTGTTTCTTTCTGGACCTCTCTTGTTTCTTTCTGTATCCCTCTTGCCTCTTTCTCCACCCACTTCCCCCTTTCTGCATCTCTGTTGCTTCGTTATGCATTTCTCTTGCTTCTTTCTGCATCTCTCTTGGTTCTTTCTGCACCTCTCGTGCAACTTTTTACACCCCTCATCCCTCTTTCTGCAGTCCTCTTGCCTCTTTCTGCACCCCTCTTGTCTCTTTCTGCACCTCTGTTCCTTCTTTCTGCACTTCTTTTGTTTCTTTCTGCACCTCTCACTTCTTTCTGCACCCTTTTTGCCTCTTTCTGCACCCCTCTTGCCTCTTTCTGCACCTCTGTTCCTTTTTTCTTCAGCTCACATGCTTCTTTCTGCACCCCCTTGCCTTTTTCTCCACCCCTCTTCCCTCTTTCTGCACCCCTGTTGCCCCTTTCAGCACCTCTTTTCCTTCTTTCTGCACTTCTTTTGTTTCTTTTTGCACCTCTCTTGCTTCTTTCTGCACCCTTCTTGCTACTTTCTCCACTCCTGTTCCCCCTTTTTACATCTCTGTTGCTTCTTTCTGCACTTCTCTTGCCTCTTTCTCCATCCCTCATTACTCTTTCTGCACCTCTGTTGCTTCTTTCTGCACTTTGTTTGTTTCTTTATGCACCCTTCTTCCCATTTTTGCATCCCTCTTGCCTCTTTCTGCAGTTCTCTTGTCATTTTCTGCACCTCTCTTGCCTCTTTCTGTTCCTCTCTTGCCTCTTTCTGCACACAGGGCTACATTTAAAGTGACCTCAGGCTCAGCAGTGCACACATGCAAGTGCAGAAAAGGGCTGCTGGCCTCTAAACTGCCATGCCCTATTATATGCTAGGGACTTAGAGGTAGTTTTAATCCCCCTGCCCTATTATGTACTAGGGCCTTACAGGGGAGGTCATGCCAATCACAGGGGTCCCCCAACCCATAGTGTACCCTAGTGTATGTAGGTGTTTTCACTGTATTCTAAGTGTCTTTCAGCATAGCACTGGCTCTGGGTCTGGTTAGGCAGAGCCCAGGGTCAGTCAGAGTCAGTTACCACCAGTACCAGTCAGCAAAAAGTTGGGGGGTGCCCAGGGCACGGGATGACTTTACAACAAGGCCTCTTTCTGCACCTCTGTTGGTTCTTTCTGCATATCTCTTGCTTCCTTCTGCACATTTCTTCCTCTTTCTGGACTTCTGTTGCCTCTTTCTGCATTTCTCTTGCTTCTTTCTGCGCCTTTCTTCCTCTTTCTGCACATGTCCTACCTCTGTAGGCATAGTTAGAAATTAGCATTTAAAAAACCTTAGAAATTCAATGAAAAACCCATAGGTTTCAGGGACGTTATAGTTAGCAATTAGCATTTAAAAACCTTTGAAATTCACTGAAAAAACCATAGGTTTCAGGGACGTTATAGTTAGTTGGACATTTCACTCATACAAAACGAGAGAAATCTGGCCGTTATAGTTAGTTGAGCTAAGTATAACTCGCGCCCCCGCAATGCACTGCTGATGACATCACATATTACATCACTCATGGACGGCTTTCACTTCCTTAATTAATTAAGCCCTGGTGTGTTCGTGCAAGGCATTACGGTATTTGTGGCTACTTCATTGTGAGATCAGTTTTCGTATGGATATATATATTTTTGATTGAGCGAAAAAATGAAAAAATTTTGTAAATATTTTAGATTCTAATGGAATTTTATCAATAGGCATCAATATCTATCAATTATTGGATATTTATTGATATGCACTAATAACCAATGGTATTTATTGATATTTATGGTTATTTATTGAGAGTGATTGACTTTCATACAGATATGATACAAAATGAATGGTTTTAGGAGATGAATACCAATGAAGTATATTGAATGGGCTCTCTCTTTTATCCATTGTTAGATGGCCGCCACTTTGCACTATGAATTCACATGCTTTTAATGTAGTCCATTTTCTATGTTGGCTAAGAGTGAATTAATTGAAGTGTATTTAAACTTTATGAATTCATTGTCGTACCGACATTGACGAAGGCCGTCATGGCCGAAATGCGTTTGTTCAGCCACGGGACCACAATAAAGTAACTTTTATATATCCCACTCGAGTGTGCGCCACACTGTGTTATGCAGTAGTGTTTGGATGAATATTTAGCAGTGCACCGTTGCTACGTGGCAGCACCCACTTTGAAGAGAGCGGCGGTCTGGGTGACGATCTTGGATGAGCTTCAGTGGAAATTACCGCCGGCTCCACCACAACACGCGAAGTATTGGAACCGAAAGAGGGACGGTACAGGGCAAGATAGGACTGATCCAGAGCGGAATCGGAGGCGGCCGGGTCGGAGGACGCGTAAGCCTGCCAGAAGTCCATTCCGGTAAGTCGATATTGCCATCACACTGTACCCCCGAACTGTTTGGTTAAGTGTTACGAGTAATATCAAGAGTGACACACAACGCCATACGCAGGCAAAGCGGAACCCTGTTATCAATTGCAAAGTGTCCCGCGGCAACTATCGACAATGTTTAGTGAAGAAGAAAGGATGGAGGCGGCTGCCTCGATATTCACAGTGGGACCCCAAGAAGTATTAGGGGTGAGGAATAGACAAGGAGGAGGTGGTGCGGCCCCAAATTCTTTAAAAGGACTGTTTCAACTGCTTGAAAAAACCTATGAAAAAGAAGTATGCAAATGGTGGGAGTCGACATCATTGCGTAGATATTTAGAAGTGGATCGTATTCCCCGTGGTCTCCGTATATATACGGTACCATCGTATGAAAACCCCGACCCCAATCTACTACTGGAATGGTCAGCTCACGCAACTCATTCAGCCAAGGGGATGGTGGAGATTCCAATAAAATATGCTCTAAGCGATAGAACCAAACTAATGGAAGAAATAAAAAGATTAGAAGATCTCATCGCAGAAGACTCCGCAAAAGAGACGGCGGAAAATTTAAGACAGCAAATGAAACAGAGACTTGTCAAATACGAGGAAACAATTAGAAAGCGCAAACATGAGAAATTTGTTAGAGACCAAAATGATTATGAGTCTGGCAGGGTCCTAACGTTTGTGAAAAAATTTGATTTACCAAGAAAATCGATCCAAGAGGCAAAGAAAACCAACACGGCCTCAGCAAGAGACACCTCAGAATCCGAGTTAGATACAGAGCAATCGGAATCAGAAAGAGGAAATGCCGGTACCAGTCTAATGGAGAATGTAGGGGCAAGGATAAATTTTCCTCAGGAATACGAAGTAATTCAACAATCATGGCACCAACTGCCACAAAGAACCCGACAACCAGAACAAGAAAAAGGAAAACCAGAAGGAGCAAGAAAAGAAAAACAACAGTATACTCCCAGGGTAACCAGGAGCAAGAGAGGAACAAACAAGAAATAAACAAAATGGATTTGACTGAGCAACATAGGAAAACAAGTATTACGCAAAGGACTGTCATTTTGCCCTACCAATAAGTGGGACTACGTGCAGACACATTTTGATCTCTATCTTTTCATTAGAAAACTAAAACTAAAGAAATTATTTCAAGGTCGAATGACTGGACTAACAACCATTGAAGAACGCACAATAGAACCAACAGACATATTACAGGGAAGTGATCTTCCAGCATTGAGAGCATTGCATGATCTAGGGAACGAATCCTTGGATATAGATAGTTCCCGAGCTATTGATGATAGGGAATTTCTGGAACAAATTGATCTGGCACAAACTGGGATGAGCAGCCATCTTAAACAAAAATCCAGATTTATACCGAGAACAGCATTCGACATGATCGACAGTTTCCATGAAGTGGTCATAAAGGACCTAGACAAATTGAGAGATCAACCTAAAGAAGAGAAGAAACAACAACACAACATTACTCTGGCAGAAAGACAAGCAATAAAGAACTTGCAAGGAGATCAGACGATAGTGATAAAACCGTCAGATAAGGGTGGAAATATTGTTATACAAGATACCATGATCTATGAAGCAGAAGCCCTAAGACAATTAAGTGACACTAATTGTTATGTAAAAATTTCCTGAAAAGATTATAATCAAAGTGTATTAGAATTCTACTCTATGATTGATTTTTGGAGGGATAAAGGCATCTTGAGTCAGGATGAATACAAATATATCAAAATTGACTACCCTGTCACTCCAACGTTTTATCACATCCCTAAGATACATAAAAATGAGAAAAGGCCGCCAGGTAGACCCATAGTGTCTTCAAAGGGAAGCCTTTTAGAAAATATCTCTATCTTAGTGAATTTTATCCTCTGCCCTTTTGTGTAGGACTTAGTCTCTTTTGTTAAGGATAGCACAGATTTTATCAAGATGATTGCCAACATAAATTGGGATAATTTGTTCTTTCTGGTCACACTCGATATTTCCAACTTGTACACCTGTATTAACCACAATCAGGGGGTAGAAGCGGTGAAAACATTTTTGAAAACCAGACCTTTAAAATGTATGGAACATAGTCAAATGATCGTGGATTTCATGACATTTTGCCTACACAACAACATTTTTGCGTTTGGTGATCAATTGTATATACAGAAACAGGGCACCGCGATGGGCACGTGCTTCGCACTCAGCTATGCGAACTTGTTCGTGGGCTGGTGGGAGAAGCACGTGGCCTGGACGGGAATCAATGAGGCCTTGGCACAGAGGATAGCAATTTGGACCCGCTATATTGACGATATATTTTTCGTCTGGACGGGTACAAGAAAGGAATTTGACCAGTATATAGATAGTCTTAACATCAATACCATCAACCTACATTTCACTAGAACCATCAGTAGAAAGGAGGTAGCATATCTGGATCTGATGGTCTTTGCTGATGGAGGTCAACTGAAAACTAAGTTATTTCGGAAACCCACAGCGGGTAATGCCACATTACACTACACCAGTCAACATCCACGTTGTCTTGTAAAAAGCATCCCCTACGGAGAGCTGTTACGCCTTAAAAGGAATAGTACAACTAGAGAAGATTACCATACAGCCGCTGAGCAGGCAGTGAGTCGTTTTGTCCAAAGGGGCTATCCTCAGAAAGTATTACAACCAGCATTAACAAAGGTGGATCTACAGAATAGAGAAGAACTTCTCAATAAGACAGTTCGACCTGATGAGGATGAGACCACCAGAATGATATTGACATATTCCACAGACTCTGGAGAAATTCACCAGATTCTAGGGAAGCATTGGAATATTCTTTGATCGGATGGTGTAATTGGAAAATCAATCACGCACCATCCGAGTATAACATACAGGAAGAATATTTCCCTAAAAGACATGCTAGTGCATAGTCATTATAACAAAACGGAAGTAAGCCTAAGCAAGGTTAAGGGTTTTTATCCATGTCTTAAATGTAAGGCGTGTAAAAACAGCAAAGTAGTGAAAGAGTTTCAAGTACCAGGCAGAGACTAGACCAGACATATAGGAAGACTCCTGAATTGCAACACGGAATTCACTGTATATTGTCTTATGTGTCCGTGCAACCTACGTTACATGGGAAGCACGATACATCAGACGAAAAAGAGGATTTTGGAGCACATGCGTGCGATTACCAAAAAGATAACAGCTATCCTGTTGCTAGACATTTCGCGGAACATCACAACAGCAATAGTCAACAGTTGAAATTTTTCTGTATAGATCATGTTCCTCCGCCAAAAAGAGGAGGGGACAGGGTAAGAATGTTGAGACAATTGGAGTCCAAGTATATAGTGGATTTGCACACTCTTACCCCTCATGGTCTAAACTGCGAAGAGGAACTGTGGATACATGTAGGTTAGACTATTATAATACACATGGCGACTCTATTTGATTGAATATTATATGAGTCTGCCACAAATGTCATAAGCTTAGTGGGCAAGAGCGAAGGAATAACAGTGTGAATTAGATATATGCAATAATAGGAGACATATTTTGAATATAAAGGAATAGCCCTATGATTTCAGCACATATCTCACACACAACAGGTTATACAGTAATTTCTCCTTCCTCCCCTCATTGGGTTTGTCCCTTCCCCCTCCCTTTTGTGCTTTTTCTCACCTCCATTTACACCCTCCCTCACAAACTGATTGAGAAGAAGAAAATGTTATATATAATAAATACACACAAAAAAACCACAAAAAAACAAAAAAAATTATGATATTAACTATATATATATAAAAAAATATTTTGTTTTTTTTCCTTTGTAGCGGCTGTATGTAAGTCCTCATTCTTTTAATTTGAAATGTTTTTTGTTAGGAATTGATGGCCAAATGTTGGAAATGGACAAATATAAAAATGCTATAAATAAAGACATGTTGACAAGGTATACAAAGTGGACTCTATCTAGCCCATTAAGGGCACTATTGCGGCCATCTAATGGTTGTCAATTCTGTTGAGATCTCACTATGGGACAGATTATCTTTGCCCATTCAGGGCTCTATTTTTGATTGAGCGAAAAAATTAAAAAATTATAAAATGTTGTAAATATTTTAGATTCTAATGGAATTTTATCAATAGGCATCAATATCTATCAATTATTGGATATTTATTGATATGCACTAATAACCAATGGTATTTATTGATATTTATGGTTATTTATTGAGAGTGATTGACTTTCATACAGATATGATACAAAATGAATGGTTTTAGGAGATGAATACCAATGAAGTATATTGAATGGGCTCTCTCTTTTATCCATTGTAAGATGGCCGCCACTTTGCACTATGAATTCACATGCTTTTAATGTAGTCTATTTTCTATGTTGGCTAAGAGTGAATTAATTGAAGTGTATTTAAACTTTATGAATTCATTGTCGTACCGACATTGACGAAGGCCGTCATGGCCGAAACGCATTTGTTAAGCCACGGGACCACAATAAAGTAACTTTTATATATCCCACTCAAGTGTGCACCACACTGTGTTATGCAGTAGTGTTTGGACGAATATATATATATATATTATTTTTTTCAATCAAATGCCCAAGGAGCTCAGGGAAGCACTCGACAGTTTGCCCACCTTCCGGCATTCACGATCAACTTGTCTTGATTCTCACTGCATGAATTCTCTGTGCCTGATGCGTTTCACTGCTCTCCGCCGCTTTTTCAAAGGCAATTTGCATAAGGTTGACGCAGGACGCTTCCTTCTTTTATAATGCAAGGTGTGTTTTAATGAAGTAATTAACCCTCGTGAGACTCGCTAAGTGCGTCTCTTGGTGTACAACCTGATGGGACATGTAGTCCTCGAAGCAATGAGTTCAATACCCTAAGTGGGTTCCATGCGTCAACCTGTAAATAAAAAGCTTTATGTTATCCTTGGTAGGTTACAGAAGTATCAAGGCAAGGCTTCTTTTCAAAACGGCTCACTGTGCTGACGGGCATGGATGCAGTTCCTTGCCTCAGCCTCTCAATATTAGGAGATGGTGCATTCCCCCACGGCCAGGGCGCTGTGTCACTATTTTTTCAATCAAATGCCCAAGGAGCTCAGGGAAGCACTCGACAGTTCGCCCACCTTCCGGCATTCACGATCAACTTGTCTTGATTCTCACTGCATGAATTTTCTGTGCCTGACGCATTTCATGGCTCTCTGCCGCTTTTTCATAGGCAATTTGCATAAGGTTGACGCAGGACGCTTCCTTCTTTTATAATGCAAGGTGTGTTTTAATGAAGTAATTAACCATTGTGGGACTCGCTAAGTGCGTCTCTTGGTGTACAGCCTGATGGGACATGTAGGCTGCAGTTTTGAAACCTTCGAGACTTTGTCGGCACAGCACTTTATATGCAGAATAAGCCCGCTTTTGTACTCCACAACCTACTATAGGAAACAAAAAAAGCTTTTAATTACAATACAACATCTGAACTTACCTTAAGGAATACGTCATGCTCGTATTGGGACTCCGTGTCCCATCATGCATTAAAGAGACAGCACTGAGCATACGCCCACTGGGGGCAGATATACAAATAAATAAAGCCGGAAATGAGAGAAGAAAAATGCGAGCCTCAGATGTTGGTTGTTGTAGCCCAGGAAGAAGAGGTTTTAGACCTTGAAACGCATCGGCATGCAAATTACAAGGTGGAGCAGAAAGGCAGGCTGCATCATCAAAGCCGGTGGGCAGAGTGCCGTCGAGTGCCCTCCCGTTGCTTCAGGGCACTTTGGTTACAAAATACACACACGGCGGCCCGGCCGTGGGGAGGAGCACCATCGCCAGCTGGGAGAGAAATGTAAAACCAGCTGGGAGAGGCTGCAGTTTTGAAACCTTCGAGACTTTGTCGGCACAGCACTCTATATGCAGAATAAGCCCGCTTTTGTACTCCACAACCTACTATGGGAAAAGCTTTTAATTACAAAACAACATCTGAACTTACCTTAAGGAATACGTCATGCTCGTATTGGGACTCCGTGTCCCATCATGCATTAAAGAGACAGCACTGAGCATACGCCCACTGGGGGCAGATATACAAATAAATAAAGCCGGAAATGAGAGAAGAAAAATGCGAGCCTCAGATGTTGGTTGTTGTAGCCCAGGAAGAAGAGGTTTTAGACCTTGAAACGCGTCGGCATGCAAATTACAAGGTGGAGCAGAAAGGCAGGCTGCATCATCAAAGCCGGTGGGCAGAGTGCCGTTGAGTGCCCTCCCATTGCTTCAGGGCACTTTGGTTACAATATATATATATAATTCTTAAACTTTTAAAAAACACTCAGTCACTGGATGATGTCATGAGTGATTTCATCAGTGATGTCATTTGAGATGTCATTGGTGATGTCACTGACCATGTCATGAGTGATGTAATATGTGATGTCATCAGTAGTGCATTGGGGGGGCATGAGTTATAGTTAGCTCAACTAACTATAACAGCCAAATTTCTCTGGTTTTGTACGAGTAAAATGTCCAACTAACTATAACGTCCCTTAAACCTGTGTTTTTTTTCTGTGAATATCAAAGGTTTTTTAAATGCTAATTTCTGAATATAACGTCCCTGAAACCTGTGGTTTTCTCAGTGAATTCCCAAGGTTTTTTAAATGCTAATTTCTAACTATAACGTCCCTGAAACCTATGGTTTTTTCAGTGAATATATTGGCACCTGCATCTCAGCTTCCTGGCTCCCACTTCATCATTTGAGAACAAGCACTGTGCCCCTTGCATCACAGGAGACCATAAGTGCCGGCATTGAACTATAGAAAAATTATTTTTCACAGGACATTGAGTTTGACAAGAATTCTTTTTGTTGTCAACAGTGTTCAGTCAATCAGAATTGTAACGGATGAAGCAGCTAATTTAATTGGTTTTATTCAACAGAATCTCACCGAATTTTAATGTAATTCCGCAGAATTACACGGAATAAAACTCTGCCCATTCCGCCTTTCCCTAGTACTTTAATACTGAGAGTGGAAGAGCATCGATATATTTTTTATTTGAGATTTACACTAAAAAGAGATATTAACTGATATTAAGAGAAGAGTTGGAGAACAGAGAAGAGATTTTACTTGTATGTGAATTAGAGTGCATTGTAAAAAACTATATGTAAAATAAATTATAACTGCATATAACCTGAGAGAAAATGTGTAGGGAAAATAGAAGGGAGATTAGATGAAGACATTAAATAAAAAATGTGGGCCTTATTTATGAGAAGTGTCATCCTCATTGCAACACCATTGATGCGCCTTATTAACAGTACGGCGCATCATGTCGCAAGGAGTTACAGATATGTCAGTATTACTGACGTATCTGTAGGTACAAAAGTGACGCATTGCTGGGGTGTGTCTGAAAACAGATGCAGCTCCAGCAATGTGTCCTTTCACATGGGGCAAGCCCCATGTGAAAAGGCCTGCATCACCCTTACGCCTGTCATGAGGCCGGCCTAGGTTTTTGATGCAATGGCGTCCTAGAAGTGGCGCACTGAAATCTTATAGATTTCAATGCGCCACTTCTACGAGGCTTTGATGCGGGGGGAACACCCACCCTGCATACATTATACCTGAGGAAGGTATAATGTAGCACAGGGGTTTCCGAAGTAACGCATCTGCCTAGATGTGTCACTTCGTAAATATGGCACAATGTAGCACATTATTTACGCTGCCGCAGCGTCACAAAAAGATAAGCAGAAACAGCATAAATGTGACGCAGGGCTTCATTAATAAGGCCCTTAGTGACCAGGAAAAGAGAAAGAGGAATTTGTACACTGAATGCATACTTATTTTAAAAAGCGACTATGAATGAATGTCTTTGCAACTAGAAATGGGTGCTTGATTATAGTATGGAAGTTAATAGCATTTAATTTGTGTCTTTGGGCTAACTGTATTTATACCCCACCTGTCACCTATCAATCGGTAGGCTTGGGTTTGGGTCGCAGGGCCTGACTGACCACGTATCTCTGACTCTGGGTTGATAGGGAGGTCATCTCAGGAGGATTCTACAGGAATAATACGAGTTCGTTATTACTTGTACATATAACATGGCGGTCATTGATATCGCATTTCCTGACATTCTCATTATTATGTGTAAATTTGTCATGGCATACATTAACATCATATTTACGGGTATTGACATTGTTTTGTGTACATTTATTATGACATACATTGACATTGTATTTACCAGTACTGGCAGTGTTATGTGTATGTATATTATGGCGTATATTGACATCGCATTAACCGATATTAACATCAATGATATTTCAATTTTTTTTTTCTTTCTATACAGATGAATGGCATCATATATTGGAGTAATGTGGTTTACTAATTAGTTCTTTCAGTTTGTTCCACAAGATTATGTTCTCAGGGTGTTTCAAACTACAATTAAAAAACAATACACCCAATTACATAGTCAGACACCCACTTCTACTCCCATACAGCCACTCACACACTGATACAGCAACTCACAGTTCCACTCACACACTGATACAGGCACTCACATACCCACTCACACACATACTCACAAACCCACCCACATGCCCATGCAGCTACTGTCAACCCACTAGCATACCCACACTCTCACAGACCAACTCACACACCCACACAGGCACTCACACACTGATACAGACATACACCCACCCACTCACACACCCATACAGACACTTGCACACCCACTCACACACTGATAGAGACCTTCACACATCCACTCACATACCCACTGCCTTAGAGACACTCATAAACCCATGCACATGCAACCACTGACACACCCTCTAGCACACCCACACAGATACCTACACAGACACTCACACACACTCACACACCCATACTGACACTCACACATCCACTTACTCACTGAAACAGCCACTGACACACCCAGCCACACACCAATACAGCCGGTCACACACCCACTCTCACACCTACACAGCTAGTCACACACCTACTCACCCACTCATACAGGCACTCACACACTCTATGCAACACTTGTCAAAGAATACATTATGAGCTTAAAATAATCAAGGCCTGAAGATGCTAAAGATCATACTACCTGCAGCCTTCATACTCTGGTGAAAACTTTACAGATATCCCATCTTCTGAAGCAAAAGATGCACATGTACATAGTGATAGAGCGGAAATTTCATGGTAATTTCTCAATGCAAAATATCATTACCTCTTGTTTTCCGCTTAAGGGGATGGACCTTTGCCACAGTGTTATCACCATAAGGAGACTTTGCATAAACATGAAAGAATCAAATGCAAATAAATATTTAAGGCAATAATGAGAGTTGTGAGTAGTTTTAAAGGGTTTTATTTTCTAAATAAATGTATGGTTCTCTGACTCTTTATTCATTAGTCAAATATCAATCAGGTTACAGAATTGAAATAGGACAAAAAAATAGAATTAATACAGAACATATTATAGATTGCATACAAAGCACTCCATAAAGGAAGAAATTCCTATTTCTAACGGAAAAAAATGAGGCATAAATGTCAGTCAGAACTCTTAAAGAGTTCCAAGAAAATATAATGTAAGAGTAAGTTTTGCAAAGCTAAATCGATAATTAAAAAATTGGCAAAAATCTCCCATAAAGTAAAATAAATGCATAGGACAAATAAGTATTTTCAAAGCCAGTTAGTCAAAGCATAAAACTTAGGGTTTTAGCATCTGAATCTGCCCTCGTTCTCTCAGCTGATTCTCTCACTTCGCACTGTTCATCTCTGTCTGCCTCTCTGTGTCTCCCACGGAAGCTGCCCAAATGAGCCCCTCCGCCCTTCTGCAGAACTCAAAAAAAGAGTGTCTTTCTTCAAGCGTCCTGCTAAAAAAAATAAGGAAAAGTCCCCCACACCTCAGCTAACAGCCATTATTTCTAACAAAAACACATGTGACTTGGTCTTCGTAGTTTGTCCAATTGGAGCTTCAGGACACATCGACACCCCATGGGCTGACTGGACACGTCATCAATCAGGCGAGTTCTTGTAACACATTTGAGTCTTGTGCTAAATGACTTCATCTCCTAACATCCTGAAAACAATGACATTTTCTCCCAAAAAAAGTATTCATTATGCGGAAACAGAGAATACATATTATAATAATCAAGAAGAAAAATGTGTGCTTTGCAGTTTTTCACTCTACGTTATGAAGTGAATAAAACATTGTCTAAACAACTGTCTACTTATAAAAAGTAAGCCACAAGAGTAAATTATAAGAAAGGTCTTTTCATGAAGGCGGGAGTAACAGGGAAGAAATTCCATTCTTATCTCAAGGCCTTGTACTGACTTCCCAAAGCAAACTAAATCACAAGCTGTGTATTTCAGCTTTTCTACACTGTAAAATGCGTGTTAATTCAGCACAAATATATTCTACTTTTGAAAATTCAAAACACATTTTCCAAATTAAATGGACATTTTAAAGTGAGGTTAAATCTAAACTAAACACAATTAAACAACCATGAATTATTTAATTGAGCATGGTTTTACATGATTCGTTAGACTGAAAGCATCTGAGCAGGCCTCATTCATTATTTTCATTTTTCATGCACCAAAAGTGCCACTTTTAAAATGCAGTTTGTGTCCGAAACTAAAAGCAGTTTTTGTCATTTAGTAATGCCTAAATCTATAGGTGAAATCTGAGCTCCATCAACATAGCATAGTACCTGGGGCACACAGTCTTCTATGTTATGTAGAAATGTTCCTGCTGTGGGGATTCTTTCTAATAACTCATGGATGATTACAATACTTAGTATGAAGTACGTAAACTTGTGTTGAACATGCTGAACATAAGTCATCAACTGTCACGTGCACACATAGGTACTCTTCAGTGCAAAGATTTATAATGTGTTCAATACCTCTAAAACATATGATACCCTGGGAGAATATGCGATTTGTAAATACACCAATTAGGTGGACACAAGCTGTACAAAATTAGGTAGAAAAGTAATATGGTAGCTAGTCTACACTATGTAAGCTATAAATCTAACTAACACACTCATTGGATGATTTCATCAGTGATGCCATCAATTATGTCATTTGAGATGTCATCAGTGATGCCATAAACAATATCATAGAACATGTCATGAGTGATGTAACATGTGCGGTCATAAGCAGTGCATGGCAGGGGCACAAGTTATAGTTAGCTTTGCTAACTAGAACTGATGAATTTCTGTGATTTTTGTTTCAGTTTAAAATGGTAATATTGGCACTGACATATTCCCCTAACTATAAAATTACTTTAACTTTTGTTTTTTCAGTAAGTATAGATATATTTTTTTTAGCTTCTTTGGAATTTAATAACTTCAATAAAACGATGCAGTCTCTCAATCTACCACCACCATTTCTTGAAACACCAGGGGCATTTCCTATAAGGTGGAAACAGTGGCATGATGCATTCCAAATATATGTATTTGGGTACTATTGGTGACTATAGGTTTAGACCTGAAAGAATTGAAAGAAAACAATTCAACTACTTCATTCTTTGGGATTGAAGGAAGAGATATTTGGAAACAGACTTTGTTTTGGTTGATGGAGAAGAATTGGATGAATATCAAGAAGTTATAAAGAAACTTGAACATAGATTTGACATTCAACCTAGTTTACTGGTTTTAAGACACAAATTTTATAAAAGAGTACAGTTGCAGAGTGAAAATCTTGATATGTATGTGAGTGTTCTATGTAGACATTGGGGATGTTTACAATGTCAGCGGTCAGACCACAGACGCTATCCAGGCGGTCAGGAGTTTGCCCTACAAGCAGTCGGTGGTCCGAACACTGAATTATGATGCAATCGCTGTGCTGGTGGTAGGAAAGTGCTTTTTAATGCGGCAGCTTGTGCTGCGGCCCAGGAAAAGGGCCATAGCGCAAACCGCAGTACCAAAGAGCACTATGAGCACATCCATGCATTGTGTGCCATGCACCATGTGGTGCATGCCACACAGTGCATGTATTAGTGTGGGGCACTACATGTGCCCACAGGGCCACTTTGCAGTGGCCCACGAAGAACGGGGGGCCAATTTGGAGCCCCCAAAGTCCCTTTCTGACAGCCTTTTCATGGTAGTCGGACCACATTGAAAAGGCTGTCAGAAAGGGACATCATAATCCTGACGGCGGTGCCTGCCTCGGCACCGCTGCCATTCAAGAGATACGATTCTGACCGCCGCCCCGATGGGATCGTAGATAGGTAAGTTGATTAGGGGTCAGTTTATTGGCCAATTCTTTGCCAAACATATGCAACAAAAATCACTCACTGTGGTGGACCTGTCGTTGGCAAAGGTGATCAAAGTTGCTAAGAGTATAGACTTTCACAGATTTCTATAAAAGAGTTGAATGTATCACAAAAAGAACTAGTAGCTGCAATTTCAAGTAACATGTCTGTTTAAAAAGATTCTATCTATAATGAGGAGACATTGTTTAAATTGTGCAACAATTGTTTCAGATGTGACTATACACAACATACAAGGAATGGTATGCCATGGCCATCCAGGAATGTTTCTTTCTAAAAATTGTTCTAAAGTGGGACACTTTGCTAAAGTATGTCAGAATGAATTCCCATAATCCTTCTACTAAAGTGGTATGTGTTATAGAGGAACCACTTTGAAATTGTTCTAATGAAAAATTGGACACCGAAATTCCAGGAGATAGCTTTGATAGTGTCTGATGATGGCGTTACCAAGGGGAATCCAATAGATTGCTTTGATATTTGTGTAGATGTTGTGGTTGATACTTACTTTTGTTTGTACTTACTTTTGTTATTAGACTCTGGTGCAAGAACGACAATGATTGCATCACTGTTGTTTCGGAACACCAGGGGTGATAGCAAATTGTTCCCCCCTGACAGGGATCCCATTTCATATGAAGAGAGGAAGCTACACTTGGAATGTTTTAGTGAAAATGTTGAGTTCAAAGGATGTAGAATTCATGGCAAAATTTATGTGGCTGTCAAAGGTCTTCATACTCTTGGATGGTTTCATCAAGGAGGGTTATTTGGCATGGTTTTGAGACCTGTTACTAATGAACAGGTCATGGTTGTCGATGATCAAACTGCTGTTGACAAACTAGCTCAGGATTTTCCAGGTGTTTTTTCATACAATTAAGGCAAAATATGAGGGTTTAGACATAAAATCTAAATCGGAGATGGTGCTTTACCTGTAAAATGCAAAGCCCGTATGGTGCCTTTTAGTCTGAGAGAGGATTTGGAGAACGAGTTAAAGTTGTTGCTAGAAAAAGGTATAAAGGTGTAATTGAGCCAGTGGATGCCTCATTGTGGTTATCTCCTTTTGTGGTAGCTCGTAAAAGGAATGGAGACATAAGGATTAGTACAGATTTGCAAAGTCTTAATAAGAAAATTTGGGTAGATTCAAATTATCTCCCAAAACTTGCCGAATTGTTTGAAAAGTTATGGAATTGGGAATGGTTTTCTAAGATAAATATAGCATCTGCTTAACTCCAGGTGGAATTGGATGAATTGTCCAGACATTTAACAGCTTTAATTCCTCTTTTGGCACAATTCAGCACTGTTAAATGCCTTTTCTTTTGGATTTGGTGGCTTCAGTGTTTCAGAGAATAATGTTACACCTTTTGGCTACTATACTAGGAGTTGTTGTTTTTCAAGATGATGTTCTTAATCTTCTTATTTATTCTATGACTCCTTTAGAACATGACAAGAACTTGCTCAAGGCTCTCAAAGCATTTTTGGAAATAGTTATTGATGTGAAAGGCAGAAATGTGAATTTTGGAGAAAAGTGTTGAGTTTTTAGGTTGTTATTTATAGGGAATGTATTGTACCCAGGCCAGGTTTAATAAAATCAGTTGTAGAGAGAGACAAAGAGGAGCTATGTTCATTTGTAGGGCTCTGTTAATTTTACTCAAAATGTATTTCAGAGTATGCCACTAAAATGAAGGTTTTGACCAATTTGCTGTAGAAATTAGTTCCTTTCAAGTGGGATGAAAATAGTCCCGTGATTTTGTCTGCTCTCTCCCCTGTTTTCCTTTTTGTGCCCCTCGCTGCCCCATTGTCGCTGTGCCCGTGATTTTGTCTGCTTTCTCCCCTGTTTTCCTTTTTGTGCCCCTCGCTGCCCCATTGTCGCTGTGCCCGTGATTTTGTCTGCTTTCTCCCCTGTTTTCCTTTTTGTGCCCCTCGCTGCCCCATTGTCGCTGTGCCCGTGATTTTGTCTGCTTTCTCCCCTGTTTTCCTTTTTGTGCCCCTCGCTGCCCCATTGTCGCTGTGCCCGTGATTTTGTCTGCTTTCTCCCCTGTTTTCCTTTTTGTGCCCCTCGCTGCCCCATTGTCGCTGTGCCCGTGATTTTGTCTGCTCTCTCCCCTGTTTTCCTTTTTTGCCCCTCGCTGCCCCATTGTCGCTGTGCCCGTGATTTTGTCTGCTTTCTCCCCTGTTTTCCTTTTTGTGCCCCTCGCTGCCCCATTGTCGCTGTGCCCGTGATTTTGTCTGCTTTCTCCCCTGTTTTCCTTTCTGTGCCCCCGCTGCCTCTCGCCATTCCCGCCGCTGCGTCCCTGCGGCCCCGCCCCCTGACCGCCCATTCGCTGCCCCTGCCTCCCGCTTCCCAGCTGCTCCTCCCTCCCACCTCCCCATAAATGGCGGCCGCTGCGCGGTGAGGAGAGCGACCCTTGACCTTGCCAGGTAGGTCGCTCCCCCACCACACAGCTCCGCCTGTGTTGTCTGCCCGCTGCTCCTGCAGGTAAGATCGCCCTCCGCTTGTGGCCCCGGTGCCCGTTTTTTTCTGCTTGTCTCCCCTTTTCCTTTCTGTGCCCCTCGCTGCCCCATTGTCGTTGTGCCCGTGATTCTGTCTGCTTTCTCCCCTGTTTTCCTTTTTGTGCCCCTCGCTGCCCCATTGTCGCTGTGCCCGTGATTTTGTCTGCTCTCTCCCCTGTTTTCCTTTTTGTGCCCCTCGCTGCCCCATTGTCGCTGTGCCCGTGATTTTGTCTGCTTTCTCCCCTGTTTTCCTTTTGTGCCCCTCGCTGCCCCATTGTCGCTGTGCCCGTGATTTTGTCTGCTCTCTCCCTGTTTTCCTTTTTGTGCCCCTCGCTGCCCCATTGTCGCTGTGCCCGTGATTTTGTCTGCTTTCTCCCCTGTTTTCCTTTTTGTGCCCCTCGCTGCCCCATTGTCGCTGTGCCCGTGATTTTGTCTGCTTTCTCCCCTGTTTTCCTTTTTGTGCCCCTCGCTGCCCCATTGTCGCTGTGCCCGTGATTTTGTCTGCTTTCTCCCCTGTTTTCCTTTTTGTGCCCCTCGCTGCCCCATTGTCGCTGTGCCCGTGATTTTGTCTGCTTTCTCCCCTGTTTTCCTTTTTGTGCCCCTCGCTGCCCCATTGTCGCTGTGCCCGTGATTTTGTCTGCTTTCTCCCTGTTTTCCTTTTTGTGCCCCTCGCTGCCCCATTGTCGCTGTGCCCGTGATTTTGTCTGCTTTCTCCCCTGTTTTCCTTTTTGTGCCCCTCGCTGCCCCATTGTCGCTGTGCCCGTGATTTTGTCTGCTTTCTCCCCTGTTTTCCTTTCTGTGCCCCCGCTGCCTCTCGCCATTCCCGCCGCTGCGTCCCTGCGGCCCCGCCCCCTGACCGCCCATTCGCTGCCCCTGCCTCCCGCCTCCCAGCTGCTCCTCCCTCCCACCTCCCCATAAATGGCGGCCGCTGTGCGGCCGCGCAGCGGACGTGCGCAGCGGGCGCGCCGCTGGCGCGCCGAAGGCAAGCCCGTCTGCGCCCGTCCGCGACTGGACCGCGCCCAGCGCCAGAACCCCTGGATCCCACCGATGCATCACCACTCGACGGACCTACGACGCCGCCACACTCACCGCACTCAATGCCGGCCGGAACCCTGCCTGCTACCGAGCCTCACCGAGACGCACCCACGGACCCTTCACCTGCCAAACCTGCCGATTCACCTGCCCCCGGACATGCACCACCTCCGCCAAGTCGAGCACCAGCAGCAACCACCTGAAATGCATCCTGCTGAACACCCGCTCCGTCCACAGGCACGCCGTGGAACTCTGGGACCTGCTCGACGCAACAGCACCGGACATCGCCTTCCTCACCGAAACCTGGATGAACGCCTCCTCAGCGCCCGACATCGCCATAGCCATCCCGGACGGATACAAGATCACCCGGAGGGACCGCGTCAACCAGACGGGAGGAGGCATCGCCATCATACACAAGAACACCATCCGCATCTCGACTAACTCCGACGAGACCTTCACCGCCGCCGAACACCTACACTTCCAGATACACACTGACCCCAAGACCACCCTCCGAGGCACCCTCATCTACAGACCCCCGGGACCACGCACACTATTCAGCGAAGACATCGCAGACTTCATCAGCCCGCACGCCATGCCCTCCGCCGACTACATCCTCCTAGGGGAACTCAACTTCCACCTGGAGAACAACAACGACAGAAACACCACCGCCCTGCTGGACAACCTCGCCAACCTCGGACTCAAGCAACTGGTGAACACGCCCACCCACTACGCCGGCCACACGCTTGACCCCGTCTTCTCGTCCAGCAAGCACATCTCCTTCAGCCACGCCACCGGACTCCACTGGACCGACCACAGCTGCGTCCACTTCAGCTTCAGAAAGACTACGACCCACCACCACCCGCAACAGGCTCCCCGCCGGAGCTGGAGCAAGATCACCGCCGAGCAGCTCACCGCCTCCCTCAGCCAGAACACACCCACCAACACAACGGACCCAAACGAAGCAGCCAGCAACCTCGCCAAGTGGCTGACCGCCTGCGCCGACGACCTCGCACCACTAAAAACCCTCCCAGCAGACCCGGAAGCAAGAAAACCCCTTGGTTCACCAACGAACTCAAGGAATCCAAGAAGAACTGCCGCACTCTCGAGAAAACCTGGCGACTCGACCAGACCACAGACAACAGGACCGCCCTCAAGCACGCCACCCGCAAACACCACCAGCTGATCCGTGCCACCAAGAAGTCGGCACTCAAAGAACGACTGGACAACAACGCCCATGACAGCAAGGAACTTTTCAGCATCGTCAAAGAGTTCTCCAACCCCAGCGCCGGAAACAACGACATCACCCCTCGCAAGACCTCTGCAACTCACTCTCCGCGTTCTTCCACCGCAAGATCACCGACATACATAACAGCTTCGACGCACAAACAACGCACCCTACCGCCGAACCAACGCCCGCCACCACCACCCTCTGCAACTGGACCCCGATCAGCACCGAAGACACCACCCGCACGATGAACTCCATCCACTCCGGATCACCAACCGACCCTGCCCACACCACGTCTTCAACAAAGCCGACGCCACCATCGCACCCCATCTCCGGGACATCATCAACTCCTCCTTCCACACCGCCACCTTCCCGGAGAGCTGGAAGCACGCCGAGCTTACCGCCCTCCTGAAGAAACCAACGGCGGACCCCACCGACCTTAAGAACTACCGTCCCATCTCGCTCCTTCCGTTCCTGGCCAAAGTCATCGAGAAGACCGTCAACAGACAGCTTGCCGCCTTCCTCGAGATGAATGGATCCCTCGACCCCTCGCAGGCCGGGTTTCGGGCCAACCACAGCACCGAGACCGCCCTTATCGCAGCCACCGACGACATCAGAACCCTAACCGACAACGGGGAAACAGCTGCCCTCATCCTCTTGGACCTCTCCGCGGCGTTCGACACCGTCTGCCACCGCACCCTAGTGAAGCGCCTCAGCAACATCGGAATCCGAGAGAAAGCACTGGAATGGATCATCTCGTTCCTCGCCGGAAGAACCCAGAGAGTCCGCCTCCCCCGTTCAGATCCGAAGCCACCGAAGTCATCTGCGGCGTTCCACAGGGATCCTCACTCAGCCCAACCCTCTTCAACGTCTACATGAGCCCCTCGCAGCCATCGCACGCCGACACAACCTCAACATCATCTCCTACGCCGACGACACCCAGCTGATCCTCTCCCTCACCCACGACCCCACCACCGCCAGAGCCAACCTACACGACGGGATGAGAGACGTCGCCGACTGGATGAGGAACAGCCGCCTTAAACTGAACTCAGACAAGACGGAAGTCCTCATCCTGGGCTCATCACCCTCCGCCTGGGACGACTCCTGGTGGCCCCCGGCCCTGGGCACCGTGCCCAAGCCAACGGACCACGCACGCAACCTGGGCTTCATCCTGGACTCCTCCCTGTCGATGACCAGACAAGTCAACGCCGTCTCATCTTCATGCTTCAACACCCTGCGCATGCTCCGCAAGATCTTCAGATGGATCCCCACTGAAACCAGGAAGACCGTGACCCAGGCACTCGTCACCAGCCGACTGGACTATGGGAACACCCTCTACGCCGGAACCACAGCCAAACTTCAAAAAGACTCCAGCGCATCCAGAACGCCTCCGCACGACTCATCCTGGACATCCCCCGACACAGCCACATCACCGGACACCTGAAAGACCTGCACTGGCTCCCCGTCAGCAAGAGAATAACGTTCAGACTCCTCACCCACGCACACAAGGCCCTCCACGACCTGGGCCCAAAGTACCTCAACGACCGCATGACCTTCTACACGCCCACACGCCAGCTACGATCAACCAGCCACGCCCTCGCCACCGTACCACGCATCCGCAGAACCACCGCCGGAGGAAGATCCTTCTCCTACCTGGCAGCCAAGACCTGGAACTCCCTCCCCACTCACCTTCGGCGAACCCAGGACCACCTCTCCTTCAGGAAGCAGCTCAAGACCTGGCTGTTCGAGCAGTAACTTACCCCCTCCCCCAGCGCCTTGAGACCCTCCCGGGTGAGTAGCGCGCTCTATAAATGACGTGATTGATTGATTGATTGATTGATAGTCAATGTACGTTTGATTGTGTACAGAGTGAAATGACAAATGTTAAAGCACTAAGGGCCACAAGTACATAGGTTTGGTGATTCGCTATTTGGTAATTGCAAACACCCATGTACTAATGAGTCTTTGACACATTTTGCGATTTCCAGTGGGTTGCAAATAGACCTACCTCTTGAATATTAATGAGGTAGATCTTGATTTGCAACCCATAGGGAATCGCTAAAATCACAGGGTAGGTGGGCTGCTGGAGTCAGCTGACCACCATGTCTGTGATAGATTTTCAATAAAGCATTTTCTTTTTTTAAAGCAGCCCATTTTCCTTAAAGGAAAATGAGAAGCGTTTCAAAAAGAAAAAGTTTTTCAAGAGTGGGCAGTGGTCCGTGTGACCACTGCATGCTCTTAAAAAATGTTTCCACCACATTCACAAAGTAGAAGGGGTCCATTGGGGACCGCATCCCATTTGCGAATGGGTTACCATCAACTTGGAGTTGGTGGGAATTTGCGAATGTTTAGGAACCGTATTTCTGTTGCAAAACATTCACACATACCACTGCAAGTCGGTATTAGGAAGGGATGCCCTGGACACGCCCCTTTCTAATACCTAATAGCAAATGCTATTTGTGATTTGGTATTAGGTTACAGACCAAGCAAATAGGGCTTGGTACATGAAAAAGTGTTTTTTCATTCGCAAAGAATCAGGCCATTTGCGACTAAAAAATAGCTTCATACATCTGGCCTTAAAACCCTAGGATCCTGGTTTCTCTTGTATCATTACTGTCGAAGCTATCAAATATAGGCTAGGTGCTATTCTTACACAGAAAACAGGAAAGGGGGAATTCACCATTTGTTATGCATCTAGATTCCGAAAAGAATCAGAGTTTCAGTATTCAGTCAATGAAAGGGAACTACTGTCCTTTTACTGGGCAATAGAAAAATGTTGATGCTATGTGTGGGGCAGGAGGTTTACCCTACAAACAAATCACAATCCTCTTGTCTTTATTCTTGTAAGGAAATGCCTCTTTTTGTGTGGTCACCCCCAGGTTTTTGGACTGATGCTGCTGGTTTTTCAACTCTGAGAGTGCACTGAGGTCTGCTAACCAGACATCAATTGCCTGTGATTACCAATAAAATGAATATGTCAAATTGGCTCATACCCAATTGGCCAAACTAACTTAGCTGGAAATCCCTAGTAAATGGAACCCAGGGCATGTAAGATAGAGGGTCACCCCAGGGATTGCAGCCCTGGTTGTTCCACCCTGAGTGTGATACAAGTAAGATGAGAGTCTCAGCCTGCTGACTGCAGGCTGGAAGAGTTCCTATAAATCTATATAGGATCTGCACATTTAGACAACCTAAACTATGGGATTGGTGTCCAGACTGATTCCAGACACCCCCACTGGATATGTTCGCCTATATACCAGCTAGATCACAGTGCCACTATGAACTCCTCTTACCAAGGAGCAAATAGTTTCTGGCAACTATCGAACATGACAACCCTGACCCCTCAGGGATCATGGGAACAATACAGTACTTTCGCTCAGTCACTCGTGCTCACTTTGTCTCAGGGAGATACACAGAATAAACTATGGGGACATTTTCAATAAGCATTTATTGAACCAGCGTCATTCTAGTGTAAAATAGGTGTGGTGCAACAACCATAAGACAGAAACTGATATGCACGGTTATAAGCAACAACAGAGTAAATAGATGGTAGAATTCTACCATTGTGCTAAAACAATGGATATATGCAGGTATATTGATACATGACAGTAATAATGCTAACTCCTACGATGCAAACCCTAACTAGATGTACCTAAGTGTACCTAGCATGTATGTAGGTGAATAGCCAAGAATCCCCCTAGGATAAAGCCAACCAGATTTCCTGAAGTGAGAAAATGAAGGACCCCGTCTTCAACTCGAGTTGGACACCCTGCGAGGGATGTCAGACCATTGTGTGCTGAAGTATCTGTGTGCAGGGACCTCAGTGTCTTGTGTCAGCATGTCAGCATTGAAGTCTTTCCCCTCAGCCTGCCCCAGCAAAGATGTGGTGCTTATATACCCAAAAGGCACCCTCAGGGGTTCTACTTTGCTGTGTCATGTCAGCCGAGGATGACGATAGGGTAGACCCTTATACATAGTTATTATGCAGAAGATGCAGAAGATGGTAGTCCTGCTGTGATTCTGAAAATCCTCATGCATAATAAATGAGGCTAGTTTTCAGAGAAAACAACATGACATTTATGCAGCACCTAACTAGGTAAAAGGTCAGCATAAAACCTGTTATGTAGTACAATGGTTGGGTAAATATAGGTGTAAGGTTAGGTGGCTACCCAGGCCTATATTGGGGTACATTGAGAATCATAACAGAAGAGCAGTTTGAATTGATAGCCATTTAAAGTAAAGGCAAAGCCAGACTTCCCCATGGTAGAAGTGTAAGTCAACCCAATGTCAGAGCTGTTGAGTGATAAGGCAGGGTGCAGCATATCTCATGGGTAGAATATGTATTTAACATGTTCGGATAGTAAAAAACTGTTGTTTGTACTGTGGAAATACTTTGTTGCCTGATTGGAGACTACAGGGTTACACACTGACCCCTCAGCTGTGCTAACTCTGGAATGGTGCAACCAAAGTGGGTCATCCAAGGTATCAAACAATTTGTTACATTAAACTCGACTTGACTATCAGGCCGAAATTAATGCAACTAGTTGCAGTGTGCAACTTTAGCAGAGTTGCCACTTGGTTGCGATTAATCCCCTGGACCCATATTGTTTGCACACAGGGTCCTGTCACTGAGACAGCTTTCTGCCCTCCTGGGGAGCTGTGCTAATCATTCACAGTAAGAAATACAATAGAGGCCTGCTCTGAATTAAGCTGTCACCTCCCTCCTGTAGGAAGCCACATGGGCGTTGGCCCAAAAGGCGAGCTTCAAAGGAGAAGCTGCCTTTGAAGGGCAAATGGGTAACACTTGGGAGAGGGGCTGCTCCATTGTTTAGGCAGACAGGCTGGCACTAGGGAGAGGGAAACCAGTTTCCAAACTGGTTTTCCAGGTGGGTGGAGCTAGTGGAGTTTCACTCCGTGGAATTCCATGGACTTAAATGATAAAACACAGCGAGATTCTGCGTGACACTATAATATCAAACTCACTGAACGAGAGAGTGCTCCTCGTCCAAACCACTATAAATCTGTCTGTGGTGTTGCACATGCGTGCCATGTTGAGACGGCCTTAATACCAGCCCATTGAATGTGGACTAAACTGGATATCCGTTCCAAAGTGTAGCAACAATCCAACATATAGGTCCGGCTTCGGTCATGTACATGCAAGTGCTCGCTGTGAGCCGTCAACACCCTGAGCAGTTTGTGGACATGCATCTCATAATGCTCACACTTGCAGTGAGACTGTGCTTGTCTCGAGCCCTGGTCCTGCTCGATACACATTGAATCGTACGATTCATACAGGTTGTACAGTAATCACCTTACACCTGCAGAAGATAATTACACTAAAATCCACCTCCACCGATGTTAACATTGTTTTGCGCACTCGATGTAGGTTGCAAGATCAGTAGCTTTCTATAACTAATTATAAGAAAAGACCAAAACATAACTGCAATCTGCCTCCAGCTGCTAGACTACGGAAATGACTGGGCAGCTGGAGGCGCATTGCTAATGGTATATGTGCGGTGCTGCAATAATAAACATTTTGTGTTGTCACCAGTCCCCCCTGCTTCACACCTCACATGTGCTGATGCCCTCACTGGACTGGGAGAAGGATCGAGAAAGGACTGCCCTGTTGCCCCCTGGAACCAGCAAAAAGAGGCTGAACCATCGTGTACTGCACCTGCTGCACCCGGTGGTTAGCAAAGGACAGGGACTGTTCCTGCCATGTCCTGCTCAAGAAGAAGTTGTCTCTAAAGCCCAGTCAAAGCCAAGAGACTCCAAGCTGACTGGCCTCCTGTTCATAGCACAGGGACACAACTGCTGCAGAAGATGGCTGGGACAAGTTGATAGCCCTAAGTCTTCAACTCACCACCAACCATTGCTGTGCAGCACCAGGGACCAGGACCCAAAGCAAAAAGTTGCATTTGAGTTTGCTGAGCCCAGAAGTATTATCAGAGTGCAGCTCGGACCTCCAGAAGATGAGTTATGGACCCAGGAAGGATTGACCTGTGACCATGATACTGGGAGACCAGTATTCTAGTGGTGACTGGACTTCCAGCACTGAGAGAACTTTGAGGGACATCAACCCTGTGACCAGGATCACCTCACTTCCTGGACCGAGGAATAGTCACAGCAAGACCATCATTGACCGTATCACACCCACAGCCTCCTTAGAACATCTTCAGCATCCTTCATCCTTTGTATCAGGACCACTTCCATAGCAATGCTCTGAAAAAGATAAAAGTGTCTGGGACTGACTGAAGACTGCTCCACCTGCTGAGGACTGTTTCTGAGGACTGTTCTGGTCCCTTTGACTGGCTCACCACTGATGTTGTTCCTTTAAAGTGGCTCCAAGTGACTGCATTACAAGTAGCCCAAAAGTTTAAGTGAAAATGTGTCTTAGAGTCAACTTTGTTGAATTTGCCAATGTTTGTTTGTGGTTGAGTGAAATGCTCTGATTTACATTACTAATATACCTTTTAAAATCCATATCCCGGGAACCCTCAAGTACATATTTTTCCTAATGGTGTCTAAAAATAGATAAAATGCAGTCTATTTTAATAAATTTGTGTCAGATTTCTTTAGTGTGTTGTTGATTTCTTCCATTGTTCTGGTGCTGTTTAAATGCTTTACGCTTGTTACTTGGTGCAAGCCTTGCTACTCAGCGCCACAGCCACCCAGGGTTGAGCTGAGGGTTTGACAAAAGAAATTTAAGATTCCTAATGGGGTTGGTAAGTGTATTACATGGTGAGGCCGCCCAACCGCACCATATAATATACCTTGTTTCATCAATTCTTAATGGGTAGAATGTAAAGAATTTGACGCCACACATTGCTAGACTCACCACAACATTGTTGCGTTACAGTTTTGGTGTTAAACACACACCAGGAAGTGGTAATGGTAGGGGTGATTTTCTTTTCAGGCTACCCAGAAAAGACCCAGAACCCCTTTATTGTGGCAGTGGACATTCCTAATACTTGTGTGTACCCTGAAGGGGGATGGAAGAAAGCATGTGAGGAGGATGAAATGCTGCTTGAAGTCAAAAATCTTGTTAGCAAAGGTTGGCCACAGGAGAGAAATATCTCTGCTGGGCTACAAGAATTCTCTAAAATTGCTGATGAGTTAACCATAGGAGATGATACTGTGTCAAGAGTGGATTAGTTGAGACCACCTGCCAACATTCACATGAATGGGGTAAAGACTGTTCCTAATGGTAATTTGGGCACTCCTATCAGCAAGAGAAGGGTTAGATCTGTGTATTGGTGGCCGTCAATGGATGATGATATTGAGTGAGAGGTCAAAGATGTGTGGTATGCAAAATTCAGAGAAAAAAATAAAGACGTGTTCTCACCCTTTGGTTCCGATTGTACTACCTGGTGGTCCTTGGAAGAAGATTGGAATAGATATGGAAGGACCTTTTAATTTTTTGCCACAGCAACATCGGTATTCCTTTGTACTCATGGATTTTTACAGTAGATGGCCTGAAGTATATTTTGCATTAGACCCATCTTCTAAGAAAGCTGTTGAATTTTTGAGGGATGTGTTTTCCAGATAAGGTTTTGCAGCATGTGATGGGTGAGTCCTAAGCTGCTCACCCTTGCTCCTGTCACCTACCGCATGGGGAGGAAAGGGATAACGAGGAGTGAGGCTGCTTGGTACTGTCTCTCCTGTGGTGACAATATCAAAAATGGCAACTCTGTAAAATAGAAGACATTGTTTTCTGGTATTCTGCGTAATAAGTAACTCAAAGAAATGTATTTTTCTTGCAGCATTTCACCCCGTTTCTTTCGACATTACTTCACCCTTGTTTATGCCACTGAGGAGATTAACAAGAACCCTGACCTTTTACCCAACATCACCCTGGGCTTTGAGGTCTATAATTCATGTGCCAATGAGGCCAAAGCAACCCTGAGCACCATGGCCTTATTATCAGGAAGAGAGGATCCGGTCCCAGCCCCTAACTACAGATGTCGGTCCAGTGGGGTCCTGGCTGCTGTCATCGGTGATATGTTACCATCCACATCTGTTGCTATGGCAACCATCACTGAGCTCTACAGGTACCTGCAGGTAAGAAGAAGATTACTTGTGTGACATGCTTTAACATTCTTTATGCTGATAATCAATGCACAGCGCATTTATGTTTCCTTTTAGACACAATGTATTAGGTTCAAACTCTTTAAAAGGCTTTCAGTGGGTTTGGAAACGCATGAGTCGGGGCAGAGGGTGCTCTGTTCATTCACTTCCTCAGTAGATCTCATGAGTGCCCAGGAGATTATTCTTGTAGGAACAGCATGACTTAGAAGTAGGGCTCCCGGTTTTATGGTATTTATTTTTTTAACATTTCCATTAGTATTTATCTTTATTTATTTTTTGGCCATTTCATTGATATTTATTCATATTTGTTTTGTGTTTTGAGAATAAATGGAGTTATTTAATTGATGAACATGCACTCTTACATCAATGCCTGCCCCGTTTTAGCAAATAAAGCAGTCAAATATAGCAAAAAACACTGCACCCACAGGTAAATATTAACACTACATATATATGCAGCTGCCCGGGTGATATTGAATATCCCTAGGCGGGCGTCGGTGGGGGCAGCCTTGAGGGAACTACACTGGCTTTTGGTACAGGCCAGAATCACCTTTAAGGCTTTGTGCTTCTGCCACAAGATTGTCAACGAGAAAGGGCCAAGGTACCTGCGCCCACTACTCACTGTGTATAGACCTACCCGGAACCTTAGGTTTATGGGCATGGCTAAGTTGGTAGTACCTAAGGTCCGTAAGGCACGATCAGGAGGTAGATCCTTTGGTTTTCTTGCGGCTAAGGCCTGGAACAACCTACCTATTGAATTGAGGTTCCACCCATCTGAAACAATATTTCGTAAAAAACTGAAGACCTGGTTCTTTCAAGCACCCCCTGGGGACTGGTGTTAGCTTCAGGCTACAGGGTTTCTTGCTCTAGGATCAGTGGGCCTTGGGGGGGGGGGTTTAGGGCTCAGTGGTATTGGTCTGTGATGTCCTAGCGCGGGGACACTCCGTTGGAGTAACCAGGCGCTTTATAAGCTTAATAATAAAAATATATATATATATATATTCACTGAAAAAAACACAAGTTTCAGGGACGTTATAGTTAGAAATTAGCATTTAAAAAACCTTAGAAATTCACTGAAAAAACCACGGGTTTCAGGGACGTTATAGTTAGTTGGACATTTCACTTGTACAAAACCAGAGAAATTCGGCCGTTATAGTTAGTTCAGCTAACTATAACTCGTGCCCCTGCAATGCACTGCTGATGACGTCACATATTACATCATTCATGACATGGTCAGTGACATCACTGATGACATCATCCAGTGACTGTGTGTTTCTGTGAAGTTTAAATATGTTTTATATATATATAGGCCAAGGTGTATTGAAGAATGAGTGGGTGTATAAGTGTCTGAATGGATGATTTAGTAGGTGTGTGACTGACTGTATAAGTGAGTGATTAAATGTGTCTTACTGAATGCATGGGTTAGTGACTGATACAGACATTCACACAGTTTAGTTTGTCAGTTGGTGTGTAAGCGGTTGCATGGGTTGGTAAGGTGCTAAATGAGGGTCTATATGGGTTATTGATTGGTTGTCTGAGTATCTGTATGGGTGCCTGAGTGTCTGTGTGGGTGGGTGGGGGGTGTGACTCTGTGCATAGATGTGTGAGTGGGTGATTCACTGGGTGTATGGGTTCAAGAGTGCATCTGTGAATGGCTGAATGGGTGGGTGAGTGTGTGTATGGGTGTGTTGGTGAGTGAATGGATGCCTCAGTGGTACATGTGTGAGTAACTGCATATGTGAAAGGCAGTATATGTGAGTGTTGGACTATATAAATGACTATATGTGAGAGTGAGTGATTGTGAGAGTGGCTGTATGGATGAGTGTGTGCTTGTATTAGTTATTGTATAAGAGTGTAAGTATGTGTTAGTATATGTTTGAATTAGTGAGGTGGAGTGTGTATAACTGTATAGGTGAGTAAATGGGAGTGTGGTTGATTCTTTGCATGACTGACTAGCTGTGTGAGTAACTCTATGGATGAGTGGTGGTGTGTGAGTGTCTGTATAGATATGTGAGTGCATATGATAGTGCCGTATTGATGGTTGACTGCATGTATGAGTGACTGTATGGGTGAATGAGTGGATGTGTGTGTAGACCTAGGAATTAGCGAGTGGGTATGTACTAACTGGTATTGGTGTGTCTATGGTTTCGAAAATGGTAGTCTGTATTTTAGAGTGGGTGTATCAAAGGTTATATTAGGGTATGAGGAGGTGCATCAGATTATCAAGCGGATGATGTCATCAGTGATGTCATTTGAGATGTCATCAGTGATGTTATCAGTGATGTCACTGACCATGTCAAGAATGATGTAATATGTGACGTCATCAGCAGTGCATTGCGGGGGCGCCAGTTATAGTTAGCTGAACTGAATATAACGGCCAAATTTCTCTGGTTTTGTACGAGTGAAATGTCCAACTAACTATAACGTCCCTGAAACCTGTTTTTTTTCCAGTGAATTTCTAAGGTTTTTAAATGCTAATTTCTAACTATAACGTCCCTGAAACCTATGTTTTTTTCAGTGAATTTCAAAGGTTTTTTAAATGCTAATTTCAAACTATAACGTCCCTGAAACCTGTGGTTTTTTCAGTGAATTTCAAAGGTTTTTTAAATGATAATTTCTAACTATGCCTACAAAGGTAGGACATGTGCAGAAAGAGGAAGAAAGGCGCAGAAAGAAGCAAGAGAAATGCAGAAAGAGGCAACATAAGTCCAGAAAGACGAAGAAAGGTACAGAAAGAAGCAAGAGTTGTGCACAAAGAACCAACAGAGGAGCAGAAAGAGGCCTTGTTGCAAAGTCATCCTGTGCCCCCAACTTTTTGCTGACGGGTACTGGTGGTAACTGACTCTGACTAACCAGGTCCAGAGCCAGTGCTATGCTGAAGGACACTTAGAATACAGTGCAAACACCTACATACACTAGGGTACACTATGGGTTGGGGTACCCCTGTGATTGGCATGACTTCCCCTGTATGGCCCTAGTACATAATAGGGCAGGGGGATTAAAACTACCTCTAACTAAGAGGTGCAGAAGGAGGCAAGAGAAGTGGAGAAAGAAGCAACACAGGTGCTGAAAGAGGCAAGTGAGGTGCAGAAAGAAGCAAGACCAGTGCAGAAAGAACCAACAGAGGTGTAAAAAGAGGCAACAGGGGTGCCGAAAGGGGTAGGAGAGGTGCACAAAGAGGCAAGAGAAGTGCAGAAAGAGGCAAGAGAATTGCTGAAAGAAGCAACAGAGGTGTAGAAAGAAGCAAGAGAAGTGCAGAAAGAGGCAACTACGGTGCAGATAGAAGCAAGAGCAGTGCAGAAAGAACCAACAGAGGTGCAGAAAGAGGGAAGAAGGGTGGAGAGAGAGGCAAGAGGGGTGCAGAAAAAGGTAGGATGGGTGCACAAAGAGGCAAGAGAGGTACAGAAAAAGGCAGGAGGGGTGCAGAAAGAAGGAAGAGAAGTGCAGAAAAAACCAAGAAAAGTACAGAAAGAGGCAAAAGAGGTACATAAAGAGACAACAGGGGTGCAGAAAGAAGCAAGCCAGGTGCAGAAAGAAGCATGGAAAGTGCACAATAAAGTAACAGGGGTGCAGAAAGAGGCAAAAGAAGTGCAGAAACAGGCAAGGGAAGTGCACAAAGAGGCAAGAGAATTGCTGAAAGAAGCAACAGAGGTGTAGAAAGAAGCAAGAAAAGTGCAGAAAGAGGCAAGTGAGGAGCAAAAACAGGCAGGAAAGGTACAGAAAGGGGGAAGGTGAGTGCAGAAAGAGACAACAGGGGTGCAGAAAGAAGATAATGAGGTGCAGAAAGAGGCAACAGACGTGCAGAAAGAGGGAAGAGAGGTGCAGAAAAAGGCAAGAAAAGTGCAGAAAGAGGCAAAAGAGGTACATAAAGAGACAACGGGGGTGCAGAAAAAGCAGGACAGGTGCAGTAAGAAGCATGGAAAGTGCAGAATGAAGCAACAGGGGTGCAGAAAGAGGCACGAGAAGTATAGAAAGGAGCAAGTGAGGTGCAGAAAGAGCCAACTGAGGTGCAAAAAGAGGCAAGAGAGGTGCAGAAACAGGCAAGAGAAGTGCACAAAGAGGCAAGAGAATTGCTGAAAGAAGCAACAGAGGTGTAGAAAGAAGCAAGAAAAGTGCAGAAAGAAGCAAGTGAGATGCAAAAACAGGCAGGAAAGGTACAGAAAGAGGGAAGACAAGTGCAGAAAGAGACAACAGGGGTGCAGAAAGAAGCAAATGAAGTGCAGAAAGAGGCAACAGACGTGCAGAAAGAGGGAGGAGAGGTGCAGAAAGTACATGAGATTTGAAGAATGAGGTCAAGAGAAGTGCAGAAAAAGAAAGAAACGTGCAGAAAGAAGCAACAGAAATGCAGAAAGAGGCAAGAGAGGCGCAGAGGGAAGCAAGAGTGGCTTGCATACCATTAGTACCAGTTTAACACCCACATTTAGCAATAAGTAACACGCGCCCACCACGCTGTAACACTTGTCGCTGCATTTTTGGTAAGGTTTGACCCGTTTCAGCTAGAAACAAGGCTTTTTTTGTTCAAATCTGCAGATTAGGGTGCAGATGATGAATTATGTGGCTAATGCAGAAAATTTATAATTGTTCGAAATGTCGGTGCAGCCAAACAGTCACATAATTCCAGTGGCCCTGCTCATACCTCTGACTAGGTCCACAAGTGCTCCTCAGTGATTTCATCTTTTTTTGTCTCACTGAGTTCATAGTTGAGCTTTTATGGAAATGAGGAAGACTAAACCTGAGGTTACCACTCACACAACACAGACTACCATACCACATAATTACTCTCCATAACACATAACCCCACTCTACATAATTCCTATACACTAAATACCACATACTTTCTATCCACATAATTTCACTGCACAACATACCACATAATTCCACTACACACAACGTACATCCACTCCAATCCAAAAAACATTAGTAAAAAACGTTTGAATTTACAATGCCAATAGCTCTAATTCTCACAAATACGAAACCTATTACATTGCAAGCACTTCTTTAACTAGTAGTCGCGTTTGCAGAGTGGTGGAGAAAGGGTGCTGGGCCTCCGACCAGCGCTCAGGAATTCCGGTGCATAGGGCTTACAGGAGGTACCAGTAGGGCTTCTTGGCCCCCAAAGTCCCTCAGGAGTAAATTGGACGTCATCCCCCATCCCGTAGTCTGCCAGGAGGCGTGTTTGCAGAATGGTGGAGAAAGGGGGGCATGGCCTCCAAAGACGTCTTAGCAATCCCACTGTGTTGGACTTACTGGAGGTAACAAGAGGGGTAGTTGGCCCCCAAGGACATCCTTGGGGGCCAACTACCCCTCCTATTACTTCCAGTAAGTCCCACACAGCAGCATTGCTAAGTTTGAAGAGCAGGCCACACCCCCTTTGCCCACCACTCTACAAACGCGCTCCCTGGCACACTCTTGGATGGGGATTCAAGTCCCCTTCACTGCTGGGGGTCCTTTAGGGGCCAACTAGCCTACCTCTTACCTCCAGTAAGCCCCACGCATTGGGATTGCTGAGATGTAGACAAAGGCTACGCTCCCTTTCTCCACCACTCTGCAAACACCCCCCCTGGCGCGTTGTTAGTTGGGGAATTAATTCCCCTTGAAGGCTGAGGGTCCCTGGGGGCCAACTAGCCCACCAGGTACCTCCAATATGCACCACAGAGCCGGATTGCAGAGAGGTGGTCCGAGGCCACGCCCCCTTTTTACACCACTCTGCAAACGTGCCTCTTGTTGCACTGCCGCTCGGGGGATGAAGTCCACTTGTGTCCTGAGGTCCTCAGGACACAAGAAGACCTCATCGCCCAACCACCAGTGTGCCAAGAGGCGTATTTGCAGAGTGGTTTAAAAAGGGGCATGGCCTCGGACCACCTCTCTGCAACACAGCTCTGTGGCACATACTGGAGGTACCTGGTGGGCTAGTTGGCCCGTAGGGACCCTCAGGATTGAAGGGGACTTAATCCCCAAATTTACAATGCACCAGGGGGCGTGTTTGCACACTTTTCATATCAGGCCCTGCCCCTTCCCTGCACCACTGTGCAAACGCGCCCCCTGGCGCGTTGTAAGTTGGGGGATTAAGTCCCCTTGAATCCTAAGGGTCCCTGGGGCCAACTAGCCCACCAGGTACCTCCAGTAAGCGCCACAGAGCTGCGTTGCAGAGAGGTGTAAAAAGGGGCATGGCCTCGGACCACCTCTCTGCAACGCAGCTCTGTGGCACATATTGGAGGTACCTGGTGGGCTAGTTGGCCCCCAGGGACCCTCAGCATTCAAGGGGAATTAATTCCCCAACTAACAACGTGCCAGGGGGCAAGTTTGCAGAGTGGTGGAGAAAGGGGGCTTTTTTTTGTACAAGGGGGCTGTGTGGCCCCCCTTTTTTTTTACTTTTCCGGGGCCCTGGGGACCCCATCTTCCAGGGCCTGACCCCTTTTTCTAAAAAAAAAATAATAATAATTAGGAAGGGGTCCGCGTGGCCCCCCTCCCGAGGCCAATTTCGGCCCCGGGGACCCCATCCCCTGGGGCATGGCCAGAATTGTTTTTTTTTCATTTATATTTGGAGGGGGGCCGCGTGGCCCCCCTCCTAATGCCAATAATGGCCCCTGGGACCCTATCCCCCGGGGCCGGCCTTTCCTTTTTTTTTTTTTATTATTGGGGAGGGGGGCCGCGTGGCCCCCTCCCGGGCCACTTCTGGCCCTGGGGACCCCATCCCCTGGGGCCTGGCCTCTACATTGGGGACCGTGGGGGGAGCCCCAATTCCCCTACGTCCCCGCCGGCTCCCCGCCTCCTGCAGGAGCCGGCATTGCTTTTCCACAAGGGGAGCTGCTCACATGCAGCTCCCCTTGTGGAAAAGCAATCCTGCTTTGCTTCATTGAAGCAAAGCAGAGTTTGCTAAGGCAGGGCGGGAACCGCACGGCTCCCGCCCTGCCATAGCAAACAACAATGTTCCGTGGTGGGCACCCCGGGACACTGCAGGAGCCGGCCCTTGGGGGTTGCGGTCCCCAGTGCCATTGAGGGCTCCAGGAGGGGGGCCGCGCGGCCCCCTCCCAACTATTTAAAGCCCTGGGGAGGTGGTGGTCCCCGGGGCAGTGTGCCAATAAATTGCCCCAAACTAGGCCAGCCCGGAGGCTTTGAAAATGAAGCACGGGAGACCGCACTTCGTTTTTTTACATTTTCGGACGGATTCGCGCACCCGGCGCGACCCCACCCGAAAAAATAAAATAAAATGCTTTTTTGGGCTGAGCAGGCCTGGGGGGTCAGGGTGTTTTTACCCTGCCCTCTTTTCTTGTTTTTCTATCTTTCTTTTACCTTTATATTTCTCCCTCTGTCCGAGGCACAAGATGGCTGCCAACACTTCCTGGTTTGAAGTGTTGGCAGCCAATCAGAGGCAAGCTCGTGCTTGTGTGGTTAGGCTCTGCCCAGATATCGAAAGTTTTCTTTTCTTTGATTGAAAGAGTGGAAAGATAGTAGCTGGCTGAATGAAGCACTGTATACCTAATGAGTTGGTGATTGCATGAGTACAGGAGTAACATCTGGGGGATTAAGGAAGTACATAGGTAACGCATGGGTGATTGCATGACTACAGGAGTAATATCTGGGGATTTACATGACTACATAGGAAGTGAGTGGGTGATTTTATACCTGCATGGGTACTTCTTGGATGATTGCAGGACTACTCAGGTAGTTCCTGAGTGAATAAAGTAGTGCAAAGGTAGTGCCTGAGTGATTTCTTAACAGCATGACTACTGGCTGAGTGATTACATAAGTACAAGGGTAGTACCTCTGTGATTGAAATAGTGCAACAGTAGTGGCTGGGTGATTATATAAGTGCATGAGTAGTGGCAACATGATTGAAAGATTGCATGGGTAGTACTTGAGTGTTTTTATAACTGCATAACTGTTGGGCCTAGCAAAATATAAAGCAGCAGACAATTACATCACTCAAATACAAGTCTCTCCATATTCTAAGAAGCATGCATACATATGTCTCTACGTTTTCAAACCAACATCATATCTAAAAGAAATATGTATACAATATTGTATAACTCTATGAGTACTGCCTGGGTGATTACAGAAGTACTAAAGTACTACCTGAGTGATTACAGGAGTGCAAAGGTAGTGCCTGGGTGATTTTATAAGTGCATGAGTACTTCTTGGCTGATTGTACAACTACTGAGTTAGTGCCTGAGTGAATAAAGGAGTGTTAACATACTGCCTGGGTGAATTCTTATCAACATAGGTACAGCCTGCATGATTGCATGACTGCAGGGATAGTACATAAGTAGTGCCTGGGTGTGAGAAGGTGGGTTGGTACATGCTGTCCACTAATTAAAGTGGGCACCTTGTATCAGGCCACACAACCCTTATGATGTATGAGGTCAAAGATAACTTTTAGAAAGCTATCCTAGTGGTAGCTGTAGAGAGCAGCCTTCAGGCTTAATCTTGAAGGAATGTAAAGCAGCTTGTTTTACCAGAGTATCACCTCCTGAATGACTAAATGAAAGGAGAACCACACAGTAGTTATATAAAAATATGTATTTATTAATATAACAATCTCTTCTAATCTCTACACGAGATTAGAACATAAAGCACACAATACTGTATCAATAGAACATTCGTAAGTAGCACAATACACAGCGGGCTCCAGGGTGAGACCGAACCATATACTAAAAAAATGGTATAACAATCACGACTTGACTAGACACAGTGCCTAGAGAACATAGAATCGCTGGGACCCCAAGGAACCACCCAGAGGAGTGACACAGGGAGCCCACGGAGGACGGGTGCAGTGAGGAAACACGACCGCGTGTTCCGTGCAACTCTATGAGAAAGTCGCGGTTGCAAATTTACAAGTTAAGGACACTTCTACGAGGACTTCGAGCCAACCCTTTGGAACATAGGAGGTTCTAAGGCCAACCCACCAGTGAGTACCAAGGTACCCGTGTTACCTATCCCAGAGGAACCGGGTGCATAGGGGTCAAGTGGTGTCAGAAACCTTCGTTGTTTTCAATGGAGGAGTGCAAAGAAGTCCTGCTGCCAGGAGGGTGAAGAGTGTCCGGTGGAATCCAAGCCTGGATTCAAGGTGAGAGGAACCTGAAAGCAGAGGGGACAGAGTCTGGGTCACTTCAGGTGACCAGGGGCTCAGTAGTCGAATGCCCACCGATGTCGAGTGCTTCACGAGTGAAGAAGGGTTGCTTGACTCTGCAGCCACGGGGACCAGGAGACATCGAGGATGACCAGAGTCCAGAGGTGAGCTGTCCCACAAAAGATGTCGAGTGCTGAGGGGTCGATGTCCGGCTGGAGCACCAACAAGCCTTGGCAAATGCAACCCATGCTGGCAGAGGAAACCGGTTACGGTGTATACCAGCAAGGTCCAGGGGCCTCTCCAAGCAATGGGGAGTCAGGGCACGTCTGGAGCAACCAGGTAAGCTCAAGAATTCACATAGTGACCCTTGCCAGGACCCACAGGCCAACAGACCAGGGATCGCAAGGAGACCTCAAGCAAGTTTGCAAGGTACCAGCCCACAGGACACTCGTGGAGTGGAGGCCGGAAATCTTTGGTGCAAATACTGCTCGGGGTCAGTACTACACAGAGTCTAATGCACAAGCTTGGGAATCATCACTAAGCATATGCAACTGCAATTGTACGCAGTGCACAGGGGTTCGGGTTGTACGGTCCCCACGAGGGATACTGGTCTTAGAATCGCTGAGAGGGCAGATCGACCTCAGGGACCTTCGGAAACCCACCTCCTGTGTTGCTGAAATCTTCAGAGTCCTCAGGAGTTTGGGAGAAGCAAACTGGTCAGATGCGTCTTTGGTGCCTGCGTCTGCAGGGGAGTAACTTCTTTACTCCAAGGGAGATTCTTCAGTCGTCCAGCGTCGTGCAGACAGTCGAAGTACTTGGTTTCTTCTTTGTAGACTCTTGTCCAGGTGAAATCTAAAGTCCTGTAGCCAGGTAGCCCACTTTATACCCATGGGAAGGGGTTGGAAAGATTCTGTGGACCCACCTAGGGGAGGAGCAGGACAGAGGGGTGGCTACACCCATGTCCTTTGTCCAATTTCACACCAGAGCAGGAGCCAATGGCTCCCAGAACTGGTTTGAGTTGGACTATGCACAGGGACACCAAATGTGCCCCCAGTGCAGACTTTCTGGCACTCTCAGAGTGCACCCACCCAGCCCCAATACACTAAACCCTGTCTGGGAGGTGGTCACACCTCCCTGTGACAGGATGCCTATTGTCATGCCTTCCTCTGCTCGAGCTTGGCTCAGCAGCAGGAGAGCAGAATCATGTCTGTGGCTGGCAGCGTCCATTTTGTGTTACCCAGGTCGAGACAGCTGGTACCGGGTAGACCGGTGACCCACGGTTGTCCCTCTAGGAGGGTGGAATCATACCTCCCACACCAGTTACTGGTGTGGAGGTATGATTCCAAGGTGTTTGACACCAAACACGACATGTTTCTAAGCAGCCGTTTTAAAGTTAGCATTTACCGCGAGGTTATAATGCAACTTGACCTATATGTCTGGCTGCATCACAGACAACCCCGGAGAATGGTCTCCGAAGGCTGCAGAGGGGCTCTGCTCATGCAGGGGCACCCTCTCACGTGAAACCCAGCACCCTGCCTTCAGGATTGATGAGGCCTGCTATAGGGGTGACTGATAGGTATTTAAGTGTAGTGATTTAGATAGATATAGTGAACCTATATCTAAGTAAGTGGTGCAAGCACCAGCTTACACAGGCTGCTGTAGCAGACCTGTGGTGTCATTTTGAATGATCTCTCAGGGGTGGCATAATACATGCTTCAACCCATGGGAGGCCTCTGGGGTACCTATGCCCTGGGTACATGGGGTACCATATACTAGGGACTGATAAGGGTACCCCAGAATCCAATCTGGAGTGTACCTAAAGTACTTACATATCAATTTAAGGGAGAAAGCAGATAGACTGGGGTCCTGAATAGCAGGATCCCAGTCAGACTAGTCACAAACCAGCAAAACACCAGGAAAAAACTGGGGGTAACCATGCAGTCAGATCCTACCTTCCTACACTGGGTGATTGCATAACTGCAGGGGTAATATCTGAGGGATTACTGGAATACATAGAAAGTGAATGGGTGATTACAAAAGTACTAAGGTACTACATGAGTGATTACAGGAGTGCAAAGGTAGTGCCTGGGTAGTTTTATAAGTGCATGAGTACTGGCTGAGTGATTACATAAGTACAAGAGTAATGCCTGCATGATTCAAAGAGTGGAAAGATAGTGGCTGGCTGAATGAAGCACTGTATAGTTAATGCATTGGTGATTGCATGAGTACAGAGGTAGCATCTGGGGGATTAAAGAAGTACATAGGTAACGCCTGGGTGATTGCATGACTACAGGGGTAATATCTGGGGATTTACATGACTACATAGGAAGTGTCTGGGTGATTTTATAAGTGCATGGGTACTTCTTGGGTGATTGCAGAACTACTCAGGTACTGCCTGAGAGAATAAAATAAAGGAGTGCAAAGGCAGTGCCTGAGTGATTTCTTAACAGCATGACTACTGGCTGAGTGATTACATGAGTACAAGGGTAGTGCCTCCGTGATTGAAGGACTGCAACGATAGTGCCTGGGTGATTATATAAGTGCATGAGTAGTGGCTACATGATTGAAAGAGTGCATGGGTAATACCTTGGCGATTGCATGAGTGCATAGGTAGTGCCTAGGTGATTGCGTGAGTGTAGCAGTAATGCCTGAGTGATTACAACAGTGCATATGTACTGACTGGATCATTAGAAGACTGCGTGGGTAGTACTTAGCAAAATATAAAGCAGCAGACTATTACATCACTGAAATACAAGTCTCTGCATATTGTTAGAAGCATGCATACATATGTCTCTACGTTTTCAAACCAACATCATATCTAAAAGAAATATGTATACAATATTTCTGGAATATAGTGAAACTTAGAACCTAAAACATATAATAGAACTGCCTGGGTGATTACTGAACTACTAAGATACTACCTGAGTGGTTACAGGAGTGCAAAGATAGTGACTGGGTGATTTTAAAAGTACATGAGTACTGGCTGAGTGATTACATAAGTACAAGAGTAGTGCCTGCGTGATTGAAAGAATGGATAGATAGTGGCTGGCTGATTGAAGCACTGTATACCTAATGCGTTGGTGATTGCATGAGTACAGGGGCAACGTCTGGGAAATTAAAGGAGTACATAGCTAACACCTGGGTGATTGCATGACTACAGGGGTAATATCTGGGGATTTACATGACTACATAGGAAGTGACTAGGTGATTTTATAAGTGCATGGGTACTTCTTGGCTGATTACAGGACTACTGAGGTACTGCCTAAGTGAATAAAGGAGTGCAAAGGTAGTGCCTGGGTGATTTCATAACACCATGACTACTAGCTGAGTGAATACATGAGTACAAGGGTAGTGCCTCCGTGATTGAAGGACTGCAACGATAGTGCCTGGGTGATTATATAAGTGCATGAGTAGTGGCTACATGATTGAAAGAGTGCATGGGTAATACCTTGGCGATTGCATGAGTGCATAGGTAGTGCCTAGGTGATTGCGTGAGTGTAGCATTATGCCTGAGTGATTACAACAGTGCATATGTACTGACTGGATCATTAGAAGACTGCATGGGTAGTACTTAGCAAAATATAAAGCAGCAGACTATTACATCACTCAAATACAAGTCTCTCCATATTCTAAGAAGCATGCATACATATGTCTCTACGTTTTCAAACCAACATCATATCTAAAAGAAATATGTATACAATATTGTATAACTCTATGAGTACTGCCTGGGTGATTACAGAAGTACTAAAGTACTACCTGAGTGATTACAGGAGTGCAAAGGTAGTGCCTGGGTGATTTTATAAGTGCATGAGTACTTCTTGGCTGATTGTACAACTACTGAGTTAGTGCCTGAGTGAATAAAGGAGTGTTAACATACTGCCTGGGTGAATTCTTATCAACATAGGTACAGCCTGCATGATTGCATGACTGCAGGGATAGTACATAAGTAGTGCCTGGGTGTGAGAAGGTGGGTTGGTACATGCTGTCCACTAATTAAAGTGGGCACCTTGTATCAGGCCACACAACCCTTATGATGTGTGAGGTCAAAGATAACTTTTAGAAAGCTATCCTAGTGGTAGCTGTAGAGAGCAGCCTTCAGGCTTAATCTTGAAGGAATGTAAAGCAGCTTGTTTTACCAGAGTATCACCTCCTGAATGACTAAATGAAAGGAGAACCACACAGTAGTTATATAAAAATATGTATTTATTAATATAACAATCTCTTCTAATCTCTACACGAGATTAGAACATAAAGCACACAATACTGTATCAATAGAACATTCGTAAGTAGCACAATACACAGCGGGCTCCAGGGGGAGACCGAACCATATACTAAAAAAATGGTATAACAATCACGACTTGACTAGACACAGTGCCTAGAGAACATAGAATCGCTGGGACCCCAAGGAACCACCCAGAGGAGTGACACAGGAGCCCACGGAGGACGGGTGCAGTGAGGAAACACGACCGCGTGTTCCGTGCAACTCTATGAGAAAGTCGCGGTTGCAAATTTACAAGTTAAGGACACTTCTACGAGGACTTCGAGCCAACCCTTTGGAACATAGGAGGTTCTAAGGCCAACCCACCAGTGAGTACCAAGGTACCCGTGTTACCTATCCCAGAGGAACCGGGTGCATAGGGGTCAAGTGGTGTCAGAAACCTTCGTTGTTTTCAATGGAGGAGTGCAAAGAAGTCCTGCTGCCAGGAGGGTGAAGAGTGTCCGGTGGAATCCAAGCCTGGATTCAAGGTGAGAGGAACCTGAAAGCAGAGGGGACAGAGTCTGGGTCACTTCAGGTGACCAGGGGCTCAGTAGTCGAATGCCCACCGATGTCGAGTGCTTCACGAGTGAAGAAGGGTTGCTTGACTCTGCAGCCACGGGGACCAGGAGACATCGAGGATGACCAGAGTCCAGAGGTGAGCTGTCCCACAAAAGATGTCGAGTGCTGAGGGGTCGATGTCCGGCTGGAGCACCAACAAGCCTTGGCAAATGCAACCCATGCTGGCAGAGGAAGCCGGTTACGGTGTATACCAGCAAGGTCCAGGGGCCTCTCCAAGCAATGGGGAGTCAGGGCACGTCTGGAGCAACCAGGTAAGCTCAAGAATTCACATAGTGACCCTTGCCAGGACCCACAGGCCAACAGATCAGGGATCGCAAGGAGACCTCAAGCAAGTTTGCAAGGTACCAGCCCACAGGACACTCGTGGAGTGGAGGCCGGAAATCTTTGGTGCAAATACTGCTCGGGGTCAGTACTACACAGAGTCTAATGCACAAGCTTGGGAATCATCACTAAGCATATGCAACTGCAATTGTACGCAGTGCAGAGGGGTTCGGGTTGTACGGTCCCCACGAGGGATACTGGTCTTAGAATCGCTGAGAGGGCAGATCGACCTCAGGGACCTTCGGAAACCCACCTCCTGTGTTGCTGAAATCTTCAGAGTCCTCAGGAGTTTGGGAGAAGCAAACTGGTCAGATGCGTCTTTGGTGCCTGCGTCTGCAGGGGAGTAACTTCTTTACTCCAAGGGAGATTCTTCAGTCGTCCAGCGTCGTGCAGACAGTCGAAGTACTTGGTTTCTTCTTTGTAGACTCTTGTCCAGGTAAAATCTAAAGTCCTGTAGCCAGGTAGCCCACTTTATACCCATGGGAAGGGGTTGGAAAGATTCTGTGGACCCACCTAGGGGAGGAGCAGGACAGAGGGGTGGCTACACCCATGTCCTTTGTCCAGTTTCACACCAGAGCAGGAGCCAATGGCTCCCAGAACTGGTTTGAGTTGGACTATGCACAGGGACACCAAATGTGCCCCCAGTGCAGACTTTCTGGCACTCTCAGAGTGCACCCACCCAGCCCCAATACACTAAACCCTGTCTGGGAGGTGGTCACACTTCCCTGTGACAGGATGCCTATTGTCATGCCTTCCTCTGCTCGAGCTTGGCTCAGCAGCAGGAGAGCAGAATCATGTCTGTGGCTGGCAGCGTCCATTTTGTGTTACCCAGGTCGAGACAGCTGGTACCGGGTAGACCGGTGACCCACGGTTGTCCCTCTAGGAGGGTGGAATCATACCTCCCACACCAGTTACTGGTGTGGAGGTATGATTCCAAGGTGTTTGACACCAAACACGACATGTTTCTAAGCAGCCGTTTTAAAGTTAGCATTTACCGCGAGGTTATAATGCAACTTGACCTATATGTCTGGCTGCATCACAGACAACCCCGGAGAATGGTCTCCGAAGGCTGCAGAGGGGCTCTGCTCATGCAGGGGCACCCTCTCACGTGAAACCCAGCACCCTGCCTTCAGGATTGATGAGGCCTGCTATAGGGGTGACTGATAGGTATTTAAGTGTAGTGATTTAGATAGATATAGTGAACCTATATCTAAGTAAGTGGTGCAAGCACCAGCTTACACAGGCTGCTGTAGCAGACCTGTGGTGTCATTTTGAATGATCTCTCAGGGGTGGCATAATACATGCTTCAACCCATGGGAGGCCTCTGGGGTACCTATGCCCTGGGTACATGGGGTACCATATACTAGGGACTGATAAGGGTACCCCAGAATCCAATCTGCAGTGTACCTAAATTACTTACATATCAATTTAAGGGAGAAAGCAGATAGACTGGGGTCCTGAATAGCAGGATCCCAGTCAGACTAGTCACAAACCAGCAAAACACCAGGAAAAAACTGGGGGTAACCATGCAGTCAGATCCTACCTTCCTACACTGGGTGATTGCATAACTGCAGGGGTAATATCTGAGGGATTACTGGAATACATAGAAAGTGAATGGGTGATTACAAAAGTACTAAGGTACTACATGAGTGATTACAGGAGTGCAAAGGTAGTGCCTGGGTAGTTTTATAAGTGCATGAGTACTGGCTGAGTGATTACATAAGTACAAGAGTAATGCCTGCATGATTCAAAGAGTGGAAAGATAGTGGCTGGCTGAATGAAGCACTGTATAGTTAATGCATTGGTGATTGCATGAGTACAGAGGTAGCATCTGGGGGATTAAAGAAGTACATAGGTAACGCCTGGGTGATTGCATGACTACAGGGGTAATATCTGGGGATTTACATGACTACATAGGAAGTGTCTGGGTGATTTTATAAGTGCATGGGTACTTCTTGGGTGATTGCAGAACTACTCAGGTACTGCCTGAGAGAATAAAATAAAGGAGTGCAAAGGCAGTGCCTGAGTGATTTCTTAACAGCATGACTACTGGCTGAGTGATTACATGAGTACAAGGGTAGTGCCTCCGTGATTGAAGGACTGCAACGATAGTGCCTGGGTGATTATATAAGTGCATGAGTAGTGGCTACATGATTGAAAGAGTGCATGGGTAATACCTTGGCGATTGCATGAGTGCATAGGTAGTGCCTAGGTGATTGCGTGAGTGTAGCAGTAATGCCTGAGTGATTACAACAGTGCATATGTACTGACTGGATCATTAGAAGACTGCATGGGTAGTACTTAGCAAAATATAAAGCAGCAGACTATTACATCACTGAAATACAAGTCTCTGCATATTGTTAGAAGCATGCATACATATGTCTCTACGTTTTCAAACCAACATCATATCTAAAAGAAATATGTATACAATATTTCTGGAATATAGTGAAACTTAGAACCTAAAACATATAATAGAACTGCCTGGGTGATTACTGAACTACTAAGATACTACCTGAGTGGTTACAGGAGTGCAAAGATAGTGACTGGGTGATTTTAAAAGTACATGAGTACTGGCTGAGTGATTACATAAGTACAAGAGTAGTGCCTGCGTGATTGAAAGAATGGATAGATAGTGGCTGGCTGATTGAAGCACTGTATACCTAATGCGTTGGTGATTGCATGAGTACAGGGGCAACGTCTGGGAAATTAAAGGAGTACATAGCTAACACCTGGGTGATTGCATGACTACAGGGGCAATATCTGGGGATTTACATGACTACATAGGAAGTGACTAGGTGATTTTATAAGTGCATGGGTACTTCTTGGCTGATTACAGGACTACTGAGGTACTGCCTAAGTGAATAAAGGAGTGCAAAGGTAGTGCCTGGGTGATTTCATAACACCATGACTACTACCTGAGTGAATACATGAGTACAAGGGTAGTGCCTCCGTGATTGAAGGACTGCAACGATAGTGCCTGGGTGATTATATAAGTGCATGAGTAGTGGCTACATGATTGAAAGAGTGCATGGGTAATACATTGGCGATTGCATGAGTGCATAGGTAGTGCCTAGGTGATTGCGTGAGTGTAGCAGTAATGCCTGAGTGATTACAACAGTGCATATGTACTGACTGGATCATTAGAAGACTGCATGGGTAGTACTTAGCAAAATATAAAGCAGCAGACTATTACATCACTCAAATACAAGTCTCTCCATATTCTAAGAAGCATGCATACATATGTCTCTACGTTTTCAAACCAACATCATATCTAAAAGAAATATGTATACAATATTGTATAACTCTATGAGTACTGCCTGGGTGATTACAGAAGTACTAAAGTACTACCTGAGTGATTACAGGAGTGCAAAGGTAGTGCCTGGGTGATTTTATAAGTGCATGAGTACTTCTTGGCTGATTGTACAACTACTGAGTTAGTGCCTGAGTGAATAAAGGAGTGTTAACATACTGCCTGGGTGAATTCTTATCAACATAGGTACAGCCTGCATGATTGCATGACTGCAGGGATAGTACATAAGTAGTGCCTGGGTGTGAGAAGGTGGGTTGGTACATGCTGTCCACTAATTAAAGTGGGAACCTTGTATCAGGCCACACAACCCTTATGATGTATGAGGTCAAAGATAACTTTTAGAAAGCTATCCTAGTGGTAGCTGTAGAGAGCAGCCTTCAGGCTTAATCTTGAAGGAATGTAAAGCAGCTTGTTTTACCAGAGTATCACCTCCTGAATGACTAAATGAAAGGAGAACCACACAGTAGTTATATAAAAATATGTATTTATTAATATAACAATCTCTTCTAATCTCTACATGAGATTAGAACATAAAGCACACAATACTGTATCAATAGAACATTCGTAAGTAGCACAATACACAGCGGGCTCCAGGGGGAGACCGAACCATATACTAAAAAAATGGTATATCAATCACGACTTGACTAGACACAGTGCCTAGAGAACATAGAATTGCTGGGACCCCAAGGAACCACCCAGAGGAGTGACACAGGGAGCCCACGGAGGACGGGTGCAGTGAGGAAACACGACCGCGTGTTCCGTGCAACTCTATGAGAAAGTCGCGGTTGCAAATTTACAAGTTAAGGACACTTCTACGAGGACTTCGAGCCAACCCTTTGGAACATAGGAGGTTCTAAGGCCAACCCACCAGTGAGTACCAAGGTACCCGTGTTACCTATCCCAGAGGAACCGGGTGCATAGGGGTCAAGTGGTGTCGGAAACCTTCGTTGTTTTCAATGGAGGAGTGCAAAGAAGTCCTGCTGCCAGGAGGGTGAAGAGTGTCCGGTGGAATCCAAGCCTGGATTCAAGGTGAGAGGAACCTGAAAGCAGAGGGGACAGAGTCTGGGTCACTTCAGGTGACCAGGGGCTCAGTAGTCGAATGCCCACCGATGTCGAGTGCTTCACGAGTGAAGAAGGGTTGCTTGACTCTGCAGCCACGGGGACCTGGAGACATTGAGGATGACCAGAGTCCAGAGGTGAGCTGTCCCACAAAAGATGTCGAGTGCTGAGGGGTCGATGTCCGGTTGGAGCACCAACAAGCCTTGGCAAATGCAACCCATGCTGGCAGAGGAAACCGGTTACGGTGTATACCAGCAAGGTCCAGGGGCCTCTCCAAGCAATGGGGAGTCAGGGCACGTCTGGAGCAACCAGGTAAGCTCAAGAATTCACATAGTGACCCTCGCCAGGACCCACAGGCCAACAGACCAGGGATCGCAAGGAGACCTCAAGCAAGTTTGCAAGGTACCAGCCCACAGGACACTCGTGGAGTGGAGGCCGGAAATCTTTGGTGCAAATACTGCTCTGGGTCAGTACTACACAGAGTCTAATGCACAAGCTTGGGAATCATCACTAAGCATATGCAACTGCAATTGTACGCAGTGCACATGGGTTCGGGTTGTACGGTCCCCACGAGGGATACTGGTCTTAGAATCACTGAGAGGGCAGATCGACCTCAGGGACCTTCGGAAACCCACCTCCTGTGTTGCTGAAATCTTCAGAGTCCTCAGGAGTTTGGGAGAAGCAAACCAGTCAGATGCGTCTTTGGTGCCTGCGTCTGCAGGGGAGTAACTTCTTTACTCCAAGGGAGATTCTTCAGTCGTCCAGCGTCGTGCAGACAGTCGAAGTACTTGGTTTCTTCTTTGTAGACTCTTGTCCAGGTAAAATCTAAAGTCCTGTAGCCAGGTAGCCCACTTTATACCCATGGGAAGGGGTTGGAAAGATTCTGTGGACCCACCTAGGGGAGGAGCAGGACAGAGGGTGGCTACACCCATGTCCTTTGTCCAGTTTCACACCAGAGCAGGAGCCAATGTCTCCCAGAACTGGTTTGAGCTGGACTATGCACAGGGACACCAAATGTGCCCCCAGTGCAGACTTTCTGGCACTCTCAGAGTGCACCCACCCAACCCCAATACACTAAACCCTGTCTGGGAGGTGGTCACACCTCCCTGTGACAGGATGCCTATTGTCATGCCTTCCTCTGCTCGAGCTTGGCTCAGCAGCAGGAGAGCAGAATCATGTCTGTGGCTGGCAGCGTCCATTTTGTGTTGCCCAGGTCGAGACAGCTGGTACCGGGTAGACCGGTGACCCACGGTTGTCCCTCTAGGAGGGTGGAATCATACCTCCCACACCAGTTACTGGTGTGGAGGTATGATTCCAAGGTGTTTGACACCAAACACGACATGTTTCTAAGCAGCCGTTTTAAAGTTAGCATTTACCGCGAGGTTATAATGCAACTTGACTTATATGTCTGGCTGCATCACAGACAACCCCGGAGAATGGACTCCGAAGGCTGCAGAGGGGCTCTGCTCATGCAGGGGCACCCTCTCACGTGAAACCCAGCACCCTGCCTTCAGGATTGATGAGGCCTGCTATAGGGGTGACTGATAGGTATTTAAGTGTAGTGATTTAGATAGATATAGTGAACCTATATCTAAGTAAGTGGTGCAAGCACCAGCTTACACAGGCTGCTGTAGCAGACCTGTGGTGTCATTTTGAATGATCTCTCAGGGGTGGCATAATACATGCTTCAACCCATGGGAGGCCTCTGGGGTACCTATGCCCTGGGTACATGGGGTACCATATACTAGGGACTGATAAGGGTACCCCAGAATCCAATCTGCAGTGTACCTAAATTACTTACATATCAATTTAAGGGAGAAAGCAGATAGACTGGGGTCCTGAATAGCAGGATCCCAGTCAGACTAGTCACAAACCAGCAAAACACCAGGAAAAAACTGGGGGTAACCATGCAGTCAGATCCTACCTTCCTACACTGGGTGATTGCATAACTGCAGGGGTAATATCTGAGGGATTACTGGAATACATAGAAAGTGAATGGGTGATTACAAAAGTACTAAGGTACTACATGAGTGATTACAGGAGTGCAAAGGTAGTGCCTGGGTAGTTTTATAAGTGCATGAGTACTGGCTGAGTGATTACATAAGTACAAGAGTAATGCCTGCATGATTCAAAGAGTGGAAAGATAGTGGCTGGCTGAATGAAGCACTGTATAGTTAATGCATTGGTGATTGCATGAGTACAGAGGTAGCATCTGGGGGATTAAAGAAGTACATAGGTAACGCCTGGGTGATTGCATGACTACAGGGGTAATATCTGGGGATTTACATGACTACATAGGAAGTGTCTGGGTGATTTTATAAGTGCATGGGTACTTCTTGGGTGATTGCAGAACTACTCAGGTACTGCCTGAGAGAATAAAATAAAGGAGTGCAAAGGCAGTGCCTGAGTGATTTCTTAACAGCATGACTACTGGCTGAGTGATTACATGAGTACAAGGGTAGTGCCTCCGTGATTGAAGGACTGCAACGATAGTGCCTGGGTGATTATATAAGTGCATGAGTAGTGGCTACATGATTGAAAGAGTGCATGGGTAATACCTTGGCGATTGCATGAGTGCATAGGTAGTGCCTAGGTGATTGCGTGAGTGTAGCAGTAATGCCTGAGTGATTACAACAGTGCATATGTACTGACTGGATCATTAGAAGACTGCATGGGTAGTACTTAGCAAAATATAAAGCAGCAGACTATTACATCACTGAAATACAAGTCTCTGCATATTGTTAGAAGCATGCATACATATGTCTCTACGTTTTCAAACCAACATCATATCTAAAAGAAATATGTATACAATATTTCTGGAATATAGTGAAACTTAGAACCTAAAACATATAATAGAACTGCCTGGGTGATTACTGAACTACTAAGATACTACCTGAGTGGTTACAGGAGTGCAAAGATAGTGACTGGGTGATTTTAAAAGTACATGAGTACTGGCTGAGTGATTACATAAGTACAAGAGTAGTGCCTGCGTGATTGAAAGAATGGATAGATAGTGGCTGGCTGATTGAAGCACTGTATACCTAATGCGTTGGTGATTGCATGAGTACAGGGGCAACGTCTGGGAAATTAAAGGAGTACATAGCTAACACCTGGGTGATTGCATGACTACAGGGGTAATATCTGGGGATTTACATGACTACATAGGAAGTGACTAGGTGATTTTATAAGTGCATGGGTACTTCTTGGCTGATTACAGGACTACTGAGGTACTGCCTAAGTGAATAAAGGAGTGCAAAGGTAGTGCCTGGGTGATTTCATAACACCATGACTACTAGCTGAGTGAATACATGAGTACAAGGGTAGTGCCTCCGTGATTGAAGGACTGCAACGATAGTGCCTGGGTGATTATATAAGTGCATGAGTAGTGGCTACATGATTGAAAGAGTGCATGGGTAATACATTGACGATTGCATGAGTGCATAGGTAGTGCCTAGGTGATTGCGTGAGTGTAGCAGTAATGCCTGAGTGATTACAACAGTGCATATGTACTGACTGGATCATTAGAAGACTGCATGGGTAGTACTTAGCAAAATATAAAGCAGCAGACTATTACATCACTCAAATACAAGTCTCTCCATATTCTAAGAAGCATGCATACATATGTCTCTACGTTTTCAAACCAACATCATATCTAAAAGAAATATGTATACAATATTGTATAACTCTATGAGTACTGCCTGGGTGATTACAGAAGTACTAAAGTACTACCTGAGTGATTACAGGAGTGCAAAGGTAGTGCCTGGGTGATTTTATAAGTGCATGAGTACTTCTTGGCTGATTGTACAACTACTGAGTTAGTGCCTGAGTGAATAAAGGAGTGTTAACATACTGCCTGGGTGAATTCTTATCAACATAGGTACAGCCTGCATGATTGCATGACTGCAGGGATAGTACATAAGTAGTGCCTGGGTGTGAGAAGGTGGGTTGGTACATGCTGTCCACTAATTAAAGTGGGAACCTTGTATCAGGCCACACAACCCTTATGATGTATGAGGTCAAAGATAACTTTTAGAAAGCTATCCTAGTGGTAGCTGTAGAGAGCAGCCTTCAGGCTTAATCTTGAAGGAATGTAAAGCAGCTTGTTTTACCAGAGTATCACCTCCTGAATGACTAAATGAAAGGAGAACCACACAGTAGTTATATAAAAATATGTATTTATTAATATAACAATCTCTTCTAATCTCTACACGAGATTAGAACATAAAGCACACAATACTGTATCAATAGAACATTCGTAAGTAGCACAATACACAGCGGGCTCCAGGGGGAGACCGAACCATATACTAAAAAAATGGTATAACAATCACGACTTGACTAGACACAGTGCCTAGAGAACATAGAATTGCTGGGACCCCAAGGAACCACCCAGAGGAGTGACACAGGGAGCCCACGGAGGACGGGTGCAGTGAGGAAACACGACCGCGTGTTCCGTGCAACTCTATGAGAAAGTCGCGGTTGCAAATTTACAAGTTAAGGACACTTCTACGAGGACTTCGAGCCAACCCTTTGGAACATAGGAGGTTCTAAGGCCAACCCACCAGTGAGTACCAAGGTACCCGTGTTACCTATCCCAGAGGAACCGGGTGCATAGGGGTCAAGTGGTGTCGGAAACCTTCGTTGTTTTCAATGGAGGAGTGCAAAGAAGTCCTGCTGCCAGGAGGGTGAAGAGTGTCCGGTGGAATCCAAGCCTGGATTCAAGGTGAGAGGAACCTGAAAGCAGAGGGGACAGAGTCTGGGTCACTTCAGGTGACCAGGGGCTCAGTAGTCGAATGCCCACCGATGTTGAGTGCTTCACGAGTGAAGAAGGGTTGCTTGACTCTGCAGCCACGGGGACCTGGAGACATTGAGGATGACCAGAGTCCAGAGGTGAGCTGTCCCACAAAAGATGTCGAGTGCTGAGGGGTCGATGTCCGGTTGGAGCACCAACAAGCCTTGGCAAATGCAACCCATGCTGGCAGAGGAAACCGGTTACGGTGTATACCAGCAAGGTCCAGGGGCCTCTCCAAGCAATGGGGAGTCAGGGCACGTCTGGAGCAACCAGGTAAGCTCAAGAATTCACATAGTGACCCTCGCCAGGACCCACAGGCCAACAGACCAGGGATCGCAAGGAGACCTCAAGCAAGTTTGCAAGGTACCAGCCCACAGGACACTCGTGGAGTGGAGGCCGGAAATCTTTGGTGCAAATACTGCTCTGGGTCAGTACTACACAGAGTCTAATGCACAAGCTTGGGAATCATCACTAAGCATATGCAACTGCAATTGTACGCAGTGCACAGGGGTTCGGGTTGTACGGTCCCCACGAGGGATACTGGTCTTAGAATCACTGAGAGGGCAGATCGACCTCAGGGACCTTCGGAAACCCACCTCCTGTGTTGCTGAAATCTTCAGAGTCCTCAGGAGTTTGGGAGAAGCAAACCGGTCAGATGCGTCTTTGGTGCCTGCGTCTGCAGGGGAGTAACTTCTTTACTCCAAGGGAGATTCTTCAGTCGTCCAGCGTCGTGCAGACAGTCGAAGTACTTGGTTTCTTCTTTGTAGACTCTTGTCCAGGTAAAATCTAAAGTCCTGTAGCCAGGTAGCCCACTTTATACCCATGGGAAGGGGTTGGAAAGATTCTGTGGACCCACCTAGGGGAGGAGCAGGACAGAGGGGTGGCTACACCCATGTCCTTTGTCCAGTTTCACACCAGAGCAGGAGCCAATGTCTCCCAGAACTGGTTTGAGCTGGACTATGCACAGGGACACCAAATGTGCCCCCAGTGCAGACTTTCTGGCACTCTCAGAGTGCACCCACCCAGCCCCAATACACTAAACCCTGTCTGGGAGGTGGTCACACCTCCCTGTGACAGGATGCCTATTGTCATGCCTTCCTCTGCTCGAGCTTGGCTCAGCAGCAGGAGAGCAGAATCATGTCTGTGGCTGGCAGCGTCCATTTTGTGTTGCCCAGGTCGAGACAGCTGGTACCGGGTAGACCGGTGACCCACGGTTGTCCCTCTAGGAGGGTGGAATCATACCTCCCACACCAGTTACTGGTGTGGAGGTATGATTCCAAGGTGTTTGACACCAAACACGACATGTTTCTAAGCAGCCGTTTTAAAGTTAGCATTTACCGCGAGGTTATAATGCAACTTGACTTATATGTCTGGCTGCATCACAGACAACCCCGGAGAATGGACTCCGAAGGCTGCAGAGGGGCTCTGCTCATGCAGGGGCACCCTCTCACGTGAAACCCAGCACCCTGCCTTCAGGATTGATGAGGCCTGCTATAGGGGTGACTGATAGGTATTTAAGTGTAGTGATTTAGATAGATATAGTGAACCTATATCTAAGTAAGTGGTGCAAGCACCAGCTTACACAGGCTGCTGTAGCAGACCTGTGGTGTCATTTTGAATGATCTCTCAGGGGTGGCATAATACATGCTTCAACCCATGGGAGGCCTCTGGGGTACCTATGCCCTGGGTACATGGGGTACCATATACTAGGGACTGATAAGGGTACCCCAGAATCCAATCTGGAGTGTACCTAAAGTACTTACATATCAATTTAAGGGAGAAAGCAGATAGACTGGGGTCCTGAATAGCAGGATCCCAGTCAGACTAGTCACAAACCAGCAAAACACCAGGAAAAAACTGGGGGTAACCATGCAGTCAGATCCTACCTTCCTACACTGGGTGATTGCATAACTGCAGGGGTAATATCTGAGGGATTACTGGAATACATAGAAAGTGAATGGGTGATTACAAAAGTACTAAGGTACTACATGAGTGATTACAGGAGTGCAAAGGTAGTGCCTGGGTAGTTTTATAAGTGCATGAGTACTGGCTGAGTGATTACATAAGTACAAGAGTAATGCCTGCGTGATTCAAAGAGTGGAAAGATAGTGGCTGGCTGAATGAAGCACTGTATAGTTAATGCATTGGTGATTGCATGAGTACAGAGGTAGCATCTGGGGGATTAAAGATGTACATAGGTAACGCCTGGGTGATTGCATGACTACAGGGGTAATATCTGGGGATTTACATGACTACATAGGAAGTGTCTGGGTGATTTTATAAGTGCATGGGTACTTCTTGGGTGATTGCAGAACTACTCAGGTACTGCCTGAGAGAATAAAATAAAGGAGTGCAAAGGCAGTGCCTGAGTGATTTCTTAACAGCATGACTACTGGCTGAGTGATTACATGAGTACAAGGGTAGTGCCTCCGTGATTGAAGGACTGCAACGATAGTGCCTGGGTGATTATATAAGTGCATGAGTAGTGGCTACATGATTGAAAGAGTTCATGGGTAATACCTTGGCGATTGCATGAGTGCATAGGTAGTGCCTAGGTGATTGCGTGAGTGTAGCAGTAATGCCTGAGTGATTACAACAGTGCATATGTACTGACTGGATCATTAGAAGACTGCATGGGTAGTACTTAGCAAAATATAAAGCAGCAGACTATTACATCACTGAAATACAAGTCTCTGCATATTGTTAGAAGCATGCATACATATGTCTCTACGTTTTCAAACCAACATCATATCTAAAAGAAATATGTATACAATATTTCTGGAATATAGTGAAACTTAGAAACTAAAACATATAATAGAACTGCCTGGGTGATTACTGAACTACTAAGATACTACCTGAGTGGTTACAGGAGTGCAAAGATAGTGACTGGGTGATTTTAAAAGTACATGAGTACTGGCTGAGTGATTACATAAGTACAAGAGTAGTGCCTGCGTGATTGAAAGAATGGATAGATAGTGGCTGGCTGATTGAAGCACTGTATACCTAATGCGTTGGTGATTGCATGAGTACAGGGGCAACGTCTGGGAAATTAAAGGAGTACATAGCTAACACCTGGGTGATTGCATGACTACAGGGGTAATATCTGGGGATTTACATGACTACATAGGAAGTGACTAGGTGATTTTATAAGTGCATGGGTACTTCTTGGCTGATTACAGGACTACTGAGGTACTGCCTAAGTGAATAAAGGAGTGCAAAGGTAGTGCCTGAGTGATTTCATAACACGATGACTACTAGCTGAGTGAATACATGAGTACAAGGGTAGTGCCTCCGTGATTGAAGGACTGCAACAATAGTGCCTGGGTGATTATATAAGTGCATGAGTAGTGGCTACATGTTTGAAAGAGTGCATGGGTAATAAATACCTTGCTGATTGCATGCGTGCATGGATAGTGCCTAGATGATTGCATCAGTGCAGCAGTAATGCCTGAGTCATTACAGCACTGCATATGTAGTGCCTGCATCATTGGAAGACTGCATGGCGAGTACTTGGATGTTTTTATAACTGCATGAATGTTGGGCCTAGCCAAATATAAAGCAGCAGACTATTACATGACTCAACTATAAGTCTCTCCATATTGTTACAAGCACACATACATATGACTCTACCTTTTCAAATCATCATCATAGCAAAAAGAAATATGTATACAATATTTCTGGAATATAGTGAAACCTAGAAACTGAGACATGTAATAGATCTGCTTGAGTGATTGCATAACTCCATGGGTAGTGCTTGGGTGATTATATGAGTGCAAGGGTAGTCGCTAGGTAATTGCAGGAGAATATGAAAAGTGACTGACTAATTGCATGAGTGCAGATATAGACGTTGGAGCACGGATAAGTGTATAGATAGCAACTGAAGGCATAGGTGAGTCATTATGTACTGCGTATGTGAATAGATCAGTGCAACAGTAGAGCCTGCATGATTCGATGACTGCAAGAGTAGTGTGTGGGTTATTACATGAGTGCATAGATACACACTGCATGATTACATGACTGCAGAGGTAGTACATAACTAGTGCCTGGGTGATTACATGACTACAGGGGTAATATCTGGAGGATTACTGGAATACATAGGAAATGAGTGGGTGATTTCATAAGTTCATGAGTATTACCTGGGTGATTACAGAAGTACTAAGATACTGCCTGAGTGATTACAGGAGTGCCAAGGTAGTGGCTGGGTGATTTCAAAAGTGCATGAGTACTGGTTGAGTGATTACATAAGTACAAGAGTAGTGCCTGCATGATTGAAAGAGTGGAGAGATAGTGGCTGACTGATAGAAGTACTGTATATCTAATGCATTCATGATTGCATGAGTACAGGGGTAACATCTGGGGGATTAAAGGAGTACATAGCTAACACCTGGGTGATTGCATGACTACAGGGGTAATATCTGGGGATTTACATGACTACATAGGAAGTGACTGGGTGATTTTCTAAGTGCATGAGTACTTCTTGGCTGATTGCAGGACTACTCAGGTACTGCCTGAGTGCATAAAGGAGTGCAAGGGTAGTGCCTGGGTGATTTCATAACACCATGACTACTGGCTGAGTGATTACATGAGTACAAGGGTAGTGCCTCCGTTATTGAAGAACTGCAACGATAGTGCCTGGGTGATTATTGGAATACATAAAAAGTAAGTGGGTGATTTTAAAAGTGCATGAGTACTGCCTGGGTGATTACAGAAGTACTAAGGTACTGCCTGTGTGATTACAGGAGTGCAAAGGTAGTGCCTGGGTGATTCTATAAGTGTATGAGCAAGTAGACACATATCTCAGTCACAACACCATGCACAGATCAAAACTTCACAGAGTACACTTCAATTTTCAAACTGACACTGAAAATTATGCGGTATATAGGAAATATAACTTTTTTCACATCATACAAATTACTCTAATAAATAACATCTCAACAAACATCTCAAACCTCACTTTCAGGCTACTGCTTAACCATTCTACAACTACTTATAATATTACACCTGCTCAAATAGAAAGTAGGAACCCTTCACATATCTTTAGTAAACATCTCACCATATTACTAAAACCATACATGAATATGTCTGTACCATAACACTATCCAAACCTAAAAAAAACACAGAACAAACTTCCAATTTCAAGCAAACATCAAAAATTATGTGGCATACTTCAACTGTACCTCTCTAGAAACTTAAAAAAGAAGCCTAATTAATAACACCTTATTTCACCATCTTTTACACCACACTTTTGTGCTGCATCTTCACCATTCTACTAGTACTCACAGGGGTATATTCACAAGAACGTGCGCTAAACATCTCCAAAAAAATGTTAACGCAACTTTACACATCGCAGTCTATCGCGGGAAAATAACCCTGTGTTAACGTGGAATTCATAACACGGCGGTACCATGCGATAGTTTGCCGAAAACGCTGCCAATGTCCGCAATACAACCACCGCGACGGAGATAAAAACACAAACCCCAATGCAAAAAAACATGCGATGAGCCCATTCGCGATGAGGAAAGCAGCGATAAGCAGCGCCAGGCCCGCGACACACACACGGCAGGTGGGAATAAGCACAACAAAAGCAGGAAAAAGGAAGACAAACCAAACAGAAAACAACAGCGAAGCACAATGGAGGCAGTCGGAGCAAGTACACAACCCCACAAGCCCCATGGGCAACAAAACATTGTACAAGGCAGTCCATCCTGGACAAGGTGAATGCAGCCGGAGAGCGGAGGAGGACAATGGAAGAAAATCAGAACAGCTGGAATGATGTGAAACGCAAAAGCAAGCAGAAACACGCCAACAACCAGAAGGCAGCAATGCACACCGGAGGTGGGAGTCCAGCGCCACACCAGGAGCTGGATGACATGGAGGAAATGGTGCCGACCACATCAGTCTGGAGATGATGGCAGGAGTCGGGGACCGGAAACTGCTCAAAATCAACAGACACAACAGCAAGAGGGAGAGGAACGACCAGGGACTGGGGGGACAGGAGGAGATGGGCACAATGGCACACATGCACAATTAAGCACAGCACAACTGCAGACAAACCATGCCCAAGAGTAACAACACCAACCAAGAGCACAAGTCACACAAGTCGGCAATATCACACCACTGAACAAGAACAGAAGTGAAAACCACACTGCCTGAAAGGGAGAAGGGTGAGCCAAATCAGAGCTGAAGGGCCATCTCACACACAATGCAGCACACACACATAGGAAGCAGAGCACCCCAACATCGAACACAAAGTGGTACAAACACCAACATTTGCACAACCGAACACAGGACACAAGTGCACCCGCTTGTGGCGGTAAATGGCCATACACATCTAGCAAAGCACGAAACAGGGACATGATAATGCACAAGTACCAACCCACAGCCCTGATGGGGTAGCAATGCATGTATGGCTGGGACCCAGATGGGCCGTGACACACACATTTGCATACATATCAACACACATCACAGTTGGAGACAAGTGAAGGTGCGGAAATTTCAACAATTGCGTGTCAATACGGCCAAGAGAAGTGCCACAACATGCAGACCAATGCAGCAGCATGTCTGAATGAGGAACGTTGCAAAGCACCCATGTCCACCCCGGGGGAGTCCATCACCCACACAAGTCAGTGCTAACGCGCGCTGGTTGTCCGCGCATGTATCCGGAGTCCAAGCCAATGCAGCCATGTCCACTGTCGTATTGGGACATGTGACTAGATCCCCAACATGCAACCAGGCGTCGGGACACGTGCAATGGGTCACATTCAGTTGTGGCTGCAGGTACGTTGTCACTCGTCCATGAGCGCGAGTGCAGCAGCGTAGGCCAACACTTCCAATAAGAGCTCGTTGTCGACTAGATCTAACATGTCGGCGATGTAACCCATCAGCTGTCCCGGACAGATGTGCTGACTCCAACCCCTGGCCCCAATTGGCACTAAAGCCCAATAGGGGAGCGGCTCAATGTGGTCACTGCACACGAGTCGTGCAATCTCCCAGGTCCAGTTGCCAGCATGCATGCCAATCATCCAGGCATGCCAGAAACAGGCATCACGGTGACACTCCTGGTTGTGGGCCAAAGGGGGCGCACACACACGTCGAAATCCAATTCAGCTACCGTTACGTTGGAGAGGCAGACATCCATGGTCCAATCGAATATGCACGAGTGACAATGCAACACAGGCTGAATGCAGGTGACGTTGGCAAGGCGGAAGCTTAGCCGGTAACTGATCCGCAGCACTGCCAATGGCAGTGCCCCCAGTACATGCAGCAGATGTGCACGGTACCGGTCCACGTGACTGGGGTTGTGCATGTGTCCGGGATGGTCTGCCAGTGCGTCAGTGGCTCTGCTTGAAGCGGCACTGTGCTGACCCGCGCCAGTCCTGTGGATGAAATGCACAGCTCAGATCAATGAGCAGTGTCTGTGTGCAACGGGTGCAGGCCTGGGATGGGGTGGGAGTACGTGTGAAGGCCATTTCACACACGCTAACTACGACCAAGGACTTCTGTGTGTGGGATGTGTACACGTTGGTCTCACGTCGAGCAGTGCGTAGTGTGGGAGTCGTCAGCAAATGCTATCGTATTTGTCAGGGGGTGCTGGGCACATGCAAGTCCCAGCTCGGAGCTGCAGATGTGCTTCCGCCTGATAGTCCAGACATAGGACCTTTCATCCCTACAGTCAGTTTATCATCTGCTTGCATACAGGAGATGTGCAGAGACCTGTCGTGAGTGGGGTGGGATGTCTGCGACCCAGGGAATCATGGATGATATGCCGAGCACGTGGCACATGAGCAGCCTCACTGTGTGTTACATTGCCTCACAGCTGCTCCTCCCTCCCACGAGCCCCCACACTTGTGTGCGCTGCGCAGTTGCATCACGTGCACTCCTACGGCACACCATTGTCATGCCTGTCTGCGCATGTCCAGCGGCATGCCAACAACACCGTGATGCTGGCCGTTGAGGGTGTGCGGCCACGTGAGTGTAGGCAAATGGTCTGGACAGGGCAGACACAGGTGTACAGTCCATGGCTGGCTGTGATCGTGCTGCGATTGAGGCTAGGCATCTGACTCATGCAGCCGCAGGACTGATACACACAACACTTGGCATGTATGAGCCAAGACCCCGAGCGGACTTGTGCTCGTACATCTCCCTGTACGTGCGGCCCCGCCCTCCGGGTGCATGCTACATTGCAACATCGACGACTGTGGACCTGGTGGTGACAACACTCCAACATAGAGACACGCTTACCGCACTTCCTGCTCAAGGCCAGACCGGAGCCACGCCCTGAGCCCCCTGCCAAATCAGCACACCCCAGCGCTGACCTGATGTACGCCGGCCCAGCACACGCCGCTTGTGCATGCAGGGGGGCGGACGAAGCTACATGTCCAAGGTCTTAGCCACTGCTGAGGTGACATGGAATCATCCGCTGAACACAGCACACAGCGATGTTGCAGGGCTCGGGCCCATCATGCTGACATAATGACCACACAGACACACTTGCTTAGATGGTGTGAATAGCTAGGGGCACGTGCGCCCGGCCACTTTTATTAGCAGGCTCACATGTCGAGTGACACCTGTGTTGGATGTGTGTGGGGTGTGTGTACACCAGCCGTCATGGAGTGCTTGGTGCAGTCAAAAAACTACAACAGTGTACATCGTAAAAAACACAACCATTCAACCATTAAGGCCCCATGACTTGAGCTGCACAGAGTTAGTGGCCCCGGATGCACAGCATCCAGCACGGGCCTACCGCCACGGGACGCTAACTTGCGGTGCATTGGGGCAGGGTCACGAGAGCAGAGCAGGTTCTCGTAGATGTGAAAGGGGGGTGTCGCGGAGTGTCTCGGTGGACAGTGGAAGGTGTACCCCCAGGGCATGATGCAGAGGGCAGAACCACGCTGAAACAGTCACTATGGTGGAGATGAATGGAACAGACACATGTCGAACACCAAGTCCGTCCCAGCCAGATGATGATGCAGACAACCCCCAGGCCAGGGACTCAGACGCCACCAAAGTTCAACCAGAGAGTGCCCATGACTCATTGCACACAGAGTTAGTGGCACCAGTGCAGATAGGGGATGCCGCCTGCGATGAGGTGTGTCCAATGGTGTGAACTCCTCCATAAATTACCCAACACACAGTTCTACATGTGGGACCTACTGGACTGCAGTGTAGGCCGGGGGCAGCGGTCAGCACGTGCCCACAGACACGTGTCGTGTGCTTGCGATGCAGGGTTTGGGACACTGATCGAAGGGAGTTCAGTGATATAAACGCGGCAAATAACATTTGGTCACTGCCATTCTGAACTCAAGACACAGTTCCACATGTGGGACCTACTGGACCGCAGTGTAGGCCTGAGCCCTCATCTAAGTGTTGCCGGCTTGCGTTGAACAGGGTTAGTGGCACCACATGTCTCAGGCTTGCGTTGAACAGGGTTAGTGGCACCACGTGTCGCAGGCTTGCGATGCAGACTTTGGCTTCACTGATCGGAGGGAGTATAGTGATGTGGACGCTGCCACAGACTTGGGGTCACTGCCATTCAAAATTCACAACTCAGTACAACATGTGCCAACAACTGGGCCGAAGAGTACGCCAGTGGAGTATGTCAATGAAAAAGGAGTACTGTGGGCCAGCATCGTGGAGGCCAGCGATGGGCTGCGGAGGCTGCAAAGGTCGCGGGACTGGGGCTTGGAGCTTGCACCGGCACGTGGTGGGCCCTCTTTGACACACGCCGGTGTCGGCAGGTGAGCAGAGCCTCCTTGGTGCACTGGGGCAGGCATGACGGGTCTGGGGACCAGCGGCCCGGGGTGCAGCAGGCGCACAGGGATGCAGGCACCGCCACGCATGGCGTCAGCCTCGTGGCGGGCTGAGTGGCGCCGCCCTGGCAGACACGTTGGCCATTCCGAATGAGAACCACGCCCAGTGCGACGGGCTTTTCATTCACACCCCTACGCAGGCCTGGCGTACGCAGGGCCAACCCACTCCGCCCGCGCATACAGGGGGGGACGTAACGAGCAACATTTCCACGTTCTGCCCCACAGCCTGTGGGGACATGGTAGCATACCCTGGCCACTAAACTCCATGCACCAGCAGTTAATATCCACATGGCCATTTCCCTGGTTTGCACACTGAAGTCTGTCCGGCACATCCACGCCACACCTGGCATTGTGTAGGTTCTCATTCATTAGTCACTTGCCGCTCTCGCACATGCCTGCTCCAAGCCTCTCCTCACATTCTGCTATTGTGTGGCTGTGGTGCCATGCCGTGGCTGGGTTGTGTGCATGGCAAGCCCAGGTTCCCAATGGAGTCGTGTTGTCGTGTCTGGTCGGTTGGCATGTTGTGTGGCTGGTTGCATGTAGTTTTGCTGCGTGCCCATTGCCAGTGTCGTGAGTTGCATGTGAGAAGTTGGCCTGGTATATGCTGTCCACTAGTTATAGTGGGCACCTTGCACCAGTCCAAACAACCTTTATTGATGATAGGTTTAAAGACAACCTGTATTGAAAGCTATCCTAGTGGTAGCTATGGAGAGCAGCCTTCAGGCTAAGTCTTGAAGGAGTGTAAAGCTGTTTGTTTTACCAGTCTATAATCTCGTGAATGGCTAAATGAAAGGAGACCACACCAGGTATATATATAAAATATATGTATTTATTTCTAAACACACCCTCCTAGTCTCTTTATGAGGCTAGAGGTCAAAGCACATATGTTACACTTCAAATATCACAGTAAATTAGCATAATATACGATTAGCCCTAGGGGCGTACCAAACCATATATTAAGAAAGTGGTATAAGAACCACGACTTGACTAGACACAAGGCCTAGAGCCTGTAGAATCGCTGGGACCCCAAGGAACCACCCAAGGTAGTGACACAGGGGACCCACGGGGGACGTGTGCAGTGTGTGAACACGGCCGCGAGCTCCGTTAGCGCCTATGGGAAAAGTCATGGTTAGAGTTTTAAAGTTTAGGGACACTTCGAGTGGACTAAGAACAAACCCTTTTGGACTTAGAGGGTTCTAGGGCCAACACCCATGGGAGCACCGGAGTACTCATGTTACCTCACCCAGGGAAGCCGGGTGCATAGGTGTCAAATGGTGTTGGGTCGCGCCGTTGTTTTCAATGGCCGCTTGCTGGAAAGTGCTGCTGCCGGGAAGATGCGACGTGTCCGAAGAGATCCAAGCCTGGATCAAGGATGGGAAGAACCTGAAAGCAGAGGGGACAGAGTCTGGGTCACTAGCCAGTGACCAGGGGCATGATAGTCGAATGCCCACCGATGTCGGGTGCTTCAAGTTCGAAGAGGTGTAGATTGTCTCTGCAGCCACGAGGACCAGGAGGCATCGACGACAACTAGGAGGTGGATTTGAGTTGTCCCATGAAGGATGTCGCTTGCTGCAGTGTCAGTGTCCGGATTGGACCCAACAAGCCTTGGCAACAGCAACCCAAGCAGGAAGAGAACAAAGGCTTTGGTGCAGACCAGCGAGGTTCGAGGGACTCCCCAAGCAAGGGAGAGTCAGGGCAGGCCTGGAGCAACCAGGAAGGCCCATTGAAAGTAGAGTTGTCCTTCTGAGGGACCCACAAGTCGATGGACAAGGGATCACAAAGGGACCTCAAGTGGAATCACAAAATGGTGGCCCACGGGTCACTGAGAGTAGCCAGGCCAGCAATCTTCGGTGGATTTACTTCTCGGGGTCGGGGCTACAAGTATTCCAAAGCACAGCCTCTAGGATTGACCAGAAGCTTATGCACTTGCAAATGTGTATGGTGTCCAGGGGTTCCAGTTCCACAGTACCCACGAGGGCTACTGGTCTCAGCTTTGCTGGGGACTCGGGTCAGCCTCTTAGAAGTCTGGGAACCCACCTCCTGGGTTGCAGAGTTGTCGGCGTCTGGTGGGAGCTTTGGAGATGAAGACCAGACAGATGCATCTTTGGTGCCTGCCAAGCAGGGGAGTAACTCCTTTACTCCAAGTGAGATTCTTCAGTCATCTGGCGTTGAACAGGTCGTCGAAGGTCCAGGATTCAGTTTCAGAGTTTTGTCCAGGGATATCTAAAGTCCTGTTGCCAGGGGTTCCTATCTTATACCCAAGGAAGGGGTTGGACTAACCCAGGGGACCCACCTATGGGAGGGTTTGGAAAGAGGGGTGGCTACACCCATTTCCTTTGTCCAGTTTCATGCCAGAGCAGGGGCTGAAGCCCCTGCAGCCGGTTTGAACTGGGCTATGCACAGGGACACCAAATGTGCCCCCAGTGCAGGACTTCAAAGCACTCTGAGAGTGCACCCACCCAGCCCCAATACACTAAGGCCTGTCTGGGAGGTGGTAACACCTCCCTGTGACAGGAAACCTATTGTCCAGGCCTCCCCTGCCGGAGTTTCAGTCAGCAGCAGGAGGCCAGACTCGTGTCTGTGGCTGCAGCATTCATTTTGTGATGCCAGGACTCTGTTAGCTGGTACCGGGTATACCGGTGCTGTCATGTCTCTCCCTCTAGAAGGGTGGGATCATACTCCCACACCAGTTACTGGTGTGGGGGTATGATTCCAAGGTGTTTGACACCAAACACGACATGTTTCCGTGCAGCCACTCCAAAGTTAGCATTTACCGTTTGGTTATAAAGCACTTAAGAGTATATGGTCAGGCTGCTTCACAGACAACCCCGGAGGAGAGATTCCGAAGGCTGCAGAGGGGCTCTTCTCATGCATAGGCACCCTCTCACACAAAACCAAGCACCCTGCCTTCAGGATTGATAAGGCCTGCCATAGGGGTGACTGATAGATTTATATGTGCAGTGATGGGGTGAGATATAGTGAACCTATATCTCAGTAAGGGGTGCATGCACCACCTTACTCAGGCTGCTGTAGCAGTCCTGTGGTGTCATTTTGGAAGGCTGCCCAGGGGTGGCATAATACATGCTTCAGCCCCTGGTAGGCCTCTGGGGTACCTATGCCCTGGGTACATAGTATACCATATACTAGGGACTTATAAGGGCACCCCAGAATCCAATCTATGGTGTACCTAAGGTATAGGGAATCAATTTAGAGAGGAAGCAGCTAGGCTGGGGTCCTGGATAGCAGGGCCCCAGCCAGACTAAAGTCGAAAAACACTGAAACATCAGCAAAAAGTGGGGTAACCATAAGAAGCAGATCCTACTCTCCTACACAACCCCCCCAAATGCAGGGACATTAAACTAACCTTGACCAGTTGAGTCTTCATGTTCTAAGTGGAAATATCTGGAGAGTCCATCTGCATTGGCATGGCTACTCCCAGGTCTATGTTCCACTGTATAGTCCATCCCCTGTAAGGAAATGGACCACCTCAAAAGTTTGGGGTTTTTACCCTTCATCTGTTTTAGCCATCAGAGGGGCTTATGGTTGGTCTGAACAAGGAAGTGAGTGCCAAACAAGTATGGCCTCAACTTCTTCAGAGCCCAAACTACAGCAAAGGCCTCCCTCTCTATGGCTGACCAACATTTCTCTCTGGGGGTCAGCCTTCTGCTAATAAAAGCTACTGGCTGTTCCTGACCTTCATCATTCAACTGTGACAGTACAGCCCCTACCCCCAACTCAGATGCATCTGTTTGTACAATGAACTTTTTGGAGTAATCAGGACTCTGCAGAATGGGAGCAGTGTACATGGCCTGCTTCAGGTCATCAAATGCCTTTTGACAGCTAACTGTCCACTGCACCTTTTTGGGCATTCTCTTAGAGGCAAGGTCATTCAATGGGGTCACTATGGATCCATAACCTTTTACAAATCTTCTGTAGTACCCAGTCAGGCCAAAGAAGGCTCTCACCTGAGTCTGGGTAGTGGGAGCAACCCAGTCCATTATGGTCTGGATTTTGCTCTGCAATGGTTGAACCTGGCCTCCACCCACAAGGTGGCCCAGGTACACAACCTGACTCTGCCCTATCTGGCACTTAGTAGCCTTGATAGTTAGACCTGCTTTTGCAGGGCCTCCAAAACATTCCTTAGGTGGACCAGGTGATCCTCCCAGGTGGAGCTAAAGACAGCAATATCATCTAGATATGCTGCACTATAGTCTTCCAGGCCTGTAAGGACTGTATTCACCAACCTTTGGAAAGTGGCAGGTGCATTTTTTAAACCAAAGGGCATCACCACAAATTGATAATGCCCACTAGGGGTAGAAAATGCTGTCTTGGGCTTTTCATCATCAGCTAGTCTGATCTGCCAGTAGCCAGCTGTCAAGTCAAATGTGCTCAGAAACTTGGCTGAGGCCAAAGTACCTATAAGCTCATCTGCCCTTGGGATGGGATGGGCATAAGTCCTAGTGACTGCATTGAGACCCCTGTAGTCCACACAAAACCTCATTTCTCTCTTGCCATCTTTGGTGTGAGGTTTAGGCACAAGGGCTACTGGACTAGCCCAAGGGCTATCTGAGGGTTCAATGACTTCCAAATCCAACATCTTTTGGACCTCTGTCCTTATACAATCCCTGACATGATCAGGCTGCCTGTAGATTTTATTCTTGACAGGCAGACTGTCCCCAGTGCCCACTTCATGAGTGCACCAGGTAGTCTGACTAGGTGTCAGGGAGAACATATGCCTGAACTGGCTGAGAACTTTTCTGCAGTCAGTTTGTTGCTGGACAGCGAGGCTGCCTGCCAAGGCTACACCATCTACTGATCCATCATCAGGGTTCTGAGAGAGCAGGTCAGGGAGTGGATCACTCTCTTCCTCCTGTCCCTCATCAGTAGCCATGAGCAAGCCCATGTCTGCCCTGTCGACATATGGTTTCAGTCTGTTGACATGAAGTACCTTATGGGGACTCCTGGGAGTTCCAAGGTCTACCAAGTAGGTAACCTCTCCCTTCTGTTCAACATATGTATGAGGGCCACTCCACTTATCTTGGAGAGCTGTTGGGGCCACAGGCTCCAACACCCACACCTTCTGTCCTGGCTGGTACACAGTCAGCACAGCCTTTTGGTCATGCCAGGCTTTTTGCAATTCCTGGCTAGCCTCAAGATTTTTGGTTGCCTTTTTCATATACTCTGCCATCCGGGAGCGGAGACCAAGTACATAGTCCACTATGTCCTGTTTAGGGGGTTTGAGAGGCAACTCCCATTCCTCCTTCACCAGACACAAAGGACCCCTAACAGGATGGCCAAACAAAAGTTCAAAAGGGCTGTAACCAACCCCCTTTTGAGGCACCTCCCTGTAGGCAAATAAAAGGCAGGGCAACAGGATGTCCCATCTGCGCCTAAGCTTTTCTGGGAGACCCTTGATCATGCCCTTTAAGGTTTTGTTGAACCTTTCAACTAAACCATTGCATTGTGGGTGATAGGGTGTGGTGAATTTATAATTCACTCCACACTCCTTCCACATTGCAGTCAAGTAACTAGACATGAAGTTGGCACCCCTCTCTGATACTACCTCCTTAGGAAAACCCACCCTTGAGAATACTCCCAAGAGGGCCCTTGCCACCACAGGTGCTGGGGTGGTCCTAAGTGGAATTGCTTCTGGGTACCTAGTGGCATGGTCCACCACCACCAGGATAAATTTGTGTCCAGAGGCTGTCTGAGGATCCATGGGACCAACTATATCAATCCCCACCCTCTCAAAGGGAACCCCCACCACAGGTAGTGGTATCAGGGGGGCCTTTGTGGTTCCACCTGCCTTCCCACTGGCTTGACAGGTGACACAGGAGCGACAAAACTCCTTGGTGTCTTCAGACATGTGGGGCCAATGAAAGTGAGGAACAATTCTGTCCCAAGTCTTGTTTTGGCCCAGGTGACCTGCTAGAGGAATATCATGGGCTAGTGCCAATAGGAAGCCCCTAAATCTAAGAGGTATTACCAACCTCCTGGAAGCACCAGGCTTGAGGTCTCTACTTTCTGAATATAGGAATCCATCATCCCAATATATCTTATGGGTGCCACTAGCATTCCCAGCAGCCTCATCAGCAGCTTGCTTTCTGAGGGTTTCAAGAGAGGGGCAGCTCAGCTGCTCCTGGCTCAGATCTGCCCTGGAAGGGCCCCCTGTCCCCAAGAACTCAACTTGATCAGGTTCAAGCTCCTCTGGGACAGTTCCTTCTTCAGGGCTAAGATTATCTCCCTCAGGAGGCTGATCTGTATTCTGAGTCAGGGGGAAAGGCTCTGCCTTAACCCTACTGCTCCTCCTCTTGAGAGGCACCTGGTCCATTCTTCCGGAATCCAGGGCCTGTTCAGTGTTAGCCTTTTTGGCCTGTGACCTGGTCACAGCAAATACATGTGCAGGGATCCCTAGCATTTCTGCATGTGTCCTGAGCTCCACTTCTGCCCAAGCTGAAGTTTCTAGATCATTGCCAAGCAAGCATTCTACAGGGAGGTCTGCACTTACCACAACTTTCTTGAGGCCAGTTACCCCTCCCCAGGAGAAATTAACAACTGCCATGGAATGGTCTGTCCTGACATTGCTAGCATTGGTCACTTGGTACATCTCACCAAGTATAATCTACCCAGGAGCCACAAGATCTTTTGTCACCATTGTGACACTTGCTCCTGTGTCCCTGAATGCCAAAGCCTCTTTGCCATTTATCAAAGGCTGCTGTCTGTATTTGCCCAAGTTACTGGGACTCACAAAGGAGGACATGTCCATGCCTCCATCACAGACCAGGACAGCCTGAGTTGGAACTCTGACTAGGCCAGAACCCATATCAGAACCCAGGGTTAACCCTACTACACCCTTATTCTGAGTACCACCAATTGTAGCTGCACTAGGGGGAACAGTTGCCTTAGGGACAATGGTGGCTGGACTTGAGTCTTTGGACTTGGTGCAATCACTGGTCCAGTGTTTTTCTGTTTACAGATATTACACCATGGTTTCTTTTGGCCTTTAATTTTGTTAGATTGGGATTCCCCCCCAGAAGAAGATTTTTGGGGACCTTGAGAAGACTTCTGGTCTTTACCCTTTTCGCCACCCTTGTCAGAGTTCTTAGAATCTTGCTTCTTTGGGTCACCACCTTGGTTCTGAACCTTCTGCCTCACCCTGGTTCTGACCCATTTGTCTGCCTTCTTTCCCAATTCTTGGGGAGAGGTCAGATCAGAGTCCACCAGGTACTGATGCAACAGCTGATTTTGACAATTATTAAGGATCTGCTCCCTCATAATTAAGTTGTACAATCCTTTGAAATCACACACCTTACTGCCAAGTAACCATCCCTCCAGAGCCTTAGTAGCACAATCTACAAAGTCCACCCAGTCTTGATTCTGTGCCTTTTGGGTCTCTCTGAACTTTATCCTATACTGTTCAGTGGTTAGGCCAAACCCCTCAATCAGTGCACTTTTCAAGATTTGGTAATTCTGAACTTTACAGGCCCTTTCCAGTGCAGTAACCCATTTGTGGATGTCATCCCCACTCTGGTAGGGAGGGACAATCTTGCTTAGGTTTCTATGGTCATTAGACCTTTCCCTTCCACTAGGGAAGTTGCTGCCACCATGGGACTCTAGTCCCAACTTTCTTCTTGTTTTCTGAAGCTCTAGGGACTCCCTATCTAAAGCCAACTGCTCTCTTCTGATTCTAAGCTGAGCTTCTTCATACTTGAGCAGTCTCTCTTTCCTTTCATGAGAGGATTCCCTCCTATGAGAGGAAACAGAGGTCCCTACTGAGGTGTCAGAATGGTTAAACTCCTCAGAAGGAGATCTTGACCTTCTAGGCACACTCTCAACCCTCCCTGGTGGGATAAAGAGGGGGCCATTGTGGCCATCCTCCTCATCTGCAGGGGGAGCTGGATTATCCAGGTTAAGATCATTGTCATCTTCCTGGTCAGCTTCAGAGGTCAGGTCATGGGTATCTTCACCCCTTGGCCTTTCCTCCTCTGCTGCCCCACCCTCTCTGCCTACCCCAGCAGACCCTGAGGTCTTTTTGAGATCATCTAACAGCAGTACCTCTATGAGGCATTGGGTGTTTGCAGTTTTTCCTGTCTTCAATTTCCTAGTACTACACAATGCTCTCAATTCCAAGAATTAGAGGTTCTCATACTTGGATGGCGGAAGCCCATTGGCTTCTGGCAGGGACCCACTGGCTCCTGGCCTTGAAGACATCACTAGTGAGGTGTGGTGTATGCACTACCTACTCTAGTGTGGCCTACTAAACTCTCTTGAGTGGTAGAAAGGGTGTGCTAAGCCCTTGACACACAACTCCAAGTTCAGTAGAACTTACTGTAATTTTAAGCTTGAATTATATGTACCTCAGGTACCTTTAGTGGTTTTCAGTTAGTCACTCACTTGAGATTATCTGGTAAAACAAAGGCAAGCTTGAATCCAACCGCTGCACACCAATGTGAGAAGTTGGCCTGGTATATGCTGTCCACTAGTTATAGTGGGCACCTTGCACCAGTCCAAACGACCTTTATTGATGATAGGTTCAAAGACAACCTTTAGTGAAAGCTATCCTAGTGGTAGCTATGGAGAGCAGCATTCAGGCTAAGTCTTGAAGGAGTGTAAAGCTGTTTGTTTTACCAGTCTATAATCTCGTGAATGGCTAAATGAAAGGAGACCACACCAGGTATATATATAAAGTATATGTATTTATTTCTAAACACACCCTACTAGTCTCTTTATGAGGCTAGAGGTCAAAGCACATATGTTACACTTCAAATATCACAGTAAATTAGCACAATATACGATTAGCCATAGGGGCGTACCAAACCATATATTAAGAAAGTGGTATAAGAACCACGACTTGACTAGACACAAGGCCTAGAGCCTGTAGAATCACTGGGACCCCAAGGAACCACCCAAGGTAGTGACACAGGGGACCCATGGGGGATGTGTGCAGTGTGTGAACCCGGCCACGAGCTCCGTTAGCGCCTATGGGGAAAGTCGCGGTTAGAGTTTTAAAGTTTAGGGACACTTAGGAGTGGACTAGGAACAAACCCTTTTGGACTTAGAGGGTTCTAGGGCCAACACCCACGGGAGCACCGGAGTACTCGTGGTACCTCACCCAGGGAAGCCGGGTGCATAGGTGTCAAATGGTGTCGGGTCGCGCCGTTGTTTTCAATGGCCGCTTGCTGGAAAGTGCTGCTGCCGGGAAGATGCGACGTGTCCAAATAGATCCCAGCCTGGATCAAGGATGGGAAGAACCTGAAAGCAGAGGGGACAGAGTCTATCCACTAGCCAGTGACCAGGGGCACGATAGTCGAATGCCCACCGATGTCGGGTGCTTCAAGTTCGAAGAGGTAAAGATTGTCTCTGCAGCCACAAAGACCAGGAGGTGTTGACGACAACCAGGAGCTGGATTCGAGCTGTCCCACAAAGGATGTCGCCTGCTGCGGTATAGGTGTCCGGATTGGACCCAACAAGCCTTGGCAACCTCAACCCACGCAGGAAGAGAACAAAGGCTTCAGTGCAGACCAGTGAGGTACGAGGGACTCCCCAAGCAAGGGAGAGTCAGGGCAGGCCTGGAGCAACCAGGGAGGCCCATTGAAAGTAGAGTTGTCCTTCTGAGGGACCCACAAGTCGATGGACAAGGGATCGCGAAGGGACCTCGAGCGGAATCACAAAATGGCGGCCCACGGGTCACTGGGAGTGGCCAGGCCAGCAATCTTCAGTGGATTCACTGCTTGGGGTCGGGGCTACAAGTATCCCAAAGCACAGCCTCTAGGATTGACCAGAAGCTTATGCACTTGCAAATGTGCATGGTGTCCAGGGGTTCCAGTTCCATGGTACCCACGAGGGATACGGGTCTCAGCTTTGCTGGGGACTCGGATCAGCCTCTGGGAAGTCTGGAAACCCACCTCCTGGGTTGCAGAGTCATTGGTGTCCGGCAGGAGCTTCGGAGATGCAGACCGGACAGATGCGTCTTTGGTGCCTGCCAAGCAGGGGAGTAACTCCTTTACTCCAAGGGAGATTCTTCAGTCATCTGGCGTTGAACAGATCATCGAAGGTCCAGGATTCAGTTTCAGAGTTTCGTCCAGGGATATCTAAAGTCCTGTTGCCAGGGGTTCCTATCTTATACCCAAGGAAGGGGTTGGACTAGCTCAGGGGACCCACCTATGGGAGGGTTTGGAAAGAGGGGTGGCTACACCCATTTCCTTTGCCCAATTTCGCACCAGAGCAGGGGCTGGTAGCCCCTGCAGCCGGTTTGAACTGGGCTATGCACAGGGACACCAAATGTGCCCCCAGTGCAGGACTTCAAAGCACTCTGAGAGTGCACCCACCCAGCCCCAATACACTAAAGCCTGTCTGGGAGGTGGTAACACCTCCCTGTGACAGGAAACCTATTGTCCAGGCCTCCCCTGCCGGAGTTTCGGTCAGCAGCAGGAGGCCAGACTCGTGTCTGTGGCTGCAGCATCCATTTTGTGATGCCAGGGCTCTGTTAGCTGGTACTGGGTATACCGGTGCTGTCATGTCTCTCCCTCTAGAAGAGTGGGATCATACTCCCACACCAGTTACTGGTGTGGGGGTATGATTCCAAGGTGTTTGACACCAAACACGACATGTTTCCATGCAGCCACTCCAAAGTTAGAATTTACCGTTTGGTTATAATGCACTTAAGAGTATATGGTCAGGCTGCTTCACAGACAACCCCGGAGGAGAGATTCCGAAGGCTGCAGAGGGGCTCTGCTCATGCATGGGCACCCTCTCACACAAAACCAAGCACCCTGCCTTCAGGATTGATAAGGCCTGCCACAGGGGTGACTGATTGGTTTATATGTGCAGTGATAGGGTGAGATATAGTGAACCTATATCTCAGTAAGGGGTGCATGCACCACCTCACTCAGGCTGCTGTAGCAGTCATGTGGTGTCATTTTGGAAGGCTGTCCAGGGGTGGCATAATACATGCTTCAGCCCCTGGTAGGCCTCTGGGGTACCTATGCCCTGGGTACATAGTATACCATATACTAGGGACTTATAAGGGCACCCCAGAATCCAATCTGTGGTGTACCTAAGGTACGGGGAATCAATTTAGAGAGGAAGCAGCTAGGCTGGGGTCCTGGATAGCAGGGCCCCAGCCAGACTAAAGTCGAAAAACAGTGAAACATCAGCAAAAGTGGGGGTAACCATAAGAAGCAGATCCTACTCTCCTACATTGCATGACTGTGGAGTGGAGGTGTGTGGTGTGTTCATTTGGTACTTACCAATGAGCAATGCATTTCCATAGGTGCCATCCTGGGAGCGCTGGTTGATGATGGACTTTTGGGAGATGTATGAATCATGCACACTGCCTGGGGAGTTGGCCACAACATTGTTGTGGAGTCCCCGGTGTTCCACTATTGCCTGCTCATTGATGGAATGCATGTGCTTTCTGTTGCGGTAGTTGTGTGCAGTGTCGGCAGGGGGCATGAGGGGTACATGTGTTCAGTCGATTGCCCCAACACGTGAGGGAATCCAGCTATGGCGTAGAAGCCTTGCTTGGTCTCTAGCTGCTCCTGCGCAGTGTGGGTGAAGTGGAGGTGCTGGGGTACCAGGCTGATGATGGCATCCAGGACAGGTGTGATGAACTTGGATAGGGCTGGCTGTGAGACTCCTCCGACTCTGGCAGTTGTGGGTTGGAAGGTACTAGAGGCCAACATGTGCAGCACAGCCGGCAGCTTTGTCTGTGGAGGGATGTTGGTTGTCCGCTGTGTTGGTACCGTAAGCCGGTGGGTGCCGTGGGTCAGGATGCGGGGGATGGTTGTCCTTTTGGGCCTGTAGTGGGCAATGTCCTCCTCTGGCGTTAGGTCTGTGTGGCTGGTGCATTTACGGTGGGTCCGCTGTCTTTGTGTACGCTGCATCTGTGGTGGTCCGGGGGGGCGGTGGGTGTTGTGGCCCTCATGGGTCTCCGAGCTGCATGATCATTGGCTCCATGGCATCTGTGTGTCTTTGGATGTGGCTCTTGGCTGGGCTCCCTTTCATGCTGCAGGTAGTCGTCCTGCTTAACACCAGCAAAAGGCAGGTGTTAATTCCCTGCTGCTACCGCGGCTTATCGCCTGTTTTTGGTTCGCATCGCAGATCTGCCAGTTCGTTGTGAAAGTGGTGTAGTGGTGTTTTCGTGAGTTTTTGCACGGGAACGCCTACTCTGCATCTCATTAGGGTTAGTTGGTGGTGCCACCGTGGAGATAAATTTTGAGGCAGTTATCGCGGGAATGCTGGCGATGTCTGCAGTTTGCACCCGCTTGTGAATGGGGCGTTAAATCTATCTCCACTTTTGATGCATTAAGGTGGCGATAACTCAGCGATAAGTCCTTGTGAATATGCCCCACAGTCTTGAGCCTACCACATAAAAAGCAACAACACCTCTTTGTTATACATCATGCACCTCCAAATGTATAAGACAAATGAAAATACATATACAAGTAGAAACGTACTTGAGACAGAAGTCCAAGGAATCCTTAAAATTTGACAGACTCCACCTCCAAATTTAAAGCAACAGCTAAAATTATGCGGTACACTACAAATATACATATCCACACACTAAAACCAACTACCATAATCACTAATCCATATTCCAATATACACATGATACTATACAGAATCTATTTCAAACAACATTTAACTACATTAAAACAAACTACAATAAACATCTCTACATTTAATAATATATTTCAAACATCAAAGTTCTTGATTAATTATTTAACTTGAAAAATAAAGCTTACACATAATACACCTCACAAATTTATAACTCGCCTTCCAAATTGATTTGTAGAATATAAAATATCAGAAACTCAGAAAAGATTTTCTTCTGCACACAATAAATGTAATGCACTGCTCTCAGCAAGGCAAAACCAGTAATGGCAAAGTTTCTCTCTCTTTCTCCACACAAATACATGTAAGTAACAAATCACATTCCTTCCTATATTATTTCAAATTATAAAACACATTTCTATTGGTTAGACATATTAACCCTTACCAACTGACTTCCAAAATTGCCCAAACTCGTTCTGGAATTTTCCACACTTCTGTCATTGGGCTAAACGTGGGCTACATCTGGGTGATATTTGTGCTACATTTGGGCTCCTTTTTCACTGGTGGCTATCTTGGGAGACTTCAATTCAATTCAATAAACATTTTTCGATCTGATTTAGAAACATAGATCATAAAAGTGTACATAAAAACAGTAAATCCTCTTTCTTAATACAATACAATGAGAATTAATTAAAACCAGTATGTAAAAACGGGTGTTACAAAGCCCAACTCAGAGCAACTTCAGGTTAACAGAATAGTAAAGTTCAATGATTCGCAAGATCAATCTCAAGTACTTAGTGCAAAATACGCAATACGGGGTCCAAGCAAGATGCAATGCTCTGATACCTGACCAGTCTGCACTATATAAAACTGCAAAAAAACAAGAAATAAAAAGTGTTTTGCACACAACTGTCATTGGGCTATATGTGGGCTACATCTGGGTGATATTTGTGCTACATTTGGGCTCTTTTTTCTCCGGTGGCCATCTTGGGAGACTTATTTGTTATGAAGTTTCCTAATTTCCTAATTTACTACAGTCTCGTCAGTAGAAAACGCTTTCAGTTTTTTACTTTGAATCCTTCAAAAAGACATTCAGAGGTGTCACACATGTGCCATAAATTCAGAATGTTAGCACTCTAGTTGCTCATTAGATCACTGTAGTAAACCTACTGCTCACCAGGGAGTTAACTGGAAGTCTGCTGCTGGTATTGAAAGTGCATGTTTCAGTCTGCATGTCAGAATTTTTTAATGAAATAGAAGAGGATTTGAGAAGTCACTCAAAATGTGCCCTAATTTTTCTTTCTGCAGCACTAACCATAATGTCTATGGCAAAATGAACCCCCTCATTTTGTTCCTTTTTAAATTAAATGTTTTAAGTGCTACCAGTTTATTCCAATCAAGATGGCTTCAGGTGTGCCATAATTTTGTCATAAGTAAGACTGTTAGCGCTCTAGTTGTTCCTTAGAACAATCTGGGAAGCTGCAGTAGAACACAAAGGAATCAACTGACAGGCTGCTCCTGTTGAAGTATAACAGGAAGATATTTGAGATCTCACTTAAAACATGTCCTAATTTTTCTTTCTACAGAACACAAAGGAATCAACTGACAGTCTCTGCCCTTATTGGATGTACATGTTTTACTGAGAATGTCAGACCTCATTCTCACATGACTGAGAAAGATATTTTGAATTTACAGAAAATATGCTCTCATTTTAGCTTCTGGAGCACCTTCCAAACCTCTATGGGACCAGAATGAGAAAATAGTTTTCTCTCAAACATGATACATGACATCCCAGCAGAAGGTTTTTCACAGGGTAAAATCACCTTAGAACACACCACAATTCCTAAAATTAGTATGGTACCATCAACAAATGAATTCTAATGTAATTAAAGTCTGTTATCACCCTTTATAGTTCTCCTTTTGGTGACCCTCAAAACCTTCTATTCACTACAATGCAATTCAATGGGGTGCTATCATGTATATTGGTCCCAAGATGGCTGCTAGCAATTCCAGGATGAAGTGCTGACAGCCAATCAGATCTCAGGATGAGATGTGTGGTTAGGCTCCGCCCAGATATCGATATTTTTTTATTTTTGAATTTCTTAGAAACTACTGAACGGATTTATACCATTTTAAAAAAGCACGCTTTCTAGACAAAGACCTACCTTTTTGCCTAATTTGGTGTAATTCCGTTCAGCAGTTCGGGCTGTAACCTGTTTCAAAATTCCTATGGAAATTAACATGGGGGAAAAGGCGCTTTGGGACCCCCCTTTTTTCTTGGCCCCTGCTTGACGAATCACCCCGAAACTTTCAACACAGGAGCTGACCGGTCCGCCTCATTAGTTTTGAATATTTCGCAAAGATTCGTCAACCGGCGCCAAAGATATTGGCAAAAGAAAAAACGCTTTTTGAATAGAAACGAGGTCCTAACTATAACTACCTACTAGCGATCGCCAGTAGGTAATTAATATATATATATATATATATATATATATATATATATATATATATATATATATTCACTGAAAAAACCACAGGTTTCAGGGACGTTATAGTTAGTTGGACATTTCACTCGTACAAAACCAGAGAAATTCGGCCGTTGTAGTTAGTTCAGCTAACTATAACTCATGCCCCCGCAATGCACTGCTGATGACGTCACATATTACCTCATTCATGACATGGTCAGTGGCATCACTGATGACATCACTGATGACATCTCAAATGACATCACTGATGACATCATCCACGTGATAATCTGATGCCCCTCCTCACACCCTAATATAACCTTTGAAAAACCCACTCTAAAATAGAGACTACCATTTTCGAAACCATAGACACACCAACACCAGTTACTACATACTCACTCACTGATTCCTAGGTCTACACACACATCCACTCATTCACCCATACAGTCTCAAATACATGCAGTCACTCATCAATACAGCACTATCATATGCACTCATACACATATACAGACACGCACACACCGCCACTCACCCATAGAGTTACTCACACCTAGTCAATCATGTAAAGAATCAATCACACTCTCATTTACTCACCTATACAGTTATACACACACCACCTCACCTATTCATACAGATACTAACACATATTTACTCTCTTATACAATCACTGACACAAGCACACACTCATTCATACAGCCACTCTCACAATCACTCACTCACATATAGCCATTTATATACTCCAAAACTCACATATACTGCCTTTCACATATGTAGTTACTCACACATATACCACTGAGACATCCATTCACTCACCAACACAGCCATACGCACACTCACTCACCCATACAGCCCTTCACAGACACACTCTTGAATCCATACACCCAGTGAATCAACCACTCACACATCTATGCACAAAGTCACACTCCCCCCACCCACCCACACAGATACTCAGGTACCCATACAAATACTCAGGCAACCAATCAATAACCCATATAGACACTCATGTAGCTACTCACCAACCCATGCAACTGCTTACACACCAACTGACAAACTAAACTGTGTGGATGTCTGTATCAGTCACTAACCCATGCATTCAGTAATACACATTTAATCACTCACTTACACAGTCAGTCACGCACCTACTAAATCATCCATTCAGACACTTATACACCCACTCATTCTTCAATAAACCTTGGCCTATATATATATAAAACATATTTAAACTTTACAGAAACACACAGACACTGGATGATGTCATCAGTGATGTCATTTGAGATGTCATCAGTGATGTCACTGACCATGTCATGAATGATGTAATATGTGACGTCATCAGCAGTGCATTGCGGGGGCGCGAGTTATAGTTAGCTGAACTAACTATAACGGCCGAATTTCTCTGGTTTTGTACGAGTGAAATGTCCAACTAACTATAACGTCCCTGAAACCTGTTTTTTTCAGTGAATTTCTAAGGTTTTTTAAATGCTAATTTCTAACTATAACGCCCCTGAAACCTATGGTTTTTTCAGTGAATTTGAAAGGTTTTTAAATGCTAATTTCTAACTATAACGTCCCTGAAACCTGTGGTTTTTTCAGTGAATTTCAAAGGTTTTCTAAATGCTAATTTCTAACTATGCCTACAAAGGTAGGACATGTGCAGAAAGAGGAAGAAAGGCGCAGAAAGAAGCAAGAGAAATACAGAAAGAGGCAACAGAAGTCCAGAAAGTCAAAGAAAGGTGCAGAAAGAAGCAAGAGATGTGCACAAAGAACCAACAGAGGAGCAGAAAGAGGCCTTGTTGCAAAGTCATCCTGTGCCCCCAACTTTTGCTGACTGGTACTGGTGATAACTGACTCTGACTAACCAGGCCCGGAGCCAGTGCTATGCTGAAAGACACTTAGAATACAGTGAAAACACCTACATACACTAGGGTACACTATGGGTTGGGGTACCCCTGTGATTGGCATGACCTCCCTGTATGGCCCTAGTACATAATAGGGCAGAGGGATTAAAACTACCTCTAACTAAGAGGTGCAGAAGGAGGCAAGAGAAGTACATAAAGAAGCAACACAGGTGCCGAAAGAGGCAAGAGAGGTGCAGAAAAAAACAAGTGAAGTGCAGAAAGAGGCAAGTGAGGTGCATAAAGAAGCAAGAGCAGTGCAGAAAGAACCAACAGAGGTGTAAAAAGAGGCAAAAGGGGTGCAGAAAGGGGTAGGAGAGTACACAAAGAGGCAAGAGAAGTACAGAAAGAGGCAGGAGTGGTGCAGAAAGAAGGAAGAGAAGTGCAGAAAGAGGCAAGTAAGGTGCAGATAGAAGCAAGAGCAGTGCAGAAAGAACCAACAGAGGTGCAGAAAGAGGGAAGAGGGGTAGAGAGAGAGGCAAGAGGGGTGCAGAAAAAGGTAGGATGGGTGCACAAAGAGGCAAGAGAGGTACATAAAAAGGCAAGAGAATTGCTGAAAGAAGCAACAGAGGTGTAGAAAGAAGCAAGAAAAGTGCAGAAAGAGGCAAGTGAGATGCAAAAACAGGCAGGAAAGGTACAGAAAGAGGGAAGACCAGTGCATAAAGAGACAACAGGGTTGCAGAAAGAAGCAAATGATGTGAGAAAGAGGCAACAGACTTGCAGAAAGAGGGAAGAGAGGTGCAGAAAAAGGCAAGAAAAGTGCAGAAAGAGGCAAAAGAGGTACATAAAGAGACAACAGGGATGCAGAAAGAAGCAAGACAGGTGCAGAAAGAAGCATGGAAAGTGCAGAAAGAAGCAACAGTGGTGCAGAAAGAGTCAAGAGAAGTGCAGAAACAGGCAAGAGAAGTGCACAAAGAGGCAAGAGAATTGCTGAAAGAAGCAACAGAGGTATAGAAAGAAGCAAGAAAAGTGCAGAAAGAGGCAAGTGAGATGCAAAAACAGGCAGGAAAGGTACAGAAAGAGGGAAGACGAGAAAGAGGGAAGAGAGGTGCTGAAAAAGCCAAGAAAAGTGTTGTATCCTGCTTTTTCTTCTTCCCTGTCCTTTCTTAGTGTCTTGTACTCTGCTGCCCAGCCAGTCTCTGTGAGGTCAGCCACTGTTCTATCTGTGTATGTTTAAGTGTACTGTCAGTTATTCCTGAGGCTGAGCAGCAGGGTGGCTGCTCCCGGTGGGGTCTTTACTGAAGCCTTTACTTGATTCTACTATCTTTATTATATGCTGTGTCTATTTATCCTATGACTTCATATCAACAATAAATCCACATCTGGAACACAGCAACCAAGGATTCATCTTTATTTTATTGGATTTTACACTGGCGACGAGGATGGGATTGAACTACGCGTAACAGAACTACAAAGAAGGAACTACTTAAGAAACTTAGAGGAACTAAGCCCATTGCTCAACGCTTTCAATGCCCCACCGGTGTCTTCAATATCAGATAGCCTACAGAAGTAAGTTGAGTGTTGGTATGTGGCTCGAGATATGTTAAAAGTCTCTTTACACCTTGGATGATGCACAAGAGTGAAGTCTGAACAGCCTACTGAAGTGCTTTTATCTGCCTTGAGAGTGAGATTGCTTATTTGGATTGGAAAGTGCTATTTTCACATCTGCTAATTGACAATGCGACTGAGGGGAGCTGGAGAGTTCAGGAACCCTGCTGTGAACCTACATCTTTGGGAGTGTTTCTTTCTTACTACTACGTGCAGCTGTTTGACATCAAGAAGCACAGTGACTAAGATAGTATATGTGAGGAGTTCGTACACTGAGGGTGCACTTTCATCTTTGTGGTGTGTGAAGGGAGAAGTATTTCTTAACCGTGAGTTTGGGTTTTGTCTTTCATTGAGGGGCTACGCTGAGACTTTTTGTCTGCACTCAACCGACACTATCGCATTTGAACACAAACGAAGCCCGTGACAAGTACTGCACGCGCTTACCTGTGCGGCTTTTATCGCGTGCAGTCTTTTCCATGTTGTGCCCCACGTCATTGTGACAAACCTTTTCCCTCATCTACGACATTGCTTTTTGCCGTTCGGGGGCACGCTGCTGTTGTGTACCACCCGACGCGGCGTAGCACTACGTGCCGCCATTTTGAAGTTGGCTTTGTGGACCGTTACTCGTATGTTCTCAGCTTCAACTTGCCAACCACGCCCTCCGCATTTATACGGATGCAGCACATGCGGCCTGAGAGAGCGTTCCTGTTAGAGAACGTGGTGACTGACTCCTGATCTTCCCACATTTTAAGTTATATTCACAAGCCACTTCGACTTTGTTTTGTGAATAGTAGTTTTGCACCACTGCATCTACAAAGCGGGATCCAGAACTAATCGGGGAGGAAGTTCCTTCCGAGGATTGACTACGGTGACTACTTTTTTTGTTTTAATTTCTTATGTTTAAAATGTTGTCACCTGCATCTTGCATGTTGACTAATTTACTAAGTGTGCTTTTGGTCTGATGATTAATTACCTATTATGTGATGCTTTATGCAGGCCATTTCATGCATGTCAGTACTATGCTTTCTTTGAAGTTAAGGATGGATCAGAGCTGAGCATCCTATCCTTTTGCGGGGAGCCATTTTTGTGCTCAATATATATATATATTGAGGTGCTCTACCCTTTTTGTTTTGCAATTGTTTTGTTTACTGGTCCTTACCACTTTAGAGCTCTATTTGTATGAGCTGTTTAATGCCATTTATTATTACAGGTAATGAGCAATTGAGACGCTCGATTCTTTCTATGTTTACTTGTACTGTAACGAACCGTTAGATGCTCAATTTATTTGAGGTGTTCATTTCCATTTGTATTTTCTGGTGATGTGTTTTTGAGGTATATGATTTTCTTAATGCATACTTGTGCGGAGCCATCTTTCATGCTCAATTTCAATTGAGGTGCTCAATTATATTTATTCTGGTGATTATTTGTAGGAGTTTTAATTCTGCTATGTTTGTTGGAGCCATTTATTGCTCAATATCTATTGAGGTACTCCATTTTGGTTATGCTTGCTGTCGATGGGCCTTAGAGTTGCTCAGTATTGTGAGGAGCCGTAGATGTGCTCGATTTTATTTATACTTACATGTTGTGAACCACTTAGGTGTGAACCACTTAGGTGCTCTACTTCGCTAGAGGTGTTCTATTCTTATTGAGATAAACAGTTCTATTTATATTTACTGGTGATGAGGCTGGGGCTCAAATGTGTTGGTGCTTAAGTAAGCTGAACCACTTCGGTGTTCTATATTTATAGAGGTGTTCAGACTTGATTTATTATTGACGGTACTGAACCTTTATTGCTCAATTTTCATTGAGGTGTTCAGTTCCATTTATCCGGGGAAGAAGGGTTTTCTTTCCTCCCATTTTTCATTTTAATGTTGATTTTGTCAAGTGGTGTACCATAACCACTTTTAGTCATTCTTGCATTCTTTTGTTAGCTCTTGGTGTTGGTACAATCTTGGTACCCTCGCCCTTACCTCTTCTTTCCACCATTTTGAAGAGGGTGTTTATTATTGTGTGTTTATGTTCTTCCTTTCTTCTGCTCTTCTACTCTCTGTTTTTTTCTTCTTCTTCTCTTCGGCTAAAGGGGGAAGGTGTGTTGTATCCTGCTTTTTCTTCTTCCTTGTCCTTTCTTAGTGTCTTGTACTCTGCTGCCCAGCCAGTCTCTGTGAGGTCATCCACTGTTCTATTTGTGTATGTTTAACTGTACTGTCAGTTATTCCTGAGGCTGAGCAGCAGGGTGGCTGCTCCCGGTGGGGTCATTACTGAAGCCTTTACTTGATTCTACTATCTTTATTATATGCTGTGTCTATTTATCCTATGACTTCATATCAACAATAAATCTACATATGGAACACAGCAACCAAGGATTCATCTTTATTTTATTGGATTTTACAAAAAGTGCAGAAAGAGGCAAAAGAGGTACATAAAGACACAACAGGGGTGCAGAAAGAAGCAAGTCAGGTGCAGAAAGAAGCATGGAAAGTGCAGAATGAAGCAACAGGGGTGCAGAAAGAGGCAAGAGAAGTGCAGAAACAGGCAAGAGAAGTGCAGAAAGAGGCAGGAGAATTGCTGAAAGAAGCACCAGAGGTGTAGAAAGAAGCAATAAAAGTACAGAAAGAGGCAAGTGAGATGCAAAAACAGGCAGGAAAGGTACAGAAAGAGGGAAGACGAGTGCATAAAGAGACAACAGGGGTGCAAAAAGAAGCAAATGAGGTGCAGAAAGAGGCAACAGACGTGCAGAAACAGGGAAGAGAGGTGCAGAACAAGGCTCAAAAAGTGCAGAAAGAGGCAAAAGAGGTACATAAAGAGACAACAGGGGTGCAGAAAGAAGCAAGACAGGTGCAGAAAGAAGCATGGAAAGTGCAGAATGAAGCAACAGGGGTGCAGAAAGAGGCAAGAGTAGTGCAGAAACATGCAAGGGAAGTGCACAAAGAGGCAAGAGAATTGCTGAAAGAAGCAACAGAGGTGTAGAAAGAAGCAAGAAAAGTGCAGAAAGAGGCAAGTGAGGAGCAAAAACAGGCAGGAAAGGTACAGAAAGAGGGAAGACGAGTGCAGAAAGAGACAACAGGGGTGCAGAAAGAAGCAAATGAGGTGCAGAAAGAAGCAAATGAGGTGCAGAAAGAAGCAACAGACGTGCAGAAAGAAGCATGGAAAGTGCAGAATAAAGCAACAGGGGTGCAGAAAGAGGCAAGAGAAGTATAGAAAGGAGCAAGTGAGGTGCAGAAAGAGCCAACAGAGGTGCAAAAAGAGGCAAGAGAGGTGCAGAAACAGGCAAGAGAATTGCACATAGAGGCAAGAGAATTGCTGAAAGAAGCAACAGAGGTGTAGAAAGAAGCAAGAAAAGTGCAGAAAGAGGCAAGTGAGATGCAAAAACAGGCAGGAAAGGTACAGACAGAGTGAAGACGAGTGCTGAAAGAGACAACAGGGGTGCACAAAGAAGCAAATGAGGTGCAGAAAGAGGCAACAGACGTGCAGAAAGAGGGAAGAGAGGTGCAGAAAAAGGCAAGAAAAGTGCAGAAAGAGGCAAAAGAGGTACATAAAGAGACAACAGGGGTGCAGAAAGAAGCAAGACTGGTGCAGAAAGAAGCATGGAAAGGGCAGAATGAAGCAACAGGGGTGCAGAAAGAGGCAAGAGAAGTGTAGAAAGGAGCAAGTGAGGTGCAGAAAGAGCAAACAGAGGTGCTTAAAGAGGCAAGAGAGGTGCAGAAACAGGCAAGAGAAGTGCACAAAGAGGCAAGAGAATTGCTGAAAGAAGCAACAGAGGTGTAGAAAGAAGCAAGAAAAGTGCAGAAAGAGGCAAGTGAGTTGCAAAAACAGGTAGGAAAGGTACAGAAAGAGGGAAGACGAGTGCAGAAAGAGACAACAGGGGTGCAGAAAGAAGCAAATGAGGTGCAGAAAGAGGCAACAGAAGTACAGAAAGAGGCAAGAGAGGCGCAGAGGGAAGCAAGAGTGGCTTGCACACCATTAGTACCAATTTAACACCCACATTTAGCAATAAGTAACAGGTGACCATTCTAGGTTTGCAAAGGGCCTTCCACCACGCTGTAACACTTGTCGCTGCATTTTTGGTAACGTTTGACCCGTTTCAGCTAGAAACAAGGCTTATTTTTGTTCAAATCTGCAGATTAGGGTGCAGATGATGAATTATGTGGCTAATGCAGAAAATGTATAATTGTGCGAAAGTCGGTGCAGCCAAACAGTCACATAATTCCAGTGGCCCTGCTCATACCTCTGACTAGGTCCACAAGTGCTCCTCAGTGATTCCATCTTTTTTGTCTCACTAAGTTCATAGTTGAGCTTCTATGGAAACGAGGAAGACTAAACCTGAGGTTACCACTCCACAACACAGACTACCATACCACATAATTACTCTCCATAACACATAATCCCACTCTATATAATTCCTATACAATAAATACCACATACTTTCTATCCACATCATTTCACTGCACAAGATACCACATAATTCCACTACACACAACGTACGTCCACTCCACTCCAAAAAACATTAGTAAAAAACGTTTGCATTTACAACGCCAATAGCTCTAATTCTCGCAAATGCGAAACCTATTACATTGCAAACACTTCTTTAACTAGTAGTCGTGTTTGCAGAGTGGTGGAGAAAGGGTGCTGGGCCTCCGACCAGCGCTCAGGAATACCGGTGCATAGGGCTTACAGGAGGTACCAGTAGGGCAACTTGGCCCCCAAAGTCCCTCAGGAGTAAATTGGACTTCATCCCCCATCCCGTAGTCTGCCAGGAGGTGTGTTTGCAGAATGGTGGAGAAAGGGGGGCATGGCCTCCGAAGACGTTTTAGCAATCCCACTGTGTGGGACTTACTGGAGGTAACAAGAGGGGTAGTTGGCCCCCAAGGACATCCTTGGGGGCTAACTACCCCTCCTATTACCTCCAGTAAGTCCCACACAGCAGCATTGCTAAGTTCGAAGAGCAGGCCAAGCCCCCTTTGCCCACCACTCTACAAACGCGCTCCCTGGCGTGCTTCTTGAATGGGGATTGAAGTCCCCTTCACTGCTGGGGGTCCTTTAGGGGCCAACTAGCCTACCTCTTACCTCCAGTAAGCCCCACGCAGTGGGATTGCTGAGAGGTAGACAAAGGCCACGCCCCCTTTCTCCACCACTCTGCAAACGTGCCCCCTGGTGCGTTGTTAGTTGGGGAATTAATTCCCCTTGAATACTGAGGGTCCCTGGGGGCCAACTAGCCCACCAGGTACCTCCAATATGTGCCACAGAGCTGGATTGCAGAGAGGTCGTCCGAGGCCACGCCCCTTTTTTACACCACTCTGCAAACGCACCTCTTGGCGCACTGCTGCTCGGGGGATGAAGTCCACTTGTGTCCTGAGGTCCTCAGGACACAAGAGGACCTCATCGCCCCACCACCAGTGCACCAAGAGGCGCATTTGCAGAGTGGTGTAAAAAGGGGCGTGGCCTCGGACCACCTCTCTGCAACATAGCTCTGTGGCGCATACTGGAGGTACCTGGTGGGCTAGTTGGCCCGTAGGGACCCTCAGGATTGAAGGGGACTTAATCCCCCAATTTACAACATGCCAGGGGGCGTGTTTGCACACTTGTGATATCAGGTCCCGCCCCCTCCCTGCACCACTTTGCAAACACGCCCCCTGGCGCGTTGTAACTTGGGGGATTAAGTCCCCTTGAATCCTGAGGGTCCCTGGGGGCCAACTAGCCCATCAGGTACCTCCAGTAAGCGCCACAGAGGTACGTTGCAGAGAGGTGTAAAAAGGGGTGTAGCCTCGGACCACCTCTCTGCAACGCAGCTCTGTGGCGCATATCGGAGGTACCTGGTGGGCTAGTTGGCCCACAGGGACCCTCAGTATTCAAGGGGAATTAATTCCCCAACTAACAACGCGCCAGGGGGTGCGTTTGCAGAGTGGTGGAGAAAGAGGGCGTGGCCTCTGGCGAGATGCCGGCTTTTTCTTAAATTTATTTTTTTACAAGGGGGGCTGTCTGCCCCCCCCCTTTTTTTAAACTTTTTTGGGGCCTTTGAATCGTTCATTTCTTTGGCACAAATTCTAACTCGCAACTTGACCCTTACAAAGCCAACTTTATGTCCCGTGCCCTGGCTTCTTTAGCAGCCCCAAAGCGGGCTGAACATCAACAGTAAGTGCTTTTTGAAACCTGTTCTTAGCCACGAACCGCTCATGTTAGCTACCTTTGCCCTGTACTTGAGCCCTTCCCCACTCAGCCTCCTTTTCCATTTCTAGGGGGAGGCGTCTCTCATTTTTAACCAAGAACTTTAACAGTTTCCGAACTTGATTAACACAACGTCCTCTTCCTGTGTTTCCCAGCAGCTGGCATACACTGTGCAGAGAAGACACTTACACCTTTACTTCAATGCAGACCCAGAGACAGACACAAGGCACTCTTCCTGTGTTTCCCAGTAGCCGGCATGCACGGTGCAGAGAAGACACTTATTACATACACCCTTTACTTCAGTACAGACCCGGAGACCCCCCACAATATGCCCTTCCTGTGTGTTCCTTGTGGCTGGGATGCACGGTGTGGAGAAGACACTTATTACACCCTTTACTTCAGTACAAACCCAGAGACCCCCCACAACTCCCCCGTCCTGTGTGCTCCCTGTCTGTGGCCGGCATGCACGGTGCAGAGGAGACACTTATTACACCCTTTACTTCAGTACAGACCCTGAGACCCCCACAACTCGCCCTTCCTGTCACTGTGGCCGGCATGCTCGGAGCTGAGAAGACCCTTACTTGTCTGCCTGTGGCTGACGGTGCGGCGTTGGGCGGTCCTCTCTGAGATCTGTGGCTGTTGTGACAGGGTAATCAGCACCTCCGGGGTCTCCTCTGGTTTTTATAGGCAGATCAGACACCGGCTCCCAGGGGAGCACAATGCTGTTGTCCCGGGAGCAGAGGGTGGGGGGCGAGCTGACTGGCCAATGGGCGAGTGCTGGTGGGGGGCTGCAAGCCTGATGTCACTCAAGGTGATTGCAGGACATACTCCTCAGCCAGAAGCAGCCAATGGCAGGCAGGGAGTTGGAGCCGTGCCACACTCACAGACCCAACACTGCACACAGTGACAGTCTTGGGAACAGCTGGCGAGGAAAACAGACCAAACAAACCCCAGCTGCAGAGAGAACAATCACAGTTTGAAAAGAAACACACCCAGCCCAGCGCCCCGCCCCCACGAGTACTCCAGCGGGACGCATCACTCGAGGTTTTTAATGGCTTTCACACACACATCAGGATTTTTAACCCAAAGTAAACACTCACTGTGACAATGCACAGTATCATCCCGCACTCACTTATCCACTTACCGAGGTGCCAGCTCCTGAACACCATCCCGGCACAGGGAACGCAGTGATTTACTGTGTGCAAACTGGCTGCCTGCATGTATAGACTGCACATATACACACTGCGTGCACTGCTCATCTGTGTGCATATCCTGCCTTCTGGGTGGGCCTATGGGGTGCAACGTGTACATATTGCATGCTGGCATAGAGTGTGCACATGCCTTCCTGTGCAGATACAAAGGGCAGGCACAGTTGCACATTGTTGTCAATGTATGGCGGGTCTTTACGTAATAAAAATCCACCACTCACATCATGTCTTTACATCCCACTGGCCAGGGGTATAGGTTATACGTGTGTCGGGGTCTGCACCAATTTGCGGTATTCACATCTCACTGCCCGTGTGATGCAGAGTGTACACATGTAATTGATATGCACACATTCACAACCTGCTGCCTTCCAACTATAGATTTCGCGTATGTGAAAGACACATTGGGTGGGATGTATACATATGATATCCCCTATACTAGTTATGGTGCAGCTCTATGAGGTCTGTACGGTTAGCCTGACCGTGGACTTATTGCAACCAGGAAATTCACTGATTGAAATAAATTGCCCCCGGGACTTGGCCCACCCGGGGGCTTTGAAAACGAAGCGCGGGAGACCGCACTTCGTTTTTTAAAATTTTCAGATGGATGTGCGCACCCGGCGCGACCCCGCCCAAAAATGTAAAAAGAAAATGCTTTTTTTGGGCCTGGGGGTCCCTGTGGGACCCTCTGAGCAGGCCTGGGGGGTCAGGGTGTTTTTACCCTGCCCCCTTTTCTTGTTTTTTTATCTTTCTCTTACCTTTTTCTTTCTCCCTCGTCCGAGGCACAAGATGGCTGCCAAGACTTCCTGGTTTGAAGTGTTGGCAGCCAATCAGAGGAGCGCTCGTGCTCGGGAGGAGATGTGTGGTTAGGCTCTGCCCAGATATCGAAAGTTTTCTTTTTTTTTATTTCTCAGGAACTACTGAACGGATTTACACCATTTAACAAAAAGGGCTCTTTCTGAACGAATACCTACCTTTTTGCCAAATTTGGTGTCATTCCGTTCAGCAGTTCGGGCTGTAGCTTTGTCTAAAGTTTCCTATGGAAATTAACATGGGGAAAACATGTTTTGGGACCCTCCTTTTCTCTCGGCCCCCGCTTGACGAATCACCCTGAAACTTTCAAGACAGGAGCTGACCGGAGCGGGCCACTAGTTTTGAAAATTTCGCAAAGATTCGTCAACCGGCGCCAAAGTTATTGGGAAAACAAAAAACGCTTTTTGAATAGAAACGAGGTCCTAACTATAACTACCTACTGGCGACCGCCAGTAGGTAATATATATATAGATATATATATATATAGATATATATATAGATATATATATATAGATATATTATCTACTGGCGGTCGCCAGTAGATAGTTATAGTTAGGACCTATTTTCCATAGGAAATCTGCAACATTCTATTTGAAATAACTTTGGCGCCGGTTGACAAATCTTCGTGAAATTTTCAAACTTTGTGGCCCGCTCCGGTCCGCTCCTATCTTGAAAGTCTCAGGGTGATTCGTCAAGTGGGGGCTGAGAAAAAAGGGGGGTCCCAAAACGTGTTTTCCCCATGCAATTTTCCATAGGAACCTTTCATCGCAGCTACAGCCCGAACAGCTGAACGGAATTACACCAAATTTGGCAAAAAGGTAGCCCTTGGTTCAGAGTCATGCCTTTTGCTTAAATGGTGTAAATCCGTTCAGTAGTTCCTGAGAAAATCAAAAGTAAAGTCACATATATATCTATGGCCGAGTAGGGTCCGCGTACCCTCCCGATCACGAGCTGCATGCTAATTGGCTGTCAAGTGGCTGTCAACACTCCAAATCAGGAAGTGTTGGCAGCCATTTTGTCCCTCGGTAGAACCGAGGCACAGAAACAACTGCGCAAAACGCAGAAAGGGGGCAGGGTAGAAACACCCTGACCCCCTAGGCCTGCTCAGGGGGTCCTACAAGGACCCCCAGGGCCCAAAAAATGTTTTTTTTTTTTTTTTTTTTTTAAATCGGCAAAAACAAGCTGGGTGCGCGGATCCAGCCGTTAAAAAAAAAAATCGAAGCGCGGTCTCCCGCGCTTCGATGCTATTTGCCCCACGGGTGGTGCAGGGTTTTTGATATTTATGTGTGGGGAGGCCCCCCCAAGCCCCAGGGACCGCCACCCCCCGGGGCTTCTTTTAAAAAAAATAAAATTACCTGTGTGGGGGGGCTCGAGCCGCCCCACATCCCCCGTGGACCGCCACCTCCCCGGGGCACTAAATATTTCAATATGGGGGTCCGTTATGGACCCCCGAGCCCCGGGGACCACCAATTTGCCAATGGAGGGAGGGGGGCCGCGCGGCCCCCCTCCTGGAGCCCTTGATGGCCCTGGGGACCACCACCCCCCAGGGCCGGCTCCTGCAGTGTCCCGGGGTGCCTACCCCCGGGACACTGTAGTTTGCTATGACAGGACGTGAGCCTCGCGGCTCCCATCCTGTCATAGCAAACTGCTTTGGTTTTTGGAACAGAGAGCAGGAAACCTGTTCTCTCATCCAAAAACCAAAGCCGATTGCTTTTCCACACGGGGAGCTGCATCTTAGCAGCTCCCCATGTGGAAAAGCAATGCCGGCTCCCGAAGGACGCGGGGAGCCGGCGGGACCGTGGGGGGATTGGGGACCCCCCCACGGTCAACAACGGAGAGGGCCAGCCCCGGGGGATGGGGTCCCTGGGGCTAGTAGTGGCCCAGGAGGGGTGCCACGCGGACCCCTCCCCAAATTAAGGAAATTTTTTTTTTTTTTAAAAAGGCCGGCCCGGATGGGGTCCCCGGGGCCTAAGGAGGCCTGAGGAGGGGGGCAACGCAGCCCTCTCCATGAAAAGTTTTTTTTTTTTAAAAAGGTGGCAATGACCCGGGGGATGGGGTCCCCGGGCCGAAATTGGCCACATGAGGGGGGCCCACGCGGTCCCCTTCCCGTTCCTTTTTAAAAAAATAAATAAAAGGGGGTCAGGCCCTGGGGGATGGGGTCCCCAGGGCCCAAAATAATTAAAAAGAAGGGGGGCCACACAGCCCCCTTTTAAAAACAAATTTAAAAAAAAAATCCGGAGGCCACGCCCCCTCCTTGGCAGCACTCTGCAAACGCGCCCCCTGGCGCGTTTGCAGAGGGGGAACGAATTCCCCTTGAATACTGGGGGTCCGTGGGGGCCAACTAGCCCACCAATCAATCAATCAATCAATCACGGCATTTATAGAGCGCGCTACTCACCCGGGAGGGTCTCAAGGCGCTGGGGGAGGGGGTAAGTTACTGCTCGAACAGCCAGGTCTTGAGCTGCTTCCTGAAGGCGAGATGGTCCTGGGTTCGCCGAAGGTGAGTGGGGAGGGAGTTCCAGGTCTTGGCCGCCAGGTAGGAGAAGGATCTTCCTCCGGCGGTGGTTCTGCGGATGCGTGGTACGGTGGCGAGGGCGTGGCTGGTTGATCGTAGCTGGCGTGTGGGCGTGTAGAAGGACATGCGGTCGTTGAGGTACTTTGGGCCCAGGTCGTGGAGGGCCTTGTGTGCGTGGGTGAGGAGTCTGAACGTGATTCTCTTGCTGACGGGGAGCCAGTGCAGGTCTTTCAGGTGTACGGTGATGTGGCTGTGTCGGGGGATGTCCAGGATGAGTCGTGCGGAGGCGTTCTGGATGCGCTGGAGTCTCTTTTGAAGTTTGGCTGTGGTTCCGGCGTAGAGGGTGTTCCCATAGTCCAGTCGGCTGGTGACGAGTGCCTGGGTGACGGTCTTCCTGGTTTCAGTGGGGATCCATCTGAAGATCTTGCGGAGCATGCGCAGGGTGTTGAAGCACGAAGATGAGACGGCGTTGACTTGTCTGGTCATCGATAGGGAGGAGTCCAGGATGAAGCCCAGGTTGCGTGCGTGGTCCGTTGGCTTGGGTGCGGTGCCCAGGGCCGGGGGCCACCAGGAGTCGTCCCAGGCGGAGGGTGATGAGCCCAGGATGAGGACTTCCGTCTTGTCTGAGTTCAGTTTAAGGCGGCTGTTCCTCATCCAGTCGGCGACGTCTCTCATCCCGTCGTGCAGGTTGGCTCTGGCGGTGGTGGGGTCGTTGGTGAGGGAGAGGATCAGCTGGGTGTCGTCGGCGTAGGAGATGATGTTGAGGTTGTGTCGGCGTGCGATGGCTGCGAGGGGGCTCATGTAGACGTTGAAGAGGGTCGGGCTGAGTGAGGATCCTTGTGGAACGCCGCAGATGACTTCGGTGGCTTCGGATCTGAACGGGGAGAGGCGGACTCTCTGGGTTCTTCCGGCGAGGAACGAGATGATCCATTCCAGTGCTTTCTCTCGGATTCCGATGTTGCTGAGGCGCTTCACTAGGGTGCGGTGGCAGACGGTGTCGAACGCCGCGGAGAGGTCCAGGAGGATGAGGGCAGCTGTTTCCCCGTTGTCGGTTAGGGTTCTGATGTCGTCGGTGGCTGCGATAAGGGCGGTCTCGGTGCTGTGGTTGGCCCGAAACCCGGACTGCGAGGGGTCGAGGATCCATTCGTCTCGAGGAAGGCGGCAAGCTGTCTGTTGACGGTCTTCTCGATGACTTTGGCCGGAAACGGAAGGAGCGAGATGGGGCGGTAGTTCTTGAGGTCGGTGGGGTCCGCCGTTGGTTTCTTCAGGAGGGCGGTAAGCTCGGCGTGCTTCCAGCTCTCCGGGAAGGTGGCGGTGTGGAAGGAGGAGTTGATGATGTCCCGGAGATGGGGTGCGATGGTGGCGTCGGCTTTGTTGAAGACGTGGTGTGGGCAGGGGTCGGTTGGTGATCCGGAGTGGATGGAGTTCATTGTGCGGGTGGTGTCTTCGGTGTTGATCGGGGTCCAGTTGCAGAGGGTGGTGGTGGCGGGCATTGGTTCGGCGGTAGGGTGCGTTGTTTGTGCGTCGAAGCTGTTGTGTATGTCGGTGATCTTGCGGTGGAAGAACGCGGAGAGTGAGTTGCAGAGGTCTTGCGAGGGGTGATGTCGTTGTTTCCGGCGCTGGGGTTGGAGAACTCTTTGACGATGCTGAAAAGTTCCTTGCTGTCATGGGCGTTGTTGTCCAGTCGTTCTTTGAGTGCCGACTTCTTGGTGGCACGGATCAGCTGGTGGTGTTTGCGGGTGGCGTGCTTGAGGGCGGTCCTGTTGTCTGTGGTCTGGTCGAGTCGCCAGGTTTTCTCGAGAGTGCGGCAGTTCTTCTTGGATTCCTTGAGTTCGTTGGTGAACCAAGGGGTTTTCTTGCTTCCGGGTCTGCTGGGAGGGTTTTTTAGTGGTGCGAGGTCGTCGGCGCAGGCGGTCAGCCACTTGGCGAGGTTGCTGGCTGCTTCGTTTGGGTCCGTTGTGTCGGTGGGTGTGTTCTGGCTGAGGGAGGCGGTGAGCTGCTCGGCGGTGATCTTGCTCCAGCTCCGGCGGGGAGCCTGTTGCGGGTGGTGGTGGGTCGCAGTCTTTCTGAAGCTGAAGTGGACGCAGCTGTGGTCGGTCCAGTGGAGTCCGGTGGCGTGGCTGAAGGAGATGTGCTTGCTGGACGAGAAGACGGGGTCAAGCGTGTGGCCGGCGTAGTGGGTGGGCGTGTTCACCAGTTGCTTGAGTCCGAGGTTGGCGAGGTTGTCCAGCAGGGCGGTGGTGTTTCTGTCGTTGTTGTTCTCCAGGTGGAAGTTGAGGTCCCCTAGGAGGATGTAGTCGGCGGAGGGCATGGCGTGCGGGCTGATGAAGTCTGCGATGTCTTCGCTGAATAGTGTGCGTGGTCCCGGGGGTCTGTAGATGAGGGTGCCTCGGAGGGTGGTCTTGGGGTCCGTGTGTATCTGGAAGTGTAGGTGTTCGGCGGCGGTGAAGGTCTCGTCGGAGTTAGTCGAGATGCGGATGGTGTTCTTGTGTACGATGGCGATGCCTCCTCCCGTCTGGTTGACGCGGTCCTTCCGGGTGATCTTGTATCCATCCGGGATGGCTATGGCGATGTCAGGCGCTGAGGAGGCGTTCATCCAGGTTTCGGTGAGGAAGGCGATGTCCGGTGCTGTTGCGTCGAGCAGGTCCCAGAGTTCCACGGCGTGCCTGTGGACGGAGCGGGTGTTCAGCAGGATGCATTTCAGGTGGTTGCTGCTGTTGCTCGACTTGGCGGAGGTGGTGCACGTCAGGGGGCAGGTGAATCGGCAGGTTTGGCAAGTGAAGGGTCCGTGGGTGCGTCTCGGTGAGGCTCGGTAGCAGGCAGGGTTCCGGCCGGCATTGAGTGCGGTGAGGGTGGCGGCGTCGTAGGTCCGTCGAGTAGTGTTGCATCGGTGGGATCCAGGGGTTCTGGCGCTGGGCGCGGTCCAGTCGCGGACGGGCGCAGACGGGCTTGCCTTAGGCGCGCCTTCGGCGCGCCAGCGGCGCGCCCGCTGCGCACGCCCGCTGCGCGGCCGTGCAGCGGCCGCCATTTATGGGGAGGTGGGAGGGAGGAGCAGCTGGGAGGCGGGAGGCAGGGGCAGCGAATGGGCAGTCAGGGGCGGGGCCGCAGCGGCGGGGAATGGCGATAGGCAGCGAGGGGCACAGAAGGAAAAACGGGGGAGAGCAGGCAAATCACGGGCACAACAACAGTGGGGCAGCGAGGGGCACAGAAAGGAAAAAACGGGGGAGAGCAGGCAAAACACGGGCACAACAACAGTGGGGCAGCGAGGGGCACAGAAAGGAAAAACGGGGGAGAGCAGGCAAAACACGGGCACAACAACAGTGGGGCAGCGAGGGGCACAGAAAGGAAAAACGGGGGAGAGCAGGCAAAACACGGGCACAACAACAGTGGGGCAGCGAGGGGCACAGAAGGAAAAAACGGGGGAGAGCAGGCAAAACACGGGCACAACAACAGTGGGGCAGCGAGGGGCACAGAAAGGAAAAAAACGGGGGAGAGCAGGCAAAACACGGGCACAACAACAGTGGGGCAGCGAGGGGCACAGAAAGGAAAAAACGGGGGAGAGCAGGCAAATCACGGGCACAACAACAGTGGGGCAGCGAGGGGCACAGAAAGGAAAAAAACGGGGGGAGAGCGGGCAAAACACGGGCACAACAACAGTGGGGCAGCGAGGGGCACAGAAAGGAAAGGGGGAGACAAGCAGACAAAACTGGCACCGGGGCCACAAGCGGAGGGCGATCTTACCTACAGGAGCAGCGGGCAGACAGCACAGGCGGAGCTGTGTGGTGGGGGAGCGACCTACCTGGCAAGGTCAAGGGTCGCTCTCCTCACCGTGCAGCGGCCGCCATTTATGGGGAGGTGGGAGGGAGGAGCAGCTGGGAGGCGGGAGGCAGGGGCAGCGAATGGGCAGTCAGGGGCGGGGCCGCAGCGGCGGGAATGGCGATAGGCAGCGAGGGGCACAGAAGGAAAACGGGGGGAGAGCAGGCAAATCACGGGCACAACAACAGTGGGGCAGCGAGGGGCACAGAAAGGAAAGGGGGAGACAAGCAGACAAAACTGGCACCGGGGCCACAAGCGGAGGGCGATCTTACCTACAGGAGCAGCGGGCAGACAGCACAGGCGGAGCTGTGTGGTGGGGGAGCGACCTACCTGGCAAGGTCAAGGGTCGCTCTCCTCACGCGTGCAGCGGCCGCCATTTATGGGGAGGTGGGAGGGAGGAGCAGCTGGGAGGCGGGAGGCAGGGGCAGCGAATGGGCAGTCAGGGGCGGGGCCGCAGCGGCGGGAATGGCGATAGGCAGCGAGGGGCACAGAAGGAAAAACGGGGGGAGAGCAGGCAAATCACGGGCACAACAACAGTGGGGCAGCGAGGGGCACAGAAAGGAAAAAACGGGGGGAGAGCAGGCAAAACACGGGCACAACAACAGTGGGGCAGCGAGGGGCACAGAAAGGAAAAACGGGGGAGAGCAGGCAAAACACGGGCACAACAACAGTGGGGCAGCGAGGGGCACAGAAAGGAAAAAACGGGGGAGAGCAGGCAAAACACGGGCACAACAACAGTGGGGCAGCGAGGGGCACAGAAGGAAAAAACGGGGGAGAGCAGGCAAAACACGGGCACAACAACAGTGGGGCAGCGAGGGGCACAGAAGGAAAAACGGGGGAGAGCAGGCAAAACACGGGCACAACAACAGTGGGGCAGCGAGGGGCACAGAAAGGAAAAAACGGGGGGAGAGCAGGCAACCTCCAGTATGCGCCAGGGGGCTGCGTTGCAGAGAGGTGTTCTGAGGCCACGCCCCTTTTTACACCTCTCTGCAACGCAGCTCTGTGGAGCTTAATGTAGGTAGCTGGTGGGCTAGTTGCACCCCAGGGACCCTCAGGATTCAAGGGAGTTAATCCCCGACTTAAAACGCGCCCCGGGCGCGTTTGCACAGTGGTGAAGGGAGGGGGCAGGGCCTGAGGTGACATGTGTGCAAACATGCCCTGTGGCGTGTTTTAAGTTGGGGATTAAGTCCCTTGAATCCTGAGGGTCCCTGGGGTCCAACTAGCCCACCAGGTACCTCCAGTAAGCGCCACAGAGCTGCGTTGCAGAGAGGTGTAAAAAGGGGCATGGCCTTGGACCACCTCTCTGCAACACAGGGCTGTGGCGCTTACTGGAAGTACCTGGTGGGCTAGTTGGGCCCCAGGGACCCTCAGGATTCAAGGTGACCTAATCCTGTAACTTAAAACGCGCCACGGGGCGCGTTTGCACAGTGGTGAAGGGAGGGGGCAGGGCCTGAGGTGACATGTGTGCAAACATGCCCTGTGGCGTGTTTTAAGTTGGGGGATTACGTCCCCTTGAATCCTGAGGGTCCCTGGGGTCCAACTAGCCCACCAGGTACCTCCAGTAAGCGCCACAGAGCTGCGTTGCAGAGAGGTGTAAAAAGGGGCATGGCCTTGGACCACCTCTCTGCAACACAGGGCTGTGGCGCTTACTGGAAGTACCTGGTGGGCTAGTTGGGCCCCAGGGACCCTCAGGATTCAAGGTGACCTAATCCTGTAACTTAAAACGCGCCACGGGGCGCGTTTGCACAGTGGTGAAGGGAGGGGGTGGGGCCAGAGGTGACATTTGTGCAAACACGCCCTGTGGCGTGTTTTAAGTTTGGGTATTAAGTCCCCTTGAATCCTGAGGGTGCCTGGGATCCAACTAGCCCACCAGGTACCTCCAGTAAGCGCCACAGAGCTGCGTTGCAGAGAGGTGAAAAAAGGGGCGTGGCCTCGGACCACCTCTCTGCAACGCAGGCCTGTGGTGCTTACTTGAAGTACGTGGTGGGCTATTTGGGCCCCAGGGACCCTCAGGATTCAAGGTGACCTAATCCCCCAACTTAAAACGCGCCACGGGGCGCGTTTGCACAGTGGTGAAGGGAGGGGGCGGGCCTCAGGTGACATGTGCGCAAACACGCCCTGTGGTGCATTTTAAGTTGGGGAATTAATTCCCTTGAATCCTGAGGGACCCTGGGGGCCAACTAGCCCACCAGGTACCTCCAGTAAGCACAACAGAGTTGCGTTGCAGAGAGGTGAAAAAGGTGCGTGGCCTCGGAACGCCTCTCTGCAACTCAGCTCTGTGGTCCTAACTGTAGGTACCTGGGGGGTTAGTTTGGCCCCAGGGACCCTCAGGATTCAAGGGGACTTAATCCCGCAACTTAAAACGCGCCACGGGGCGCGTTTGCACACATGTCACCTTAGGCCCCCCCTCCCTTCACCACTGTGTAAACGCGCCTTGTAGCGCGTTTTAAGAGGTAGTTTTAATCCCCCTGCCCTATTATGTACTAGGGACTTACAGAGGAGGTCATGCTAATCACAGGGGTACCACGACGCATAGTGTTCCCTAGTGTATGTAGGTGTTTTAACTGTATTCTAAAGGGCACATGCATCAAAGGTTTTTGCGATCGCAAACGGTGCGAATCGCAAAAATCGGCCGTTTGCGATCGCAAATTGGCCTTTGGAGATGCATGAAAGTAGTTTCCTATGCGCAATTTAAGAATTCGCAATTAATTGCGAATTCCTAAATTGTGATTGCATTAAGGAATCGCAATTTGCGATTCCTTAAATGCAATGCTAGAAGCACTTTCAAATAGCGATTTCGCTATTTGGGACCGCAAATTACAGACAAATCAAACTTGTCTGTAATTTGCAATACCTTCGAAAAATGCTCTAAAATGCATTTTTTAAGTTTTAGGTTACACACACACATGCCCTTGGAGCATGTGTGTGCGCAACATGGGTGCACATCACAATTTCAGGGGTGCAACAGGGTGTCATTTTGACACCCTGGCACCCTTGAAATTGCATTCTCAATTTGCGATTCTCTAATTGCGAATCGCTAATTGAGAATGTCTTCCCATTCATTCCTATGGGCCTCTAGGCCCATAGGAATTAATGGGGAGGTATTCCTTAATTGCGACTCGCAATTAGCGAGTCGCAATTAAGGAATGTTTAGGAATCGTTATTTTTATAGCGATTCCTACATGCATAGGCTTTTGCGATTCCTTAATTGCGATTCCTTAATAATCGCAATTAAGGAATCGCAAAAGCCTACCTTGATGCATGTGCCCCTAAGTGTCTTTTACCATAGCACTGGCTCTAGGCCTGGTTAGTCAGATCAGTTACCACCAGTACAAGTCTGGAAAAGTTGTGGGCACAGGATGATTTTGCAACAAGGCCTCTTTCTGCTTCTCTGTTGGTTCTTTCTGCACATGTCTTGCTTCTTCCTGGATTTTTCTTCGTCTTTGTGGACTTCTGTTTCTTTCGACATTTCTTTTGCTTCTTTCTGTGCATTTTTTCTTCTTTCTTCACATGTCCTACTTCTGTAGGCATAGTTACAAACTAGCATTTGAACAACCTTTGAAATTCACTGAAAAAAACATAGGTTTCAGGCACGTTATAGTTAGAAATTAGCATTTAAAAAACCTTTGAAATTCACTGAAAAAAACATAGGTTTCAGGCACGTTATAGTTAGAAATTAGCATTTAAAAAACCTTTGAAATTCACTGAAAAAACCATAGGTTTCAGACACGTTATGGTTAGAAATTAGCATTTAAAAAACCTTTGAAATTCACTGAAAAAACCATAGGTTTTAGGGACTGTTATAGTTAGTTGGACATTTCACTCGTACAAAACCCGTGAAATTCCCCCGTTATAGTTAGTTCAGCTAACTATAACTCGCGCCCCTGCAATGCACTGCTGATGACGTCACATATTACATCACTCATGACATGGTCAGTGACATCACTGATGACATCATCCATGTGATAATTTGATGCATCTTTTCACACTCTAATATAACTTTTGATACATCTACTGTAAATTACAGACTGCCATTGTCAAAACCATAGACACTCCGACACCAATAACTACATACCCACTCACTGATTCTTAGGTCTACACACACATCAACTCACTCACCCGTACAGTCACTCATACTTACGGTCACTCAGTACGGGACTATCATATGCACTCATACACCTATATAGACACTCACACACCGCCACTCATCCATAGAGGTACTCACACGCCTAGTCAGTCATGGAAATAATTAATCACACTGCCATTTAGTCACCTATATAGTTATACACACACTAGCTCACTTACTCATACAAATACTAGGACATTCTTACGCTCTTATACAATCACTGATACAAGTACACACTCATCCATACAGCCACTCTCACAATCACACACTCTCACTTATACCCATTTATATACTCCAACACACATATATACTGCCTTTCACATATGTAGTTACTCACACATGTACCACTGAGATATACATTCACTCACTAACACACCCATACATACACTCACCCACCCATACAGTCCATCACAGATGCACTCTTGAAGCCATGCACCCAGTGAATCACCCACTCACACATCTATGCGCACTCACACACACCCCACCCACACAAACACTCAGGCACCCATACAGATAATCAGACAACCAATCAATAACCCATGTAGACACTCATGTAGCTATTCGCAAACCCATGCAGCCGCTTACACACCAACAGACAGACGGATACAGACATTCACACACTTTAGTCACTAACCCATGCATTCAGTAAGATACGTTTAATCACTCACTTATAGAGTCAGTCACGCACCTACTAAATCATCCATCCAGACACTTATACACCCACTCATTATTCAATACACCTTGGCATATATATTAAAGATATTTAAACTTTATAGAAACACACAGTCACTGGATGATGTCATCAGTGATGTCATTTGAGATGTCATCAGTGATGTCATCAGTGATGTCACTGACCATGTCATGAGTGATGTAATATGTGACGTCATCAGCAGTGCATTGCGGGGTCGCGAGTTATAGTTAGCTGAACTAACTATAACGGGGGAATTTCACGGGTTTTGTACGAGTGAAATGTCCAACTAACTATAACAGTCCCTAAAACCTATGGTTTTTTCAGTGAATTTCAAAGGTTTTTTAAATGCTAATTTCTAACTATAACGTGTCTGAAACCTATGGTTTTTTCAGTGAATATATATATAGATATATATAGATATAAATATATAGATATATATAGATATAAATATATAGATATATATATTAAGATATGCCTGTATTTAAGGACATTTCATCTGTTTTTTTAATTTCCCATGCTGTCTGCTCAGCTGTTAGCCTGGATTTCATAAAGGACACCATGGAGAGTCACTCAAAAGAAGCACTATGTTCTATATTTTTTCAACTTAAAAATAAATACAGTCAGGAAACACATTGTTTTCTGTCTGTATTTATCTGTACAAATCAGTAAAAATGGGAAACTGGAAGCCTTAATTATAAGAGAGGAAAGGGGAAGGAAGCCTCTATAGTGGGTAGGTTTATAGATACTCACATTGGTCGGTGGGTGAATCTTGCAGTTTCATGAGGAGATGCAGGGCTCGTGAGCTGCAGCCTCCTGCCCAGGAATATCCCACTGTCATCCTTACATTTACTGAGGTCATTGTTAATTAAGCATGAGGGTGCAGTGGTTGTGAGTGTTACAGGTAAAAATTCATTTTTGCCGTCGCGCTCATCCCTTATGCATGATCATTGTGCATCTTCCAGTTACAGTGCTTCGCTTGCTGCTGCCCTCTTGGAGGTGCCTTGAGGCACTTGCCTCACAGTACCTTATTAATGCATGAGCTGGATGTAAGGACCTCTCTGGATGAAGGGAGTTATCTGACATGAGAGGCAGCCATTCTGATGTAACACTGGCCATTGGTTGTACCTTCAAATCTGCCTACAAGCCCCTAGTGTTGCCTCCCTAACTGTGAGATGGGGTAGCTGCCCAAGAGAAAGTGGTTCAGTGCCTCTGCGCAGACAAAAGGGAGCAATTCCATCCCAACCCAGGTGAGGAATGCACGAATGTCAATGAAGAGAGAGGCAGAAGGACCTCCCAGGTGAGTCACAGATCAACAGATCATAAAAACAATAATGAAGGCAGAAAGACATGCAGTTCTCTGCTGTTGGTAGATGGCACTGGTTCTACCACTGCAACCTGTGTCCTAATTCAATGAAAGTTTGAAATAAGCATAGGCGGGGGAAGATGTGTGAGTTTCACAAATCCTCCAAACTTTCATGATAGACATCTGGAAACTATTTACTGACAGTCACAAGATAGCAGAAGAATATCAGGAAAATGACTGAGAAATCCCAGTTCTACCAATACAGGGGCATTTTCACAATAATAAATTCACATATTCTACAATTATCCATATCTAAATGCCATCATCTTTGTACAAAAGAACCTTTTTAAAAAGTTTGCCCTACTACACCATCACTGTTAGACCTGTCAACCTTAGGGTGGTCTTACCCCAGAGCTTTTGCCTGCTTACCTCCTCTTTTTGCTGATTCCTTTTGTTGGCCTTTGGAGTCTGATCACTTTACCACTGCCAACCAGTGTTAAAGTGCATGTGCTTCTCTCCTTATACATGGTTTGTTTGATATATCCACAATTGGCACATTTAATCTACCTGTAAGTCCCTAGTACAGTGCACTACATGTGCCCAAGGCCTGTAAATTAAATGCTACTATTGGTCTGCAGCACTGATTGTGCCACCCACACAAGTAGCACTTTGAGCATGTCTCAGGCCTGTCACTGCACAGCCTGGGTGTGCAGTTTACACTGCCACTTCAATTTGGTATTTAAAACCCCTTGCCAAGTCTTAAACTCCCTTTTATTACATATAGGTCACCCCTACGGTAGGACCTAGGTAGACCATACGGCAGGGTGCTATGTAAACTAAAAGGAAGGACATGTGCTTTTATGTAATGCATGTCCTGGTAGTGAAAAACTCCCATACTAATTTTTACTACTGAGAGGCCTACCCCTCTCATAGGTTAACTCTGGGAATTCCTTAATACACTTAATAAGCTGTAATTCCTAACCGAGAGAAGGCAGAGATTTCATGTTTAGTACCTCTGGAATGGTAGTGACACATTCTCTTTAATGGTGAAATTGGATTTGTAGTTACCCTTCTGCAAATGCCACTTTTAGAAAGTTGGACATTTTCGTGCTCTTAACTCTTTGGTGTCTGCTGTCTGTCTGGGATCACTGTCTGAGCTGGGTGACAGTTCACTTTGTGTATTCAATCTAGACAGACTCACAAAAAGAAAGCCGGGTGGGACTTCATGCATCTCCCTAGAAGGAAGGGTAGGAGGAGCTGGACACAGCCTCACACTTGCACCTGAAAAGGCTGTGCTCTGACCACAAACAAAGATCTGCATGATCCCCTGTAGTGAGTCTAGAGCCAGGGCAGGATGAAGGGACCTCTGTGCACTTCCAAGACCCTTTTTTGAAATCACCCCCACTTCAAAGGCACAACTGGGTATAAGTACGGCACCTCTGACCCTACCAACTCAGTACACACTTTTAGAGCTGAAACCACTTAACAAGAAGAAGGACTGCTGTGCTGAGGATTTCTGCTTGCTGGACTGCTGCTCTGGCAGACTGCTACCTTGCTGTGCTCTATGCTGCCTGCTTTCTCCCTCTGACTGTTCTAGAGTGTCTCCAAGGGCTAGCTGACTGAACTGCTGGTATTCAAAGACTCAGGGACATCAAAGTCTTTAACCATGCTCTTGTGTCCATGTCATTGGTAGTGACTACATGTGCTTGCTCCAGTGAAACAGGTGCATCCTTCTGCTGCAATGAGCAGAATCGAGGCATCAATGCTGATCGGGAACAGAATTGGTGCATTGCAGTGAAAGCCCGAGCAGAGTCACCAGAACTGCCACATCACCGCCACCACTGAAGAAGGATCGATGCATCCCTTCGACAAGTGAGGAAAACCCACTGCATCGGCTACAGATGCAGCACAGAGACCACTGCATCACCACCACCCCTGAAAGACAATCGACGCATCCCTTTGACAAGCATGGAGAAACCCGGTGCATCAGAATCTACGCTTCGTGGAACTAATGCTCATCTTTGGAAACCAGTGCATCGCCTTCAACATGTGCAGAAAATCAATGCATCTCCTCGACTGTGGGACTGACACTGACTCATTATTTTACTGCATCCCTCATCTCATGTTTGCGAACAAGGATTAAGGTACTTTTGCTCAGTGGGCCCTGCGTGGGTCTTGTAGCCGGCCTGTGCTCGATTGCGGTCGGCCTGATTCTTGACTTTAACCCGGTCCAGCACAACTCATTAACTCTAAAGTCGCTAATTGCTTCCAAGCGCTATTTTTCCATGTAATCTTTAAAAATTCATATCTCAACTTCTACTTATTGGATTTTTGGCAATTTGGTCTTGTTTTAGTTATTAAATCATAATCTATCTTTCCAAGCCAGTGTGGAGTCTTTTTGTGGTGTTTTCGCTGTTTTACTGTTGTAATATTGCACAAATAATTAACACATTGCCTCTTAAGTTAAGCCTGACTGCTCTGTGACAAGCTACCAGAGGTTGAGCACAGGTTAATTTAAAGTGTGTATCTGACTTACCCTGACTAGGGTTGTGCTTGGACAGGGCGAATACTCTTCCAACTGGAAACTCAATTTCTAACAATCACTCTGGAAATATATTTACTTCTGCCTTCGACAGAAGTCAACCACTGAATCTGTAAAATTTCAAGGATGGAAATGGGTTAGAGATGAGTTCCCACAGACAAATGTGCGAGTTTGTGTGTGTGCACAAACATACAGGCTATTCCCTTCCTGTAATGTTCCTACCCCACTCACCTCACACCCATGTCAGTAGATTTACTTCAATGAAAAGGGCTTTACTCTCATAACAAGCATTGGTAGAGATGATCAATTGTGCTTTGCTGCTAGCAAAAAATAGGAAAATATAACTTACAATGCAATCATGAAGCCTATGGGCCTTAAAGTGATGTGTGGAAGATGAAAAGTGCTCCACAATACTGGGTTGCATATACCATCACTCTATGACTCAGCCATGAGGCTAGTTTTCATATTATGATCGCTGCATCATAGAGAGCAAGTTCTCCGAAACATGATTTCCAGCCCTTCCAGCATCCATTTCTGTGGTGTAACATGATTGGATCTGGGCTGTTGTAAAAGTGGAACACATGTTCTCAAAGGTACAGTAAAGCTATGGCAGGGGAGCACATCTTGCACAGCAAACATTTGTTGAGGAGGAAGATAATGACCTTTGCTTTACCACCACTTGTTCCAGCTTGTAACAGAGCTACAATTCATCCAGCATCTAACCTGCCTGTCCAAGGCTCTTCATCTCACTTCTGTAAGGATACAATCAGAAGTCTGTATATGTTTATTAACTAATTTATAGGTTTTCATATACAGTTGTCTAATGAAGATCATGTGATGATCCAGAGACAAAGGCGATCCACAGGTGGAAGTTTCTGACTTCTTGAGAAGGTACTGATACTACTTTCAAATAGACGCACTAAGCTGATCAGGCACTTCTTACCACTTTACACATCATAGCCAAGCAGGACTTGGATATAGGGTAAGCATTGAATGGAAAGATGGCTGCAGCAGTTACACAGCTGTAAAGGGTTATGCACAGGATCTTCACTCAGATGTAACTATGGTTTTCTTGTACCAGAGATAAGCCACTTTAGATAAAGAGAGTCGTCATGTTTCCTATGTAACTATCCTATGTAACTCTCTCAATGGGTAATATAGTCCAGGCCATAGCTTTGCACTGTGGGATTTGTAGTCCTGATTTATAAATGGTTAAACAGAACTACAAGACCCAGAATGCAAAGAAAAGCCTAGACCGGATAAAAATCTCATGCATGGACCTAGCAAACTGGAGATTCAAAATAAAAAACAACATCCTTAGTGACAAGATGTTGTCTGGAAACGGAAATATGGAAGAAGTGAGCCCTGTACAGAAAAATCATGCACAGTCTCCAGGACTAGAATGCCAAAAATCTCCCTTACCTCACAAAGCCTGCGGTAGTCACATGGCCAATAAACAGTGAACTTGTCCTCATAAGGCTCACTCTGAAACATCACACCCCTAACTAGGTGGGTCCAATATCCTATTCTTCAGGGGTGGCAGCCAATATATGAGCAGTGAAGAGGCACTGCAGACATAACATAAGAGGAAGCAAAAGATACCTGGTGCTGGCAGTAAAGAGAAATGAGCTGCAAATGAAGAAAATTGGATACTTGGGGGCAGATTTACAAACATTTGATGCAGCACAAAGCAGCAAGAAAACTTGCTGTGATGTGTGGCATTGAAGAGAAAGGACAGCAATGCGCCATGTCTACTACAATATGGCGCACTTCTGTTCTCTTTCTGTGCTGGCACACTAGTGACTGCCTAGCAACAATGCAGGCATCCTTGCACAGTGGTGAAAGGGAATCTGCGTTGCAGGCAGGTTTGTTTTTGTGCATGAAGGGACACCTTCCTGCACAAAACAATCCTCTGAGGATTTCTCCTCTTTCTACCTGTGCTGCAAAAGGCAGCACAGGTAGAAAGAGGAAAAAATGAGCAGAAATAAAGATATTTCTCCTCTTTACGCCTCCCCTGGACAGGCGCAGCATTCTCACGCATTCCCAGGTTTACTATTGTTAGTAAATTTAGGAATGTGCTAGAAGCCAGACCCTCCAGCATTTCGCCATTTCACGTTTCATGAAAAAAATCATGAAATCGGCTGATTAGCGCGATGGCTGCAATATTTGCTATTATGGCCGCTAAAAAGGGTATCCCTGAAGAAAGGAAAAAATAGATGGCTTCTTATTAGTTGCATGCGCACACGTCACTACATGCCGCCGTGCAGCCGTAAAATAGCTGCTTCCTAATGGGCTCAAGTCCATTGCTATCTTTTACAAGTCTTCTCAGGCTTCAAGGAAAGGGTAAGGGTAGTGTGGTTGGAGGAGCACAGTTTCGCTGCCTAGTGCGCCCCTGCTGAGCATAGTTGGACTAGCATAATCTGTATGTTATCTTGTCTTTATTGACTGGTTTCTCTTCTTAACGCCGAGCTAGGGCTCGGGGGGATGTACAGCATTGACTCGTGGAAGTTTCCTTACCCGTCTGTAAACTCTCCATCCCGGGAGGTCCTTGATTTATTTAGCCATGTTTTGCTCAGGTGAAATAATTATTTATATTCTTTTTGCGCGAATTTCGTCGCGGTTGTCTCAAAATGAACGCTGTCAAACTAGCCATAACTGGAGCGCCAAACTTGCCTAATAAAACATAATGGCTAGTGAATTTAAAGTGTATATATGATGTGCTATTACTTCCACTTCTGGGGTCAGCCTTTGGTTTCTCCTTGGTATCGGTGTCTAGCCTAGTTTCTTTGATGTCCTTTAAAGTTGGGAAATGGCTTCCACCTGAGCACTCCAAATGGGCACCAAACCATGATAAAATGCACACTACAATTGTTGACTTGATGTGCCTTTGAGTCTGGCCTTGATAGGCGCTGTACTGCAACATTTATTTTTTTTTTAAATGTTTTTATTTGATTTTCTAAATCAGAAAAAAAGGAACCAACACGTACATAAAATAATACCGAGACCCAATGCTTACGAATTATCATGGTATGGGCATAGAGTATTACAGACAGCAGCAACAGAAATATTCAGTAGAAGATCACGTTATTTAAGTGGCACTCAGCACAACATTGTACAATGATGAGGAATCAGGGATATAGATTTAGCATTTTCCAAAGGTCACAGCACCTGCACAACCAACATGTAACATGGTGAGTTACCAATCCCCACTTGGGGAATATGGCATCCGGAGGGCATGGCCCTCATAGGTCTCAGACCCCACCACGCTCTTCAGCAGGCCTATTGCAGTGAGAATTAATCTTGATCATCATCTCCACACTGTCGTGCTAGTTGATATTGCGCAAATAGGCCCCAAAAACTTTTTGGCCTGTTACCAGGGGGCAACAACTCGTTATATACATCAGATTGGGTGTTACAAAACAGCATATCCCTTTCCCACTCCGGCACCGCAGGAACAGGACCCCGCATCCAACGCATGGCAATTCTATGCTTTGCCAGCAAGAGACCCATGGCGACTAGTCTCCGAACCCCTACGAAGCGGTTTTGTATACCCCAGCAATGCCAACAAGGGATCAGGGGCCAGCGACAGGCCCGTCATGCTAGTTAGAGACTGAAAAATGTTCTGCCAGTACATGGCCACTGGAGGGCATTGCCAGGCCACGTGGAGAAAGTCAGCGCCTGACATGCCACATCGATCACAGCAATCAGTATCACGCAAACCATAATTACATAGCCGCCTCGGCGTGTAATGTACCCTGTGTAAAAACTTGAAGTGGACCAGTCTATGGCGACCATTGAGGGAGATCTTTTGAGTGACCTCCGAGCAATAACGCCAGATCTCATCAGTAAGTGGGACGCCGAGCTCTGTTTGCCAAGCCAATCTTGTTTTAGTATATGAAGTGTTGGTAGTAGTTTGCACCGAAGCGTAAAGATTGGAGACAAGCTTCACGGGGGATTCGGAGCGAAGCAAAATAGACAAAGCGGGGATTTCCAGGGGCTCCAGCAAATCCTCCCCCAATAGGGCACGTAAGGCATGGCGTGTTCAAAAAAGGAGAAGAGTAGCAACGCAGAAGGAGCCTCCTTGCCAGTCGCTACTTCCTCCCAGGAGCGAGCCCGCCCACCCTGAAACAAATCCCCCACATCTTGGATACCCAGTGTGGCAAGCGCGCGAAGAACCCCTTTGTCTGAGCTAGGTTTAAGCCACTGGCACCATTCCACCCGCAGCAAAGGAGAATAGAGAAAAGAACCGTCATGCTTTTTCAATATGGTGTTCCAGGCATGCACTACAGAGTTCACGGAATCCAGCACTCCGAAGCGTCTAACCGGCGGTTGTGTCAGGAGAGGGGGCAGCCGGCCCGGCAGTGCCGCCACCCCCTCCACCTGCAAATGGGGTAGGTCAGGGGGGCCGTGTATCCAGGCGTGGGCGTGTGAGGCTTGCGCTACACGATAATATAATTCTAAGTCTGGAGCGCCCAGGCCAGAGGCAGAGTAAGGCATAGTAAGGATATGAAAGGCCACCCGAGGAGTTTTTCCCGCCCAGGCCAGCCTGCAGAATAGAGTGCGCAACTCACGGAATACGTGCTGGGGTACAACTATGGGTATATTGGTGATTAAAAAAAGGAAGCAGGGGAGGACTATCATTTTCATTAGAGAAATTCTACCAATCAGTGAAAGGGGGAGGCGGATCCACCTGTCGACATCGTCACTCAATTTTGTTATAGCTCTGCCATAGTTAGCCTTTATTACCTGGTCGGCATCAGAATGTATGAGTATTCCCAAGTATTAAACCGGGTCCACCGTCCACTGTAGAGGGAAATCTAGAGGGGTTGGTAGAGTAGATGGGGTGAGTGGACATATGATAGATTTATCCCAATTTATTTTGAGGTCTGACAGCCCACCAAAACGGATCACTTCTCGGATTACTGGAGAAAGGTTAATCTCCGGGTCACGTATATATACCAACATATCATTGGCATATGCAGAGACAATGAGGTTATAAGCAGGGAAACGCAGCCCCCTGTGCCCATGGTACTCGCGCAGTGCACTTAACAAAGGCTCTGCAGCAATAGCATAAAGCAGCGGGGAGAGGGGCATCCCTGCCTGGTGCCACGGGCTATGTGAATGGGGGAGGAAACCGTATCACCAGTCCGGACTCTAGCCTGCGGGGAATTATATAAAACCGACACCAGTTGCAAATAAACCTCACCCACTCCAAGACGCCTGAGTACTGCCAGCATGTACTTCCATTCGACAGAGTCAAACGCCTTTTCAGCGTCCAGAAACACCGCTGCCGCCTTAATCTCCGGTCTCACATGCTGAAAAGCTCCGAATACTGTTCTCAAATTATGGGACAGCGTTCGGCCCGGGATAAAGCCAGTCTGCTCTGGGCCAATCAATTCTGGGAGTAGCGAGGAGAGGCGATTAGCCAGAATTTTAGCATAAATCTTAGTATCAACATTGAGTAGGGAGAGTGGCCGATAAGAGGAACATTTATGAGGGTCTTTGCCTGGCTTCAATATTGTAACAATCAATGCCTCTCGCATTGATAGGGGCATCATCCCGTCCGCTCCCATCTCCTGGAATAGTGTGCTTAAGTGAGGGATCAGAAGGTCACTGCACGCTTTATAGAACGAGACCGTCAGTCCGTCCTGCCCCAGTGCACTGCCCTCCCTCATGGAACTCAGAGCAAGGCGTATCTCCATTAGGTCCAGGGGGCGCATTAAAAATTCTCGATGGTCATTAGTCAACCATGGTAGTTTAATGCACTCCAGATACTGCAATATTTCGCTGTCTGAGGGGTGAACCTTTGACCCATATAGCTCCTGGTAGTAATCACGGAAGCTACTGTTTATATCCACCTGATCCGTGACAAGTGAGCCCTCTCCATTCAAGATATCATATATGCCAGTAGTCTCCGCCCTACGGCGTGCAAGGGCCGCAAGAACCGAGCCCGGCCTGTCACCCTCTCCATAGGCCCTAGCAGTAGCGTATTTCCCCAAATGTTGTATTTCGCTGTCAGCAGTCCTGTGATATTCCTCCAGGGTAGCCTTCAATTGGTCCTGTATATCAGTAGTTGTATTCTCCAGCAGGGCAGTCTCTAAAGAAGCCAGTTTAGATTCTAGGAGGGTCAGCCTATCTCTTATGGATCGGGGCACCCCGGAATGCTTTTTCATGGCCACCCCGCGTATGAAGACCTTAAAGGCCTCCCATACTGTTGCAAACTTATCCACAGACCCAACATTAATACGAAAAAATTCGTCAATGGCATCACGAAGTTCCGATTTGAAAACTGTATCCAGCAGGGAATACGGTGGGAATCTCCACAAAAACGGAGGAGGGCGACGCGAGGGGACATTAATCTCCAATAAGATAGGTGAGTGGTCAGAGAAGGAGCGCGCTAAGATGGAGCAACTCTGAACCTTGGATAGCAATGACTCAGATATAACCCAGTAATCAATACGAGTGTGTATGTCATGGTAGGCTGAATAATGAGTGTACCCCCTTGTGCAGGCGATCTGGCTCTCCAGACATCCACCATCCGCAACTGAAGCATGATATCCATGAGCGATCTAGCAGCAGCTGACGGCGGTCTAGGGGCCCCTCTCGAACGGTCCAGTGCCGGGTCCAGGACGCAATTAAAATCCCCACCCCAGAGTATTGGCCACGAGTCGAGACCTGCTATTAGTGTGGACAGGGACAGGACCGATAAAACTGAGGGTCATCATAATTCGGACCATACGAGTTAACTATAAGGAAGTTCAATTCCCCACCATGGCATTTAGTTATAGTGTATCTGCCATCAGGGTCAGTGACGCAATTCTCTATTCGTAGCCCTAGTCTAGGATTAACCCATGTCAGCACCCCTCTAGAGTGCGAAGTGAATCCAGCAGTGTGGGAGTGACGCGCCAGCGTTCCATTTGCGAGCAAGGCGGACCCAGGCGGCAGGTGAGTCTCCTGCAACAATGCAATATCAACTTCCCTCCGCTTCAGATATGCCAATATGTTGCGCAGTTTTCTATGATCATTCAGACCCCTAACATTCCATGTCAGGAGTCGTAGTTTTCTAATGTGACCCTGTCCTGTGCAGTGGCGCGACATTCAATGTGCTTGCGTATTTATGTGGAATCTGCTATACTTAGCACAGCACGTGCCCTGCATAATCTGTAAGCTGTACCAACTATATTCCCTACCAAGAATAAAAAAATACAAAATGATGACCCCACACCTCCCCCCACCCACGCCTTGCAGTCCCCAACAGCGCAAAGTAGCCCCACAATCCCACCCTTTGCTAAGAAAGACAAAAAACCTTACAATCAAACAAACAATTGCACCATCACAACAGCGGATGGCCATGGTAAATAAGGGCGTGAAACGCTTTGGGGCAGATGTTACCCGGTCGTCTCACAGTACATACTTCTCCTTCCCGGCCACCAACCCAGAAATAGAATCACTCCATTAGTATGTGTTTTTCGACAAACCCAGCAGTAAAAGACAAATAGGGTTCTTGACCCCTGTAGCTCTACCTCCAGCAACTATGGGAAACTTGTATATTGCATGCATATGAGAACGCTAACATCATTAATACGGCATACTTAAAGAGCACTAATAGCAAGAAAAAAGATTCAAGCAATCCAATAGTCGTAACATAGAAAGACTACACCACACGGCCTCCCTCTCAGTCGTTGACGTCAAGGTCTCCATTGTCTGCACTGGTGTGGGCAGTTCCAGTGCGAGACGTGCCAGGTGTACCCATCTTTCCCCAGTCTTTCATGGCCTTCTGAAGAGCACGTGGATCTGTGAAAATCTGCTGTTTACCAGCCACTCGGACTCTCAATCGGGCAGGATATAACATTGCATACTCAATATTCTTCTCGCGCAGTTTGCGCTTCATGGGTGCAAATTGTCTCCTGGCCTCCTGGACCTGCATAGTGAAGTCCGGGAATAGGGACAACGCAGATCCCTCGTACTGTAGGGAGCCAAGCTCACGTGCCCTCCGGAGTGCGGTGTCCCTATCCCGATAATTCAACAGCCTAGCAATAATGGGCCGTGGAGGGGTGCCCGGGGGAGGCTTGGGGCCCAATGAACGGTGCGCCCGCTCCACAACAAACATGGATGAGAACACCTCAGTTCCCAGTAGCGTAGTGAGCAGACTCTCAACGAATGTTTCCATATTTCCTGTCGCTGTATTTTCGGGAAGGCCTGTAATGCGCAGGTTGCTGCGTCGCGACCTAGCCTCCAAATCCTCAGCTCGGTCGTGGAGAGCAGCAAGGGCTTTCTCCATCTGTTTGTGCGCTATGTGGGACTCAGATTGGGCTTCCTCAGTCTCCGTGATACGACTTTCGGCCGTGTCCAAGCGTTGAGCATGTTTGTCTACGCGCTCAGATATCCTGTCCATCCTGTAAGCTAAGGAATCAATTTTAGCATCCAACGCGGTCAAACCATGCTGCATGGATGAAATAATAGTTTTGATGTCCCCAATAGTATCCTCCGCCGAGCAGTCAGGATCTGACAGCGCTGACTCCGCAGCGCCCTCAACGCGTCTGGACTTTCGTTGTTCAAAGTTAAGTTTTGGCTGGGTCTTGTCAGGCTTGCCCATTGCAGCAATTGCGAACACCAGGCCAGATCGCACCAGAGTGACCAGTGTGGGAGTGACCCTGTCCAGTCGTCGCAACGTGAACCCTTCCCAGGTGTGATGATAGGGTACCCCTTCCAAGCTCCCTCACCAGGGGCTTTTCCTAGGCGCACACACTGCCCCCAAATGAGGCAGCCGCTCCCATGCGATGTCTCAACATGCGTTAGCCGCTAAATGCAGGGGTCCCGTGAGACCCGGTGATCCGCGCCAGAAGTCACCTACTAGTTCCGGATGGCTTCGGGAGGGTAGGACTGGGCCGATGTGGAGGGGCGCTACCTCAGCAGAGAATAGCGCACTGTGTCTCCGGGGCCGCTGAGGGCGCGGCAGGTCCGCAGATGTTAAGCGATGGGGCCACGCAGAGATCTTCAGGCCGGCAAGGTGCGAGGGGCCGAGTCAGCCAGCAGCACGCAGGGAGAGATCGGAGGGTACCAGCACTCAGGGAGGGGGTCGAAAGTTCTGCTCTCCCGCCCCTCTCGCTCAGCCCCCCCAGCACTCCTTACCGGCCCCGATTGGCAGCAACTTGTGATATAGGTGCCCGGGCCCAGGCAATTCCGCATCCTCACTCGGGCCTCTAGCGCGATCGTACGCGGCTGCGCACGCACGCGAGGCCCAGGAACGTCTCCAGTCGCGTCGCTAGCCCCAGCTCACGGCCTCAGTTGACGGATCTCACCGCTCCCCACAGCTGCCGAGGTCAGGATACCAGCGCCGAGGTCACCATATCTTGGGGAACAATCGCCCTGCACTTTTTAGCGTCAGCGGGCTAATGGAGTGGCAAATCCCTTACGAATAGTGTCGGTGGCCGGCGGAGCTGAATCACAGCGCGGCCATCTTTGATCCAGGCAAGCTCCGCCCCCCCCTGTACTGCAACATTTATATTGCCCTTACTGCCCACATGTCTCTGATTTGATCGTGTGTGGGAAGTGTTTCGATGCTGTGCATGATGGCCACTGAGGTGCTGTTACCTGTTATGGGACGCAGTGCTAGGTAGTTTGATGGTAAAGTGTGAGACAGGCTTGCAGTTTATGGGTTGCAACAAGCCTACAGCTTTAAGAAAGCAGATCTGCAGGTCTCTTTTTGTAGCTAGGTTTTGGAGGAAGTCGTAGTTGTTGGTTGCTGACTTTAACCCTAATGTCACTGAGTAGCCCTAGGTGGTTGTGCAAAATTGTAATGCTAGCCCTATTAAATACCCCGAAGTAATAACAAAGTACAGTATTCTGTACAACGTAGTGGGGTAGCCAAAGGACCTACCTGGCAGGTAGCAACTTAAAGTCGATCATCTTTACAGCTCTTGCAAAACTAAAATGCTACACGATGGGCAGTTAAAGTTACACTAACTTGGCTAAATGTGGGAGATGACTAAACACTGGCTAGAATCCATCAGCTCCTTCGAGATGTTTTGCACCTGAGTACTGCACATAGAAATTCAACTGGGTCTAGTAAACAGCCCCAAGGACAGCTGCATCTTCCTGGCATTGTTGATCTCAAACAATCCGTGGCAATGCACCTCCATCAACTACCATCCTGCGCCCTATGGCATCTGATGAAGAGGTGTCATGCCCCATGGGTCCAGGAGGCAGCGGTGCCCCGACAGGGGTGCGTACATGGGTGCTAAAACATTCCATGGAGCAATAGGGCCCCCTCTCATGAGGTTAGGATTAGAGCTGTGCTTCCATAGAGTTGCGAGCACTTTAAACGTGCCTATTTCAAAGTGGAATACTCTGCTAAAACAGTTTCCATTGATTTAAGGCTGAAAAAGAATGATTTTGAGTCAAATAAAGTGTCGCAATAATGCAGCTAAATTTCCATTTTTGTGCCGCTAAATTTCCATTTTTGTGCCACAAAATTTGCAAATTTAAGCCGCAATTATCTGGGGGGGTCTGAAGAGCCAAGGGTGGATGCATGGGAATACCAATGTCTTCCTAGGGCAGATTTTCGCAAGGTAGCAGCCAGTGTTGCCTTGCATTACTTTAGATTTACTATGCCCTGCAGAGCCATGCAAGGCCACGCATAGTAAATCTCACTTAACTGATTCCGTTGCTCATGTAACATCTAAAGGCAATGCAAGTCCTTAGTACATCTGTGCCTTGGACAATAGGGAGGGCAGCTCTCAATGAATATGGCTTGGTTATTTTTATTGGGGGCCAGAAACAGCACATAATAATAAGCACTAGCAAGCCACTGGGGCTGGCAACAAGGTTCTATCACATGGAGCATAGGGCTAGATTTAGCACTGGATTGCGTTGCCCTTACATCACACACAAGGTGTTGCAAGAGCAACGAAATCCTTAAGTCAGAATAAACAAGCCATGCAAGGCCACTGTCGCTTGGTAAATCAGGAGTAATACAAGGGAGTGAAAGTTGTGTTTCCACAGATCCACCGATGTATTTGGAGCATTCCAAGATTTACCACGACTGGTAACCTAGAAATGCATCAAAATTGTACGCCTTCCCAAGAGAGCTACAACAAGGAAACTATCTATATCTCTCCTTCTTGTGTCCTCTTTGTAAGTGTGCTGCATTCTGCGGTACTATTTGAAAGAGGAAAATGCCTTTTAGGATAGTTTTGTGAAGGAAGGTGCCTCTTAAAAAACAATCCTGCCTCCAACACAGGTGCCCTTGCATCATGGCGTAAGATTGCCTGCATTAGTACAGCACAGGGAGAGAGCAGGAATGCATCATATCTTGCTAGATATGGTACAATACTGCCCTCTTCATGTGCCACAGCACAGCAAGTTGTTCTGCTGCATCAAACAATGATAAATCTGCTCCTAAATTTCTGCATGCCTGTGCTTCCATAGGTTGGTACAATAACTTGCACCCCCATCATGCACTGCTAATGACCTCATATATTACCTTGGGAACAGTGGCATTAATTAATAATATGAACAGTATAGTACTTTAAATGTAATGAGTTATGTCATTAATTATGTATTTTATTTTTATCATCATCAATATACTTTATTCAGAATTTTCTACCATAAAAGTACATATGAATACAGTACGTAGATAAAACTAAAGCTAAAACACTAAACTCACCAAAGGACCAACACTGGGTTATACCCCAAAAAGTTTTGATCGATAAAATATGCTATTAAATTTCATCACAATATCGAAAGGCCTATAAAAGCTTATCGAGCAATAAATACTTTAAAACAGTTAAAATTAATGGTAAGAAAAAAGTAATATTTAAAATGCATCAGATAAAACATGTCTGGATTAAACATTATAGAGCAGGTACCTACAAGAAGAGAGTGTGATGGGTTAACCTATCCTATCTGTAACTCCAATGCCCTCCACCTAATGGACCGGCTCCAGTGAAGATACTTAGATGCAACACAGACAACTAGTTGTGAAGATTCTGAACGAAGAAGCTGTGTAGCAGCCTCTAAATGATGACAGCCAAGTTGATTGCACAATGGAATTATCCATGCTTTCCCAGGGCGAGTGTAGCCAGGGCAAAAGAAAATAAAGTGTGCTAGTGTTTCATCTGTCTTTTGACAGACCGGACATACAATGCTTGTAGGAGTTGGTTGATTCCATTTTGCTAATGAAGGCAATAATTTGTACTAGCAGTTCTCGTACATTGGATAACCACTTGATTTTTCCAGAGCTATCCAAAGATACAACATTGTTCAATGCTCCATGATAATCATCCCGTTCTAGGGAGTATTTTACCCTTCTCCAATAAAGTAGAGGCCTCAGTTGTGCCTCATGTATCAATGAGTTAAGACCCATATCACGTCTAAGCGGTATTAGCGGAGTGTTCTCTGGGAGTTTGGTTATTGCTCTCAAGAACGTATTCTCAGCCAACCCAAACTTGTTCAAGCTCAAAGTGCCCCATACTTCCGCCCGCACAAGGCACTAGCTTCAGCTTTGGCTCTGTACACCTTAAGTGCAGGAGGAATACACCTGGTTCGAGATTTTCTGTAGTGTCTTAGAATTGTGGCAGAATGCTAAGTGAGATATAAGCTGCTCTTCTCTACCTGGGTTGCCCATGACATAGATCTAGATCGCTTAATCCCCAGATAATTGAACTTGCATACCCTGTCCAAGCGACAACCCCCCAATGTAATCGGGCCCCTTAATGTTTTGTGGTGGCTAAGGGGCATGACCTTTGTCTTAGAGTGATTTATTACAAGCCCTCGTTCAGTACAAAAGTCTTCAAATATATTTACCAGAAGTGGAGAGGTGTGGTGCAGCGGCCAGGGCAGCTGACTTCGGAGCACAGGGTTCACGGTTCGATCCCCGGCTCCGGCGGCAGCTCAGCTCAGCACCATGTGACTCTGGGCAATAGCTCACTTAATTTCCACTCCGGACCCCAGCGCCTTGAGACCCGTAAGGGTGAGTAGCTGCGCTATATAAAAACGGACTTACCAGATGCTGCAAGACCCTGGGGGTTCTTTCATACCAGGAGAGTATGGTCGGCAAATAATAGGAGAGGAATGTCATGGCCATCCAGGCTAGGAGCATCATTCAAGGCATCCTCCACATGATGTGTCACATCATTAAGATACAGTGGAAAACAGGATGGAGCAAGGACACAGCCTTACAGTACTCCTTTCTGGATGTCAATTCGATTAGTCAACTTCCCTACTCAGCCCCATCTCCCTTGAGCATAATTGTCCTGGTGAAGAAGGACCAGGATGTCAGGTGGGACTTTTCTTTAAGACAGCCCACAAGTTGGCTCTAGGGACTATGTTGAACCCCGACTTTAGGTCTAAGAAGACCAGATAAAGATGCGCCTTTTGTATGACAACAATTTTCCAGTTCATTAGTAAAAATCTTTAGACCTGGTCAATATTACTAATCCCTTTTCTGAATCCTGCCTGCAGTGGGGGGAGAGCCTGGTGATCTTTAATCCAGAAGTCCAGCTTTGTGAGTAGTTTTCTGGCAAATACCTTTTGGGCCACAACTGATAGGCCTATAGTTTAGAGGGGAATCCCGTTGGCCATTCTTGTAGATGGGCACAATCTGGGTGACATTCCAGCTGGCAGGAGTACTTGCCTCCTCCAAGATATAATTCAATAGTTTATTAAAATAAAGAGCCCAGGCACAGATGTCAGCCCAATAAAGATCACCAGGGATGCCATCAGGTCCAGCTGCTTTTCCAGGGGTAATAACCTTGATTGCCTCAACAGAATCCCTCAACTCTATCACTAGAGGGTCCTTGATGTGGGGGATCGAGCCATGGTGCTGGGCAACTTCAGCAGCAGGAAGTCCCTGTTGTGACCTGTAGAGCTCTGTGAAATGGGCATGCCATACCTCTGGGGAGATTGTTCCTGCCATAAGCCCCAAGGGGCCCTCAGTTCCATTAGCTACCAGTTTCCCAAAATCTTTTGGTATCTTACACCACAGCTGCCTCATAAATATCTTCCCATAATTTGGATTCCCAATATCTGACTGCTTTAGCTTTAATCAACTTACACTCATTTCTTTTGAGTTTTATCAATGATGTATCGCCCGTGGATATGCCTGTCAGAGTTAATTATTTTCACACTACAGGCTTTATTATACCATGAGCATTTTGGTTGGGGGTGAACCCCATTAGGCCTAGATTTACCTCTAAAGCATTTGCCGAAGGTATCAAACAAATCCTCATTTACTTAAGTTATTTTATGGAACCAAAAGAGGTCCCTGGTCTGAGATAGATTTAGCGTGTCTCACTCCTGCCTGGCTTCTCTAAGGGACAGGTTCATGCGATCTCTTGTGCACAGCTCCTGAGCTATTTGTCCCCATATAATCCTGCGCCTATTGTTAGATGGCATTAAATTAGATCCGAGTGATATAGGGGCGTCGGTTAAATGAAAGAAAAGTCCATTTTGTGAGCAATGATGGGCATTGTGGTCTCTGTCATCCCTATTTAATATCTTGAAATCAATCGGATTTCTCCAAAGCTGGACAGGAATTAAAACATAGTCGATTCTGCTTGATTTTCTGGGATGATTGAAGGTATGATCATCATTGGGATCTGAGAGTGAGCGACCATTACCTGCCCTCAGACCACATGTTAGAGTGAAGGACAGGAGCTGATATGCAGCTGCAGTCCAATGTTTCACAGGAGCAATATTAAGAGCAGGAATCCCGCACTCTTCATCCTCTTCGCTTATAGGGGGTTGATAGCCGAAGTCCCAAGGCTCCTATGTGGTGTTAAAGTCACCCTCAAAAATAGGAATCAAAGGAGGCCCTGTGAAGTGCAAGGTCCTGCATCACCTCAGTCTCTTCCTCTCCCCTGGCCATCCTGTTCTATACATTATACAGGTAATAGGTCCAAGCATCGGAACCAGTAAGGGATATACCTATAATATCATACGATGTTAAAGGAAGGGGCGTATTTTAGCATTAATAGTTAATTTGGCCAAAATAAGACTGCCGCCAGATGGACAGACCTTATCATTGTTATGGGCTGGTATTGGGTAGGCTATGTTACCTGATCTATGAGGTGGATCAATAGACCAAGTTTCTTGGAAGAAACATAGATGAATGTGATCAATAAAGTTTTCCCAAGATGGGTCACCCAGCTTACCCCTGATTCCAGCAATATTCCAAGAAAGCATATTAAACAAAGGAGAAATACATGGGATGGGATCAGGGCGATGAGCACAGGGTCAGAGTGGATGAGTACAGATGGGGGGCTGTTATCTAAGGACAATGTTTCCTCCTCAAAGCAGTGGTCTCTGCTACTGTCTCCAGTAGGTATAGGTGGCTCGGTCAGTCAGTCTATCATTGATGTTACCAGGTTCTCATCCTGGCTGGACTGAGTCCTTTCTCTCAAAAGTCTACAGGAGGGTTGAGTTTGAATCTGGTTGTTGGTCCCACTATCTGCTGATGACCCAGCTGGCAGGAGGTGTGTAGGAGAGTAGGATCTGCTTCACATGGGTACCCCCACTTTTTGCTGATGCTTCACTGTTTTTCGACATTAGTCTGGCTGGGGCCCTGCTAATCAGAACCCCAGCCTAGCTGCTTCCTCTCTAAAATGGTTTCCATGTGCCTTAGGCACATCACTGATTGGAATCTGGAGTGCCCTTATAAGTCCCTAGTATATGGTATACTATGTACCAAGGGCATAGGTACCTCAGAGGCCTGCCAGGGGCTGCAGCATGTATTATGCCACCCCTGGAAGGCCATCCAAACTGACACCACAGGTCTGCTACTGCAGCCTGGGTAAGGTGGTGCATGCACCCCTTACTGTGATATAGGTTACCTATATCACTAAATACATACACACATATAAACCTATAAGTCACTCCTAAGGCAGGCCTTATCAATCCTAAAGGCAGAGTGCATGGTTCCTATGTGAGAGGGTGCCCCTGCATGAGCAGGGCCCCTCTGCAGCGTTCGGAGACCTTCTCTGATGCTGTTTGTAGTGCAGCCTGACCATATACTCTTAAGCGCATTATAACCTCGCGGTAAAATGCTAACTTTGGAATGGCTGCACCTAAACATGTCGTGTTTGGTGTCAAACATCTTGGAATACTACCCCCCCCCCGCCAATTCTGGCGGCGGCGGTGGCATTCCACCCTTCTAGAGCGAAAGACATGTTAACTCTGGCTAGCCCGGTAACTTCTTTCCAAAGCCCTGACATCACAAAATGGATGCTGCTGCCACAGACACGAGTCTGGCCTCCTGCTGCTGGACGAAACTCCGGCAGGGGAGGCATGGACAATAGGTTTCCTGTCCCAGGGAGGTGTGACCACCTCCCCAGACAGGATAATGTGTATTGGGACTGGGCGGGAGCACTTTCGGGTGCTTTGAAGTCCTGCACTGGGGGCACATTTGGTGTCCCTGTGCATACCCCAGTTCAAACCGGATCAGGGGCTGGCAGCCCCTGCTTTGGCGTGAACTGGACAAAGGGAAAGGGGTGTAGCCACCCCTCTGCCCTGACCCACCCATAGGTGGGGCCACAGAGTAGTCCAACCCCTATCCTTAGTATAAGTATAGGAACTCAGTCCTTAGGACTTTAGATTATTCCTGGACGAAACTCTGAAACAGAATCCTGGACCTTCGACGCTCTACTCACGATTAGAGGACAGAAGAATCTCCCTTGGGGTCAAGGAGTGACTCCCCTGCTTGGCAGGCACCAAAGAAGCATCTGTCCGGTTCGCATTTCTGAAGCTCCCGTCGGACGCCGAAGTCATCGCATCACCAGAGGTGGATTCTCAGACTTCTCCGAGGCTACCCTGAGTCCCCAGCAAAGCTGAGGCCCGTGGCTATCGTGGGTGACTTAAGACCGTGACCCCTGGACACTGAGCACATTTGCAAGTGTATCCTCTTCTGGGTCTCCCAAGAAGTCGTGCTTTGGGCTCCGAGTAGCCCTAGCCTCCAGCACCAACTGCACCGAAGATCACTGGCCTCCACTCCACGAGTGTCCTGTGAGCTAGATCCACGTGCGGCGTCTCGAGGCTCCTTCGCAGTCGCTAGCCCGTTGGCTAGTAGCCCTTAACGAAGGCCAATCTTTTTCTAACTTGGCATCCTGGTTGCTCCAGGCCTGCCCTCACTTACCCTCACTGGGTGAGTTCCCCAGACCTTGCTGGTCTGCACCATCGACGATCTTCCTCTGCATCGAGACTTGCGTTGCCAAGGCTTGTTGGGTCCAATCCGGTCGCCGACACCTCAGCACTCGACAGACATCGTGTACCGGCCCGAATCCTGCTCCTGGTCGCCGACAACGCCTCTTGGACCTCGTGGCTGAAGAGTCAAGACGACCGTCAACCCACCTGAAGCACTCGACATCGGTGGGCATCTGTCCATCGCCTTCCTTGTCACTGGCTAGTGACCCAGACTCTGTCCCCTCTGCTTTCAGGTTCTTCAGAACTCCGATCCACTCTTGGATCCACCCGGACACTTTTCACTTGGTCGCCAGCAGCACTTTGCAGCAGATCGCCAGTCAAATCGACGACGAAACCCGACCCCGAAAGGCACCTATGCACCCGGCTTCCCTGGGTGAGGTAACACGAGTACTCCGGTGCTCCCGTGGGTAGAGACTCTTCAAAGTCCTAGATCTCAAAGGGTTTGGTCCAAGTCCTCTTTTAAGTGTCCCTTTTCTCTAATTTCCCGATCACGACTTTCTCCATAGAAGTCAACGGCGTATCGCGGTTGTGTATTTACACTGCACGCGTCTCCCGTGGGTCCCCTGTGTCACTACCTTGGGTGGTTCCTTGTGGTCCAAGCACTTCTAGAGGCTCTAGGCCTAGTGTCTAGTTCAGTCGTGGTTCTTATACCACTTTATTGGTATATGGTTTGGTACGCCCCTAGGGCCCAAACGTGTATTTGTGCTATTACTGTGTTTAAATAACTTCTAACTTATGTACTTCGAACTCTAGCCTCATAAAGAGACTAGAGGGGTGTGTTTAGCAATAAATACATATATTTTGAATATATACCTGGTGTGGTGCTCTTTCATTTGGTCACTCAAGAGATTATAGACTGGTAAAACAAGCTGCTTTACATTCCTTCAAGACTTAGCCTGAAGGCTGCTCTCCATAGCTACCACTAGGATAGCTTTCAATAAGGTTGTCTTTAACCTATCTCCAATAAGGGGTTGTTTGGACTGGTGCAAGGTGCCCACTATAATTAGTGGACAGCATATACCAGGCCAACTTCTCACATTGGTGTGCAGCGTGTGGGATTCCAGCTTGCTATTGTTTTACCAGATAATCTCAATTGAATTGATCAACTGAAAACCACTAAAGGTACCTAAGGTACATATAATTTAAGCTTAGAATACAGTAAGTTCTACTGAACTTAGAGTTGTGTGTTAAGGGATAGCACAACCCTTTCTACAACTCAAGAGAGTTTAGTAGGCCACACTAGAGTAGGTAGTGCATACACCACACCACACTAGTAATGTCTTTAAGGGTAGGATCCAGAGAATCCTTGCAGGAAGCCACTGAGCTTCCACCCTCCAAGTATGATACACTCCCATTCTTGGAATTGAGAGCTTTATGCAACTTGAGAAAAATAAGGACAGGCCAAAGCCCCACCACCCAACACCTCAAGGAGTTGTTGGTGGCTTATGACCTTAGTAAGCCCTTGGGGACTGAAGGGGTAGGAGCTGAGGGTGGGGCAGAAGATGAGGAAGGGACCAGGGGTACCAATACCCCCAGCCCCCCCTCTGAAACTGGCCAGGAGGGCGACAATGGCCCTGACCTGGATAATCCAACCACTCCTGAGGAAGATGAAGAGGATGATCAAGATGATGCCCCCTTTGTCCCCCCAGGAAGGATTATGAGTGTGCCCAGGAAGTCTAGATCTCCTTCTCAGGAGTCTAACCACTCTGGCACCTCAATAGGGAGCTCTGTCTCATCTCATAGGAGGGAATCCTCTCATGAGAGAAGAAAGAGGCTGGTTCAATATGAGGAAGCTCAGCTTGCAATCAAAAAGAAGCAACTGGCCATAGACAGGGAGTCCCTAGATCTCTTTAGAGAGAGAAGAAAGTTGGGACTAGAGTCCCATGGTGGCAGCCATGTCCCTAGAGATAGGGAAAGGTCCTATGACCATAGGAACCTGAGCAAGATTGTCCCTCCCTATCAGAATGGGGATGACATCCACAAGTGGATAACTGCTCTAGAGAGGGCCTGTAAGGTACAGAAGGTCCCTCAGGAGCAGTGGGCAGCAATCTTGTGGCTCTCCTTTGCAGACAAAGGTAGAGATAAGCTCCTCACTGTTAGAGAGGAGGATGCTGATAATTACAAGGTCTTGAAGAGTGCTCTTATTGATGGGTTTGGCCTAACCACTGAACAGTACAGGTTGAAGTTCAGAGATACCCAAAAACCACAGACTCAAGACTGGGTGAGGTAACACGAGTACTCCGGTGCTCCCGTGGGTAGAGACTCTTCAAAGTCCTAGATCTCAAAGGGTTTGGTCCAAGTCCTCTTTTAAGTGTCCCTTTTCTCTAATTTCCCGATCACGACTTTCTCCATAGAAGTCAACGGCGTATCGCGGTTGTGTATTTACACTGCACGCGTCTCCCGTGGGTCCCCTGTGTCACTACCTTGGGTGGTTCCTTGTGGTCCAAGCACTTCTAGAGGCTCTAGGCTTAGTGTCTAGTTCAGTCGTGGTTCTTATACCACTTTATTGGTATATGGTTTGGTACTCCCCTAGGGCCCAAACGTGTATTTGTGCTAACACTGTGTTTAAATAACTTCTAACTTATGTATTTCGAACTCTAGCCTCATAAAGAGACTAGAGGGGTGTGTTTAGCAATAAATACATATATTTTGAATATATACCTGGTGTGGTGCTCTTTCATTTGGTCACTCAAGAGATTATAGACTGGTAAAACAAGCTGCTTTACATTCCTTCAAGACTTAGCCTGAAGGCTGCTCTCCATAGCTACCACTAGGATAGCTTTCAATAAGGTTGTCTTTAACCTATCTCCAATAAGGGGTTGTTTGGACTGGTGCAAGGTGCCCACTATAATTAGTGGACAGCATATACCAGGCCAACTTCTCACATTGGTGTGCAGCGTGTGGGATTCCAGCTTGCTATTGTTTTACCAGATAATCTCAATTGAATTGATCAACTGAAAACCACTAAAGGTACCTAAGGTACATATAATTTAAGCTTAGAATACAGTAAGTTCTACTGAACTTAGAGTTGTGTGTTAAGGGATAGCACAACCCTTTCTACAACTCAAGAGAGTTTAGTAGGCCACACTAGAGTAGGTAGTGCATACACCACACCACACTAGTAATGTCTTTAAGGGTAGGATCCAGAGAATCCTTGCAGGAAGCCACTGAGCTTCCACCCTCCAAGTATGATACACTCCCATTCTTGGAATTGAGAGCTTTATGCAACTTGAGAAAAATAAGGACAGGCCAAAGCCCCACCACCCAACACCTCAAGGAGTTGTTGGTGGCTTATGACCTTAGTAAGCCCTTGGGGACTGAAGGGGTAGGAGCTGAGGGTGGGGCAGAAGATGAGGAAGGGACCAGGGGTACCAATACCCCCAGCCCCTCCTCTGAAACTGGCCAGGAGGGCGACAATGGCCCTGACCTGGATAATCCAACCACTCCTGAGGAAGATGAAGAGGATGATCAAGATGATGCCCCCTTTGTCCCCCCAGGAAGGATTATGAGTGTGCCCAGGAAGTCTAGATCTCCTTCTCAGGAGTCTAACCACTCTGGCACCTCAATAGGGAGCTCTGTCTCATCTCATAGGAGGGAATCCTCTCACGAGAGAAGAAAGAGGCTGGTTCAATATGAGGAAGCTCAGCTTGCAATCAAAAAGAAGCAACTGGCCATAGACAGGGAGTCCCTAGATCTCTTTAGAGAGAGAAGAAAGTTGGGACTAGAGTCCCATGGTGGCAGCCATGTCCCTAGAGATAGGGAAAGGTCCTATGACCATAGGAACCTGAGCAAGATTGTCCCTCCCTATCAGAATGGGGATGACATCCACAAGTGGATAACTGCTCTAGAGAGGGCCTGTAAGGTACAGAAGGTCCCTCAGGAGCAGTGGGCAGCAATCTTGTGGCTCTCCTTTGCAGACAAAGGTAGAGATAAGCTCCTCACTGTTAGAGAGGAGGATGCTGATAATTACAAGGTCTTGAAGAGTGCTCTTATTGATGGGTTTGGCCTAACCACTGAACAGTACAGGTTGAAGTTCAGAGATACCCAAAAACCACAGACTCAAGACTGGGTAGACTATGTGGATTGTTCTGCCAAGGCTCTGGAAGGCTGGTTGATGGGCAGTAAGGTGTGTGACTTCTCAGGATTGTACAATCTGATAATGAGGGAGCAGATTCTTAATAACTGTCAAAATCAGCTGTTGCATCAGTACCTGGTAGACTCTGATCTGACCTCTCCCCAAGAATTGGGAAAGAAGGCAGACAAATGGGTCAGAACCAGGGTGAAGCAGAAGGTACAGAACCAAGGTGGGGAAACCAAGAAGCAAGATGCTAAGAACTCTGAAAAGGGTGGGGAGAAGGGTAAAGATCAAAAGTCTTCATCAGGCCCCCAAAAATCTTCTTCTGGTGGGGATTCACAGTCTACCAAAGGGAAAGGCCAAAGAAAACCATGGTGCAAGGTCTGTAAGCAAAAGACCCACTGGACTAGTGATTGCACCAAGTCCAAAGACTCAAGTCCAGCACCCACCAATGCCCCTAAGGCACCTGTTCCCCCTAGTACAGTTGGTGGGAGTGCTCCAGCCAAGGGTTTAGTAGGGTTCACCCTGGGTACTGAGTTGGGCTCTGACCTAGTCAGAGAACTGACTCAGGCTGTGTTAGTCTGTGATGGAGGCATGGATGTGACCTCCTCTGTGAGTCCCAGTAATCTGGGCAAGTACAGACAACAGCCTTTAATCAATGGACGTGAGGCTTTGGCATTTAGGGACACAGGGGCAAGTGTCACAATGGTGACACAAGACCTTGTGAATCCTGGGCAAGTTATACTTGGTGAGATGTACCAAGTGACCAATGCTAGCAATGTCAGAACAGACCATACTCTGGCAGTTGTTAACTTCTCCTGGGGAGGGGTAACTGGCCTTAAGAAGGTTGTGGTAAGTGCAAACCTACCAGTCGAATGCTTGCTTGGCAATGACTTAGAGACTTCTGCTTGGGCAGAAGTGGAGCTCAGGACCCATGCAGAAATGCTGGGGATCCCTGCAGATGTGTTTGCTGTGACCAGGTCACAAGCCAAAATGTCTAGCACTGAACAGGCCTTGGATTCTGGAAGAATGGACCAAGTGCCTTCCAAGAGGAGGAGTAGTAGGGTTAAGGCAGTGCCTTCCCCTTGGCTCAGGAGGAAGATCAGTCCCTTGAGGGGAATGATCTCAGCCCTGAAGAAGGAACTGTCCCAGAGGAACGTGAACCTGACCAGGTTGAGTTCTTGGGGACAGGGGGACCTTCTAGGGCAGATCTGAGCCAGGAGCAGCAGAGCTGCCCCTCCCTTGAACCCCTCAGACAGCAAGCTGCTGCTGAGGCTGCTGGGAAAGCTAGTGGTCCCCATACAGTGTATTGGGATGATGGACTCCTGTACTCAGAGAGTAGAGACCCCAAGCCTGGTGCTACCAGGAGGTTGGTTATACCTCTGAAGTTCAGGGGCTTCCTATTGACCCTAGCCCATGATATTCCCTTAGCAGGTCACCTGGGCCAGAACAAGACTTGGGACAGAATTGTCCCTCACTTTCACTGGCCCCACATGTCTGAAGACAGTAAGGAGTTTTGTCGCTCCTGTGTAACCTGCCAAGCCAGTGGCAAGGCAGGTGGCACTACAAAGGCCCCCCTGATACCACTACCTGTGGTGGGGGTGCCCTTTGAAAGGGTAGGGATTGACATTGTTGGTCCCATGGATCCCCAAACAGCCTCTGGGCACAGGTTTATCCTGGTGGTAGTGGATCATGCCACCAGGTACCCAGAAGCTATTCCCCTCAGGACCACTACAGCACCTGTGGTGGCAAGGGCCCTCCTGGGAATTTTCTCAAGAGTGGGCTTTCCTAAGGAGGTAGTATCAGACAGGGGTGCTAACTTCATGTCTGGGTACTTAAAAGCAATGTGGAAGGAGTGTGGAGTGACTTATAAGTTCACCACACCCTATCACCCACAATGCAATGGTTTAGTTGAGAGATTCAACAAAACCTTGAAGGGCATGATTAAAGGGCTCCCAGAAAAGCTTAGGCGTAGATGGGACATACTCTTGCCCTGCCTTTTATTCGCATATAGGGAGGTGCCTCAGAAGGGGGTTGGTTACAGCCCTTTTGAACTTCTGTTTGGCCACACTGTGAGGGGTCCACTGTGCTTGGTGAAGGAAGGATGGGAGTTACCTCTCAAGCCCCCAAAGCAAGATATAGTGGACTATGTACTTGGTCTCCGCTCCAGGATGGCTGAGTATATGAAAAAGGCAACCAAAAACCTTGAGGCTAGCCAGGAACTTCAAAAGGCCTGGCATGACCAAAGGCTGTTCTGACTGTTTACCAGCCAGGACAGAAGGTGTGGGTGTTGGAGCCAGTGGCCCCAGCAGCTCTCCAAGATAAATGGAGTGGACCCCACACTATTGTTGAGCAGAAGGGTGAGGTTACCTACTTAGTAGACCTAGGAACACCCAGGAGTCCCCACAGGGTTCTCCATGTCAACAGGTTAAAACCATATGTGGACAGGGCAGACATGGGCTTGCTCATGGCTACTGATGAAGGGCAGGAGGAAGAGAGTGACCCACTCCCTGACCTGCTCTCACAGAACCCTGACGATGGGTCAGTAGATGGTGTAGCCTTGGCAGGCAGCCTCACTACCCAGCAACAAACTGATTGTAGACAAGTGCTCAATCAGTTTAGACATATGTTTTCACTGACACCCAGTCAGACCACCTGGTGCACTCATGAAGTGGACACTGGGGACAGTCTGCCTATTAAAAATAAGATTTACAGGCAACCTGACCATGTCAGGGACTGTATCAGGACTGAAGTCCAGAAAATGTTGGATTTGGGAGTTATTGAACCCTCAGTTAGCCCTTGGGCTAGTCCAGTGGTCCTTGTACCAAAACCTCACACCAGTGGTGGAAAAAGAGAGATGAGGTTTTGTGTGGACTACAGGGGTCTCAATGCAGTCACTAGGACTGATGCCCATCCAATACCAAGGGCAGATGAGCTCATAGATACTTTGGCCTCAGCCAAATATCTCAGCACATTTGACTTGACAGCTGGCTACTGGCAGATCAGACTAGCTGATGATGCAAAGCCAAAAACAGCATTCTCAACCCCTAGTGGGCATTATCAATTTTTGGTGATGCCCTTTGGTCTGAAGAATGCACCTGCCACTTTCCAGAGGTTGGTGAATACAGTTCTCACAGGTCTGGAAGCCTATAGTGCAGCATATCTAGATGATATTGCTGTCTTTAGCTCCACCTGGGAGGATCACCTGGTCCACCTCAGGAATGTTTTACAGGCCCTGCAAAAGGCAGGCCTGACTATCAAGGCCACTAAGTGCCAGATAGGGCAGAGTCAGGTTGTGTACCTGGGCCACCTTGTGGGTGGAGGCCAGGTTCAACCTTTGCAGAGCAAGATCCAGACCATCATGGACTGGACTGCTCCCACTACCCAGACTCAGGTGAGAGCCTTCTTAGGCCTGACTGGGTACTATAGGAGATTTGTCAAGGGGTATGGATCAATAGTGACACCCCTGAATGACTTAACTTCTAAGAAAATGCCCAAAAGGTTCAGTGGACAGTTAGCTGTCAAAAGGCATTTGATGACCTGAAGCAGGCCATGTGCACTGCTCCCATTCTACAGAGTCCTGATTACTCCAAGAAGTTCATTGTTCAAACTGATGCATCTGAATTGGGGGTAGGGGCTGTACTGTCACAATTGAATGAAGAAGGTCAGGATCAGCCAGTAGCTTTCATTAGCAGAAGGCTGACCCCTAGAGAGAAACGTTGGTCAGCCATAGAGAGGGAGGCCTTTGCTGTGGTCTGGGCTCTGAAGAAGTTGAGGCCATACTTGTTTGGTACACACTTCCTGGTTCAGACAGACCATAAGCCCCTCTTATGGCTAAAACAAATGAAGGGTGAAAACCCCAAACTGCTTAGGTGGTCCATTTCCCTACAGGGGATGAACTTTACAGTGGAACATAGACCTGGGAGTAACCATGCCAATGCAGATGGACTCTCTAGGTACTTCCACTTAGAACATGAAGACTTACCTGGGCAAGGTTAGTTTAATGTCCCTACGTTTGGGGGGTTGTGTAGGAGAGTAGGATCTGCTTCACATGGGTACCCCCACTTTTTGCTGATGCTTCACTGTTTTTCGACATTAGTCTGGCTGGGGCCCTGCTAATCAGAACCCCAGCCTAGCTGCTTCCTCTCTAAAATGGTTTCCATGTGCCTTAGGCCCATCACTGATTGGAATCTGGAGTGCCCTTATAAGTCCCTAGTATATGGTATACTATGTACCAAGGGCATAGGTACCTCAGAGGCCTTCCAGGGGCTGCAGCATGTATTATGCCACCCCTGGAAGGCCATCCAAACTGACACCACAGGTCTGCTACTGCAGCCTGGGTAAGGTGGTGCATGCACCCCTTACTGTGATATAGGTTACCTATATCACTAAATACATACACACATATAAACCTATAAGTCACTCCTAAGGCAGGCCTTATCAATCCTAAAGGCAGAGTGCATGGTTCCTATGTGAGAGGGTGCCCCTGCATGAGCAGGGCCCCTCTGCAGCGTTCGGAGACCTTCTCTGATGCTGTTTGTAGTGCAGCCTGACCATATACTCTTAAGCGCATTATAACCTCGCGGTAAAATGCTAACTTTGGAATGGCTGCACCTAAACATGTCGTGTTTGGTGTCAAACATCTTGGAATACTACCCCCCGCCAATCCTGGCGGTGGGGGTAGCATTCCACCCTTCTAGAGGGAAAGACATGTTAACTCTGGCTAGCCCGGTAACTTCTTTCCAAAGCCCTGGCATCACAAAATGGATGCTGCTGCCACAGACACGAGTCTGGCCTCCTGCTGCTGGACGAAACTCCGGCAGGGGAGGCCTGGACAATAGCTTTCCTGTCCCAGGGAGGTGTGACCACCTCCCCAGACAGGATAATGTGTATTGGGGCTGGGCGGGAGCACTTTCGGGTGCTTTGAAGTCCTGCACTGGGGGCACATTTGGTGTCCCTGTGCATACCCCAGTTCAAACCGGATCAGGGGCTGGCAGCCCCTGCTTTGGCACGAACTGGACAAAGGGAAAGGGGTGTAGCCACCCCTCTGCCCTGACCCACCCATAGGTGGGGCCACAGAGTAGTCCAACCCCTATCCTTAGTATAAGTATAGGAACCCAGTCCTTAGGACTTTAGATTATCCCTGGACGAAACTCTGAAACAGAATCCTGGACCTTCGACGCTCTACTCACAATTAGAGGACAGAAGAATCTCCCTTGGGGTCAAGGAGTGACTCCCCTGCTTGGCAGGCACCAAAGAAGCATCTGTCCGGTTCGCATTTCTGAAGCTCCCGTCGGACGCCGAAGTCATCGCATCACCAGAGGTGGATTCACAGACTTCCCCGAGGCTACCCTGAGTCCCCAGCAAAGCTGAGGCCCGTGGCTATCGTGGGTGACTTGAGACCGTGACCCCTGGACACCGAGCACATTTGCAAGTGCATCCTCTTCTGGGTCTCCCAAGAAGTCGTGCTTTGGGCTCCGAGTAGCCCTAGCCTCCAGCACCAAGTGCACCGAAGATCACTGGCCTCCACTCCACGAGTGTCCTGTGAGCCAGATCCACGTGCGGCGTCTCGAGGCTCCTTCGCGGTCGCTAGCCCGTTGGCTAGTAGCCCTTAACGAAGGCCAATCTTTTTCTAACTTGGCATCCTGGTTGCTCCAGGCCTGCCCTCACTTACCCTTGCTGGGTGAGTTCCCCAGATCTTGCTGGTCTGCACCATCGACGATCTTCCTCTGCATCGAGACTTGCCGTTGCCAAGGCTTGTTGGGTCCAATCCGGTCGCCGACACCTCAGCACTCGACAGACATCGTGTACCGGCCCGAATCCTGCTCCTGGTCGCCGACAACGCCTCCTGCACTTCGTGGCTGAAGAGTCAAGACGACCGTCAACGCACCTGAAGCACTCGACATCGGTGGGCATCTGTCCATCGCCTTCCTGGTCACTGGCTAGTGACCCAGACTCTGTCCCCTCTGCTTTCAGGTTCTTCAGAACTCCGATCCACTCTTGGATCCACCCGGACACTTTTCACTTGGTCGCCAGCAGCACTTTGCAGCAGATCGCCAGTCAAATCGACGACGAAACCCGACCCCGAAAGGCACCTATGCACCCGGCTTCCCTGGGTGAGGTAACACGAGTACTCCGGTGCTCCCGTGGGTAGAGACTCTTCAAAGTCCTAGATCTCAAAGGGTTTGGTCCAAGTCCTCTTTTAAGTGTCCCTTTTCTCTAATTTCCCGATCACGACTTTCTCCATAGAAGTCAACGGCGTATCGCGGTTGTGTATTTACACTGCACGCGTCTCCCGTGGGTCCCCTGTGTCACTACCTTGGGTGGTTCCTTGTGGTCCAAGCACTTCTAGAGGCTCTAGGCTTAGTGTCTAGTTCAGTCATGGTTCTTATACCACTTTATTGGTATATGGTTTGGTACTCCCCTAGGGCCCAAACGTGTATTTGTGCTATTACTGTGTTTAAATAACTTCTAACTTATGTACTTCGAACTCTAGCCTCATAAAGAGACTAGAGGGGTGTGTTTAGCAATAAATACATATATTTTGAATATATACCTGGTGTGGTGCTCTTTCATTTGGTCACTCAAGAGATTATAGACTGGTAAAACAAGCTGCTTTACATTCCTTCAAGACTTAGCCTGAAGGCTGCTCTCCATAGCTACCACTAGGATAGCTTTCAATAAGGTTGTCTTTAACCTATCTCCAATAAGGGGTTGTTTGGACTGGTGCAAGGTGCCCACTATAATTAGTGGACAGCATATACCAGGCCAACTTCTCACAAGGTGTGTGTCGTTTTAGGACCATTTGGTTTCTTACGATGTTTTTTTCAATAATAAGTGTTATATAAATGGAACCTGAGGCATGTTGGGAGATTTTGGAGAATGGTAATCCCTCTGCCAATCTGAACTCTTCGAGTTGTAGGGTTAGTATAGTTATTTGGGACTTTAGGTCAGAGACCTCAGTCTAGAGGCTGCGGACCACTTTGAGTGCTCTGCTACCTTCTGAACCCAAATGCATATTTGAATCAGGAATTATTGAGTCTGTAAAAAGGGTTTAGAGAGAGGGCAGTACTATTAACCCCACACAGTTCGATTATATCTCAGGAGGGTCCAGATCGAGGGATGGAGAAGCTAGAGGTGTAAATCTATTAGCACATACTATAAGAGGTGATAATGGTATAGGTAATTTCTCAGCAGTACGAGATGTAGGCGGGGATGAGGGTAGAGCCAGCCAATAAAGATCTAGAGGGAGACAAATTGTATCTCTAGGCAGCTGTTTGAGGACAGTTGTCCTTCTTTAGTAGAGAACAACAAATTCTTTTAGGGGTGCTGGAAATGCTGCCCAAAGACTTCTCCAGTTTCTGGGCCACTGTAAGTGTTATCATGCACTGCATTTACCATGATGCGTTGGAGCAAACTGAGTGCTGGGTGTGAGGCACTGTGCTCCCTCCCTCTTTTTGGGGTCATATGGAAGGTTTGGCTAAGAAGGTTAAGGGGATCATACAGAAGGTTGAGTTAGAATGTTGAGGGGTAATATCGAAGGGTGGCAAATGGAAAGTTAGGGTAAGAATGTATAGGGGGTCATATAGTGAAGGAAGTGGCCCGATTAGGGTCCCCTGGGTCACTCAAGACCACCTCTCAGCCTTTCACACCAAATGAAGAGTCCGTCAGACAGTAGTGAATACAAACCAATATCTGTTTATTCAGAGTACACTCAGAGCGGAGCCCAGTCTGCCCAGTCTCTAAGTAGTGCTGCAGAGGGACTAAAGTCCACAAGCATAGAGATACATTTAGTAAATTTTGTAACTGTGCTAGAACACGCCCATAGTGGACTTTTCCAGGCAGGTGCTGTAAAGCAATGCAAACACGAGAAAAAAACAATCTCAGTACTCATATCTTACAAAGTTGCAGAGTCCAAGGCCACTGCAGGCGGGCCCGTCTTCAGACAAGTAGGAGAAGGACTATATCTAGTGGGAAAGGTATGCACTAATAAGAACAGTCTATTCATTAGTGAAGCAAAACCCAACCTTGGAGAAACAAAACCTAATAAAGGCCGTTTCTCAGAAATAGCAAAGGATTAGTTTCGATCATGATTCAAAATGGCGCCTACATAGAAAATGGCACCGCAAAAGCTCACATACATATAACAATATGCAAACATGATTTTTCTATTCTAACAGACCCTCTTTTAGCATGAGCTAAACATTTTCAACTAAAATAGCAAAGAACATACAAATCAATACGATCATAAGTGACCTTTTAGGAACACTCCATACTTTTAGCATCAGGAAGAGAAACTGTAAGAAGGGAAGAAGTCTCAAAGATGCCCTCATCTATCTGCATGAGGTCATCAATTTCCTTCTGGAGCATAATTGCAGCATTTGTGTCATGAATCAATATTTGTCTTTTGGGGGTAAGAAGGCTGGTACAATTGGTACAACACACAGGCAGGCATTGAACGAGAACACAACAGAACACCAATATAGCCATAAGGTAAATTACTTCCTCAAGGATCCAGCCCCAGCCAACATGAAGAGACCAATTACAATTTCCACTTTCCATCCCCTTGATGTTTTCCAGAATATATGAATATGCTTGGTAATATTCTTCTCCATATTTGTTATCCCGTCTACGCACTGGTTGCCAACTACTGCGCACACACCACCATTCTTAGCCAAAATAAAATCCACAGCCTATCTAGTTTGCTCGGAATAAATCTGCATGCTTTCTAACTGAATGGTGATGTCACACAGAGCTGCCACAGTCGTATTGGATAATATTTGCAACTTACACCCAAAATACTCTCTAGCCTTTTTACCTCTTGCCATGGCAGTTCCACCCAATGTAAAAATAGAGGACATAATATATCCGAAGGTAATACCATTACTATAATTGTTGATCTCGATATCTGTTACTCCCTCACAAAACTCCTTTGTCAGTGTTCTTTTCACCCACTTCACCTTAGGTCTCGCACTCTTACAAGGTACACCCAGAGGCAACACCATCCCAAGAGCCACATCATTTGTTGCGTTATGAACATTAGAGTAAGTCACATTAGATAAACCCTGGGTGTGCATAAATTGGCCCATCATAATCCACTGCGGAATACCGAGTATTTATTCCAACTGTACTTGGATCATCTCCTCTTACTAAAGGGAGTGTCTCTCTATGCTACACTAACCCTGAACAATTGATGTACAATGAGGTGTCATTACTATTGATAATAGGACAACAAGCAGGATAATATCCTGCCTGTCGGGGACCGTCAATTGCTTGTAATGCCAACCTACTAATGTTATATTCCGTTCTTTCATGTAGAAATTATCACAATAGGTGTTGTTATCACAGCAGGGATAACCCTCCCCCAATGGTTTGCGATGGTACAGGCATGGTCCTGAATAACCAGATCCAAACACTCCTTTTATCTCTACAAAATCAGGGGTTCGGTATATGTATAATTCACTAAAGACAAGGGATATGCAGTCCATAAACTAGTAACAGAGTCAGTGGGGTAGCATGAGGTACCATTACCGAAAAATCTCTTAAGCGTCTTCAAAAACAAATTACTCGAAGCTACTCTCTTATTTCGTTTTGGAGAAAGACCTTTACCTCCACTATGTGAAGGTACACTGTAAGCATTTTCCAAGACCCACAACACCCCACAGAGGATTGTCATCAACAAAGCTGCAGAAATCACATAAATCAATTTTCTTTTACAGGTCCACACCATATTACGTTGAGCAATAAGAACCATTGGTTGCTCTTCCTCCGCAACCAACCTACCAAAGGGATGCATAACAAGTGACAAATGGGGGCAAAAATGAAGAAGGAAATATGTAAGTTCCCAGCGTCCATCAGAGCCTCACTGGTACAGGCTCCTATTACCCATCAATACATTGGCGCTCTTGAGCACCGGCGGTAGAGCTTGCTATGTCCTAAGCTCGTATCCCACGTCAGTCACGTTGGTATACCTTTAGGGTATACTATACCTATCTAGTGTTCAAACAACTAAACTAAACAAGCAATTTTTCATCAAGCTCAATGAATCTCCGTTGGTACTACAGCTTCAGTACAACCTATCTTACACAGTCCATCCCTAATCTTTTTTCTCCTTGGTTGCACTTTCCCTCTGCCAAGGGCGCAAATTGTACTTGGCAGCCCCAGGCACTGTCAGATCAACAAACAATGGCTCCTTAATGGCTTGTATTTCCAGAGGAACAGCAGCATTCAGCACATTTTCATTCTCCTGATCCGTTTGCATCCAAATCAACTAGGCGTCACTAAACGGGACAAACCGAGGCACCTGTTCAGTCTCAGAGACCCCAATGCCATCCTTCACCCACTGATCATAGGGCAAAGGCAAAGGGACTTTGCGACAATGAGTCGCATGTATCCAGTTCTTGCGGCCAGCGACCTTCACTGCCGTGCGCGTTTCTAGCAGCACCTGCTCTGGCCCCCTCCACCGTGCCTCCAAACTTTTCTTGCTCTGAAAATTCCTCACCAGGATAAAATCACCAGGCTGGATGTGTGTCCGGGCCCCTCTGATGCAGCTGGCAGGGTATCCCGGACCTGTTGGTGAATCGAACGCAAACTTTCAGTTACCTGACCAAGATAATCGATTAGCAATGGGTACTCAATATCAGAAAAACGTTGAGGGCACGGGATGCCCCAGACATTTGCCAGGTGTCCAAACACGACCTCATACGGTGACAATCCAGTTCTAGAATGTGCTGTAGTTCTTGTTGACAAAAGAGCTAGTGGTAAAGCATCTGGCCATTTTAACCTTGTCGTCTCCTGTATTTTTGCCAATTTGAGTTTGAGAGGACCATTGTACTTCTCAAACAGACCTGCTGACTGGGGATGGATGGCAGTATGAAACTTCTGTTTTATGTGCAAACCATCACAAATCAATTGGATCACTTTCACATTAAAATGACTTCCGTTATCACTCCAAATCAAATGGGGCAAGCCAAAATGAGGAAAGAACTCCTCCAGGAGTACCTTTGCAGTTGTAATGGCTGTATTGTCCTTAGTGGGATAAGCCTCACCCCATTTACTGAATGCACATACAACCATCAAAACATACTTCAAATTATTGCATCTTTCCAATTCTATGTAGTCCATTTGAAGGACCTCAAAAGGAAAAATGGGCGCTGCAAAATTTCCAGGTGTTTTAGGGGTACCCTTTCCAGGATTGTGCATCATACACACCATACAGTACTTCACTAAGTGTGCAGCTGTCTTAGGGATATTGTCATTCTGCCATATAGGGTCCAACAACTTGCAAATACCCTTGGCACTAATATGGGTTGGACCATGGGCCATCGTAACCACAGGGAGAACATATGTATCAGGCAACATCCATCTCTGCTTCCCCGACTTATCAATCCAACATCCCTCATCATTCATTTGTGCTGTACTTTCCTGCCACACTGCTAATTCTTCTATCGTGGCCTCACTTTGTATCTCTTTCACATTCTCAAGAGTGTCTTCAAACATAACAACTTCAGGGACCCACCTAGCTGGACCTGCTACAAACATTCTTTTCAGTTTTGTCCAGGCCGTCTCCTTAGCTGTCTGATCAGCAAAAGTATTTCCCCTACCTACGTCATCAGTAACTTTCTTATGGGCACCACACTTCATGATTGCCCATGCTGAATCCTAGTCCTGTGTGAAGTAAGGAACCCCCTCTCTGCCCAGAGTTGCCCAAAATTATGGGCGACCCCAAAGGCATACTGGCTGTCAGTATAAATATCGACAACTAGTCCCTCGCTCACTTCACAAGCTCGAATAAGGGCAGCTAACTCAGTAGCTTGGGCTGACTGATAAGGGACTCGCGATGTCTCTACCACTGTACGTAGTGTGGAAATAGCATACGCTGCAGTGGTGGTGCCATCTGGTAATTTAAAACAAGAGCCATCGACATATAGCTCCCTTTGTGGATCAGATAAGGGAACATCAGTCAAGTCTACCCGTCCTTTCGTCTCTTCTTCCGTCCGGAAGATACAATCATGTTTGTCAATTTCATCACTCTCGGAAGGGAGGGGTAGTAACGTGGCTGGATTCAGAGTGGCACATCTTTTAATCGTAATATGTTTTGCAAACAATGTCAATTCATAGCCAATTAGATGCACACTGGTGAGGGGCTGCGTCTTTGTCTTATTCAAAAGTGTATCCACAGCATGGGGTACCATAACTGTGAGGTCAGTATCAAGCACAACTCCAGCCGATTGCCTGATCAAAGTGGCCACAGCCGCGACCGCTCTAAGACAACTTGGGAGGGCTCTCGTGACTGGATCAAGAACAGCAGAGAAATAAGCACAAGGCCGTTGCTTATCTCCAAATTTTTGTGTTAAGACAGAAAGCGCACAACCAGCCATCTCATGGACGTACAACAAAAACAGTTTATTATATTTGGGTGTGCCGAGTACTGGAGCCAAGCAAAGCGCAGATTTCAATTGCTCAAAAGATTGCTGACATTCAGGCGTCCAAGGCAAAGGCTCATGCACTTCTTTCGTTGTTAGTGCAAGCAAGGGTTTGATTAGTAGGGAGTAGTTAGGTATCCACTGCCGACAGTAGGAAGTAATACCTATAAAAGCACGCACATCTTTTTGAGTCTGTGGAATAGGCATCTTAATAATGATACTGATGCGCTCAGAGGTCAACCTCCTACTCTCCTTCGACAGTAGGTGACCTAAATAGGTGACCTCCTGTTGACAATACTGAAATTTCAAAAGGGAAACTTTATGTCCATTTTGAGCTAAATGTAGCAACAACATCACAGTACTGTCTTTACAACCTTGCTCCGTATCAGAAGCTATAAGGAGATCGTCAACATACTGCACCAATACATTACCTGTTGGAAGTGACAAGGAATCCAACTGACCTTTTAATGCCTGACTATAAATGCTCGGACTCTCTGAATAGCCCTGAGGAGCTTGACAGAATCTAAAGCTCCTACCAGCAAGGGTGAACGCAAACAGATATCTACTATCTGGATGGATAGGAATACTAAAGAAGGCATTTTTTAAATCAATGACAGAAAAGAATTTAGCAGTTGAAGGAATCATTGTTAAAAATGTAGTAATATCTGGAACTACTGGAAACTGAGGAACCACTATTTTATTAACTTCGCACAAATCAATCACAAAGCGATAAACATCTTCATGATCATCAGGGGATCCTGAGGGTGTCCTTTTAAGAATCGGGAGAAAGGGACTATTACAAATATTTGCAGACGTCTCCTCAACTACTCCATTCTCTATTAAATCCTGAATAATTTGCAAAAGGGCCCGTTCTCCCGCCTGAGGTATCTTATACTGAGGAATACGAGGCAAAACAACATTATCTTTAACCTGAATCGTAACAGGCGGTATATGCAGCAGTCCCACACCTGTATCACCCATCGCCCATAAAGTGGATGGGATGTCAGCAAATTCAACAGGAAGAGGGAGAGACCACACTGTCTAGTACTTACATTGGGGCCCATCGTCATATAAACACCTTCCGGAGAACAATAAATAGTAGCATGCAATTTCTTCAACAAATCCAAACCCATCAAATTTTTGCCACAATTGGATGTCAGCAAAAATGGAGAGTCCACAGTAAAAGGACCAATAGTCAGTGCAAGGGGTAGCGAAATGGGGCTTACAACCGGTACTCCTGAAAAACCTACCGAAACATTATTATGGCCAGACAGAGCCGCCCCAGGGACCAAAGACCGAGAAACAGAATGCTTCGTCGCCCCTGTATCCACCAAAAATGCCTAAGTCGAGCCATGTAAATGTGCTGTGACAGAAGGACCACGCTGATCTACAGGTATTGGAACTGGTCCCTCACTCTGTCCTTGGCTATCCTAACTGTACGGCATTCCTGTCACCTCATCCATATCATAATCATCATGGTAATGCTGTCCATCACGAGGGTCATCAAAATAATTGTTATCAGAATGACCCTGCGAGGCTGTAGCATTCTGAGCCCTATCAGCCTCACCTGTTCCACGACCCCGGCCATGAGAACCTCATCCTCTAGGGACCGCCACCTTCTGCAACAGCACAGGACACTCGCTACGCCAATGGCTCTCTTCCTTACAATATGCACATTGGTTCGGCCCCAAAGGTGTCATACTCAGCTGTCTACTAGTGCGTGGAAGCTGTCGGGCAGGACCACCACATCCTCTACCATTCCCTCTAAATGGTTGTTGCAACAATACCTTAGTCTTTAAATACTTATTTTCTTTTCTCCGCCATCTCTTTCGCCTCATTGTCTCGATGTTCATAATATTGAGCCATATTCAAAATAACAGAAGGGGAGGAGGTGGACCAAGTACTTTCAGAAGCCTGTAAACGAGCCACAATTTCGGGAAGTAAATTAGAAACAAACCTGTTGACAAACAACCGAACACCCCCTCAACAGACAGGTCCTGTCCACTGTAATCTAAAAATGTATCCTCGAACTGAGTGAAGAAATCAGACATGCTCTCATCTTTCTTTTGTTGACAAGTCGTCAACTTATCCCAATCTACTTTCCTCGGCAAAATAAGAGAATGCATATATGTAATAATGCGGCCTGGCAAAGCAAGTATCTCTGCTCAAGGCATCTCACCTGGCTTTCTTTCCTGGTCCCATGCATTAATTTGATCCCATGTACCACCCAACTCCGCAACATGATCCTGAGTATGAACCTGCCTCCAAATATCAACCGGGACAAGAAGACCAAAAACATTTCAATATCAGCAAGAGTCATTACCGTCAAAGAGGCGGCTTCAGTCAATTCTTTATAATATGCAGTAGGATTTTTCCTAGGATCAGGCAACTGAGTCTTAAGGGACAATACCTCACTTCTTTCCCATGGAGTGTAAACCCACTGTTCTTGGAACAGGGCCGCTACACCTGCTCGAGTGGCCTTCCCTCGCTGATCCGTTACCTCCGGTATTTCTGGATGATATATGGGATGAACCTCCCGCATCGGAAACTGAGATACCGTAGTAGGGCTCATATCATGTAACCTACCTCTATAAGCAATGTTCCCAAAACCTTGACCTATGTTCAAATTGCTAGCAAACACACGGTCCCTAATATCAAATAAAATGTAGGGCGCATCATCCCCAAAATGCTGCTGCCAAAGGCCAATCAACGTAGAGAACATATGTTTAAGAGCATGCTGCTGTATGAAAGGCTCATAATCTTTCATCACATTCCAAACATCCTCCACACTGTAAATGGGATTTCGACCCCACTGGGCGGCTTGATTAGCTACTACCTTCTTCTCTTCATCTCCCACTGCAGACCGTACAAAAGGGCCCATACGCTCATTATTTTTTGTCCAATCTCTATCCTCAAATCTGTGTACTGGTGTCTCAGTACTCAACGAAATCGGAGGATGAAAAACCATAAAAGGAGAAGCAGCAGAAATGCCAGGTACAAGCGACGCAGGCGGGTGCGCCAGGGGAGAGAGAGCTGGAGAAAGCTATGCTGAAACAATAGGTGTGGCAGGGGTGCTAACAGTCACAGTTGCCACAGATGGCAAAGGCAAGGAAGGAGGAGGGGGGGCTGAAGCCACAGCCGTCGAGACGACAGCAGTAGGTACAGAGACAGTGGAAACAGCAGTAACAGGTGGCTGTGATGGTACAGGGACAGTGGGATATATCCTTTGCGGGGCATATGGGGGCGGGGGTCGGGTGTCTAACAATTCCTCCACAAAAGTGTTCTTTTTCCTCCTGAGCCACATACGATTTATCAACATGCAATCAAAATCTCCTATCTTCACATTCAACTCCCTTCTCCTGTTTTTCTCTATCATAGGCTACAGCTTTCGGAGTCAGTGTCTCTATCTTTCCTTTTTGTACATCTTTTTCCATTTTCAATTGTCTCTGCCTAGCTGCCTTCTGCCACGTCTGAGAGAATCAAACATAGATTGTCTACTTCGTCTTTTAAACAACTGTTCCTGTAAATTCCCAATCTTTTGTTCATCGAAAGTGCCCGTCAACGACCACTACAACTCGGCATTGTCCCTAGTATATTTGTGCCACAGTGTACTAAACATAATAGGGCCAAGACCATGCTTCACATACATATCAAAATTTGGAGTGCCTTCTGGAGGCGCCTGCTGAGCTTCTTCCAATCGAGCATCTGCAGAACAACAGCGACAGCACAAAGAAAACACTTTACTAATCCCAGGCATTCTCAAAAGAAAACAAGTTCACTATTTATGCCTGGCAAAGCAATTGCAAATGCTTTTATCCCAAAGACGGTCCTCAGACCGTACCAAATGCAAACCAAAATGGTACCATATCCACAAAGAACCAAAAGAAACTCACCTAATATATGCAGGTCAAGCGAACTAATTCTCCACTACCGACTCTTCAGACCAAACGGTCAGATCCAAGAGTTTTGCCGTTCAGGACTCCAGTCAGGATGACTACTGTGTGAGGCACCGTCCAGCAGGATGGAAGGGTCAGCTGCGAGCAATCAATGCTCCTCTTACAGGGATCCCTAAACCGTCAGTCCAACCCGACGATGGCCTCGACCTACCCCCTCGTCTGCGGAAAGGGATGGGTCACTCACCCGAAGGAGTCCCTGTTCAGGCACCAACTGAAGGAAGAGGCCCTATTAGGGTCACCCGGGTCACTCATGACCACCTCTCAGCCTTCAACACCAAATGAAGAGTTGGTCAGACAGTACAGAATACAAACCAATATCTGTTTATTCAGAGTACACACAGAGCGGAGCCCGGTCTGCCCAGTCTCTAAGGAGTGCTGCAGAGGGACTAAAGTCCACAAGCATAGAGATACATTTAGTACATTTCGTAACTGGGCTAGAGCACGCCCATAGTGGAATTTTCCAGGCAGGTGCTGTAAAGCAATGCAAACGCGAGAAAAAAACAATCTCAGTACTCATATCCTACAAAGTTGCAGAGTCCAAGGCCACTGCAGGCGGGCCCGTCTTCAGACAAGTGGGAGAAGGCCCATATATAGTGGGAAAGTTATGCGCTAATAAGAACAGTCTATTAATTAGTGAAGCAAAACCCAACCTTGGAGAAACGAAACCTAGTAAAGGCCGTTTCTCAGAAATAGCAAAGGATTAGTTTCGATCATGATTCAAAATGGCGCCTATATAGAATATGGCTCCGCGAATGCTAACATACATAGAACAATGCGCAAAGATGATTTTTCTATTCTAACAATAGAAGGTTAGATTTAGAATGTTAATGATCATATAGAAGATTATCTTAAGAATGTTAAGGGATCATATAGAAGGTTAGGTTAAGAATGTTAAGGGGGTCATTTAGAAGGTTAGGTTAAGAATGTATAGGGGGCAATATAGAAGAGTAGGTTAAGAATGTTAACAGGTCATATAGAAGGTTAGGTTAAGAATGTTAAGGAAGCTTATAGAAGAGTAGGTAAAGAATGTTAAGGGGTCATATAGAAGGGTAGGGTAAGAATGTATAGGGGGTTATTTAGAATGTTAGGTTAAGAATGTAAAGGGCGTCCTATAGAAGGTTAGCTTGTGATGATTAAATTGTAGCAGGCAGAGTTATTTGGGAGCAGGTACTGTTAGAAACCAGCAGTGCTCTTATGCTTAACGCCAAAGCTCTCAATCATGGCACGTTTTAAGCAGTGTTTATAATGTTCCACAATTGAGAGCCCTGGAGTTGAGACTGAGGGCAGTTCAAGTTTCTCACAGTGCCTGTCAGCTCAGTGGCCGCTGAGAGTATAGACAGAGGAATCCAACTGAGTTCAGAGAGGCATAGAACTGGCAACTGTCCCTGCCGTAGTGAGCCATTGTCCACATTCTGTCTCCCTAACAAGGAAGTCCATCAAGGTATTGATTAGTCTACCCTGACTTTAAGCTGGAGGGGGTGTGTTTGAAAATGACCTCTCTGCAGGGTCACCCCAAACTTTTTGTCTTCCTCCTCTGAAGGAAAGTGCACATTTTGTATGGTCCTCCCCACCCCCGCTTGCTCCAAATGCTGATGGTTATGACTCTGACAGTGCACTGGAGTCTGCTGCCCAAACCCCAGAGCCTGTGCTCTCTCCCAAAACTGTTATGTTTAATTTGGTAACCCCAACCCCCCTTACAAATTCCTAGTATATGGTACCTGTGGTACCCAGGACATTGGTGATAAAGGGGTCCCCAGGGCTTGCAGCACTGTTTGTGCCACCTTCAGTGACCCAAGTAATCTACAGACAGCAGGCCTGCCATTGCAGACTGCATGAACAGTGCAATCTGTTCCGTTTCGACGTTGCCATCACTGTGTGTGGCAAAGTCAATGCACTGCTGTTGATATATGTCAGTCACCCCTAGAGAGGGCCTCCTGAGCCCAGGAGTCAGGGTGTCTTAAATAAGAGTGAGGACATGTAAATACAAGCTTATGTCAACCTATAGTGTCCTTTACCAGTAAAGTACACTATAAGTGATAAGCGGACCATAGCATAACATGACTTGCACCCGGACACACCCAAGGTCACTATCTCCATTATGGTACTGTCTAAATATGTCCAGTTTGGTATCAAACAACGTGCTTTCTCACCCTTGACATGAATTTTGTGTTGAGGGTGATGTGGCATGCAACCAGGTGGCTACCTTAGAGGTTGCTCACCTGGTTTCCCCAGCTTCTCTGTGCTCTAGCTAGCAACCATGCTTCCTACACTTGCTGTTGCCAAGACAGGATCACTCCCAGGAGTCAGGAACAAAGGCCTAGGCAGGAAGGTGGTCACACCTCCTCACTCCCAGGCAGCAGTCTAGTGAAGTGACACATTAAGGCTTTGAGCTGACAAAGGCTTCACCGCTTCTAATGTGCATCAGGGCTGACTTCCAGAAGATGAAACAGCCCTTCCCTGCCCCAGGAACAGTTGCAGCCTGAAAGGCAGGAAATTAGATAGTCAAGGAGATGTACACCCCAGATGGCTAGCCACACCTCCAGGGTGTGCAGCCCAGTCTGTACACTGGAAGAAGGGTTCTGCCATTTTTAAAACTAGCAGAAAAGAGGGTTCTGGGTAGGAAAGGTGACTCACACCCCGAATGTGGTCATTTCAAGGGCAGACTAGCAGTAGGGACTTGTAGACCATTGGCTACTTGCTCCCTAACCCATAACTCCCCTAAATCTAGGATTTATGGGACACCCCTGACACCAGAACCTCAGTTCTGAAACATCCTACATGGAAGAGGACACAGAAGAGACCCGTGTTAGCGACAACAGGATTTTGCCCTCAACAAAGCAAAAGAAGGATACTTTGTCCCTGTGGCAATGACCTTAGAACTGTGGGGTTGAGACTGGTCCTGGGCTAAAGGTTGGCTCCCCCAGACAGAGGGATACCTGAAAGAGCCTGAAGCACCCTCCGACTTCCCTGCACTAGTGGCACTAGTACCCTGCAAACTGCTGGTAAAACAACGATCCGAATCCGAAGAGCCACAGGCCATCGGGCCCTCCGAGGAATAACCCAAATCCTAATCAGCTAGTGCATTGTGAGTACTGTAGTTCCCCAGAACCACCAGACATCAAAATCACCTTTTGCTGTGCTTACCATTGCCAAGGCTTGTTGGTAGCCAGTCCAGCAACCGACCCATACACACACGACACTGCATGAACAAGAAACACCATACAACCTTCAAACAATGTCAGCAGTGATGCAATTGTTGTGCTTTTGCATCTTGGTTCCCCACAGCACTGTGTAAGCGGTGAAACCAGCTACCCAACGTATCCCATTCAGCACCAAGACAGCCAAGACCACTCTGCACCCGTTTGCTAATGGGCCAGGTAAAAGTGAACTGACTGTTGAAGCCTGGCCCAGGGACTCACATGACCTTTACCCCATGTGGGCTTCACGTAACTTAACCCCTTGCATGCGTAGGACGGCCCCCGGCCGTTCGAAGTCACGGTGGGCGCGTGCTGAGGACGGCCGGAGGCCGTCCGAATCCCGCCCACTCATTAATTCTCCCGCACAGCGGGGGAATGTGCACAGCATGCAAGGGGTTAACCTGCAAGTGACAGATTGTCACTACCAGTTTTTTTCCATTGACAGCAATGCAAAAGTTCTGCAGTTTTGTATTGCTGTGATTTATGTTTCTTTGTAAAATCCATAACTCTGGTTATATGTTTGCAGTCTCGTTCATTTTGGTGTCTAAATAAAGATAAAATATAATTTAGTTTTATAAATTGTTGGATTTCTATTGAGTCCTGTCAATTACTTATCATCTATGTTTGTGCTCTGAAATGCTTAACACATGTTCCTCTAGTAAAGCCTGACTTCTCTTTACCACTCTACCAGGACTGAGCTAAGAATGTATTAGTGTGAATCCAAGGACCATTTTTGGGGTATCATGATAGTATTACATGGTGAGTACAAACCTCCACATCACATAGTACTCCACCTTCCTACATTGGTGTTACTGCAGTGAAACCCTAACCTTGTGTTTTGTAGTATTTGGTCATAAGTGTTTTAAGCACAGGAAATCATTTTTCTGAAATGTTTTCAATTTTTTTAAATTAAATTGTTAGGGCCCTGTGCAGACCTCCATTCCAATAGTACATTTAAAAAAGTCTAGGTAAGTTAGGAAAAGGTTTAAACATTTTAGTTACATTTTAAAAAGGTCCCAACTTCCTGATGAAAAAGCTAGACACAATAGAGGCAGCATAAAATTTCGACTTGGAAGACATCTCAGCTCTGAAAAGCAATGATCCTAAGATTTTTGTGCAAACTAAGAGGTATTTCATATAGGAAAACTGCCAAAAAGGTGGAACTTGAAAAAGCCCTCAGCTCTTATGAGCAAGCAAAGTAAGATAGGGAAGTCCGTTCCTCAGAAGAAGACCCTGAAGAGGGTGAGACTGATGCCCTAGCTCAAAGTGATAATGATGGGGAGGATAGTGAAGACCTCAACTCTCCACCATTCCCCAACCCCCTTCACCAGTGGTTTCACATGGTTAGAGTAGATCCAAGTAGAAACACCACCATTTTACATGCTCACATTTCTAAAGTTGCCTTCTTTTCTTTAACACGATGACATTTGACATACATTTGCTTGCGTGTTTGTGCAGATAATATTCTCTGAATCTGCATTGCTTACATTTCCACTTCGTAGGCACAATATCATAATACTTTGAACATTCAGTACAAGGGATAAAGTTCACTGCCCAAATGTTGTTGTTTTGTTATTGTCCATAAAGCAACAGAGCTAACACAATAGAATAAACAATAGCAGCCTGACTGAGGCTTCGACATAGCAGCATGGGGGATGTTTAGCATCACCAACTTGTTTAGTCAGAGGAGTATTTTGCTTATACTGTGAGGATGCTGAATGCCGGAATTGCAAGCCAGCTGATTCCTGTGTACCTCAAGCGAGGGATGTGTCCCCGTTCCTCACTCAGACCGGCATCCTGATGACACTTACCCGCAGGTAATGGGAGTTGGATCACCATACAGGGTTTGGCAGATTCATCTACCCTAGACAAAACTAGGTTAGGCAGCACTAAGTAGGAGTACAAAATAATGCAGTAGATTATGTGCCAGCATATATTCACTGTTATAGCACAATGGTTGAATTGTTAATCTTCTTCACCATCGTTTTAATGCTAATTATGCTATTCTGTTTCCTTCTATTGATTATTGCATCACATGTATTTTACTTAAGAATCACAATTCTTCAATAAATATTGAAAGTTCATACTGTGCATTTCTTGCGTATCTCTTCGGGTATGCATAAGGAACCAAATAAAAGAGTTCTAGATCTGTTCCCACAATTTCCTTGGGGAGTGAGGTTTGTCATGTTCTGAGGTTGCACATCCATGTGTTACCTTCTCAGGTTAGTGGTACAGATGGTGCACTGTGTCAGCTATTAGAACTAAGGCCAACATATCCTGAGGGTGTGCACAAAAATCAATCTCACACAGAACCAACATTTATGTTGTCCAACAAACGCACAGTTTTACTTGGGAAAATATAAGCCGTACAACATGCACCGTCAACGGTCTAGCTTGGGTTCTTATATACTGGATCACCTGAATGGTTTTCTTTTGTTTACTCAAAGACCCCTATTCACCTTTTAAGTGGGGGCGTCTGAAGTGTTAGGGAAAAATCCTCCTCAGCTAAGTAGGTAATACCTATATATTGGCTGTTGGTTGTTCAAGCTTGAACCTTTCAAAGGGTGAACCCTAGTAATACCTTCTCTGAATTCCACATATTCAAATGTCAAACGAAGGAGTAATAAATATACCAGATAACTGAAAACATGCAGCTATTCAAATGCTCCAACAAGGCGAACTACCCGAAATGGGTGGAGACATTACCTTTGTGGTTGAGACCCGCAAAGCATTCAGGATGGAGGTATTCTATTCAAGGGATTCATTCCCAGAAGCAGATGCATGTTCAAGACTTTTTCACACATACACAGCGGATGAAGTTTCTAATAACTACACAGCTAACAAAGCATTAGAATTAACATAAACATACCAAGAACATCACAACTTGTTTAAAGGCGCCCTACCACACACAAACAATAATGTTATACTAGGTTCCCTTAGCAATGAGGGAGCAACATGGCCAGTCTTAGCCGGTTACACACCATTCCCAGGCATCGCTTATCTGACAGCACCAGATCTACATATATGTTACACAGATCTAGTCAAAACATACAGGGGGATATTCTCAAGAACGTGCAATAAACATCGCCAAAATAGGCTAACGCCATTTTTCATATCGCCGTCTATCGCGGGAAAATAACTCCGTGTTAACGTCGTATTCCCAACACGGCGGTAACATGCGATAGTCTCCCGAGAATGCGTCAAATGTCCGCGATAAAATTACCTGGATGGCGATAAAAATCTAAACCCGAACGTGAAAAAAGTTGCGATTTGCCCAACTGCGATAAAAAACTCCACGATAAGCAGCGCCAGGCCTGCAAGTCACACAAGTCATGCGGAAAAACCACTATAAAAGTGGCAAACAAAAACACAACCAAGACACAAACAACCGCGAAGCACCATGGAGGTAGTGGGAGCAAGTACAGAGGACAACCAGAACCCCACAAGCCCCACGGAGGACCAGCCTGGGACCATCATTGGGGAGACGGTGGCAGGATTTGGGGGACCGGACACTGCACAACATGACCTGACCCAACAGCAACAGGGTGAATAACGACCAGGGACTGGGGGGACGGGGGAGATGGGCACAGTGGCACACATGCACAATTAAGTATAGCACATCTGCGGACAAACCATGCCCAAGAGTCACAACTCCGACCAAGAGATCAATTTACCCAAGTCCGCAACATCTCAGCACTGTATAAGCACATAAGTGAAAGGCACACCGTCTGAAAGGGATAAGGGACAGCCAAATCAGAGCTGAAGGGGCAACTCACCTACAATGCATCACACACACATAAGAATCATAGCACCTCAACATTGACAACAATGTGGTACAAACTGCAACATTCACACAACAGAACAGAGGACACAACTGCTGCCGCTTGTGTGTAGAAAATGGCCATTCGCATGTGGCATAGCAGGAAACTGTGAGATGATAATGTACAAGTACACCCTCACATCCCTGATGGTGCAGAAATGTCAACTGTCCCACATCAAATTGGCATCTCCTCACAAACAGTCACAATGTACATTGTCATGCAGTCTGTATGTAAACTTGTACAATGCGGGAACATACATGTGAACACAATGTCAATCTGCATTTCCCCTTCACATTGCAGAGGGAGAATCAACACCTCCTGCAGAGCAGACCGTACTCCTCAACACCGATGATGAAGAGGACCTACACATCATCGACCCCGACGCCCTCCAACAGCTCTTGGACACCCTCAGCATCCCATCCCCAGGAGCAGGGCAGCCCAGCTGCATCGAAGAGAACCCACCCCCTGCACAGACCACACAGCAGGAAGCACCCACCACCACGGCCATCTCCCAGGATTCCCACGAACAACACATGGCATTCCAATGCCGTGTGTCGCAGGGCCAGAAGGGGATGGCAGAGCAGGTGCGGGTGGGGTTCGACCTCATGACAGCCAAACTAGATGCCATACGTGGGTGTCCAAGTCCCATCAGGGACCACCTACAGGCCCTAACGGACACCAACAGTCCGCTCCATGGTCTCCAACAATCCATGGCTGACATTGCCGGAGTCATGACTCATAGACAAGAACAACTGTCTAGTCAGAGTGGCCCCAGCGATCTCAGCCGTGAGTTGGCCAACATGGGGAGGAACATGGAGAACATGGAGTGGATGCAGGCGGGAAGAATGGCTGCCACGGCTGCACACCAGCGAGATGTAGCAGGGATCTACCATGCCCTGCAGATCCTCATCATGGCAGTGCGGCCACAAGGCCTGGCGCAGATGAATGCTGCTGCCACTACTCCCTCCACATCACCGCCCCCTGATGTGTCAGTGCCTCACAGTGTGGCTGACAATGCACCTCCGGCCCCTGATGTGTCACTGCCACACAGTGCCCCAGACAAAACACCACCACCCACATGTGAGGCACATCACACATAGGAGGACGATGATGAGGATGAATCTGCCGTTGGGCTAAGTAGGAAGCGGTAGCATTCATCTCTGCCATATGGCCTTTTTCTGCTTGGTTCTGCCCTCTGCATCATGACCAGGAATAACACCATCCACTGTCCCCCTTAACACTCTGCGACACTCACCTTTGTCCCCGACATGGACTGCTACATTTGTTTAGGCAACCATTGACACAGAAATCAGACTGCGGACTGAACTCCCTCTCCTACGATGTACTTTTCCCTCCCCAAAGGACCCTGGCTGGCCCTCCACGGGGCAACCTTGTAAAGTAGCGTGTGCATGGCCAGGTACTGGTCCACCTTCACCACTCCACTGAATGTGATTAAGACATTCAAATTCACACAGATGAGTCATGTCCATGATCAAGCAAGTATGAAAGTATGGATGTATGTAGGGGCAGTGATTCCAAACAACGGTGCTCCCAGGGAACTGATTTCAATGCGCATGTATGTCCGTGACCCAGATAGGCAGTGAGATGACTGGGAATGTGTGAACTAGCTGGGGCCTCATTGCTCCAAAACAACAATCTCGCTATTTCCAAACTTAGCCCCACGTCAATGTATGAAATAGGGCTGTGTGTCACAAAGGCAAAGTCAAAGTTATGTGGAAGCCACAGCTTGGAGAAATGATTGGTTTGAGTGTGGAGCGCTTGGACTCCTGGGATGGTCGGTGCGTAAGTGTGAAGGCCATACCATGCAAGTGAACTACGAGCAAGGACTCCTGTGTGTGGGGGTGTATACACTGGTCTCTGGTTAGCGCTGTGCATAGTGTGGGAGCCATCAGCAGCTGCTATGGTATCGCTCAGGGGGTGCCGGGCGCAAGCATTCCCAAGGTCGGAGGTGCAGATGTGCTAACGCCTTCTAGTTCAGACAGAGGGGCTGTCATCCACAATGTTAGTTTGTCATCTGCTTGCATTCTGGAAATGTGATGGGGATTGGGTGGGGGGATGTCACTGCTTCGCCTTCCGGCATGGTTGAACCCTTACCAGCCATGTACGTGCCCTCACGGTCAGTATTGCATGCTCTGAAGTAGCAGTGTTGTTTTGCTGCAGTCTGACAGTGATGGGTGCAGGTAGCTGTGAGGAGGCGGTTGGCCACTCACCTTGCACCTATTAGCTGGCACTGATCACTACTCTTGATCGATGACGTCCGTGTACACATGTGACCTGTACATGGCACATTTGACCTGGGGACACCTTGGTGTGTTCCACGCAAGGTGGACCTGCTGGCTTCTAGGCTGGTGTGCATCTCCCAATGTTGCTGAGGTGTCCACTGTGCCCACATCCCCCTTACGGCCATGTTTTTCATGTTGTGAGACTCGACACACAGGGTGTATATTTGCATCAGGCAGGTACATCTCTGAGCACAAATGGCACCCTGTTGTCTTTTCCTGAACACCAATGACGGCCTTCATGTCATGTTCATGTACACGTGGGACGCTGATTAGTGGCATGACATACTACATGTGACACCCTGATATGGCATATCGAATACGTGACGCCGTAAACAGCCTCTCGGTACAGAGGTGACATACACACCATCTCCTCTTGCAACATATGCGAATGTTAGCACTCAATGTTGCACTTACACCCGTCAGAGTAATGTGCTAATGCAGAGGACTGACATGCACACTGGGAATGTGTGTTGCTAAGATTTTATTTGCACATGCTGGTCATGTGGTCATCTTGTACTGTGCCTTGATTGCTGTGGACAGTCACAATGTGACGTGTTCATGCGAAGAAATTGTTGATTATTGTGTTCCTTCGGGCTATTCCTGCTGCGGCTGCAGTGGGGTGTGGTCCACCTGCATCATCTTCCTCATCATCGTCCGGTGCTTCTGGGACTTGGAGCCATGGGGCATTGGTGCGTACACATATGTTGTGCAATACACAACATGCAGTGATCATCTTGCACACTATTTCTGGCCTGTACAAGAGTCTTCCACCGGTGATGTCCAGGCACCTGAAACGTGATTTCAACACGCCAAATGTGCGTTCAACAATGCCCCTGGTGCGTTTGTGGGCCACATTGTACTGCCTCTGGGCTGGGGTGTTCGGGTCTCGGAGGGGTGTCATCATCCAGGGGCAGAGTGCATATCCTTGATCACCTGTGAGAGGTAAGTGAGATTAGTGTTAACTGGTGGTTCTGTATGCTGTGTTGGCAGACATACAAGTTTCGTGGTGTGTGATTTGTGCGACCTTGGGATTCATGTTAGCCATGTATTGCTGCTGGCAAATGTGATAGGACAATGTGTATTACGTAGCCTCACAGCTGCTCCTCCCTCCCACCGAGCCTATTTACTTGTGTGTGCTGCGCGGTTGCATCACTTGCACTCCTGCGGCACACCATTGTTATGCCTGTCTGCGCATGTCCGCAGGACTGACAGCAAGACTGTAATGTTGGCCGTTGAAGGTGGGCGGCCACGTGTGTGTAGGCCTATGGTAAGGATAGGGCGGACACAGATGTGGAGTTCTGGCCTGGCTGAACTCGCGCTGATATTGAGGCTAGGCCTTCGGTTCAGGCTGCGGCAATGTAGATACAAACACAACAGTTGGCATGTATGAGCCGAGACCCCGAGCGGTCTTGCGCTCCTTTATTAATCCATTCGGGCGAGGCCGCCCTCCTGGTGCATGCTACATTGCAACATTGTCGATTACAGGCCGGGTGGCGCAGACACTACTACGGAGACACACGCCATAGTCACTTTTGTGGCCAGGCTGGAACTGAACCACGCCCAGAGCCCCGGCCATTTCTCTGCACTCCTCACACACGTGCGCCGCCGCCGCGGCGCTGGGATGTCGTGCGCTTTGGAGTACGTCTCCAGACGATCTACCCAGGCTTACCGGCGGCCTGCCTGGAACGGGGGTGGCCCCGTGACTGTGAAGGGATCCAGTGGCGTTACCGAGGGCATGCTGTTGGCTACTGGAGGCGGACTTGTGGGGTAGCCCCTCGGGACAATGACTTGCGGTGCACTGAGTTCGGCCCACCGGAAGAGCTGAGCGGGTGTGCAGCCTGCGATGATACAGCAGGCCTGGTGGCTGGACGGTGACTTGTGGTGCACTGAGTTAGTGGCACCTGAGGCCCTGCGTCCGGCACGGGCCAACCGCCACGTGGCGAGGACTTGCGGTGCACTGAGGTAGGCCCACCAGAAGAGCTGAGCGGGTGTGCAGCCTGCAATGATGCAGCAGGCCTGGCGGGGCGGACTGGAAAGGATGTGTCTGTTACTTGCTGTACCGCAGTGTGGTCAGAAGGCAGCAGTAGCCAACTTGCAACTCCGCGGTGCGGTGCTGCTGGGTGCGCTGGGGGCCTGTTGTGCAGAATTCAGCGATTGGCTGAGGAGGGTGCCAAGCTCGCGGAACCCGTCCTTGGAGATTGCACCGGCACGTGGTGGGACCTCTTGGAGAGACGCCGGTGGCGGCAGGTGAGCAGTGAGGCCTGGGTGCGCAGGGGTGGGCATTCACCGCTGGGCGCAGGTTGGGTCTGGAGATCAGCGGGCTGGGGTGCGGCAGGCGCACAGGATCATGCAGGCACCACCGGTCACGACGGCGGCCTCGTGGCAGGGTGAGGGACGCCGCCCTGGAAGACACGCCACTGCAGGCGATGACGAGATGTGCGCCGGGTGGCGTGGGACATAGCCACCTCGTCGCCGGTGTGACTTTGCCCGTTATAGGTGGTCGGCCACGTGTGTGTAGGCCTATGGTCAGGATATGGCGGACACAGAGCCACACGCAGTAGTTACTTCGGTGGCCGTCCCGGAAGTGAACCACTCCCTGAGCCACGGCCTATTTAGTCACTCGCCTACGCTGGACTGGCGTGCGCCGGCCCTGCCCACTACGCTTACAGGGGAGCCGACATGGCTACTTGTCCAAGGTGTTCCCCACTGCCTGTGATGACATGGTGGCGTCCACTGTCCACGACACTACAGACTCCAGCAGTATCCGCATGGACATGTCTGTGCTCTGCATACTCAAGACTGTCCAGCACATCACCGCCACACTTGGCATTGTGTACATTGTTATTCATAGGTCCATTGCCTCCTTCGCACAATCGTGGTTCCCACCTCTCCCCACATTTTGAAAATGTGTGGCAGAGGGGCTATGCCTTAGTGTATGGTTTGTCCACATTTCTGGCCCCTCTTACCACGGTTACTTGTGTTGTCATGTCTGGCAGGTGTGCATGTTGGTTGGCATGTTGAATGTGTTTTTGTATCGTGTCCATTCCCACAGTTGTGCATTGTGTGATTGTGGAATTGAGGTGTGTGGTGTGTTCCGCTGGTACTTAGCAACGAGCAGTCCATTTTCATAGGTGCCATCCTAAAAGCGCTGGTTGATGATGGACTGTCGGAAGATGTATGAATCATGCACATTGCCTGGGTAGTTGGCGACGACATTGGTGAACAGTCCCCGGTGGTCCACTATTGCCTGCACATTGATGGAATGTGTGTGCTTCCTATTGGGGTAATTGTGTGCAGTGTCGGCAGGGGGCACAAGTAGGACATGTGTGCAGTCAATTGCCCACAACACGTGCGGGAATCCAGCTATGGTGCAGAAGCCTTGCTTGGTCTCCAGCTGTTCCTGCACAGTGTGGGGGAAGTGAAGGTGCTGGGGTATGAGGCTGATGATGGCATCCAGGACAGGTGTGATGGCCTTTGATAGGGCTGGCTGTGAGACTCCTCCGTCTCTGGCAGTTGTTGGTTGGAAGGTACCAGAGGCCAACAGGTGCAGCACAGCCAGCAGCTTTGTCTGCAGAGGGATGTTGGTTGTCCGCTGTGTTGGTACCGTCAGCCTGTGGGCAATGTGGGTCATGATGCGGAGGATGGTTGTCCTTTTGAGCCTGTAGTGGGCAATGACATCCTCTGGCGTTAAGTCTGTGAGGCTGATGCGTTTTCAGAAGGTCCACTGTCTTGTTCTGCGCTGCCTCAGTGGTGGTCCGGGAGGGGTGGTCCTGGGGGTGGTCCTCCTGGGGGGGGGGGGGGTGGGTGTTGTGGCCCTCTTGGGTCTCCAAGCCGCATGATTAGTAGCTCCATGGCATCTGTTGGTCTTCAGATGTGGCTCTGGCCTGGGCTCCCTTTGTACTGCAGGTTTTCGTCCTACTTAAGACCAGTAAAAAGCAGGTGTTAAGTCCCTGCTGCTAACGCGCCTTATCGCCTGTTTTTGTCCGGCATCGCAGATCTGGCTGGTCGTTGAGAATATCGCGAAGTGGTGTTTTCATGTGTTTTTGCACGGGAACGCCTACTGTGCATATCATTAGCGTTAATTGTCGCTCTCATCCGTGGCGATGTGTTTTGCGACAGCTATCGCAGGGAAACTGGCGATGTCGGCAGTTTGCACCAGCTTGTGAATAGGGCGATAAGTCTATCGCCACTTTTGCGGCGCTAAAGTGCCGATAAATCGGCGAGGGCTCCTTGAGAATATGCCCCACAGATGTTTGACATAATTTGTCATGAGAGCAATGGCTATAAATCCTGCAAGGGCTGCTCAAGCTGCACAACCAAAATTGGCTACACTTGGAATTCATCCACAAACTATCAATGCAATCATGGGTAAAATTCCTGTTAGACGGAAAGGGAGTCCATTCTGGATTGCACAAAAACAAATCAGCTTGAAGCAGTGTTTCCCCATATGGGACCAAAGGAAAAACACAGAATTCTTACAATATGTTTGCCAATGTGGATGGCTCTCTCAGTGGAAGACTCTACCACTTGAGCTACAGTCTGTGCTGCAATATATACCAGAACTCAAAGTACACCCTGATTAGCTGGTTTGCCAGAGGTGCTTAAACAGATCCAAAATGAGTACGGGGCAGTGTAAAGTATGACGCTTCTGGGTTAAGTAATAAAGAAGCTTTATTATTGAAACACCAAAGCAGAAGGGACAACCAGTCAGGAACCTCTTCTCACAGCAACTGACTCTGCAGAGCCCTCACAAAGAATCTAGAACTCTGCAATACAAGGCTCGAGAGAGAGGCAGAGTACTTAAAGAGATACAACTAAGAATGTAAATAAACACAACACATCTTCCTCCGTGAACAAAACAAAATAAAGAAAAACAAAAAGAGAGATAATGCAATCGAAAAAATAGTGTAAGCAAAACACGAGGTTACAATTGTTCAATCATGTGACAAATGAAATCTGCCATCCACTTAGCATTGACACTCGTTCTTTTCCTAACAATTACATCCTCAACAACAGGTCTAACAGGGTTATCATTTCCTTTGACATTTTCGTTTTCCAGCTTTTCCAGCTCACCTTCTGTGACAATCTTGTCAGAGACGTTATTATCAGCAACCTGTTCCCCATCAGCAACCTGTTCCCCCTCAAAATCATTCCTTTCCGCATTATGTTCCAACTCTCCTCTCATACTAAAATCATCCACACCACTTGCATTAGAGATGAACTACTCACTCAATGTGGAGTCAATCCCAAAGTAAATATCGTCATACATCTGACAAGAACCAGAAGAAAAAAAAGGTTTTTCATTAACATACTCAGAGTCATTTTTGTAAAACGGCTTACCATCTCTGTAAATTGCGATTCTCCTAACATTCCAAACTTTACCATCACTGAGAAGAACAGCATTACGTAAAACTTTCATAATTTGTAAAGGTTCTGAAAACTGAGTTTCACCTTTTTAACTTTCCAAGGTTTTTAACCTTGACCCACATACCAACTTTAACATCGACGTTACCTGATCCATGCTTGTCATCAAAAATACGTTTATACTGCAAATGCTTCTCAAGAATGTTTTTTTAACAGAATTCATAGAAATATCAACTCCTGCACCTTTGATTAACCATTCTGGGTTACACTTAGTTCTAGCTGTGCGTCCTCTCATAATTTCAAATGGGGACATTTTTAAAGCTTCATGGACATTAGTTCTATACGTCCAGACTGTTTTGTATACTTGTAATTCCCACTCTTCTCCTTTCACAACAGCAATTTGGATGGCATTTTTTAGCACTCTATTAAACCTTTCACACATGCCATTACCACTAGGATTGTATAGCGAGGTAGTTCTGTGCTTCACTCCAATTCTCTTAAAATAATTTTTTGCTACATTAGACACGAATTGTACCCCATTGTCACTTATGATCTGAATAGGTAAACCTTCTTCCACAAATACTCTATCAATAAATTTCAGCACAGGAGCAGAATCAATTTTTTCCACTACTTTGATGGTTGGCCACCTGGAGAATATATCAATCATGGAAATAATGTATTTTGGAGGAGTACCAATAGGACCCATAATATCTATGGCAACGGTATGCCAAGGTCCATCAGGTATGATGGGTTCACACATGTCAGGTCTCAAAGTCTTAAGTGATTTATCTGAATTAGCACAAATCATACAATCCCTCACACTCCTCTCAGCACACAAATCCATCCCAGTCCACCAATACCACCTTTTAACTCTTTGTTTAGTTTTTACTATGCCACAGTGGTCCTCATGGCACAATCTCATGATGGATTCCCTTAAAGAGGTTGGAGGAATAGCTTTATCTCCTCGAAAAATAGAACCTTCATTTTCAGATAATTCATTCCTTATTTCCCAAAATGGTTTAAGGTTATCTGAAATTTTTGATTTCTCAGGCCAACCATGAAGAACAAATGAAATAAGAGATTGTAAATCCTTCTCCATTAAATATTCCTCTTTCCATTTTTTTTCTTCAACACAAAAGGAACTTTCATCGTGTATTAAAGCTACATGTAAAGAATCCCATTCACTCACTTCAAATTCTTGTAACTCTAAAGGCATGCGGGAAAGAAAGTCAGCTAAGACATTGCTTTTACCTGGAACATACACAATCTTATATATAAAATCTTGAAGCCGCATTGACATTCTGGCGATCCTAGCTGAAGCCTTGTACAAACCTTCCGTAGTTAGTAACTTAACTAAAGGTTTATGATCACTTTTAACAATACATTTTCTGCCCCATACAAAATTGCGAAAATGCTCTAAGGCCCAAACACAGGCTAGAGTCTCCTTCTCGATAACAGAAAACTTTTCCTCAGAGGGAGATAACGCTCTGGAGGCATAGGCAATGATGGATTCTTTACCTTTCTCATTACTTTGAGATAAAATACCTCCTAAGCCTTTGTTGCTGGCATCCACAGTGACTACACATTTACTATCCATATCAAAGCAACTTAAAACTGGGGCATGAATGATATCTTCCTTAATGTTCTCAAAATCTTTTCTGCATAAGTCAGACCAAAAAATTTTTAAATTATTTTTAAGCAATTGTCCTATATTAAATACCTTACTGGAGAAACTTTCTACAAATTTTGAATAAAATTCAACCATCCCAAGGAAAGATCTTATATCGTCTTTGTTAGCGGGATGAGGGGCATTTTTAATAGCCTCAACTAATTGTGGTTTAGTGGTAACACCTTCATCACATAGAACATGTCCAAGGTATGTCACAGATTTGACACCAAATTTACATTTTGAGTGTTCAACGGTTAAACCTCTTTCTTCCAAAATGCTCAAAAATTCCTCTAACACACAATCATGTTCTGCTTTGTCCCTTCCAAAAACAAGAATATCATCTTGAAAGCATCTCACTTTGGGGTGTTTGCCAAAAAGCTGGTGCATCAGTCTCTGAAAAATGGCAGCAGCTGATGCCAGACTAAAGGGCCTTCTTTTATATTGAGAACACCCCATTGGAGTAATGAATGCAGTTAAATGTTTGCAATCCTTGTCTAATAAAATCTGATGGTAAGCCGCAGATAAATCAATTGTGGAAAACCACTTACCAACCTTAACAAGTGCAAGCATCTCGGAAATCTTAGGGAGGGGAAACTTGTCAATTACAATATTATCATTAAGGTGGCGAAGGTCAATGCAGAGCCTAATTTTACCATTGGATCGTCTGGCTACGACAATGGGGGAAATCCACTCTGAGGATTCAATGGGCTCAATAATGTCCTCAGAAACTAATTTGTCCAATTCTTTTTCAACTTCGTTGCGGATGAGTATAGGAATGTCTCTTGCTTTGTGAATTTTCGGGCAAGCATCATTTTTTAAAACAATACGGTGTTCAAAACCATTAAAAACTCCAACTTTACCACTGAAAACTTTTGCAAATTTGTTTAACATCACATCGCCTAAAGATCTGTTCTCATCTATAACCAAAACAGGATCAGGGCTATTAGGATTCAAAATAATATTGAGATTACCTTGATCCTTCCACCCGAGGACAGATGGTCCGCGCTTTGCAACATGCAACTTTCCTAACGATTTTCTACCTTTAAATCTGAAAACAAGAGATCTAAAACCTACCATGTCAATTTTTTCTCCTGAATACCCTTCAGGATTAATGTCAGGAGTCGAAAGTTTATTACCTAAACTATTCTTAAATTTATCATTCCATACCTTTTCATTTACTATGGTATAAGGGGAACCTGAATCAGCAGACATCTGAACAGAAATACCTCCAATTATCATGTCACAAATGGGTTTCTTTGAGATATCCTTGGTGCTACTATGTATGTTCAGTAAAAATTATTTTTCAATTTTATCATCGTCATTTAAAGAACAATGCATAATTTTGTTAACTAATGTCTCATCTTCACTTGAAGTGCCTTCATCAACAGATTTCACCTTTTGTCCCTTTTTTTCTATTACAAACTCTAACGTAATGGCCAATTAACCCACAGTTGGAACATTTTTCTTTTAATGCAGGACAAAATTTACTATTAGCAAAATGAGAACCACTCCCACAACGATAGCATTTAAAATCCTCTCTTTTTTTGAACTCATAAGTTTTTGTAGATTCAGATTTGGATTTTTGTTTAGTAGTATTTTGTTTGGAATAACTATTGTTTTTAATCTAGCCACAACTTGTTCACTAACCTCCTTATTCTCAACTTTAAGTGCCTTAGCGCTCCTGCTAGATAATTCAGCTTTTCTCACTATAGCTAGTATATCTTTTAAATCAGCATCACCATTAATCCAAAGTCTGTCTTGGATTGCGGGATCACGAGTGTGCATGACCACTTGATCTCTAATAAATTGTTCCTGTAAGTGATCAAATTTACAATCTACAGCAAGTTCTTTTTAAAGAGGCTACATGCATATCAACAGTTTCATTAGCATCTTGTTTCCTGTGGAAAAATTTGTACCTCGTGATACCTATACATACTTTGGGAGCAAAATGGTTATCAAAGTCTTTTAAAACATCCAAAAATACATTAGAATCACCCCGCCAGGAGTCTTAGACATTTCCTCATACACTTTTAAACCACCAGGACCAACGGAATGTAAAAACAATTTCTTTTTGCTCTCTGGTTTCATTTTCCCTCCTTCGTCTATAGTATCAATAAAGTTTAAAAAGTAAGACTTCCATTGCATCCATTTCTTGCATGGTTCACTTCCTGCGGGCCAAAACGCTTGTGGAGGTTGAATAGTATAGTTTTGCGTTGCCATGGTTGAAATAAACTTCTCTCAGTGTCCCTTCTTCACCTAAAGGATTATTTCACTGGATGCTGAAATAAACATATACCAGTGTCCTTTCTTCACCTAAAGGACTAGTTCACTGAGTCTAGAGATATACCAATATAGTATTAAAAAACCTCCAATGTGTTTTCTTTCCAGCATAGAGGAAAAGAATATACTCACGGTGGTGCCGACAGAACACAGGAATGTCCCCAAAATGAGTGCGTGTATGAAAGAACAACAAAGTTGAAGTAAAGGTAAAAGCGCAACGGTAGATTCCAAGAAGAGGAAAAAAAAACAAGAAAAAAACTAGAGCGTGCGGTTATACAGTAGGGAAGACAACACTTCTCCAATAGGCTGCACGTCTCCGTCGAGCAAATGGATGACAAACTTCAATATGGCAGCACGTCTATGTTGTGCACGTCTACGTTCAATGACTTAAGAATAGATCACACGCCATGAACGTTGTGCGTCACAACGTGTGGACGATTCCGGAAGGAAGAAGACGTGTTCGAAGGTTGAAGGGAGAAGAGAACTCACAAACTCTGGCTGGAATGAAGAACGATGGGTATCCGTAAACTCCGAAAAAGAAGAGGTAGAATTCCACAATGGATGCGCATCTTTCAAATTCAAGAATCCAGCGGTAAGTTAAATGATATGCGCAAACGACGGTGTAAATGTAAAGGAAATAGGAATGAACAAAGCACTTATGGTCCGTAGAAAAGGACGTAGCAAGTAAATAAAGCCACAGCAGTTGGGTAATTACGCTGGACAGTGAAGGAGTGTAGAAAGTTAGTAGATTGCACACAACAAAGTCACAGGAAGGTAAAGGGCAAAAGCTACCAACCCCAATGATAGCGCTCCGAAGAAAAGTAGAATCAGTTGAAATGTAGTTATCCAGCACAGAACAGTCCCAACGACGGTCTTGTAGGGAAACGAAGGAAATAATTTCCCAAACAGTAGAAATACAATCCGACGAGGAAGTAGAAGGAAACGTAGGTTCTTTCCTTACTGGTGTTTCAACACAAAGATTGTCGCCAAAATTGTAAAGTATGACGCTTCTGGGTTAAGTAATAAAGAAGCTTTATTATTGAAACACCAAAGCAGGAGGGACAACCAGTCAGGAACCTCTTCTCACAGCAACTGACTCTGCAGAGCCCTCACAAAGAATCTAGAACTCTGCAATACAAGGCTCGAGAGAGGCAGACTACTTAAAGAGATACAACTAAGAATGTAAATAAACACAACAGGCAGCCCTGGCCCTGGCCCTGTATTTGGGTATGAAAGTGATGGGCAACTTTGCTGCAGTATCTGACATTATGAAAAGTAACATTAAAGGGGAAGCAGCAGCGTTGGCTATATGCCAACAACTCACAAATTTACCTCAGGAAGACCAGGAGCGTGAGTTACTAAAAATTATTGAGGAAAAACTATGCAACTATAGGTAGAGATAATTTGAGGGACAGACCTAGTAAACCACAAGAGAAGGGTAATTCTGAAAAGGATAACTCGAAGCAAGCACTCGACTCTTCAAAGAAGAAGTGGGATAGTAAGAAAAATAAAGAAAAACCTAAAACAAGGGGTGGATCTCCTCAACAGGAGGCAACAAAAAAATGCTATAATTTGCGTAACCACGACCATATTAAAATTCCTGATGCATATCATGATACTGCTACGCATTCCTCTTGTTCTTTCCCGAATCACCCAGAAAACACTCAGAGAAAAGGGGACAGTCGGAGCGCAGTCAGAGTACGTGAAACCAAAGAAGGACTCACAACGCTCATCTGAATTTATAAAACAAGAAGATAAACTAAAACAGTCCAAACCTCAATTCAAAAGGAAGAAGGTGGCTGGCATTAAAGTAAAGCCTGCCACAGATATTGAGGATTCTGATTCTGAGTGGGCTGCAGACCATGCTGGACAGTACAGCAGAAGCCACAGTAGTTTGTCAGAACCTGATGGATTGTCTAGTGGCAGTAGCATTGAGTGACTATATCCAGATGGAAACACCAGATACGAGAGTTAGTGGCCTGCATAGATTATATAAAATGCAACTTTAGATGGAGGGGGGTATACAACATCCAATAAATGTTCTCTTTTGGGGGGACTTGTCATTCGGCTATGACATTCAATGGTCGAAAAGGATTGGCCGCCAGAGTTTGTCATGGACTACCCCAAGGCACAAACAGTAATTTTACCAGCTTTCTCGGACCTTGTACCAGATGCAGTGAAATATTCGTACACCAAGGAGTGGGCCTTAGCACAATCTCTGACATTATACTGCAACCATGTGGGGTGGGATGACTGTTCCCTGTATCACCAAATACCTGTGAGGTCAATCCCACAACCTTAGAGACAATACCCCATTAAGAATGAGGCTAAAAAACAATTTAGAGAGATCTTCACACAACTTGAATACCAAGGAGTAATAGAAGGTTTCACCTTCCTATGAATAATTCTTTGTTTCCAGTAATGAAACTAGACCATTTGTATTGTCTAGTCTTTGATTACAGACACCTAAACACAGCTACATGTACATTCTCTGTACAAAACGTGTACAGCACGGCACTAATGAACAATATAGTGCGTACAAAATATAGAACTACATTGTATATTTCCAATGTTTTTTTCTGACAAAATATAGCACCTGAAAGCAAGTATTTGACCGCATTTAGCATGCTCGGTTCTCCAAAACAGTTCTGTTGATTACCTCCAGGGTATAAGAACAGCCCAGGGTTGGTTTCAGCCCGGGTACAGAACTTTTATAACAATTTGATGACCAGGCATTGTCCTATGTCGATGACAAGGCCAATCCATGGTATAATAACAACTTTGCCATTATCCGCAAATCGTGCAAACGACTGGAACGGGAGTGGAGGAGAGACTTTGACTCTACTCGGAAAGGTCTTTATCAGTCAGCCATTAAGAATTATCATAGGGCCGTTCAGAAGGCACGTGCCACTTATTTTTCTGAAGAGATCAGAAACAGCCAGAATCCCTCCAAGAAGATCTTCGCTATTATTAATAATCTTAAAACGCAGGGGCGCCTGTGGCTTCTGTCATTAAGTCTAATGAACAATGTGAGGACCTTGCCACCTTTTTTATCACAAAGGTGGACAATATCTATAAAACCTTCCCCCAGATAGCCAATGGCCCCGATTCTGAGGACCCTGCTCCCTCTGCCCATATATTGGCCACTTTTCCACCAATCACTGAAGAAACGCTTAGCATACTCTGCAGGAAGACTAAATCGGGTTCTCCAACTGACCCTATGAAGCCGGAACATCTAATAAGACTTTTACCTGTGCTTCTCACACCTCTGGGCCAGGTCATTAACCTATCCCTGGCCACAGCCACAGTACCGAGGACATGGAAGCAAGCCGCGGTAAGGCCGCTATTAAAGAAGCCCATTTTAGATCCCATTTTAGAAGCCCATTTTAGATTTTAGCTATTAAGGAAGCCCATCTCCCTGCTTCCCTGGATTTCTAAAATATCTGAAGCTTATGTTAACACCATTGTCTCAGGCCACTTGGAGGAGAATTGCATATTGGACTCCTCTCAGTGCGGCTTTCGCCCGGGTCTTAGTACGGAGACCGCATTGCTAGCTGTGACCGAACACTTGAGAGCAGCTCTGGATGAGGGACGTACTTCGGCACTGATCCTATTGGACCTCAGTGCCGCATTCGATACGGTTTCCCACCAGATCCTGATCCAGAGACTGAAGGATGCTGGTATTGTGGGCCCCGCCTTGGCGTGGCTCACCTCCTTCCTCTCGGACAGGTCCTTTCAGGTGTCGGCCCCCCCTTTTTCTTCTAAGTTGCATTCCGTCAAACAGGGCGTCCCGCAGGGCTCTGCTCTAAGTCCTATGCTTTTTAACCTGTACGTCCAGCCCTTAGCTGCAATAGCTAAGAGGAGCGGGTTGACTATAGTGTCATATGCCGACGACACTCAATTGGTCGTCGCCCTGTCTAATGACTGTCTAAACGATGCTGCAAAGTTTCTAAGGGGGTTGGCGGATGTTGCAGGGTGGATGTCCGCCAATTGTCTCCAGCTCAACGCCAGCAAGACTGAGGTCCTGCTGGTAGGAAAAGATCCTGAGCTATGGAGCGGACATTGGTGGCCCTCCGCCCTGGGACCGGCTCCCACTCCCAAACAGGTGGTGAAAAATCTCGGCATCTGGGTAGATTTGGCGCTTAGTTTCTTAGATCAAACTAAGAGGGTAGCGGCGACCTGTTTTGGTATCCTGCGCTGCCTCAGGCCCATTTTGGGCTTCTTTGACCCCTCTATCCGGCAGACGATCGTGCAGGCATCTGTGCTGTCAAGATTGGACTATGCCAGTGTGCTCTACCTGGGGGTCAACAGGACCGAGATTGCAAGATTGCAGAGGGTCCAAAATGTTGCCGCTAGAACTCTTCTTGCCATGCCCAGATGCTGCTCTACCTCCAGTACTATTCGCCGGCTACATTGGCTGCCAGTGGAGAGGCGGGTGGAGTTCAAGTCTCTCTGTTTCGCGTTTAAGATCTTGAAACATCCGATCCCTGGGATATTATCTGGCCTACTTTCTGCCTATATTCCCACGCGTCAGTTACGCTCCGCAGATCAACAGCTGGCATCGATTCCACGTGTGAGGAGGGCACGTGCCGGTGGGCGCTCTTTCCGCGTGTTGGCTGCTAAGCTGTGGAATGGTCTTCCAAGTCATATCCGGTGCATGGATAACTATTTTGCTTTTCGAAAAGCACTGAAAACCCACCTATTCCCTCACTAAGTTACCTGTCCCCCCGTCTGTCATTTTTTCACCTCTCTTGGTTTTCTTTCTTTTGCTGGACCGGACTCTTGCAGCCAGTTGCTATTATTGCTCTTAGCGCCGGGACGCCCCTTTGCCGGGGCAGCTGAGCGCTCTACAAAACTGCTTAACATAACATAACATATACTTAATGGATGATGACCTTTTAGCACACTTGGCAAGAGTAGATCTCATAGCTTTGGGATTTGCTCCCAAAGGCTACAATTTCAAGTGGAAAAAATTTAAAACTGCCCATTTCGGTGTCCTGTTTTTAGGATACGAATTGTCAAGTGAAAGTAGAAGTTTTGTGACACATTTCCCAGAGAAGTGTGGGCTTCTAATACCACCAAACACATCAAAGAAACTCCAATTAATATTGGGTTTCTAACATTTTGGTAGAACATACATTCCAGATCATGCAGAGCGGGTAAACACATTCTACAACTTGATACATCTAGACTTTTCAAGTACACTGTTGAAAGTAAAGAACAACAGGAAACATAGCAAGTTTCAGTCCTGTTTAATTGGCCATCCACTCTCCACAACTGACCATAGGTCCCAACATTCTATCCTGAACTCCCTGTGGGAGGAACCAAGGAACGGGGGATCAAAGGGGTGACGGAATGTACCATTGGTACTAAAGAGGTTACAACACACCTCCCTCCTTACAAGAATTACCATTGACATATTTACACATTTATTCATGAACCATTTGAGACTTCACAACTTTATCACAACTCCACCATTGCCCATTGTCAAGTTGCACTACGTTGTTTAACGCCTTTACAATGCGACCAGGAGGGTAGAATTTACTTAAGCTGTGGGGATCCTTCACACTTCTTTTAACCTGCACCACGTCACCTACTTCCCAGCTAGGAGCTTTGACCCCGTTCTTCTTGTCATACCATTCCTTGTATTTAGCTTGGTGCAAGTCTACTTTTCTCCCTACCTCCTCGGGGTATCTCTCTACAGCCCTACCTCCTCCCAACCAACTAGGGTTAAGTTTGGTGCATGGTTCCCTCCCCTGAGAGAGACAAAAGGGGAGACCCCTGTTACCAAGTTGGGTGTGGTGTGATATGCCCACAAACAATCTCGTAGGGATGTTTCTAGCTCGAGATTGTTGACTAGGGCCAGTTGGATGTGTTCTTTTATTAGTCTATTTGCCCTTTCAACTAGACCGTTGGCTTTTAGACAATACAAGGCCGTCAGTTCATGTTTGATGTTCCAGTTCTCCAAGAATTCCTTCATAAGTTGGGATGTAAATTGTACACCGTTGTCGGTGACGAGAATAGAGGGTATGCCCTCCTTCGAGAACACATCTCTCAGGAATTCTATGACGGTATTGGTGTTTAAACGATGTACGAATTTCTGGGTGACCCAATGTGAGGTGTAGTCCACCAACACCAACATGAACCTCCTCTGCATTCCCAGATTGTCCATTGGTCCAATAATGTCCATTGCTAGTTTGCTCCACGGTCTGAGTGGTACCATGGTAGGAGATAGAGGGGCCTTGCGTAAGGACTTGGTTTTATCACTCCTTGCACAGCTCACGCAGTCTTTCACTAGTTGTTCTGCCATGGCATCCATCTTGGGGAACCAGAAGTTCGCACGAACTCTATTCTTGGTGATGCTGCGCCCTAAGTGTCCCTCATGTGCCAGGTCCATCACCCTTCTCCTGAGGCCCACAGGTGGTACTACTTTGTTCTGGCGATAGACTTTTCCTTTTATGATGCTTAACTCGTTCCTGACTTCCCAGAATTCCTTGAGTTCTTCTTCCAGCTCACTGCATCTGCTGGGCCATCCTTCTGTCAATACCACTTTTATCCTGTCCATAACTTTGTCTTCCTCCATGTGTTTCTTCCATTCCTCTTCTGTGATGGCGGGGTTGTCTACCAACATGATGGGGCTATCCAGCATCTCCTCTGGTTGTTCCATTTTTAAGGGTGTTCTGGATAAAAAATCTGCCACCTTGTTGTCTTCCCCCCGAACGTACTCCACTTTGAAATTAAAATTCTCCAAGCCTAGGATCCATTTCCCAATGCGTGGAGTACAATTTTCCATACCTTTCACCGTAAAAATGGAGGTGAGTGGATTATGGTCCGTACGAATAGTGAAGTTGAGCCCCCATAGGAAGAATTTGAAATGCTTCACTGCCCAGAAGCACGCCAGGGCCTCTTTTTCTATTACAGAGTAATTCTTCTCTGCGTCTGTAAGGCATCGGGATGCGAATGCAATTATTCTTTCTTCTTTTCCGTTCCTTTGAGATAAGGTGGCCCCCAGACCTTTGTTGGATGCGTCTGTGGTGAGGATAGTTTTGTACTGGTAATCAAATACCCCTAAAGCCGGCGAACTTAAGATGTCTTCTTTTAAAGTATCCACTACTCCTTTGTGCTGTTCATTCCATTCGAACTCCTTGTTCTTTTTCAATAGTTCTCGTATGGGTTCACATTTGGACGAAAAGTTTTTAATGTACTTAGACATGTACTCCATCAGCCCTAAAAGGGACTTCAGTTCCTCCTTGTTCTTTGGGTATGGAGCATTCCTCACAGCATCTAGTAGGTTGCTTTTAGGTCTAAACCCTTCCTCAGAGATAGAATGTCCTAGGTAGTCGACAGACGTCACTCTTAATTTGCACTTGGATTTCTGCACTGTCAAACCAGCTTCCATGAGTTTTTTGAAAACTTGTCTAAGAGTTATGTCATGGTCCTCCACATTTCGACCATACACTAAGATGTCGTCCTGGAAGCACATTGCACATTTTACCCCTCTCAAAATTTGCTGCATGGCCTTCTGGAAAACTGCCGCAGCAGACGCTAATCCGAACGGCATTCTTTTAAACATGAATGCACCGTGAGGGGTTATGAATGCGGTGAGTGGTCTTGATTCTGGGTGCAGGTCTACTTGGTGGTAGGCCATTGAGAGATCGATGACGGTGAAGTATTTTGCTTGGGACATTGTGCTGAGCATCTCATTTATGTTTGGCAAGGGGTGTCTTTCGACCCATATACTCTCATTCAGGCTCCTCAAGTCAACACATAGACGGATGCCTTCCCCACTAGCCTTGGCTGCGATTACGACTGGCGCCAACCACTCTGAACATTCCACTGGTTGTATGATCCCCATGCTGCATAGTTTTTTTAGTTCTTTCTCCAGTGGCTCCCTCATTTGTTGTGGCACGGGGCGCAGTTTATGTACAACTGGTTTGGCGTTGGTCTTAAGTTTTATTTTATGCTCAAAATCGTGCAGAAGACCCAAATCCTCGCGAAATAACCCCTTAAACTCATCATATATGCTTCCTTCTTCCATATTTTCCTCCGTAAGTAGTACTTGTTCTTCTCTGTTGGGGTTAAGAATGATGCCCAATTCCTTCTGGTGCTGCCAGCCTAACAGGTTTGATCCTGACTCTACAACGTACACTTTCCCAAAAGTGTTCCTGCCTTTGAATTTAATGTGCATCTCCTTCATACCTAGCAGGGGTATGGGTTCCCTGTTGTACCCCGTAGGTGAAATGTCTGCTTCCTTTAAACTACCCCTATTTTCCCCTTCAAACCCTTCGAAATCATTTTTATTCAACAATGTGAATGGGGAACATGAATCTGCAAACATAGTTACTGTATTATTGTTCAAGGATATCTCACATTTGGGGTGGATGATATTGACACTCTCAGAAACTTCTTTAACCTGCAAAACATACTTATTCTGCATGGGCAGTACACATTTTATTTCTCTTCCCCAAGATCCTTCAATGCCCCCACCCTCTTTGGCTTGGGGTTCACCTTCTCTACACACCCTTGAAAAATGTCCCCTTCTATTGCATTTTTTGCATGTGACACTTTTTGCTGCGCAGTTAGGGTTATTAGCTAGGTGATTGCTACTTCCACACCTGTAACACCTTAAGTTCCTCTCCCTACTTGGACTCTTGTTGTATGACTTCCCCTTGTAATTTACTTTTAATACATCACAATCCTCTTCATCACCTTGTACACTGGCTACTACTTCACTAGGGCTCCTCATTTCTTTAATGCACTTTGCAGTATGTTCCACTGATTTAGCTATATCAACAGCTTCTCTAAGACTGGGGTTCTTGGCTAACAGTTTTTCTTGTATACGCACATTGTTCGTGCATCTTACCAACTGGTCTCTTATTAGTGAATCTGCGAGGTTGCCAAATTCGCATAATTGTGTGAGACCTCTCAGTGCTGCAATATAATTTGTCACCGATTCCTGTTTCCCTTGTACCCTTCCAAAAAACTTATGTCGTTCTAACACTACATTTATTCTGTCCCCAAAATGTGTTTCTAGTTTAGCCATAGTACTTTCAAAAATATCCATTCCTTCCACTGCTTCACCCCCCTCACCCACCGGTTCGGGTAATGTCTCATATATTTTGCGCCCATATACCCCCAGATTATGGAGAAGGATGTGCTGTTTGCGCATGGAAGTGAAGCGCTCTCCTCCTATGGCAATCAAGTATGACTCGAACAATTTAACCCACTCTTTCCAACTTATTTCCGGCTCTCCTACTTCATTCAAAAAGGATGGGGGTTGGCTCATGCTCGCTGCAGCCATCATGGTGGGTACAATTACACAAGGGACTAGATATGCTAATGTTAACACAAGATGATAAGGTTGCGAGTGTCTTATTTTCTCCCAATAAAATATATAGATATTGTAGGAGAGTAGGATCTGCCTCTTATGTTGCCCCCACTTTTTTTCTGATGTTAGCACTGGTTTCTGGCTATAGTCTGGCTGGGTCCCTGCCAATCAGGGCCCCAGCCTCTCTGTTCTCTCTAAACGACATGGAGTGCACTCTAGGTGCACTAGTGATTGGATACTGTGGTGCCTTATGAGTCCCTAGTATATGGTACCTTAGGTACCAAGGGCATAGGTACTTCACAGGCCTACCAGGGGCTGCAGCATGTATTATGCCACCCCTGGGAAGCAGACTAAATCTGACACCACAGGCCTGCTACTGCAGCCTGGGTGAGGTGGTGCTAGCACCCCTCACTGAGATATAGGTTTCCTATATCTCTCCTGCACACACATATAAACCTATCAGTCACCCCTAAGGCAGGCCCTATCAATCCTGAGGGCAGGGTGCTTGGCTTCTATGTGAGGGGGTGCCTCTGCCTGAGCAGGGCCCCTCTGCAGCTCTCAGAGTCTATTCTCTGGTGCTGTTTGTGGATGCGGTTAAACCATATACTCTTAAGTGCATTATATCCTCGCGGTAAAATGCTAACTTTGGAATGGCTGCATCAAAACATGTCGTGTTTGGTGTCAAACATCTTGGAATACTACCCCCCACCAATCCTGGCGGCGGGGGTAGCATTCCACCCTTCTAGAGGGATAAGACATGTACCTGCTGTGGAAACGCGGTAGAATCCTGAAGAGCCCTGGCATCACAAAATGGATGCCACCAGTCACAGACACTGGGCTGCCCTCCTGCTGATGACCGAAACTCACAGTGGAGGAAGCCCAACAATAGGCATCCTGTCACAGGGAGGTGTAACCACCTCCCAGACAGGGTTTAGTGTATTGGGGCTGGGTGGGTGCACTCTTAGAGTGCTTTGAAGTCCTGCACTGGGGGAGCAGAAGGCTCCTCTGTGCATATGCCAGTTCAAACCGGCTCAGGGGCTACCTGCCCCTGCTCTGGCGCGAAACTGGACAAAGGGAAGTGGGTGTAGCCACCCCCTCCCTTGACCCTCCCATAGGTGGGGTCATAGAGCTAGTCCATCCCCTCTTTTTAGTATAAGAAGGGGAACCCTTGAACTTGCTAGTTAGATAACCCCTGGACGACGCTCTACAGAAGAATCCTGGCCCTTCGACATTCCACTACCTTTGGAAGACAGAAGAATATCCCTTGGAGTCAAGGAGTGACTCCCCTGCTTGGCAGGCACCAAAAACGACAACGACGGTCGCAAACTACGCCGCTCCCGCCGGAGTCCGAAGTCCCTGCAGCCCAAGAAGTAAATTTCCTGACTTCTCCAAAGCCATCGTGAGTCCCCAGCGAAGCTGAGGCAAGTGGATCCCACGAGTGACGAGGAACCGCGACCCCTGGGTACCGTGCACTATTGTCAAGTGCAACCCCTTCACAACGTTTTACAAACTTGTGCTTTAGACCATGTGTGGTCCCGACCTCCAGCAGGAATCCCTCCGAAGTTCAGAGGCCTACACCATCCCGAGTGACCGTGGGCCCCTGTTGAGTGATTCCGCCCGAGGTGTCTTCGCGATCCCTTGCCAGCCGGCTCGTGGGTCCCCAGAAGACTTCTTAAAGAAACCAAAGGGCTCCCCTGGTTGCTCCAGGCCTGCCCTGACTTACCTTCGCTGGGTGAGTCCCTCAGACCTTGCTGATCTGTGCCATCGACTTTTCTTCATCTCCCCGAGACTTGCTGTTGCCAAGGCTTGTTGGCTCCGATCGAGTTGCCGACACCGCAGTAAGCTGCAGACTTCGTGGGACACCCAGAATCCAGCTCCTGGTCATCGTCGACGCCTCCTGGACCTCGTGGCTGAAGAGTCAAGGCACCCACGACCGACCTGAATCAACCGACGACGGTGGGCATCCATCTTCCTTGCCCCGGGTCACTGCCAAGTGACTTTGAACACTGTCCCCTCTGCTTTCAGGTCATCCTTCTTCAGAATCCAGGCTTGGATTCCACCGGACACTTCTTCAGCTCCCGCAAGCAGCAAGTCTTCTTTGTTCGCCATTGAAAACGACGCCGCGACCCGACACCAAAGGACACCTATGCACCCGGCTTCCCTGGGTGAGGTAACTCCAGCACTACGGTGCTCCTGTGGGTGTGGGCCCTAGAACTACTTACCCTGTAAGTGACTTACCTGTAGCTTCCTTAGAAGTGTCCTTAAACTCTTACTTTCCCAGTGTGACTCGTGCACTGACTCGTACCTGGTTCGCGGCTGTGTCAGACACACCGCGTCCAACTCCCTTGCAATCCTATCTGAAACCGTATCCTTCGACTCGTACGAGTCCGATCGGTGTGTTCGCCTCGAACACGCAAGGGGCCTTTTCCATTGAAATCTCTATCGCGTCTAAGGGCATAGACTCGTACAGGACTCACCTTGGTGCCCAGACACCGCGTCCGTCCCCTGTGGGTCTCCTACAACTACCTGGGGTGGTTCTTGGGGGTCCCTCGATTCTAGATGCCCTAGACCTAGGTCTAGAACCTGAGATTGTGATATTCAAATGTGCTTAACTTATTGAGAAACGTTGATTTGTGCATATGTTTGTCTTCTAATCTCATAAAGAGATTAGTAGAGAGTTATTTAGAAATAAATACATATATATTTGATATATATACCTGTGTGGTGTCTTTTCATTTGGTGATTCAAGAGATTATATGGTAAAACAAGCTGCTTTACATTCCTTCAAGACTTAGCCTGAAGGCTGCTCTCCACAGCTACCACTAGGATAGCTTTCTTTAAAAGGTTGTCTTAAACCTATCTACCATAAGAGTCGATTTGCCCTGGTGCAAGGTGTCCACTTTAATTAGTGAACAGCATATACCAGGCCAACTTCTCACATTGGTGGGCAGCGTGTGGGATTCCAGCTTGCCATTGTTTTACCAGAAAATCTCTATTTGAATTACTAACTGAAAACCATTATAGGTACTCAAGGTACATATAAAGTCAAGCTTAGTATCAATAAGTTCTACTGAACTTAGAGCTGTGTGCCAAGGGATAGCACACCCTTTCCACAGCTCAAGCTAGGATCAGTAGGCCACAAACTAGTGTAGGTAGTACAACACTGCACAACACTAGAATGTCCTTAAAGGGTGGACCCAGTGGATCCACTCAGCCTCAGTATAAGGACATGGCTTTCTCTGACTTGAGAGCCATGTGTGTTGAAAGACACCTGAAGCTAGGACAGAGTCCCTCAACACTACACCTGATAGATCTGCTGACAGCAGATGACCTTAGATTGGCTCTAGGAGCTAAAGGGTCTGAATCAGTGGGTGGGTCAGTCATAGTATCTGGGTCAGATGATGAAAATCAGAATGACCAAGACTCTGTGATTGAAGGGCCAGGCTTCAAGGGGCCTGAAAAGGACAGAGGAATTCTCCCTAAGAGAACTGACAGAGAGGAGGAGAGGCACAGATCCCCTTCCAGGGAATCTGACCACTCTTATCACTCTGGCAGAGAATTTGTCCAGCAGAGGAGCTCATACTTTTCCTTAAGAGAGACCTCCTCTGAGAGAAGGTGCAAACTGCTCCAGTATGAGGAAGCCAAAGTGGCCCTCAGAACCAAGCAGTTGGCACTGGATAGGGAAGCCCTGGAGATCCAGAGAGCTTCTAGAAGAGAGGGGTTAGAACCCCCTGGTGGCAGCAACAGTGTCCCTAGAGGCAGAGAATATATTCCTGACCATAGGAACCTGAGCAAGGTTGTTCCTCCCTACCAGAGTGGGGATGATATCCACAAGTGGATAACTGCTATGGAGAGGGCCTGTAGAGTACAGCAGGTCCCCCAAAAGCAGTGGGCAGCAATCTTGTGGCTCTCCTTTTCAGATAAAGGAAGAGACAAGCTCCTCACTGTTAGAGAGGAGGATGCTGATGATTATGAGGTCCTGAAGAGTGCACTGATAGATGGGTTTGGCTTAACCACTGAGCAGTACAGGTTGAAGTTCAGAGATACCCAGAAGGCACAGACTCAGGACTGGACTGACTTTGTTGATTGTGCAACCAAGGCTCTAGAGGGTTGGCTGGTTGGCAGTAGGGTTACTGATTTCAAGGGATTGTATAATCTGATGATGAGAGAACAGATCCTAAATAATTGCCAGAACCAGTTGTTGCATCAGTACCTGGTGGACTCTGATCTGACCTCTCCCCAAGAATTGGGAAAGAAGGCAGACAAATGGGTCAGAACCAGGGTGAGGCAGAAAACCCAGAACCAAGGGGGTGACACTAAGAAGCAAGATCCTAAAGGCTCTGAGAAAGGTGGGGATAAGTCAAAAGACCAGAAGTCTTCACAAGGGCCCCAAAAATCTGCATCTGGTGGGGAGTCACAGTCCAACAAGGGAAAAGGCCAAAAGAAGCCCTGGTGCAAATTCTGTAAACAGAAAGGGCACTGGACTTCTGATTGTACCAAGTCCAAAGACCAAACCACCACCACTCCTGCCCCTAAGGCAACTGTGCCCCCTAGCTCAGCTACTGGTGGAGGTGGTACGCAGAATAAGGGTGTAGTAGGGTTGACCCTGGGTTCTGAAGTGGATTCTGACCTAGTCAGAGTGACCACTCAGGCAATGCTGATTTGTGATGGAAACATTGATATGTCCTTCCTAGTAAGCCCCAGTAATCTGGGCAAGTACAAACAGCAGCCTTTGATAAATGGCAAACAGGCTTTGGCATTTAGGGACACAGGTGCTAGTGTCACCATGGTGGCAGAGGACCTAGTGGACCCTGGACAGATCATCCTGGGCGAAATGTACCAGGTGACCAATGCAAGCAATGTCCAGACCAACCATAGTCTGGCAGTTGTGAATTTCTCCTGGGGAGGGGTAACTGGCCCCAAAAAGGTTGTAGTCAGTGCAGACCTCCCTGTAGAATGTCTGTTGGGCAATGATCTAGAGACTTCAGCCTGGTCTGAAGTAGAGTTATGGACTCATGCTGAGATGTTGGGCATCCCTGCAGAGGTATTTGCTGTGACCAGTTCACAAGCAAGAATGCATGACACTGAACCAGCTCTGGATCCTGGAACAATGGACCAGATGCTTCCCAAGAGGAGGAGCAGTAGGCTTAAGGCAGTGCCTTCCCCTCTGTCTCAGATCAAAGATTCACTTCCAGAGGGAGGTGAAGCAGAACCTGAAGAAGGAACTGCCCCAGAGGGACTTGAACCTGACCAGGTTGAGTTCTTGGGGGCAGGGGGCCCTTCTAGGGAAGATCTGAGTAAGGAGCAACAGTGCTGCCCCTCTCTTGAACCCCTCAGACAGCAGGCTGCTGCTGAGGCTGCTGGGAGTGCTAGTGGGTCCCATAAAGTTTATTGGGATGAGGGACTCCTATATTCTGAGGGTAGAGACCCAGCCCCTGGAGCCACCAGGAGGTTGGTAATACCTCAGAAGTTTAGGGGGTTCCTCTTGACCTTAGCACATGATATCCCTTTAGCAGGTCACTTGGGCCAAAACAAGACCTGGGACAGGCTTGTTCCACATTTTCATTGGCCACATATGTCAGAGGACACAAAGGAGTTTTGTCGCTCCTGTGTCACTTGCCAAGCCAGTGGTAAGGCAGGTGGCACAACAAAGGCCCCCCTGATACCACTACCTGTGGTGGGGGTACCCTTTGAAAGGGTAGGGATTGACATTGTTGGTCCCCTTGACCCTCAGACTGCATCTGGGCACAGATTTATCCTGGTGGTAGTGGATCATGCCACCAGGTACCCAGAGGCAATTCCCCTGAGGACCACCACAGCCCCTGTGGTGGCAAGAGCCCTCATTGGAGTTTTCTCCAGAGTGGGTTTCCCAAAGGAGGTCATTTCTGACAGAGGTACCAACTTCATGTCAGGATATCTGAAAGCAATGTGGAAGGAGTGTGGTGTAACTTATAAGTTCACCACCCCCTATCACCCACAATGCAATGGTTTAGTTGAACGTTTCAACAAAACCTTGAAAGGAATGATTAAAGGACTCCCAGAGAAGCTTAGGCGGAAATGGGACCTTCTTCTTCCTTGCCTATTGTTTGCATACAGAGAGGTTCCACAGAAGGGGTTGGTTACAGCCCATTTGAACTTCTGTTTGGACATCCTGTGAGAGGTCCACTATGTTTGGTAAAAGAGGGCTGGGAGTTACCTCTCAAACCCCCCAAACAAGATGTGATGGACTATGTACTTGGTCTCCGCTCCCGGATGGCAGAGTACATGAAAAAGGCAACCAAAAACCTGGAGGCCAGCCAAGAATTGCAAAAAGCTTGGCATGACCAAAGGCTGTGCTGACTGTATACCAGCCAGGACAGAAAGTGTGGGTGTTGGAACCTGTGGCCCCAGCAGCCCTCCAGGACAAGTGGAGTGGCCCCCATACAATAGTTGAACAGAAGGGAGAAGTCACCTATCTGGTGAATCTTGGAACTCCCAGGAGCCCCCTAAGGGTGCTTCATGTCAACAGATTAAAGCCATATGTTGACAGGGCTGACATGGGCTTGCTCATGGCAACTGATGAGGACCAGGAGGAGGAGAGTGACCCTCTCCCTGACCTGCTCTCTCAGAACCCTGATGATGGGTCAGTAGATGGTGTTGCTTTGGCAAGCAGCCTCACTGACCATCAGCAAACTGAGTGCAGACAAGTTCTGCAACAGTTTAGACATATGTTTAGCCTGACCCCTAGTCAGACTACCTGGTGCACCCATGAGGTGGACACTGGGGACAGTCTGCCTGTCAAGAATAAAATCTACAGGCAACCTGACCATGTCAGGGACTGTATCAGGACTGAAGTCCAGAAAATGTTGGAGTTAGGCGTGATTGAGCCTTCAGATAGCCCTTGTGCTAGCCCAGTAGTCCTGGTACCCAAGCCTCATACCCAGGGTGGTAAGAAAGAAATGAGGTTTTGTGTAGACTACAGAGGCCTCAATGCAGTCACTAGGACTGATGCCTATCCCATACCAAGGGCAGATGAGCTGATTGATACTTTGGCCTCAGCCAAGTATCTAAGCACATTTGACCTAACAGCTGGCTACTGGCAAATCAGATTAGCTGATGATGCAAAAGCCAAAACAGCATTTTCGACTCCCTGGTGGGCACTACCACTTTGTGGTGATGCCCTTTGGATTGAAAAATGCACCTGCCACTTTTCAGAGGTTGGTGAATAAAGTTCTGGCAGGGATGGAAACTTATTGCTCAGCTTATCTAGATGATATTGCTGTCTTTAGTTCCTCCTGGCAGGATCACCTGGTCCACCTCAGAAATGTTTTGGAGGCCCTGCAGAAAGCAGGCCTCACTATCAAGGCCACCAAGTGCCAGATAGGGCAGAGTCAGGTTGTGTACCTGGGCCACCTTGTAGGTGGAGGCCAGGTTCAGCCTTTACAGAGCAAAATCCAAACCATAATGGAATGGGTTGCTCCAACCACCCAGACACAGGTGAGAGCCTTCTTAGGCCTGACTGGGTACTATAGGAGGTTTGTCAAGGGATATGGATCTATAGTGACCCCCTTGAATGATCTGACCTCAAAGAGAATGCCAAAAAAGGTTCAGTGGACAGCAAGCTGTCAAAAGGCATTTGAAGACCTAAAGCAGGCCATGTGCACTGCCCCCATCTTACAGAGTCCAGACTACACCAAAAAGTTCATTGTCCAAACAGATGCTTCTGAGCTGGGTGTGGGAGCTGTACTGTCTCAACTGAATGATGAAGGTCAAGACCAGCCAGTAGCTTTTATTAGCAGAAGGCTGACCCCTAGAGAGAAACGTTGGTCAGCTATAGAGAGGGAGGCCTTTGCTGTGGTATGGGCCCTGAAGAAGCTGAGGCCATACTTGTTTGGTACTCACTTCATAGTTCAGACTGACCACAAGCCCCTCCTATGGCTAAAGCAGATGAAAGGTGAAAACCCAAAACTTTTGAGGTGGTCCATTTCCCTACAGGGGATGGACTATACAGTGGAACATAGGCCTGGGACCCAACATGCCAATGCAGATGGACTCTCAAGGTATTTCCACTTTGAACACGAAGACTCAACTGGTCAAGGTTAGTTTAGTGTCCCTGCGTTTGGGGGGGTTGTGTAGGAGAGTACGATCTGCCTCTTATGTTGCCCCCACTTTTTTCTGATGTTAGCACTGGTTTCTGGCTATAGTCTGGCTGGGTCCCTGCCAATCAGGGCCCCAGCCTCTCTGTTCTCTCTAAACGACATGGAGTGCACTCTAGGTGCACTAGTGATTGGATACTGTGGTGCCTTATGAGTCCCTAGTATATGGTACCTTAGGTACCAAGGGCATAGGTACTTCACAGGCCTACCAGGGGCTGCAGCATGTATTATGCCACCCCTGGGAAGCAGACTAAATCTGACACCACAGGCCTGCTACTGCAGCCTGGGTGAGGTGGTGCTAGCACCCCTCACTGAGATATAGGTTTCCTATATCTCTCCTGCACACACATATAAACCTATCAGTCACCCCTAAGGCAGGCCCTATCAATCCTGAGGGCAGGGTGCTTGGCTTCTATGTGAGGGTGTGCCTCTGCCTGAGCAGGGCCCCTCTGCAGCTCTCAGAGTCTATTCTCTGGTGCTGTTTGTGGATGCGGTTAAACCATATACTCTTAAGTGCATTATATCCTCGCGGTAAAATGCTAACTTTGGAATGGCTGCATCAAAACATGTCGTGTTTGGTGTCAAACATCTTGGAATACTACCCCCCGCCAATCCTGGCGGCGGGGGTAGCATTCCACCCTTCTAGAGGGATAAGACATGTACCTGCTGTGGAAACGCGGTAGAATCCTGAAGAGCCCTGGCATCACAAAATGGATGCCACCAGTCACAGACACTGGGCTGCCCTCCTGCTGATGACCGAAACTCACAGTGGAGGAAGCCCAACAATAGGCATCCTGTCACAGGGAGGTGTAACCACCTCCCAGACAGGGTTTAGTGTATTGGGGCTGGGTGGGTGCACTCTTAGAGTGCTTTGAAGTCCTGCACTGGGGGAGCAGAAGGCTCCTCTGTGCATATGCCAGTTCAAACCGGCTCAGGGGCTACCTGCCCCTGCTCTGGCGCGAAACTGGACAAAGGGAAGTGGGTGTAGCCACCCCCTCCCTTGACCCTCCCATAGGTGGGGTCATAGAGCTAGTCCATCCCCTCTTTTTAGTATAAGAAGGGGAACCCTTGAACTTGCTAGTTAGATAACCCCTGGACGACGCTCTACAGAAGAATCCTGGCCCTTCGACGTTCCACTACCTTTGGAAGACAGAAGAATCTCCCTTGGAGTCAAGGAGTGACTCCCCTGCTTGGCAGGCACCAAAAACAACAACAACGGTCGCAAACTACGCCGCTCCCGCCGGAGTCCGAAGTCCCTGCAGCCCAAGAAGTGGATTTCCTGACTTCTCCAAGGCCATCGTGAGTCCCCAGCGAAGCTGAGGCAAGTGGACCCCACGAGTGATGAGGAACCGCAACCCCTGGGTACCGTGCACTATTGTCGAGTGCAACCCCTTCACAACGTTCTACAAACTTGTGCTTTGGACCACGTGTGGTCCCGACCTCCAGCAGGAATCCCTCCGAAGATCAGAGGCCTACACCGTCCCGAGTGACCGTGGGCCCCTGTTGAGTGATTCCGCCCGAGGTGTCTTCGTGATCCCTTGCCAGCCGGCTCGTGGGTCCCCAGAAGACTTCTTAAAGAAACCAAAGGGCTCCCCTGGTTGCTCCAGGCCTGCCCTGACTTACCCTCGCTGGGTGAGTCCCTCAGACCTTGCTGGTCTGTGCCATCGACTTTTCTTCATCTCCCCGAGACTTGCTGTTGCCAAGGCTTGTTGGCTCCGATCGAGTTGCCGACACCGCAGTAAGCTGCAGACTTCGTGGGACACCCAGAATCCAGCTCTTGGTTGTCGTCGATGCCTCCTGGACCTCGTGGCTGAAGAGTCAAGGCACCCGTGACCGACCTGAATCAACCGACGACGGTGGGCATCCATCTTCCTTGCCCCGGGTCACTGCCAAGTGACTTTGAACACCGTCCCCTCTGCTTTCAGGTCATCCTTCTTCAGAATCCAGGCTTGGATTCCACCGGACACTTCTTCAGCTCCCGCAAGCAGCAAGTCTTCTTTGTTCGCCATTGAAAACGACGCCGCGACCCGACACCAAAGGACACCTATGCACCCGGATTCCCTGGGTGAGGTAACTCCAGCACTACGGTGCTCCTGTGGGTGTGGGCCCTAGAACTACTTACCCTGTAAGTGACTTACCTGTAGCTTCCTTAGAAGTGTCCTTAAACTCTTACTTTCCCAGTGTGACTCGTGCACTGACTCGTACCTGGTTCGCGGCTGTGTCAGACACACTGCGTCCAACTCCCTTGCAATCCTATCTGAAACCGTATCCTTCGACTCGTACGAGTCCGATCGGTGTGTTCGCCTCGAACACGCAAGGGGCCTTTTCCATTGAAATCTCTATCGCGTCTAAGGGCATAGACTCGTACAGGACTCACCTTGGTGCCCAGACACCGCGTCCGTCCCCTGTGGGTCTCCTACAACTACCTGGGGTGGTTCTTGGGGGTCCCTCGATTCTAGATGCCCTAGACCTAGGTCTAGAACCTGAGATTGTGATATTCAAATGTGCTTAACTTATTGAGAAACGTTGATTTGTGCATATGTTTGTCTTCTAATCTCATAAAGAGATTAGTAGAGAGTTATTTAGAAATAAATACATATATATTTGATATATATACCTGTGTGGTGTCTTTTCATTTGGTGATTCAAGAGATTATATGGTAAAACAAGCTGCTTTACATTCCTTCAAGACTTAGCCTGAAGGCTGCTCTCCACAGCTACCACTAGGATAGCTTTCTTTAAAAGGTTGTCTTAAACCTATCTACCATAAGAGTCGATTTGCCCTGGTGCAAGGTGTCCACTTTAATTAGTGAACATCATATACCAGGCCAACTTCTCACAGATATCACATAAAATGGAATATTATCATCACATTTCTGAAAATTGCAACACTTCTCACACAGGAAAGTACAATCCCCTTCAGTGTATTAACTGAACTGACAGTAAGGAATCAGTTACATGTGGCTTAAGAATATTAATCAGGAACCCTCTCCGAATTTTGGATGTAGGAAGGAATAATGTCAGCTGTTAAGGACAAGGATGTCAGTTACTCACAGCGTTTATGTTATTATGTTTTTCTCTTGAGGTAATGCAGAGTATCCCCCAGAAGATGGCACGTATTGATCGCGGGCTGAAGCGGCAATATGCTGAAAAGCGCGACCAAAATTTACCTCATGAACACTTAGAAGACGTCAGGCGCTTGAGGTAATGCAGAGTACCCCTCAGAAAATGGCACGTATGATCGCAGGCTGAAGCGGCAGTATGCTGAAGAACGCGACCTAAATTTACCTCAATGAACACTTAAAGGCGTCAGGCGCGCTCCAGCGCTGTGGGGAGAAAGTGCGCAGGTCCAGATGATTAGCGTTGCTGCCCTGATCCCACAGAGTTGCAGATGACGGAATTCGGCGGGAGAAAAACACAACAACCTGGACAGCAAAAGGACGCTGAAATGCCCTGAGGTGAAAATGCGCAGGCCCGGAAGACTAGCGTTGCTGCGCCTGAACGACGGGAATAGATGCAGTTGGTAGATGAAGCGGAAGGAAAGCAGGGGACACTGAGGTAATAAATGCGCAGGCCCGGAAGACTAGCGTTGCTGCGCCTGAACGACGGGAATAGATGCAGTTGGTAGATGAAGCGGAAGGAAAGCAGGGGACACTGAGGTAAGAGACTCCAGCGCCCAACCCACTCTCCTCAGAGACTCTCTCAAAAAGACGTATTTCACCAGCTGGCCTCGGACTGAGGTAACTTCACTCCTAGCACAGCCCGACTCCGATATGTGACAGGAATTTGACGCGTAGTCCCTCCGCCGACTCTCACCTTCAGCGACGTTCTCAGCCTTAGATTACTCCTTGATGCTCCGTACTGGGCTGTACCTCGCCAATCAGGATGGCCTCATCCGTCCGTTGTTGCTCCCTTAAGTGCTTCCTAGGCGAGTACACAGGCGAGCGCTGCATCCGTGTAAATGTATACGTAATACTCGTTCAACCTCAGGGGTGACAGATATGCTCCTCAACATAAGGCTTCCTCCACCTTTTCCTCCAGGTTATTTAGAGCAGGCAACGACATACGCCATACCCCAAACGTATATACTTCTGAGCGCACAGCCAGTCCATCGATGCAGGTGGTATACACAGCTCTATGCAACTCTCACCCTTAGCTGCATCCACAGATAGCGGTCACGAAATTCTCATACCCCGGTGTAATGTCTTCTTGAGAGTTCTAAATCAGACATCCTTCTCACGGTTCTTCTTTCCCTTGGATCTCTAAGTAACTGGAGAGAGCACACAGAGGGGAGATGGCCACACTGCCCCCTACGCAGTAATCATCGCCAATGTTGAAAGTAAAGAACAACAGGAAACATAGCAAGTTTCAGTCCTGTTTAATTGGCCATCCACTCTCCACAACTGACCATAGGTCCCAACATTCTATCCTGAACTCCCTGTGGGAGGAACCAAGGAACGGGGGATCAAAGGGGTGACGGAATGTACCATTGGTACTAAAGAGGTTACACCATACACATTGGACAGCTGAACACACACAGATTCCACACTCAGTACAAGCTGACGTGCTAGTGTCAAAACACTTACACACACATGGTGATTCGTATATTTGCGGGTGTATCTGGGTACACATGTCATATTCAATGAAGGAAACACTGTACTAATGGCATATAAATTGCATTTATATACCAATGCTGAGAGGTGTTTTGCACCGACAGAGAAGATTCTGATGGTGGTACACATTGCTGTAGTGAGAGAAAGTTACAAAGCAAATATGTTCCTGGAGGCTATATTTCAAAATAATCATAATATTTATGTTGGTCCGATGTTCCAATAACATCAACAGAACTTTTACATACAAGAACCAATGATGTAATGATGTTTACACAAATGTATATATTTATAAAACTTCAATCAATAATACATCATATCTATTTTACATCATCAATCAATCAGGGGTTTGTAAAGTGTGCTACTCACCCGTGAGGGTCTCAAGGCGCTGGGGGGGGGGGGTGCAGCTTCGGATCAATCGAAGAGCCAGGTCTTGAGGCTCTTCCTGAAGGTGTGTAGCGTGGGGGAGCGTCTGATGTTGACTGGGAGCTTGTTCCAGGTCTTTGCTGCGACGTAGGAGAAAGCTCTTACGCCTGCTCTGGTTCTGCGGATGCGTCATCAAAATCCAAATAACATTATATTTGAATCAGCAGTACAAAGGAAAAGAATAAACACACTGATGCCCCCTTATGATCCGCAACTATACAATCACTTGATTAGCAGGTTCTAAAGGAGGGCAAAGATCCTCCTAACTATATAGGTAAAAGACACTTAAGTCCATTAGATCTGCTTCTTCACAATATAAGTATGGATAAAGGTCTCCAAACACCATTAGGTGTGATTTAATATTGGTAGAGAGGGCAAAATGCTGACGTTTCGGTCTCATATGGCATCTCAGCTCTGCAAGACCATCTTCAGGAGTCAGTGTTGCATCGGAATAAATCGTAATAGTACTGCCACACAAAAAAACAAAGAAAGAGAAATACAGAAAGAATTCAATAAACTACGCCATGGTGTGCATCGCTTGCCACACTCAAACACCAGAATAAAAAGAGAAAACAAAATCACAAGCCCAATACCATTGAGCATGTGGGATAAACAATTCTCCACCTAACACCAAGAGTAGTGCAACACCCAACCACTGGTGTATACCCTTCACAATATAGAAACATGTGAGAGTGACCAGTTAAAACCATACAGTGAAGGAGGTACACAAACATGCAATGATTAACAGTGTTATATATATTTGGGCATAGTAACACAAAATTCTTTGCTACCCAGCTAGGTCCACGTCTTAATCAAGGGCTACATAGATTCCTTATAAATCACAACATGACTGCTAAAAAATGAAAAATATTCCAGTTAGGGGCAATGCTCCATCTATACACACCCAAGAATCACACCGGGAGGTGAAAGCACAAAATATCTTACCCCCAGGTGATTTTACACGATCTGGGAACTATTATACAAAGAATGCAACAATGGAATATCAGACAAACGTCCAAGACACTTAACAAAAATACATATGAGAAACTGCCTACAGAATGAGGCTTACTCACGTGAATCACTGATTTAACAGGTCCAACACGCTGATCCCGTAGTGCATAGAAACTCCAGTGAAGTCGAGATGGATATATACATGTATATCCGGTCACATGATTGCAACGCAGTCACAGAAGAAACTGTTTAAAGAGCTCGGCGACCAGCTTATAATAGGCACATGGGCTATTTTAATAAAAGACCACTTCAGAATAATTTATAAATGCCTTAACCCCTTGCATGCGTTGGACGCGCGGGAGCCGTCCGACGCATAAGTGCTCATGTGCGTTGGACGGCTCCCGCGTGTCCGACGCCATGGCACAGGAAATCCCTCTGGTGCGGGCACCAGAGGGATTCCCTTACCCCCAACAGCCTCGGGAGCTGGGGAAGAGCTTCCCCAGCTCCTGAGGCACCCCTGATTTCCCTGAAATGACGATCAGCGCGCACGTTGCGCTGGCGTCATTTCAGAGAAACGAAGCTGAAAATGAGCCAAGAGGCTCATTTCAGTTTCGCTCTACGTGCTCAGGGGGCTATCTAAGCCCCCTGAGCATGTAGAAAGATGGGAGAATCTCCCCTTTCCAATGGTACCCCTCCCCAGTGGATCCCTGCTTGGGGATTGCCCCAGGAGGGCGATCCCCAAGCAGGGATCCACCCACTAGGCTACCAGGGAGGGGAGCAGCCCCTTGGGCAAGGGCCTTTGCTCCCCCATAATAATTGGCAAAGTTTAGTCTTTCTGCCCCCGGGAGGGCAGAAAGCCCACTAGACGCCAGGGATTTTTTTCACAAATTCACCGAGGGTGGGTGCTGCCCAAAACAGGCATGCCAATGCCCCCACGCCCCTGCCAAAATTACAGCCTTTCTGCCACCCTGGGGGGCAGATGGGGGCAGTAGCCCCCAAGCCACCCCCCCCCGGAGAAACTGCCTACAGAATGAGGCTTACTCACGTGAATCACTGATTTAACAGGTCCAACACGCTGATCCCGTAGTGCATAGAAACTCCAGTGAAGTCGAGATGGATATATACATGTATATCCGGTCACATGATTGCAACGCAGTCACAGAAGAAACTGTTTAAAGAGCTCGGCGACCAGCTTATAATAGGCACATGGGCTATTTTAATAAAAGACCACTTCAGAATAATTTATAAATGCCTTAACCCCTTGCATGCGTTGGACGCGCGGGAGCCGTCCGACGCATAAGTGCTCATGTGCGTTGGACGGCTCCCGCGTGTCCGACGCCATGGCACAGGAAATCCCTCTGGTGCGGGCACCAGAGGGATTCCCTTTACCCCCCAACAGCCTCGGGAGCTGGGGAAGAGCTTCCCCAGCTCCTGAGGCACCCCTGGTTTCCCTGAAATGACGATCAGCGCGCACGTTGCGCTGACGTCATTTCAGAGAAACCGAAACTGAAATGAGCCAAGAGGCTCATTTCAGTTTCGCTTTCTACGTGCTCAGGGGGCTATCTAAGCCCCTGAGCATGTAGAAAGATGGGAGAATCTCCCTTTCCAATGGTACCCCTCCCCAGTGGATCCCTGCTTGGGGATTGCCCCAGGAGGGCGATCCCCAAGCAGGGATCCACCCACTAGACACCAGGGAGGGGGGAGCAGCCCCTTGGGCAAGGGCCTTTGCTCCCCCCCCATAATAATTGGCAAAGTTTAGTCTTTCTGCCCCCCCGGGAGGGCAGAAAGCCCACTAGACGCCAGGGATTTTTTTTCACAAATTCACCGAGGGTGGGTGCTGCCCAAAACAGGCATGCCAATGCCCCCACGCCCCCTGCCAAAATTTCAGCCTTTCTGCCACCCTGGGGGGCAGATGGGGGCAGTAGCCCCCAATCCACCCCCCCCCGGGGGGGCAGAAATCACACTAGATGCCAGGGATTTTTTTTGGGCAATTTTACTTAGAGTGGGGGCTGCCCAAAACCGGCATGCCAATTCCCCCACCCCCCGCCAAAATTACAGCCTTTCTGCCCCCCCCTGGGGAGAACGCTGTGGGGTAGGACATTTGTGCCGGCACGGTGATTCCCCCTGAAAATATGTGGAAAATGTGTTTTTTCCAGCTAAATTTGAGGTTTGCAGGAGATTCTGGGTAGGGAAATGTTGAGGGACCCAGGCAAGCCACACCTTGCTGGACTCCCCCGGGTGTCTAGTTTTCAGAAATATGTGGGTTTGGTAGGTTTCCCTAGATGGCCGCCGAGCCCGGGGCCAAAAACCCAGGTGACCACCCTTGCAAAACCAGGTTGTTTTGTGATAGGTCATTTTGATGTCTCTGCAATATGTTTTGGGCCCTTGCATGTCGCGGGTACTTGACCAACCCTCACAAGTAAGGTACCATTTTCATCTGGAGACCTGGGGTAATGCTGTGTAGAAGGAAATTTGTGGATCCACGCAGATTCCAGAACTTTCCCACACAGAAATTTGAGAAAAAAGTGATTTTATGGCATGACACGGAGGCTAAGATTATGCAATATCCTTTTATTGCCAGCTCACAGCAGCAACAATTAAAAGAATTTAGAACTTTTAAAACATTCTAATCATCTATAAGGCATAGGAACAAGCACCCAACTTCCTTCTTTTGTTGCTGCTGCTCATAAGATAAGTAACCTTTACTTTACGCTTTTAAAATTATTTGCTTAATTGTTATTACTGCGACCTACGGGTTGTCTGTATTCCTGTTATATTACAAATTAGTATTTCGTCGTCTGTAACCACTTTGGGCTTACAAACATAAATTGATGAGCTTTTGTGCTGTTTATTTTATAAGATGACCTCTTAGACTTTATTTAAGCCTCTTTGACTCTGCGCTGTTTTGGTCCCATTTACTCAATTCCTTACATAAGATTCCTTTAATTTTTTCCCTGTACCAAGCCTTTCCCACCGCCAATTACCGCTAACGGGCCCAGGCCCGCATTCAAATAATGCGCCGGGGCCTCGCGCTCACCAGCGCGACCCCCAGCGATTTGTCTTCCAACTATGAGGCTCATGCGACCGGCAGCAAAGTTGCCACTGTGTGCACGAGCCTCATTTTACAAAAAACTTACCGAAGGGGAATTTCAAGCCTTCCCTCCGACACCGGTTTTCTTTTAAAGGCGGGCACCACTTCTCACTACTACCCCAGTGTAGTCGCAACTGCAAACGCGACTGCACCGGGAGCATTTCCCAAACGAGGAAGTCAAGCCTCGTTTCTATAAATTAGAGGAAAGTACCTTACGCTTTTATAAGGTACTCCACCAAAACGTTGTTTCAGTGCCAAAACGACAGTTATAAAGACTCCCAATGCATCAGATTACCGAGGCTGCCCCCTGCTGCCCAAATATTTAGTTAAAGCCTCTAAATAGGCAGTGTACACGCCCACCTACTTTTTAACCCTTTATATACAGGGGCATTTTTCCTTTATTATTATATTTATAGTTATTTAAAAAAAAAAAAAAGAATGTCTGATGAACAATTAGACTCTATAGTTGAGGGAAGATTAGAGGAGATAGTGAACAGGGCTATAGGGAAATTGATGGGGTCGTTGGATGAAACCATCAATAAGAAATTAGAAACCCTTTCACAAATCCAAGTAAGTGACCAACCTGGATGCTCTTCTTGGTCTAACAAACCCCAGAGAAAAAGGCCATCAGGTGACCACCCTCACAAAAAAACAAAAAAATGTAAAGGAATTATTGAGGGTTTACCGGAGGAAGCCGGTGATGGAGTCAGTGTGTACGACACTGTGGATGGGAATGAAAGAGGCCTGGTTGTCCCAATATCTAGTGAGTCTGATAATGACCAGACATACGAGCCAGAGCTGGAATTGTCCTGCTCTTCAGAGTTTGACTCTGACTATGAAGACTCGCCCACAACCAAAAAAGGGACATCTGATGAGGCATCAAAGGCCTCTGGGTCTAAGATGGGGATTCTTGACCCACTAGGGGACAATATGTTTGATCTCCTCCTTATAAAACATACCCTGTCACCTGAATGGACCCCTACTCAGCACGTGGCTGAATATATTACCTTCTGGCTCAGAAGGGAGATTCCTAAAGAAGTGAGGTCTCGCCTACGCTCCAAATGCCCTCGGCCGTCCCTCCCTGATAAAATAACTGTTACACCCGAACTTGACTCAAAGGTTGTAACCTTCATTACCAAAGGGGGAAAAGACCCTAGAAGAGGCCTAGATAGATGTTGAAAGTCCTGCCAAGACCGGCTGCTAGACATCATTGGCCCTCTTACCAAGATCTTTGAGATGGCCAAGACCGCTTACCTGAGCGAAACTCAGGTAGACCCAAAGGAATTGCGCGAGTGGGCGCAGAGAACAGTTTGCCTCCTAGGAAACGTCAACAAGGCTCTTTCAAATGAAAGAAGGAAAAGTATCCTTCTGAAGCTCGACCCCAAACTAATGGAGCTTGCTAACAAAGAAGGAGGACCTTCCTCCCAGGGCCAACTTCTTGGCGACGATTTTATAATAGAGATGGCAAAGTATGTGGGCATTTTCAGTTCAATCCAGAAATCTCAAAAAGAGATAAGGAAGGTTTTCCACGACAGAGTTTTTGGAAGGGCCGGGCGAACAAGGGGTCGGTTCCCCAGCAGAGGTATACCTTCCTCAAGACCCTTCATAGCACAAGGCAACAGATTTTTTCAACCTGCCTATGGTTCTTACTCAAATTTCTACCCCCAAAGACAAAGAGGGCATTTCAGAAACACCAGAAGTGACAGAAGACAAAAAAGCTTCTCATCAGGTCGGTCATATGAAAGACCTTTTAAATTCCCTTATAAAGGTGGGAGGGAGACTAGCCCAGTTCTGAGGGAACTGGAACTTAGTGACACAAGACCCTTGGGTGTTACAAACGGTCAGGGGATACAAAATAGAATTCATAGACACACATATTCAAAACAAAACTCCAAGGGAAAACACCTTTTCACAAGAGCACTCAAAGTTGGTAACAAAGGAAGTAGAAGGCGCCATCAGGGAGGTACTCAATCCAGGGGTTGGCTTTATCAGCAACATATTCTTGGTAGAAAAAAAGGACAAAGGGATGAGACCAGTCATAAACCTCAAAGATTTAAACGAATGGGTGGTCTACCGACATTTCAAAATGGAGGGAATATATTTGTTAAGAGACTTCCTAAGAAAAGGGGACTGGTAAACAAGATTAGATCTCAAGGGTGCTTACCTTACTATTCCGATCTGGCCCCCTTATCAAAAATACCTCCGCTTCACATGGCAAAACAAACTTTGGGAGTTCTCGAGTCTCCCGTTCGGACTTTCCTTAGCACCTTGGTGCTTCACAAAGGTACTCAGCCCAGTAGCAGCTTAGCTCAGAGCAAAGGAGGTAAGGTTAATAATTTACCTAGATGACATCCTGATAATGGGTCAGTCCAAGGACCTTGTATCCCTGCATACTCAGTGGACAATAAAGATCTTAGAGAATCTAGGTTTTGTAATAAATCTAAAAAACATGCTTAACTCCAGCACAAGACACTCAGTTCCTGGGGTTCAGTCGTAGACACTCTTCACACAAAACTACGCTTACCCAAAGAAAAGCTAAAAAAATTACGGAAAGAATTTAAAAAGGTCTTATCTGAAAAGAGTATTACTCTAAAAACTCTAGCAAGAATCCTGGGTCTGCTATCCTCAACCACCCAAGCTATATTCCTGGGTCCCCTCTACTATCGAGCCCTCCAAAGATTAAAAAGGAAATGTCTTCGCAAAAATCATTCATACTCTCAAAATTTGTCCCTAGATCAGGAATCAAGGGAGGAATTAGAATGGTGGCTCAAGAATGCACAAGCTTGGAAAGGGAGGGCAATCTTCGGGGAGGAACCCGACCTAGTGACAGATTCAGATGCAAGCCTAGAGGGATGGGGAGCGAAATGCGGAAGTGCTTCCACAGGGGACGTTGGTCAAACCAAGAGAAGAAAATGCACATCAATTGCTTGGAACTCTTAGCGGGCTCCTTTGCAGTCCGCAGTTTCACACAAGAGAGGATGAAATGTTGTGTAATGCTTCGCATGGACAACGTTTCAGCAGTGCAATATGTCAGCAAGATGGGGGACCACACTCCAAAGACCTAGCAGACTTAGCGAAAGACTTTTGGGGTTATTGTCTGAGCAAAGGAATTTCAGTTGTAGCACAACACATTCCTGGTTTGAGCAATGGAGTAGCAGACTGGTTCTCGAGGAACTTCAGAGACTCCAGCAATTGGAGACTGAACAGGGAGATATTCCTAAATATCCAAATATATGGGGTCCTTTCAAAATAGATCTTTTTGCAGACAGATTGAATACTCAACTGAAACAGTTTTTCAGCTGGAAACCAGACCCTCAGGCTGCTGGAGTAGATGGCTTCCTACAGAACTGAAGAGGTCTAAGGCCATATGCCTTCCCGCCCTTTGCCATGCTACTCAGATTCCTTCTTCAAACACGCAGATTCAGGGAAACAGTAGTAGTGATAACCCCACTTTGGAGATCCCAAGCATGGTTCCAAATAATTCTGGAAATGTCAATAGACTTCCCCTTACTAATACCGAATTTCGAGACCCTAATTCTAGGCCCTCGAGGGTAAATTCATCCTCTAATAGAAGAAGGCTCCCTCTCACTGACAGTATGGAAGATTTCCAGAGACAATGGGAAATCCCTGGCCTTTCGCAAGATGCTTTCAGACTCATATCTGAGTCGTGGGCATCTGGCACAAGAAAAGCATATAGACTGGCATGGAATAAATGGATTCGTTGGTGTGTTCAATGGGGTATCAATCCCATTTCAACTGATCTAGTCCATATAATTAATTATCTAACAGAAATATTTCAGTCAGGCTTATCATACAGGACGGTAAGTGTCTATAGATCAGCCATTTCTGCTGGTCACTGTTTGATAGATGGACTACCTGTTGGCCAGAATGCATTGACAAGGAAGATAATGAGAAGCATTAGGGTCCTGAAGCCATCCATACCAAAGTACACCTCTCTTTGGGATGTTAAACTGGTCCTACAAGTATCAGAGAACTGGGGTGACAACCAGTTCTTTATCCCTAAAACAACTCTCTTACAAACTCACAACCCTCTTGTGTCTGGTTTCATTTAGACGTACATCTGACGTTAGAGCTTTAGATGTCACCAGTAAAGCATATCAACCTGAGGGAGTTTGTTTCTATATTAAAAAGAACTAAGACTCTTTCCCCAACAATTTTCTACCCTTACTTCTAGGAAACCCAAGACTGTGTGTGGTACAATGCGTGAAAGAATATGAAAAGAGAACTCATAATCTGAGAAACGGGGTTGCTCAACTATCAATCTCTCACAAAAGACCTCATAAAGCCATTTCCCCCCCTACCTTAGTTAGATGGGTGAAAGATGTGATGAATGAAGGGGGTGTGGACATCTCTATTTTTGGAGCACATTCACTTAGAGGTGCCTCAGCCTCTAAAGCTTTCATTTTAGGAGGAGGTTTACAAGACATTTTAAGAGCGGCCAATTGGTCCAACGAGAGCATGTTCCAAAGTTGTTATTTTAAACCAATGTCTAATGTAATTGATAATATATTGAATGCACTTTGAACTTGCATAATATTGGCCTCCGTGTCATGCAATAAAATGTAGATTTTCTACAGCCTGATGAGCAGAAAATCTGGATTTTATTAAGGACACGGAGGCTAAGATTATCCCACCACTGATACTCGCCCGGGTAAATTAATTTATTTTTATACTTTCTTTCAGAGTAACACGGTTTTGATTTGGATTTCCGCTTACGTTTATTCTTCTGGATACATTCAACTGGAATTTTATTGGACTTAAAGTTTATCTTGTTCGCAGTCCAGAAAGAAGGAAGATGGCTGCTTGTTGCTGTGCCTTATAGATGATTAGAATGTTTTAAAAGTTCTAAATTCTTTTAATTGTTGCTGCTGTGAGCTGGCAATAAAAGGAGATTGCATAATCTTAGCCTTCGTGTCCTTAATAAAATCCAGATTTTCTGCTCATCATGCTGTGTAAAATCTAATTTTTTTCAGCTAAATTTGAGGTTTGCAGGGGATTCTGGGTAGGGAAATGTTGGGGGACCCACGCAAGCCATACCTTGCTGGACTCCCCCGGGTGTCTAGTTTTCAGCATTGTGTGGGTTTGGTAGGTTACCATAGATGGCTGCCGAGCCCGGGGCCAAAAACTCATGGGACCCCCCTTGCAAAACCAGGTTGTTTTGTGATAGGTAATTTTGATGTCGCCTCAATAGGTTTTGGGCCCTTGCCCTCCACGGGTACTTGACCCACCCACACAAGTGAGGTACCATTTTTCTTGTAAGACTTTGGGGAATGCGGGGTGGGTGGAATTTTGTGGATCCACACAGATTCCAGAACTTTCCACCACAGAAATGTGAGGAAAATGTGTTTCTTTTGACAAATTTTGAGGTTTGCAAGGGATTCTGGGTAACAGAACCTGGTGACAGCCAGTCAAGTCACCCCATCCTGGATTCCCCTGGGTGTCTAGTTTTCAAAAATGTATAGGTTTGTTACGTTTCCCTAGGTGCCGGCAGAGCTAGGGTTCAAAATCTACAGCTAGGCACTTCGCAAAAAAAGGGTCAGTTTTCACTGTGAAAATGTGGTGTGTTCACGTTGCGTTTTGGGCCGTTTCCTGTCGCGGGCACTAGGCCTACCCACACAAGTGAGGTACCATTTTTCTCAGAAGACTTTTGGGAATGCGGGGTGGGTGGAATTTTGTGGATCCACGCAGATTCCAGGACTTTCCACCACAGAAATGTGAGGAAAATCTGTTTTTTTTTTAAAACTAATTTTGAGGTTTGCAAGGGATTCTGGGTAACAGAACCTGGTGAGAGCCAGTCAAGTCAACCCATACTGGATTCCCCTGGGTGTCTAGTTCTTAAAAATGTATAGGTTTGCTAGGTTTCCCTAGGTGCCGGCAGAGCTAGGGTTCAAAATCTACAGCTAGGCACTTTGCAAAAAAAGGGTCCGTTTTCACTGTGAAAATGTGGTGTGTCCACGTTGCGTTTTGGGCAGTGTCCTGTCGCGGCAGTAGGCCTGCCCACACAAGTGAGGTACCATTTTTCTCGGAAGACTTTGGGGAATGCGGGGTGGGTGGAATTTTGTGGATCCACACAGATTCCAGAACATTCCACCACAGAAATGTGAGGAAAATTTGTTTTTTTTACAAATTTTGAGGTTTGCTAGGGATTCTGGGTAACAGAACCTGGAGAAAGCCAGACAAGTCAACCCATCCTGGATTTCCCGGGGTGTCTAGTTTTCAAAAATGTATAGGTTTGCTAGGTTTCCCTAGGTGCCGGTAGAGCTAGGGTTCAAAATCTGCAGCAAGGCACTTTGCAAAAAAAGGGTCAGTTTTCAGTGTAAAAATAAAGTGTGTTCACGTTGCATTTTGAGTTGTTTCCTGTCGCGGGCACTAGGCCTACCCACACAAGTGAGGTACCATTTTTATCGGGAGGCTTAGGGTAACACTGTATTGTAGAGCAACTGTTCTTACCAATTGACTTTCGATGCATTTCTGCCTTCCAAATGAAAGACAATGTGAAAAATGTCCTATAATTCTCATGCTAGTATGGGTACTCACAATTTTGGAAATGTGCAAATATCTACTGTTTCTAAACTCTATATTTTGTTCCAATTTCAGAAATACATAGGTGTCTTTCATACCGATTTTTCCATGTATATATTTTCCCAAATTAATTGCTATATACCCGGTACATAATAAAAAACCATTGCAAGACGCTGCCGGGTTATTGGCTCTGGGTTCGTCTGGTTCTTGGTGAACCTACAAGTCCTATATATCCCCACAACCAGAAAGGTCCATTGCTTTCAAACAGCTGTCATAATTAGAAGAAGTTACAGGTAAAAACGTTGGCACAAATGGCTGTTTTTTTCAACTAATTTTCAATTTTTCCTATATTCAGCTGTTAGTTTCTATAGAGAAACCTTGAAGGATCTACACAAATGATCCCTTGTTGAATTCAGAATTTTGTCTACATTTCTAAAATGTATAACTTTCCAGGATCCATCATTTCTTTCATACCCATTTCTACCATTAACTGGAAGAAGGTTGAAAGCACAAAAAATTGCAAAAATAGGCTATGTCCCAGTAAAATTCCAAAACTGTGTAAAAAATGTTGGTTTTCTGACAAAAGTCTGCATGTCCCTAAAATCTGGAAAAATGGTGATTTCAGCCCCACAAACCCTTTGTTGATACCATTTGCAGGGAAAAAACCAGACGCTTTCATTTGCAGCACTTTTTTCCCATTTTTCCCAAAAAAAACAAATTTAGCTGTATTTTGGCTAAATTCTGGGTCCCCTCTAGGGGAATCCACAAACCCGGTGTACCTTTAGAATCCCCATGATGTTGGAAGAAAAGGACACAAATTTGGCGTGGATACCTTATGTGGTCAAAAAGTTACAGGGGCCTAAGCGCGAACTACCCCAAATAGCCAAAAAAAAGGCTTAGCACAGGGGGGGGGGAAAGGCCTAGCAGCGAAGGGGTTAAACTGAGATAAGTAAACACATTGCCTTAGTGAGAGGAAGATCATAGGCTCAGGGGAAACACATCATTGTGGTGACTCTGGTTCCATCCCTAAAGCCTTTTTCAAAAGCCAGATTTACAAATTGAAAAGCCCTACATCCACGATGGATACAGTGGGCCAACTCTCTTACGGCAACTGATGTAGATTACATATTTGACTCTGCACTACAATCGCAAGCACACCTGAAAAAATAACATGAATATCCTCTGCCTCATGAAGTTGTGCCTCTACATCAGTATGATTACATCATCTACACTGATGGTTCTGCACAGCCTGCAGAAGGGACAAAGCACCAATACTCTGCAGTGTGTGCCGCTGTGAAGGGTAGAATGGAGGATGGTGAATTCCAGCCTCACAAGACCTACACATAGTCACATGATTACTGCACAGCGCAGTTAGCCGAACTGACAGCTCTAATTCTGGATTGGTTCTGAATATGGATCCCTGATTCCCCACAATTATAGTGTGTGATTGGTATTATTGTGTTCAGTCTTACAATGAATACTTACACCATTGGAGACAGATGAATTCAGAGATTCCAAAGGGCACACGATAAAGCACACAATGCTTTGGGGACCGGTGGCAAAACTCAAAGTGTGTTTGCCACAGGCTCATGTAATACACACATTGAGTCATCAGTGTGTGGGAATACACGTTGCAGGGAATCCTATGTCCGATGAAGCAGCAAACGCAACAGTGCAAACTACTGAAGTTGCTGCAATTACTCGTTCAAGTACAAGGATAGTTGGAGACATTATGATGGCTATCAACCCTGCGTGCAATGGCACCCACTTGCAGAAACACTTTCCAACAAAGTACTCTTATCAGTTAAGTGCGCAAAATTCATTAGCTCAGATTCCCGGATTGGGGGATCAAGTAATACCTAATTCGGGCTGCAGGTTACACTTAATCCTAGCTGCACATGATGGCCTAGCATCAGCACATGTGGGGGTGGAGGCAACAATTTCACTATTACAACGCTATTGATGGCCAGGTCTACACAAACAGACTAAGGACTTTGTCCTTAAATGCAACATCTGCCAACAGATGAAGGGTTCCATCATTGCGCACCCACCAAAGTCACCTCTGCTGTTCTTAGATAAGCTTCTCGCTTGTGTTTATCTGGACCACTGCATCCCCTTACAATCAGATGTGGCTTACAAATACATCTTGGTAGCAGTGGATGTCTGCTCTAGATATGATCTACTCTGAAATAGATCGAACACCCTCAGGCTACTTCTTCGACTATGAAGACTTCTCTTCGGATTCATCTGACGCACCATCACTACCACCCCGAGGTAGTTTGCATGTATTTTAGCTTTGGCTGAAAAATACATACTTTATCCCTCCATGGATAAACATTTGGGTTACAATTGCATTACTTTTCCTCTTCCTTTGGATTGGCTTGGTGAAAGTCTTGTTCTTGCTTTTAAATGGACACTATCTCCCAGAATATCCTGCTGTTGAGCAGGTGAACTTGGTTTTAACACCACATTCTTCATCAGACAAAGTGCGAAAAGACTGGTGAAAATTTCTGCTGTTCCAGTTCCTGATAGGATTGCTTGGGATAAGGTATCATGTGATATATTAGAATCGACTGAAATTATGCAAATACCTTATGCATTTTGCATTTCTTTGAATTACATTATCACCCCTCGTACGTGCTCTGATAATTGGGACAGTGATACAGTCCATGAAATGCTAGATGATCTGTAGCATTCAACTGTTTTTAATTCAAATTAAATGTTTGATGGCCAAACTAATTTTGATGAAATGTGCTGTTTTCAACATTATGGTCACCATTTCATGAAAAAGTGCAGTATTCAATTACACACAATGGGAACACTGCGCTACACCACCATGGGGTAGATCAAAAGCATTTGCACAGAAGTTTGCATATTTTTCTGGTCACAATCCAGCTGACCTATGGTCCTTTTATTATAAACTAACACCTTCTAGGGCTTAAAAACAATGCTCACTGACACCAAGCTGATTAATTTTGCATCTGTTATTTCCCAGCTGTCAGTACACATGTTTGACTTTTAAAAATACACAGTTAATTTGCAATCTATATGGGGATCCAAAGATTGGCAGGTTCAGGGTAACAAGGCTTTATATAGAGCATGCCTTATACCATACTAAATGATAAACTGTGCAGCAAACAATATGTCTTGGCCTGGCCAAGATAAAAGATTTAAATGCTCCAAACATTCCTGCATTTGTACAATTTGCTAACTGGCAACAGCTCACAAATTAAACAGAGGAAACATTAAACACCATGTTTTGCAAGGGCACATAAAAGTTATCACGTACCGCTCTAGAAGGATGGTTAGAGTGGCCGTTAGATACTAACTGATGTCAGACATGTTTCTTAGGTGACACTACTGGGTTTAAGATCAGTAGGCCTGACCCACGTTAGGCGCAGATACAACACTTGGGGTGGTAACAACTTACAGTATTATGAAGTTATGCCTAGACTGGTGGAAAATCTCAACATTGTCTCAGGTGAAACAACACTTGAATATGGAGAGGATGTGGTCTCATGGCTAGACTGCCAACTTTGGAGCTGGGAAACCAAGGTTCGAGCCTAGGGGTCGACTCCACATCCTGTGATTCTGGGCAAATCACTTAATCTCCCTGTGCCTACCAAAAAAAAAAAAAAAAAAAAATGAACGTGTCCTTGTGTAACGTAACTGGTGCTCATGTAAAGCGCTCCAATACCTTTGGGTCGAGTTCGCGCTATATAAATCTGCAGAAAAAAACAAAAAACACTTGTCCCTTCTATTTGATGGCATGGGACTTTTTGTTAGGTCCTCGAAAACCACGTCAAATTTGCTTTCTATATGCAAAATACAATGAAGTATGGAAGGTTTCACAGCAGGAAGCTGCTGAGAGGCTATGCAAAATTGACAGGGCAAATTTAGAAAGGATTCTGGCAGTAGTTGACAATGGTATGACTACTCTTTCCACTAGCATATACTCCTTGGGTAGCATTGTGTCATCTGCAATCAACATTATACAGAGTGACATGTCTTCTTTACAACATGGGCAGTCGCAGCTTAGGGCTATTATGCTACTGAGTTGGACTCTGCAGACACTGTGTGCTGGTCATGTTCCATGGAGACACCTTAATGCATCAAGTTGGTTTTTAGCCTTACAATCTCACAAAACACAAACCATTGTGGCTAAAAAGAATGCAACATACACTATGTTACACATAGAGAAGTTAGAGAAATTACTATTCACTGTTGCAGAAATACCTGCCACGGATTGGATAATCCACAGGTTTATTTCTCTGCCAATTTGGACTTTTCATTTCCATTATTGCTTACAACACCATCAAGTAGGCAGAAACGAAGCAACAGGAGAGGGGTATGTACACTAGTCATGGATCTTACTTTTCAGATACCGCTGTTGGAATGGCCGGACTGAGGTGTTTCTCAGTGGGACTAAATGGGAGAGTACCTTGGGACATTTCTTAGTTTGCAGGGAAGATTTGCTGCATGGCCCATGTAATGCATCTAAGGCAAACTTGTCATGGTATCTGAAAGGTTCTTCAGCTGATCCATCGTGCTTTCGGATTACTCTCTAACAGGAATTACTTGATGCTGAATGATCAGAGCTGTTGTGGGATGAAACTGGGAGATGCCTATCTAGTAACTGTTGCTGCAATTGTGACCTGTTGTACACATGTACTGTTTCTACCTGACCGCACAGTTAGAGATGCAATCCAAAAAGCATTATTGGTGAGTTAGAATAGGAAAATATGACATTTATTTGAGCGGGGGACATGTGAGTCTGTTACTTGGGTTGAAAAGGATAGTGGAGAGATAGAAGAGGGAGTCGTTTGCATTTATATAGCACTTGGTACCCCTGATGAGGTATCAAAGCAGTTTTCTGAGGAGTAGCACGCTACTTCGGAACCCAAACAGGATTAGTGGTGATTAGTATAGGGAAATATGAAATTAATTTTAGGCGGTGGACATGTAAGTCTGTTAGTTGGATTGAAAAGGATAGTGAAAGGATAGAAGAGGGATGAGTCTAGAGAGTGTTTATTTGGAGATCATAGCAGCAGGAACAGGTTTGGGATGAGTAGGGGGAAGAGTCAGAGGGAATGGTGTAGAAAGGCTTGTTTGAGAGATTTGAATAGCAAAACAGGTTTAAGATGATGCCAAGGAGCTGTAGAAGAGGGAAGAGTCTAGAAAGGGTTATTTTGGGGATCATAGTAGTCAGTGAGTGGAGGCAGAGGATATATTGAGAGATGTACAGGGTGAGAAATGGGGTAGTGCATTGGAGATGCTGAATTTTGGTGTAAAGTAATAAATATGAAGATAAATAAGTACATGGAAGGTATATATGTATAAGTAAGGTAATATATCTAGATTTAAGCACTTTAAGCTAATTTATTTGTTTTTATTTACACACACACATATATATATATTCCCCCAATCGTGAAGCAATTGTAGATGAATATTTATTATAAAAAATGTACGTATTTATGCAGTGACCTGTATACATGTCAAACATAGGAAAATATAACCAGAAGTAATATGCACATTTGTGAAGGGAGGGGGCGGGGCCTGAGGTGATATGTGTGCAAACACGCCCTGTGGTGCATTTTAAGTTGGGGAATTAATTCCCCTTCAATACTGAGGGCCCCTGGGGGCCAACTAGCCCACCAGGTGCTTCCAGTAAGCGCCACTTCGCTGCATTGCAGAGAGGTGGTCCAGGTCACGCCCCTTTTTACACCTCTCTGCAATGCAGCTCTGTGGCACTTACTGGAGGTACCTGGTGGGCTAGTTGGACCCCAGGGACCCTCAGGATTCAAGGGGACTTAATCCCCCAACTTACAACGCGCCAGGGGGTGCATTTGCAGAGTGGTGGAGAAAGGGGGCATGGCCTTTGTCTACCTCTCACCAATCCCACTGCGTGGGGCTTACTGGAGGTAAAAGGTAGGCTAGTTGGCTCCTAAAGGACCCCCAGCAGTGAAGGGGACTTCAATCCCCATCCAAGAGCGCGCCAGGGAGCGCGTTTGTAGAGTGGTGGACAAAGTGGGCGTGTCCTGGTACGAGTACTTACCAGTGCTGCTGTGTGGGACTGACTGGAGGTAATAGTTTGGGAAGTTGGCCCCCAAGGATGTCCTTGGGGGCCAACTACCCCTCTTGTTACCTCCAGTAAGTCCCACACAGTGGGATTGCTAAGACGTCTTCGGAGGCCATGGCCCCCTTTCTCTACCACTCTGCAAACATGCCTCGTGACAGACTACGGGATGGGGGATGAAGTCCAATTTTGTCCTGAGGGAGTTTGGGGGCCAAGAATCCCTCCTGGTACCTCCTGTAAGTCCTACGCAGCGGAATTCCTGAGCATTGGTTGGACGCCCAGCACCCTTTCTCCACCACTCTGCAAACGCGACTACTAGTTAAAGTAGCATATTTCTGCACCTCTGACTTAGAGGTAGTTTTAATCCCCCTGCCCTATTATGTACTAGGGCCTTACAGAGGAGGTCATGCTAATCACAGGGGTACCCCAACGCATAGTGTTCCCTAATGTATGTAGGTGTTTTCACTGTATTCTAAGTGTCTTTTAGCATAGCACTGGCTCTAGGCCTGGTTAGTCAGACTCAGTTACCACCAGTACCCGTCTGAAAAAGTTGTGGGCACAGGATGATTTTGCAACAAGGCCTCTTTCTGCTCCTCTGTTGGTTCTTTCTGCACATGTCTTTCTTCTTCCTGCACTTTTCTTTGTCTTTGTGGACTTCTGTTGCTTCTTTCTGCATTTATTTTGCTTCTTTCTGTGCGTTTTTTCTTCTTTCTTCACATGTCCTACCACTGTAGGCATAGTTAGAAACTAGCATTTAAAAAACCTTTGAAATTCACTTAAAAAATCATAGGTTTCAGGCGCGTTATAGTTAGAAATTAGCATTTAAAAAACCTTTGAAATTCACTGAAAAAACCATAGGTTTCAGGGATGTTATAGTTAGAAATTAACATTTAAAAAACCTTTGAAATTCACTGAAAAAACCATAGGTTTCAGGCACGTTATAGTTAGAAATTAGCATTTAAAAAACCTTAGAAATTCACAGAAAAAACCATAGGTTTCAGGGGCGTTATAGTTAGTTGGACATTTCACTCGTACAAACCAGAGAAATTCCCCCGTTATAGTTAGTTCAGCTAACTATAACTCGCGCCCCATAATGCACTGCTGATGACGTCACATATTACATCACTCATGACATGGTCAGTGACATCACTGATGACATCACTGATGACATCTCAAATGACATCACTGATGACATCACTGATGACATCATCCATGTGATAATTTCATGCATCTTCTCACACCCTAATATAACTTTTGATACACCCACTCTAAATTACAGACTGCCATTCTCAAAACCATAGACACTCCAACACCAATAACTACATACACACTCACTGATTCTTAGGTCTACGCACACACCCACTCACTCACCCGTACAGTCACTCGTACTTACGGTCACTCAGTACAGGACTATCATATGCACTCATACACCTATATAGACACTCACACACCGCCACTCATCCATAGAGGTATTCACTAAGGGTGGGCAGCAAATTCCGTTCCGCGCGCGGAACTTGTGAAATTTCAGCATTTCCGCGTTCCGCGCGGAACGCGGAAATGTCGAAAACTTCCGCGATCCGCGGCGGAACGGAATTCGGGTGCAAGAAAGCACTGAAGCAGGTGCCCGAGTTGAAGCTCAAATTCTGTAACGCATTAATCAGCACAAAAAAATCGTGAGCAAGGTCGAGGCTAAGCAGGAGTGCTTTCTGCCCATATCTACCGTCAAACATTAGCTGTAATCCCCGAAGGAGGTCTTTGTATTCTTGATTTTCCCGAGCGCAATCCCCGTGTAGGTCCAGTGACCAGGAGGTTCTTCCTCCTCATCTGCTGCTCAGATCCTGCTCTGACCCTTTATAAACAAGAGGCATGTGAACAGGCCTAGAAGCCCCGCCCGTTTGCCCCCCCCACATACACTAGTGGTATGCACCGTCTTCCCGCCCTTTCCCCAGAATGATGGACAGCTTAATCAAAGGACCCCGGCGCTTTCGGCGTGGTGGCAAAGTTACAGACACACAGGTCACTGGGGTCAATTCTTCTGGACCTTTACGCAGCTGTAGTGTAGGAAAGGCACTATACATTTACCCAACGAGGTAGCACTTACCGATTAGCCAGTAGAAAGTACTCCAGTTGAGTAGAGGTATTGCACAAAACGGAGGCATCTTCGTGGATAAATATGCAGGGCAGGTGTGTAGAATTCGTGAGCGTGGTTAAGCAGATGTGCCTTCTCTCCATTTCCAACGTGAAAAGTTAGCTGTAATCCCCGATGGAGGTCTTTGCATCCTTGATTTTCTCGAGCGCAATCCCCGTGTAGGTCCAGTGACCAGGAGGTTCTTCCTCCTCATCTGCTGCTCAGATCCTGCTCTGACCCTTTATAAACAAGAGGCATGTGAACAGGCCTAGAAGCCCTGCCCGTTTGCCCCCGCCCCACATACACTAGTGGTATGCACCGTCTTCCCGCCCTTTCCCCAGAATGATGGACAGCTTAATCAAAGGACCCCGGCGCTTTCGGCGCGGTGGCAAAGTTACAGACACACAGGTCACTGGGGTCAATTCTTCTGGACCTTTACGCAGCTGTGGTGTAGGAAAGGCACTATACATTTACCCAACAAGGTAGCACTTACCGATTAGCCAGTAGAAAGTACTCCAGTTGAGTAGAGGTATTGCACAAAACGGTGGCATCTTCGTGGATAAATATGCAGGGCAGGATTCAACGGGCGCAGCAAAATCTCCGCGAGCACGCGAAATTGCGCGTGCTCGCGGAGATTTCTTGCCATTTCGCAGAATTTTGCGGAACGCAACTCCGCAAATTCCGCCCACCCCTAGTATTCACACACCTAGTCAGTCATGCAAATAATTATTCACACTGCCATTTACTCACCTATACAGTTATACACATACCAGCTCACTTACTCATACAAATACTAGCACATTCTTACGCTCTTATACAATCACTGATACAAGTACACACTCATCCATACAGCCACTCTCACAATCACACACTCTCACTTATAGCCATTTATATACTCCAACACACATATATACTGCCTTTCACATATGTAGTTACTCACACATGTACCACTGAGATATACATTCACTCACTAACACACCCATACACACACTCACCCACCCATACAGTCCATCACAGATGCACTCTTGAAACCATGCACCCAGTGAATCACCCACTCACACATCTATGCACAGAGTCACACACACCCCACCCACACAAACACTCAGGCACCCATACAGATACTCAGACAACCAATCAATAACCCATGTAGACACTCATGTAGCTATTCACAAACCCATGCAGCCGCTTACACACCAACAGACAGACGGATACAGACATTCACACAGTTTAGTCACTAACCCATGCATTTAGTAAGATACGTTTAATCACTCACTTATAGAGTCAGTCACGCACCTACTAAATCATCCATTCAGACACTTATGCACCCACTCCTTCTTCAATACGCCTTTCCCTATATATATTAAACATATTTAAACTTTACAGAAACACACAGTCACTGGATGATGTCATCAGTGATGTCATTTGAGATGTCATCAGTGATGTCATCAGTGATGTCACTGACCATGTCATGAGTGATGTAATATGTGACGTCATCAGCAGTGAATTGCGGGGGCACGAGTTATAGTTAGCTGAACTAACTATAACGGGGGAATTTCACGGGTTTTGTACGAGTGCAATGTCCAACTAACTATAACTGTCCCTAAAACCTATGGTTTTTTCAGTGAATATATATATATATATATATATATATATATATATGTTTATATATATATATATATACCAGCTAGTAGTAATTATAAAAAAATATTAAAACCTATATTAAGATAGCTGGATTTATAATATAAAATATATTATTTCTGCTTCTAATAGTATATATTTTTAGAATGTTATAAGTCTGTATCAAAACTGCATAATTACACTTTAGTAAAACATTTGTTTGTTGCCATGGCTAGGAGATGTAACTGTTGGTAAGAAGCAGTAAATACGGACGAATTTGCATACTTGCTTAAAAGAAAAAAAAACTAGCATTACTATTGATTTAAACAAAAACATCAGAAACCTGGTGTCAGTCCTGCATTTTCCTTTAAGCCCTGGCACTTAAAAATAAACACTGGATGTAAGTTTTTATCTGTGACCTATATAGTTGCAGAGTGGTAAAAACGTGGAACTTGCCGCCTGTTTTATTTTAGAGACACAGGTTTGGTTTGGTTCTCTCTTCACACTGAATTTGCAAAGACCTCCATCGGGGATTACAGCTAACTTTTCACGTTGGAAATGGAGAGAAGGCACATCTGCTTAACCACGCTCACGAATTCTGCACACCTGCCCTGCATATTTATCCACGAAGATGCCTCCGTTTTGTGCAATACCTCTACTCAACTGGAGTACTTTCTACTGGCTAATCGGTAAGTGCTACCTCGTTGGGTAAATGTATAGTGCCTTTCCTACACTACAGCTGCGTAAAGGTCCAGAAGAATTGACCCCAGTGACCTGTGTGTCTGTAACTTTGCCACCACGCCGAAAGCGCCGGGGTCCTTTGATTAAGCTGTCCATCATTCTGGGTAAAGGGCGGGAAGACGGTGCATACCACTAGTGTATGTGGGGGGAGCAAACGGGCGGGGCTTCTAGGCCTGTTCACATGCCTCTTGTTTATAAAGGGTCAGAGCAGGATTTGAGCAGCAGATGAGGAGGAAGAACCTCCTGGTCACTGGACCTACACGGGGATTGCGCTCGGGAAAATCAAGGATGCAAAGACCTCCATCGGGGATTACAGCTAATGTTTGACGGTAGATATGGGCAGAAAGCACTCCTGCTTAGCCTCGACCTTGCTCACGATTTTTTTGTGCTGATTAATGCGTTACAGAATTTGAGCTTCAACTCGGGCACCTGCTTCAGTGCTTTCTTGCACCCGAATTCCTTTCCGCCACGGATCGCGGAAGTTTCGTCATTTCCGCGTTCCGCGCGGAACGCGGAAATGCTGAAATTTCACAAGTTCCGCGAGCGGAACGGAATTTGCCGCCCACCCTTAGTGAATACCTCTATGGATGAGTGGCGGTGTGTGAGTGTCTATATAGGTGTATGAGTGCATATGATAGTCCTGTACTGAGTGACCGTAAGTACGAGTGACTGTACGGGTGAGTGAGTGGGTGTGTGCGTAGACCTAAGAATCCGTGAGTGTGTATGTAGTTATTGGTGTTGGAGTGTCTATGGTTTTGAGAATGGCTGTCTGTAATTTAGAGTGGGTGTATCAAAAGTTATATTAGGGTGTGAGAAGATGCATGAAATTATCACATGGATGATGTCATCAGTGATGTCATCAGTGATGTCATTTGAGATGTCATCAGTGATGTCATCAGTGATGTCACTGACCATGTCATGAGTGATGTAATATGTGACGTCATCAGCAGTGCATTGCGGGGCGCGAGTTATAGTTAGCTGAACTAACTATAACGGGGAATTTCACGGGTTTTGTACGAGTAAAATGTCCAACTAACTATAACTGTCCCTAAAACCTATGGTTTTTCAGTGAATTTCAAAGGTTTTTTAAATGCTAATTTCTAACTATAACATATCTGAAACCTATGGTTTTTTCAGTGAATATGTATATATATATTCACTGAAAAAACCATAGGTTTCAGACACGTTATAGTTAGAAATTTGCATTTAAAAAACCTTTGAAATTCACTGAAAAAACCATAGGTTTAGGGACAGTTATAGTTAGTTGGACATTGCACTCGTACAAAACCCGTGAAATTCCCCGTTATAGTTAGTTCAGCTAACTATAACTTGCGCCCCCGCAATGCACTGCTGATGACGTCACATATTACATCACTCATGACATGGTCAGTGACATCACTGATGACATCACTGATGACATCTCAAATGACATCACTGATGACATCATGCAGTGACTGTGTGTTTCTATAAAGTTTAAATATGTTTAATATATATGCCAATGTGTATTGAATAATGAGTGGGTGTATAAGTGTCTGGATGGATGATTTAGTAGGTGCGTGACTGACTCTATAAGTGAGTGATTAAACGTATCTTACTAAATGCATGGGTTAGTGACTAAACTGTGTGAATGTCTTTATCCGTCTGTCTGTTGGTGTGTAAGTGGCTGCATGGGTTTGTAAATAGCTACATGAGTGTCTATATGAGTTATTGATTGGTTGTCTGAGTATCTGTATGGGTGCCTGAGTGTTTGTGTGGATGGGGTGTGTGTGACTGCACATAGATGTATCAGTGGGTGATTCACTGGGTGCATGGTTTCAAGAGTGCATCTGTGATGGACTGTATGGGTGGGTGAGTGTGTGTATGGGTGTGTTAGTGAGTGAATGTATATCTCAGTGGTACATGTGTGAGTAACTACATATGTGAAAGGCAGTATATATGTGTGTTGGAGTATATAAATGGGTATAAGTGAGAGTGTGTGATTGTGAGAGTGGCTGTATGGATGAGTGTGTACTTGTATTAGTGATTGTATAAGAGCGTAAGAATGTGCTAGTATTTGTATGAGTAAGTGAGCTGGTGTGTGTATAACTGTTTAGGTGAGTAAATGGCAGTGTGATTAATTATTTGCATGACTGACTAGGTGTGTGAGTACCTCTATGGAAGAGTGGCGGTGTGTGAGTGTCTATGTAGGTGTATGAGTGCATATGATAGTCCTGTACTGAGTGACCGTAAGTATGAGTGACTGTACAGGTGAGTGAGTGGATGTGTGTGTAGACCTAAGAATCAGTGAGTGGGTATGTAGTTATTGGTGTTGGAGTGTCTATGGTTTTGAGAATGGCAGTCTGTAATTTAGAGTGGGTGTATCAAAAGTTATATTAGGGTGTGAGAAGTTGCATGAAATTATCACATGGATGATGTCATCAGTGATGTCATCAGTGATGTCATTTGAGATGTCATCAGTGATGTCATCAGTGATGTCACTGACCATGTCATGAGTGATGTAATATATGACGTCATCAGCAGTGCATTGCGGGGCGCGAGTTATAGTTAGCTGAACTAACTATAACGGGGGAATTTCACGGGTTTTGTACGAGTGCAATGTCCAACTAACTATAACTGTCCCTAAAACCTATGGTTTTTCAGTGAATTTCAAAGGTTTTTAAATGCAAATTTCTAACTATAACGTGTCTGAAACCTATGGTTTTTCAGTGTATTTCAAAGGTTTTTAAATGCTAATTTCTAACTATAACGTGCCTGAAACCTATGGTTTTTCAGTGAATTGCAAAGGTTTTTTAAATGCTAATTTCTAACTATAACGTGCCTGAAACCTATGGTTTTTTCAGTGAATTTCAAAGGTTTTTAAATGCTAATTCCTAACTATAACATGTCTGAAACCTATGGTTTTTTTCAGTGAATTTCCAAGGTGTTGTAAATGACAATTTTTAAATGTATTAATTGTTATCTTTATTTTTTTATACTGATTTACTACATTTTTTAAACTATTTATTTTTAGATATTTTATTTTTAAATTACATTGTAATTACATTATACATTACATTACAAAATATACTTTCTCAGAATGAATTACTTTAGTTTAAATACTTTGCAAATAGGCAATAGACTTTTAAGTACAGTAGTTACAGTTGTTGCAATGGGCAACACAATTTCAAACACAATGCAACATTGAGCTCAATGTGAATTTCTAGTTAAATGCAATTAGTTACTTTATGGATTACTTTTCTAACCACAGGACTGGATCCTAGATTCAGTCCTGGGACATCTCCTGTAAACAGTTGAGTAAAAGCGTTTTGGTTACAGTAGTGATTTTTAAGGAATATTATTGTATTTTAAAAGTTGACACTTAGAAACTTTTTCACATAGAATCAGCAATGTTATCCTATGTGAGGAAATTCACTTAGCAGGTAAGTAGTGTTATCGTTACTTTTTCTTACTCAGTGGTGGATCCTGGATCCAGCACTGGTGCATCTCCTGTAAACAGTTGAAAGAATGCGTTTAAGTCATACAGGCGATTTTTAAGGAATATTTGTAGTTTGTGAAAATCGACACTGAAACTTTTCTGCTGAAAACCAGACAATTGATTCCTATGGAAGGAAATACAAGTTACTGGTAAGTACGGTTAGAATTACTTTTCAGGGTCAGTGCTGGGCTAAAAGATGCAGCACTGGGTTCTCTCCTGATAACAGGTGAGTAAATCGGAATTCGTAGTTCGGCTGATTTTAGAGGAATATTTAAAGTTCCAAAACTCCACACTTAGAAGAATTTCCAAGTGAAACCAGTCAATGTTAGCCTATGGAAGGAAATTCAAGTTACTGGTAAGTACGGTTAGAATTACTTTTCAGGGTCAGTGCTGGGCTAAAAGATGCAGCACTGGGTTCTCTCCTGATAAAAGGTGAGTAAATCGGAATTCGTAGTTCGGCTGATTTTAGAGGAATATTTGCACAATGGTGAAGGAAGGGGGTGTGGCCTGAGGTGACATGTCTGCAAACACGCCCTGTGGCGCGTTTTAAGTTGGAGAATTAATTCCTCCTCATTCCAGAGGGTCCCTAGGGGCCAACTATCCCACCAGGTACCTCCAGTATGCGCCAGAAAGCTGTGTTGCAGAGAGGTGTTCAGAGGCCACGCCCCTTTTTACAACACTCTGCAACGCAGCTCCGTGGCGCTTACTAGAGGTACCTGGTGGGCTAGTTGGCCCCCAGGGACCCTCAGGATTGAAGAGGAATTAATTCCTGAACTTAAAACACGCCACGGGGCCTGTTTGCACACATGTCACCTGAAGCCCCGCCCCCTCCCTTCACCACTGTGCAAACACGCCCCTGGTGCGTTTTAAGTTGGGGGATTAAGTCCCCTTGAATCCTGAGGGTCCCTGGAGTCCAACTAGCCCACCAGGTACCTCCAAAAGCGCCACAGAGCTGCGTTGCAGAGAGGTGTAAAAGGGGCGTGGCCTCTGTACACCTCTCTGCAACACAGCCCCTGGCGCATACTGGAGGTTCCTGGTGGGCTACTGACCCCAGGGACCCCCAGTATTCAAGGGAATTACTCCCCTTCTTAAAACGTGCCAGGAAGCGCGTTTGCAGACTGCTGCAGGGAGGGGACGGGGCCTCCGGCGCGATGCCGATCTTTTTTTTTTTTTGTATGGGAGGGGGGCTGTGTGGCCACCCTTCCTTCAGCCACTTTTGGCCCCGGGGACCCCATCCCCCGGGGCCTGAGGATTTTTTATTTTATTTTTTTAAATAAAAAAAAACGGGAAGGGGGCTGCGTGGTCCCCCTTCCCTGGGCCTCTATTGGCCCATCCCCTGGGGCATGCCCGCTTTGTTTTTTTATTTAAAAATATTGGAGGGGGGCTGCGTGGCCCCCCTCCTTAGGCCACTTATGGCCCCGGGGACCCCATCCCCCGGGGCCGGCCTTTACATTTTTTTTTTTTTTATTCGTAGGGAAGGGGGGCTGCGGGACCCCATCCCCCGGGGCCTGGCCTCTGGTTGGGGACTGTGGGGGGGTCCCCAATCCCCCCACAGTCCCGCCGGCTTCCCGCGTCCTGCGGGAGCCGGCATTGCTTTCCATAAGGGGTGCTGCTGACATGCAGCTCCCTTATGGAAAAGCAATTCTGCTGCTTCATTGAAGCGAGAGCAGGTTTCCTGCTCTCGCTTCAATGAAGCAAGCAGTTTGCAATGGCAGGACGGTAGCCGCGAGGCTCCCATCCTGCCATTGCAAGCAGCAGTGTCCCGGGGGTAGGCACCCGGGACACCGCAGGAGCCGGCCCTGGGGGTGGCGGTCCCCAGGGCCATCAAGGGCTCCAGGAGGGGGCCGCACGGCCCCCTCCCATCCTGTTCACAGCCCCGGGGAGGTGGTGGTCCCCGGGGCTCGGGGGTCCTAAATGGACCCCCACATTTTATTATTTAGTGCCCCGGGGAGGTGGAGGTCCCCGGGGCATGTGAGGCTCGAGCCCCCCTCCCCCACAGGTTATTTAAAAAAAAAAAAAGAAGCCCCGGGGTGGCGGTCCCGGGGCTGCGGGAGGGCCCAGAGCCCTCCCGCAGCATTTAATTGAAAGCCCCGGGGGTGGCGGTCCCCAGGGCTTGGGGGGCCTTAGAGGCCCCCACATACATTTTCATTAACCCCGCATGCCCCCGGGACTTGGCCCACCCGGGGGCCAAATCACAAAGAAGCGCGGGAGCCTGCGCTTCGTTTTTTTTTTTTTATCGGCAGGTTCCGCGCACCCAGCGCGTTTTCTGCTGATTTTTTTTTTTTTTACATTTTTGGGGCCCTGGGGGTCCTTGTGGGACCCCCTGAGCAGGCCTAGGGGGTCAGGGTGTTTCTACCCTGCCCCCTTTTTGCGTTTTACGCAGTTGTTTTTCTGCTTTCTTGTTCCTCAGTTCTACAGAGGAACAAGATGGCTGCCAACACTTCCTGGTTTGGAGTGTTGACAGCCAATTAGCATGCAGCTCGTGATCGGGAGAACCAAGCACTACCTTTTTGCCAAATTTGGTGTAATTCCATTCAGCAGTTTTGGCTGTAGCCTTGCATAAAGTTTCCTATGGGAAATTGATTTTTTCACTCTTATTTTTTGAATTTCTCCGCAACTACTGAACGGATTTACACCATTTAAAAAAAAGGTCACTTTCTGAACCAAGCGCTACCTTTTTGCAAAATTTGGTGTAATTCCGTTCAGCAGTTCGGGCTGTAGCCGTGGCTAAAATTTCCTATGGGAACTAACATGGAGAAAACGCGTTTTGGGACCCCCCTTTTTTCTCGGCCGCCGCTTGATGAATCACCCTGAAACTTTTAAGACAGGAGCGGACCGGAGCGCCCCACTAGTTTTGAAAATTTTGCGATGATTCGTCAAACGACGCCAAACTTATTGGGAATAGAATGTTGCGGATTTCCTATGGATAAAGGTCCTAACTATAACTATCTACTGGCGACCGCCAGTAGATAATATATATATATATACATATATATATATATATATATATATATATATATATATATATATATATATATATATATATATATATATATATTGGATTGCAGACTGGCTATAAAAACTTATCAAGAGGAAATTAAAAAAGCCCAGGCACTATATTATAAAGCAAAAATCTCCTCTGCGGCTAATACTCCTAGAGAAATCTTCTGCATAGCTAAGACCCTTATAGATCTCCCAGCTCCCGAAACCACCATCTCCTCTGATCGGTGCAACGAATTGGAAGACTACTTTCAAGAAAAAATTCAATCTATATATAACACGTTCCCGGCCTCCCCACAGCCTAGTGAGCCTCCCGTTCCAACTCTTCCCACGAACCTGGACGTGATCACCAGACCCTCAGAGAATAGGTGGCACCCCTTGGAGAAATTCCCACTTATTGGCCAAGCCACGCTCTTAAATATCTTTGGCCAGATAAAATCAGGTTCACTGTGTGACCCGGCAACCCCCCATCAGTTGGACAAGCTCAAAGAGGTGGTACTACCAGCGATATTAGAAGTCCTAAATCTCTCCATTCCCAATGCCCAGGTGCCACCCCCCTGGAAACACGCCATGGTGAGAGCGCTTCTGAAGAAACCAACCCTAAACCCAGATGTACTGAGTAATTACAGACCGATATCTCTGCTACCCATGGTCTGTAAGATTCTGGAAAAACATATCAACTCCAGCCTCTCAGCCTTCTTAGAATCTCATAATCTCTTACACCATTCTCAGACCGGCTTCCGACCCCTTTTGGGAACAGAACCAGCTCTCATCTCCGTAGTAGAGGAATCTAAAATGATTATGGACCAGGGAGGAGCAGTTGCCATCATTCTCCTCGACCTAAGTGCTGCGTTTGATACGGTCAATTTTGATATCCTTCTGAACCGGCTTAGGAGTGTAGGAGTCTCAGGGGAAGCTATAGCATGGATCCAATCGTACCTCAGTGGTAGAACTTTTCAAGTTTTTTCAGGAGAAGCCTCCTCCAGGTGTCGACCTCTTAGGTACGGAGTTCCTCAGGGATCATGCCTTAGCCCTACCTTATTTAACGTATACATGAGGCCACTAGCTGATATTGTTCTTACATTCGGGATAAAAATTGTCACCTATGCGGATGATACCCAGCTAGAGATCTCTCTAAAACACCCGCACAATGCCTCCTCTGACTTAGAAACCTGCTTGGAGAAGGTGGCTACATGGATGCAAAACTCCTGCTTAAGGCTTAATGGCGACAAATCCGAAATCATGTATTTGGGTAACCTACCCAACACTGATTTCAAACTGCAATGGCCAACTTGTCTAGGACAAGCACCCACCCCTAAACCCAAGATCAAAAGCATGGGAGTGTGGCTCAACAAATCACTTACATTTGATCAGCAAGCTGTGGAGGTGGCTGGTACGTGTTACCGCATCCTCAGAATGCTGAGAAAAATTCTTCCCCTTCTCCCCAGTGGGGCAAGAAGAACGGTGGTACAAGCTCTGGTTCTCTCGCGCCTGGACTACGGGAACGCCTTGTACCTGGGAGCGCCCAACGCAACCATTAGGAAACTCCAAGTGGCCCAGAACTGCGCCACCAGGATGCTGCTAGGAGTGCCAAGAACTCAATCGGCAAAGCCATATCTGAAAGCCCTACATTGGATACCCATTCTGGAAAGAATTACATTTAAATCCCTTTGCATAGCCCACAAAACTCTGATGGGCAAAGGTCCTACCATTTTTAACTCCCTCATCACCTTCTACCATCCCAGGAAACTCCTTCGCTCCGCAAGCATGAGTCTGGCCATTATCCCTAAAATTCACAGGATACGTAGTGGGGGCAGCTCCTTCTCGTATAATACAGCCAGGCTTTGGAATACACTTCCTTTGCAATTACATTCAGAGACCCACCTTCTCACCTTTCGAAAGCACCTGAAAACGTGGCTATTTCAAAATCTCAGTTTGTAAACTCACCCCTCTTACAAGGAAAGGAGGCAACCCCCTAAAGCGAATAATTGATCAGGTCAGGGAACAAGGGGGAAAGGATTAGCACAACAACAAAATCGAACCCTCTAGACCTATATTTCTTTATAAACTGGCTAACCGGGCTCAGTAATAGGGCATCAGAAAAAACATTATTCTCCACACCAAAATTGAATAAATAATTCTTTTATTTCATATTATTTCTTTTTTAAATTAATTTGTTTATAAAATATTTCATACTCAAAACAGATACATAATATTTAGAAAACAATTTTTTTGCACAAAGTTAGCACCATGTACCAAAGAACAAACATAATTCCTAGGCCACAATAAATAACGACATGAATAAAATTACAAATGGTAAAACAAAGACATACTTCACATCCCCACATCCTAACATACCTCTCTCAGTCTACAACTGCCACCCTTGCACACAATACACACACACTTTGACATCCCAGAGCAACACCAATAGCACTGATGGACAAAGGGGGCGGGCGATGAAGTCAGCCCCTAATGGCTGTGCTGAACACTGGGGTGTCACACTCTAGCTGGTCGACGTACGTTTCGATGGAATCTATAAATAATTAATCCATCTTCTTCAGGACCTGTTATTTTCTTACTTATAACGGGTGGATGAAGGGGGATCCAGTCTGAAATGACAGTGTGGAAGGAATATAATAATGATATAAATGAATTAATCCATTTGCATTCAAGATAAGGAGATGCCCAAGGAGATATCTTACATTTCTCCTATACAGTATCTATATAAAAACTAAGCAAGTATGCCACTCATATGCATTTTCAAAAAATAGTTAGTATCTCTAATATGTTACATGTTCTCTCACCACCATGTATGAATTATAAACACCAGTGCCAAATCAAAACCAAAGACATCTTTCACACTGAGACCCATAACAAATACACCAAACACCACAAAGTGCGCATTGTATAGTAAACTTAGCATGCATAGAGAAATTAAATCAATCTTCACCTAAAAAAGGTTTTTCTATCATCCAAAAGAAAAAATGTTTTGGTCCATGAACTTTTCTGCAGATAGTGTTAGACCTCTTACTCACAACCATCCTACTATACTAGAATCCTAGTCCACAATACATAGACTAAAATTTCCCAGAATATGCTCAGACTAAATCTATATATAGGTCCTAAATGGCAATGCAGCTTCAATGCCTAATTTATTATAGAAGCATTTTTTATGATTGTCAAACATCAAACTTAATCTGTATTGAATAGAATATTGGTGTCCCTGGTGTTGCTATCATGCTATGAGCACACATGGTACCCCTTCAGTCCATTAAAATAAGGCTTGTGGGTCCACACTATAAACATTCTATACACATACTCAAAAAAATATGTCTAAAATATCTTAGAAATGAACATTTACCTGCTAAATGCAGGCTTGATTTCTGTGCTGTTGGAATCTGCGAATCTGGCGATATCACATTTAGTGGCACAGAATGGTTACAGTTCTAATACTACGTGCGTTCCCGAACGGTCTAAAAAAGATAGGAAAAAATATCAAAAGTATTAGAAAAGTACCATGTGTATGACATCATATAACCTATAGCCCGCAATTCTAAGAAAAATCATCATCTAAGGTTGAAGCCAAGACTTTATAGGATAGCATACCATTGGCTGTATCAGTTCTCAAATGAAATAATTTGTTTTCGTATTTTTCTCCCAGGCGTTATCCCGCTTCATTAGTTCTCAGTGTATGCGTCAAGATGTAACAAATTTTCAAACGAATGGAGCCTATGCCGTCAAGTGAAAGAAAGAGAAGAGCACCGCAATGAGGCGCAATTGGCATACATCTTTAATTATAGCAGGCAACACGATAAACGGCCCGTAAACATCATGTAAATCAAAAAAGAGATGAACCATGGACCTCTGATTTTTCTTATTTCAATAAGAACAAAAATTGTATTGGCACCGTCCTTCCCACTTCTTTAAAATGATGATGTATACGAGTGAATCGCAGTAGTACACTCGTGCTATATAAGGTGCAAGATCAGAAAGAAACGCTCATTGTTAGTCCGACAAAATAAATGTTACCAAATGTTTGTATCTATCAAAATCAGTATCTGCCTAGTTAAAAACAGGCCCCACTAGATCCTAATAGGCACCACTAGTTGCTTATAGTAATTTATTTCGAATGAGAAAAAAGCAATCTCAGTTTGTAAACTCACCCCTCTTACTGCTATGCCGCTAGCGCTGGGATGCCTCCGGGTAGCTATGCGCTCTAGAAATGCTAACTAATAATAACAAGCATTGGCATAGCCAATAGGTCTCGCTTTTGGGACCTTACAAGTATTTAGTTATGCACAACAATATCCTTGGTGAAACAACATCAACCGTTGCATGGCTAAACACTTATAAGGTCACAAAGGTGAGACCTATTGGCTATGCCAATGCTGCTTGTTGTTCTATTTTTTTTTTTTAGTTTTATGAGGACAAACTCAGCCTAATGGTATTGTAGTGCTTTACATGACTACACTAGGTGAGATCATTTTTTTATTTTCCCCACAGTGAGAATGAGATTAAGTGATTTTCCCAGAATCATGTTAAGTTCACTTCAGGGACTCGAAACTGGTTCGCCACTTCAAAGACGACCTCTCTAGCCACTTTAGGCCACACCTCTGCCCGAATCTGAAATTATTTATTGTCCATTTGGTGGGGCATCTCCGTGCTGCTTGTGAGCAGAGATGTCCCTCCCCCAACACTGGTAGAAGAGCAGGATGGCACTTTTCAGCTAAGGTCATGGTGCTGGGTGGATGTACAGTGAGCTACTACAGCAGCAGCAGTAGTGTGTGGGAGCTATGGCCAAAAATGGGTTTGCATAGCCATTAGTTCTTGCCTTTGGGACCTTATAAGTGTTTAGCCATGCAGAATATTATCCAGGATCATGTGGTGCTAGGGATTGAAAAACGATACAATTACTATACAATGGGCCATGCATTGTGATTCTAGAATACATGCTTGCGTCTGCTGCGCGCTTCTTTTTCCTGGACATCATTTGAGAATTAAAAGCAGCCATGGGAGGGTGGGGGTGAATGGGAAGCAACTACGGGAGCGTGGAATAGAACTGAAAGCAACGTTGGGAGGATGAAGGAAATTGAATGCAGTGATAGGAGGGTGTTGGGGATTAAAAAACAATGATGTGAGGGTGGGAAGTTTTGAAAACATGGTTGCCAAATCTAATGGTTCCAGACTGCCGTAGATCACACGTGCATCAGGGCAATCTCATGATTTGCAGATACCTCATAAACAATTCGGGCAGGAATATATTATCAAAGACGGATGCAATGCGTCGGAGGCACTCAGAGACACGTTCTGAAGTGCTTTGTGCCAAGAAGCCAGTAGCCATGCATCATTGAAGAAATAAACTAAGAAATGTCCTGTTCTTTAGCTGCTCCTTAACAGTGCATCAGTGTGAATTTTGCAGGAGAATCGCTAAATCGCAAAAATGGGGGGGGGTGCTGGGTCTGTTTAAGAACACCTGCCATTGAAGGGGTGGCAAGATGGTTAACAACATGAGCCAAAGTTGTAAGGTGTCTCGGGGGGCCAAAGGTACATGCCAGAACCAAAGTCTGTGGTTAAGAAACCGGGCAGCGTGGCCATGGCAGCAATCTCTCAGGACAACGAGGAGTCCCCTTAATAATTTAGCACCCTACATATTAAATGCACATTTCATGTGAATGACGTCCCGATTGGTCACTGGTAACAACACCCAAGTCAGTAAAACTGTTTAGTAAAATAAAACGCCATTTGTCTGGGTGAGTGCGGTGGCTGTCACAGCAAAGCAACAAAAGAAGAAGAGGTGATGCTACCCCGCCCCCCTGCCTCCCCCCACACCCCCTTCTCAGAGGCGATTGGACGACATGAAGCCGGTTTTATCCACTTTTAAGTTGGTAGTGAAAAAGCCTTTTGAGCTTTTAGGGTGCACTGTAGCCAGACGGAATGCACCGAAGTGAAACAATTCAGTTGCCATGTGTTGTTTATATTTATATGACAAACATGCCGGGAAGGTGAACTGCAAGCCGCAACGGGTGGCAGAGCCCTGAATTGCTAACACGTCCTTAAAATGGGAACATGAGCGTTCCGGGTCCACCGCTCTAGGTGGTTTCTGGGGACCCGTTAAAGAGGCAATGCTGGTTAATTATAATCCTGTTTTTCAAATAAACAAAACCAGTGTGTGAGATTTTGAAACAGCCGATATAAACTTAATTGGAACAGCTGCTGCCACAAGCGAGCAGTGCCAAGGAGAGAGCGGCAAGGGAAGTGGGTGAAAATGGCGGAGGGCTGAGGAGATGACAGGCTGGGACAGGAGAGAGTTGAGGAGAAACAGTGAACAGCGGGAGAAGGGTGATTGGGTGACGGGAGAAGAACCAGCTGTCGGCTTAGAGCAGTCGCAAAGGCAGTAAACACCGGTTTAAAATACGAGCTTGTGGCAAATGAAACAAGCAAATGGTGCGCGCGAAAGTGATCGCGAGCAAGACGTGCAGCCGCGACCGGGAGTTGTGTGTGAGCGCGCGCAAAAAAAACCACGCAAGTGTGCACGTCACGCGCGCTTGTGCGCGTAACAGCAAGCTGGTGGCCGGCTTGGTAGCACTTCCAAAAGCCCCTTACTAAAAGTCGAGCAAGCAGCGCATGCGCTGCTCTAGGCTCGACCTAATAAAAATAATATATATATATATATATATATATATATATATATATATATACACGTATATATATATAGTGCTAGCGCTAGCGGCATAGCAGTAAGAGGGGTGGGTTTTCAAACTGAGATTTTGAAATAGCCACATTTTCAGGTGCTTTCGAAAGGTGAGAAGGTGGGTCTCTGAACGTATATATATATATGTATATTTGTAATTCAATAGTGAAGCAATTGTAGATAAATAGGTATGATAAAAGATTTACATACTTATGCAGTCACTTATTTACATGTTAAAAACATAGAATAATGTAACTATCAGTAATATATAGATTTGTTAAGCAGAACTAATGAATATCTATATATTTTATTTTAAAAATATAATTATTCAACTCTTGGATTGAGCAGATAAACCGGGACAATATCCAGGGACTGGATTATTATGTAAAGATATCTTTTCATTTTGCCGTGAACGCAGAGGGTTGGGAGTTCTGTTTGATTTCAGTTTTGTTGTTAAACTAAGTAACTATTGTATTGCCTATACATGTCAACCTTAATTCTGGTCAATTAATATGTATTTTGATGCACCTGGTGTGTGATGTTGACAAACAAAACTCAATAAAATATGTCTATAAAAAAATATATAATTATTCCACACGTTTATACAAAGCAATACACATAAATAGGTACATATATATAGTACAAAAAAAATACTTATATATAGGGGGATATGTTGTATATTTCTGTTTGCAAATGGTGGTTATGTGGGGAAGAGCCAATTCTTGAGCATTTTTCTGAAGATAAGGTGGTTATCCGTGGTTCTTATGTTGGGAGGTAAGGAGTTCCGTAGTTTGGCTGCTTGAACAGAGAAGGATGTGCCATCCATGTTTTTTTTTCTTGTATCTTTGGATTTTGAGGCAAGGTCCCACTCTAGAGCGGAGGTTCCTTTGTTGAATATCTTTTATTCCTGATGAAGAGTGGTCCCGTTCCATGCCTCGCTTTGTGGGTGATACAAAGCAGCTTGAACATGGATCTACTGGCAACCGGTAACCAATGCAGGGCTTTCAAGGCAGGGAAGATGTGGTCTTGTGGTTTTATATGTAAGAATAGTCTGGCAGCCAAGTTCTGAATCCGTTGTAGTCTTTTCATGGTTGTTAAAGGCGATCCGTGGTAGATGCTATTGGAGTAATCGAGTTTGGACAGAACAAGGGAGATGGTAGCCTGGACCTTGTGTGGAAATCCCAGGTGGGGGAAGATGCATCACAGAGTTTTTATAGTAATGAAGCTGGATCTTCCTATTTTGTTGACTTCAGCATTCATTGATACCTTGGAGTCCATGGTCATTCTGAGGTTTCTTACTTCCTTTGATACTTTAGGCAGTGTTCTCAGATCATCAGGTCATGTGGTGAGCGGTTCATAATGTTTCCAATCGCCACACATGAGTATTTCCATTTTGGAAGCATTCAATATGAGATGGCTCCATGTCATCCATTGATCCACGGCTCTGAGACAACTGAAAATTGGTGAGTTTCCAATGTCTTTGGGGCATTCCAGTTGAAGGAGTATTTGCGTGTCATCTGCAAAGTTATAGTAAGTGATGTGAAATTGATTGATCAGTGCCGTTAATAACTTCATGTAGAAGTTGAAAAGCACAGGCGAGATGATAGAGCCTTCAGGGACCCCTGCTTTTGTGAAGTACGGTTTGGACGTGAAAGGTGGGGTATGGATGACATTAGTTCTTCTGCAACAGTAGGATGTGATCCAGTCTAGAGCAGTCCCCTATATGCTGGCTTTATAGAGTCTTTGTATCAGAGTGTCATGGTCAACTGTGTCAAAGGCAGCCGAGAGGGCTAAGAGAAGTTGCGCAACAACCCCGTTGCGGCCAAATGCAAATGTCACACAGAATCTGACCTCCTTGCTATCTGGGATGACCTGAAGGTCATCCCAGATAGCAAGAAGGGCAGATTCTGTGTGTCTTCCTGGACGGAGTCCATGTTGGAAGTCTGAAAGTATGCATTAACTTCAATGAATTGTGACGTCTAGGCGAATGCTGCTTTTCTATCAATTTGCCCAGGAAACGTCCATTTGTAATCGGTCTGTAGTTGTCAGGGTTCAGTGGGTCCAAGTTTGTTTCTTTAGTAATGGGCGTATGTTTGACTTCCTCTACAAATATTCCGGTAGTTAAGGAGTTGTTGATGATTCTTCTGACTGGTTGGGTTGATTCCGCCTTGAGCCCAGCTCCATTCCTGGCTTTCCTGCTCACTGCCACCACCACAAGGCAAGTGATTGCTGAGGTGGCGTGCGGGACGCAGTCTTTTCACTGGGGTTTCCCCAGCGGATTCTCGCCTGAAGGGGCATTGGTGCCACATTGATGCGCGGATACCACTGCGGAGGAGCATCGGCTCTGCAGATGGTTATCAGATGTCACCACAGCATCGACTGACACTGGATGATACTGGCGGATACTGCTGCATGGTTCCCTGCTGACCACTAATAATTTCACAGTGATTCCTGAGGGAGGGTTTTTTGGCGACCCTTGTGGCTTTTAATGGACTGTTCTCCCTTTTTGCGGATGCTGCAGATTTCTGGGCGCCAAATATATGGCCTAGAATTTCTGGCTGTAAGTTCTCTGCTGTATTTGCATAGTGAAATGATTCAGGACACAGTGATGGCCACATAGAAGGCTAATACCTCTCGAGGAAACTGTGGCACACGAGGGGCTGCTAAAAATTGGGGTGAAGATTGTGCGACGCAACAGGAGGAGGACCTAGAATCTAACCGGGCACCCACACCCCTGGTTACTACACCCTCACAAGTGGGGCACCCTATTCTGAAGCTACTAAAGACAGGGGCAGTAAAAGAGGTGATTGTGGCAGCATATAAAGAGTTGATACCAGGAGAAATATCTCATCTGGTGGAGACTTTAATGGCAGCAGCAGCAGCAACTCCACCTGTGAGCACATCTTCCTTACTGCACCAGGTATAAGGCTGCAGCCAGGGTCAGGGTGTGGACCAGGATGTGGATCAGGGGCAAGAACATATTGGGGTCAAGTCAACGGTGGATATCCTGCGACCCTTTAGCCATGGCTTACCCAATGTTACTGCTGTGCAGCAATCTTCATTAGAGGCTCTGTGCGGTATCACACAACCAACAAATGTAAGTACTGCTTTTGATATTCCCCAGTTACCCGGGAGGGGTGCCGATGCTACTGGTTGTCCATGCATTACACTAAGGGACGATATAGAGGATGATGAGTGCTTATTACTGGGTGGAAAGCTGGGAGCCTCTACACACTGTTCTACAAAAGAGGCGGATGTACAAGCGACTGCTCAAAGTGAAAGTGATCATCTATCTGCCCCAAGGACTCTGGATTGTATGTTTCAGTCAGACACTATCCCTACCCAAGGGAACCTCAGGTTGGGGTGATCCCTTCCTTAGTATATGGGGGGTGGGAGGGTCTCGGTGGGCCGTCGGGGGTGGTGGGTTCAAGATGGGTTTTATAGAGTAAACCTTGATGGCAGTTTAGTTTATATGCAGGTGGTTGGGGGAGGGGGAAATAGGTAATAGCCTAGTGGTTTCACAAAGGTTGAATGTTAAGTTTATTAATAGATATGCAAGGCTCATGCTGGAATATCAAGGTATGGAAATCCAGTCACTTTTTCGTTGTATAGATGGCTAAGACAGCACAAATTCAAGGTATGTGTTGGAATGTGTCAGGGATTAATGCACGGGTTAAGCGACAATTGGTCCGGGAGGAGATTGGATATTATAAACCAGATCTGGTGGCGCTAACTGAGAAGCATTGGGCATATAAGGATAGGGCCTTACTTAGTCAGCTGAACTATAACATAGTTGCCTCTACATCCCAGACTACATCAATTTGGGGGGTAGCTGCCCTCTCTTCTAAAAAATGTAGGGGCCAAGTATAAAAAACAGCAGCTGACCCAAGGGGCAGATGGATATTTGTAAAACTTATGTTACATTCCTTTAAATTTGTGCTGTGTGTTGTTTATGGACCAAATATTGATGACCCCAAAATTTTTGATACACTTTCATTTGAATTATTGGATTGGGCAAGAGAATTGATTTTAATGGGAGACTTCAACTATATTATGAATTATAGCATTGATTCCACTAACCGTAGGGCTACCTCTCGTAAACCCAGATCTAGGACCTCCCTGAATGACCTGATTAAGTTATATGGTATTTGCGATGTTTGGCGGACTCTCTATCCATTAGACCCTGGCTATACATATTATTCTCATCCACACAAGCACTATTCAAGGATAGACAAGGTTTTTACTAAGCGCACATTGTTAGATAACATGAAGATGACAGTATGCCCTAGGGTAGTCTCAGAATACACCACGATTTTTTTTTTTTTTCACCCGATCTGAAGTGGGATAAGCCTGATAGCCCTAGGTTTACCTTCGCTCTGCATTTAGTGACTGATACTGAATATATACAGTCTAGTTCAGGATACTTAGGGTATTTTTTTTCCAGTAATAGATCTCCAGCTTCCTCTACAATAGTATGGGACACTATGAAAGCGTATGTCCATGGCATAATGCTAAAATATGTGATCAAACAAAATACAGATGTTACCGAAGAAGCAAATACTCTCTGGCAAACTGTTCGCCAACTCGAGATACAGCATGCCTTTAAAATTACTCAGGGTGCTACAGATGAACACCAAATATTTTGCGAATTGTTAGAAATGCGATCTCGTGGTGGACGTAGACTGAAAGAACAGGTAGTGGTGTCGTGTAGTTCCTATAAACCTATATAGGATCGGCGCGTTTAGATAACATAGACTGTGGGATTGGTGTCCAGACTGATTCCAGACACCCCCACTGGGTATGTTTGCCTGTATACCAGCTAGATCACAGTGCCACTGCAAACTCCGCTTACCAAGGAGAGAATTGTTCTTGGCAACTATCGAACATGACAACTCGGGGTGTGGCTTCGCCGTGCTGCAAGATGGCCGCTTGCTGAAGAGGCTCTGCCGGCCGAGCCCGTTTATCCTTCAAAAATCTACACCCTGCGGAGGAATCAGTTGCAACAAGACAGCTATTTAGCACCAGAAACGTACTGTGACCAAGATTTGATGTCTGCTGGGGATATCGAAGCGGCAGGCACACGGATGCAACGTGGGTGGGCCTTGCGCGCGGCAAGTGGTAGGCCGCAGCAGCACTGAGACCCGTCCTGCAGAAACTGAGACCTGCTGCGGGACCCCCGCGATGCCGGAGGCTCAATACCGGTGTATGCTGCGCGGCGACTGTGAGGCTGCCTGGAAGAGTGGAGCTGTTGCTGAAGCCTACATCAACGCAAACACTGAATCGCCCGGTTGGTGGTGTCCCAGACCTGCCCGGGCGAACTTAGGACCCCCGGAGGAGCCCGCCTTCGGCGGAGAGCAGGGACTAATGCAGCAGCTGAGGCCTGAGGGAGGCATAGCGGTGCCCGAGCTGACTGGCCCCTGACGTGTAGCGGTGACTCACACACGTGAAATATGTGAGTACTCTGGTGTGCCAGGGGGGCATTCGGCCTCGTGGGCGGCCCGCTGATCTTCCTGTGTCCTGAGTAGTGTGGCGTGGTTCCGCATTGATGCCTGGAGGGGTCCAGGGGGCTAACTGGCGTGGTCCGGGGCCACCAGTGAGTGCGCAGATGGTGGCAGGGTGGGGTTGGCACCAGCAGGGCTGCAGCATGATCGCTTGGCCCCCTGGGGCACTGGCATTGCGGGTGCATCTAGGGGTGGCTGAGCGGTCGGGTTGTGTGCCCTACGGGGGGCGCCCGTTGCACCCCATTAGAGTGAGTGAGGAATATGGGGGCCAGAGTCGCATTTACAGCGGCGCCAAAATCACATACTTTGTCTGTGCACAGATAGGTCAGCATATGAGATAGACACCTCTCCCCCCCCAGTGCTTCAGATAGGCAGATCTGATTGACCTTGGGAACTCAGGGCATCAGTTAACTCCCACGTGCTGATTAACAGCAGGTACTTTGCTGTATTGATACCAAAGAATCTCTGTCTCAAGACAGCATGGGGAAAAATGATCCCAAGCAATCTAAGCTGCCATTTGAAAACAAACGCTTAACTCGCACAACAGACACTTGTTCTGAGCCTGAAACAGAATCAAACACCAGGGCCTGCGGGGAGAAACAAGAAGAGGACTTGCGCACCATACTGCTGGATGTTTGCTCAAGCATAAAAACTATAGACAATAAAATTGATGTGCTTACCTCAAGCCTGGATAGGGTGAAAAAGCAAGTCTATTCCCATGAGGCTCGCCTAGACACTCTGGAAACTCGTTCCTCAGATGCGCATGACTACCAAGTCGAGTCTGAGGGGCACATTCTTCAAATGGAAAAAGTCCTTGCAGTAATAAAGGCCAAAAATGAAGATTTAGAGGTGCAACCCTGGCGCAATAATCTAAGAATTACCGGTTTGCCCGAAACTACCGCTATACCAAAAATGGAGCCCTACATCAAGACACTGCTGTGTGACCTGTTTGGTTCAGTCTTGTCCCCCGTACTGTTTGTTGAACAAGCGCACCGCTCACTGGGGCCTAGACCAACTGTGGGAGCAGCGCCGAGGCCTAAAATAGCATGACTATTGAATTACCGGGACTGTGACGCAGTACTAAAAGCAGCCAGAGACCAAGGCCCTATTAACCACCAGGGAAACAATCTCTCCTTTTTCCTACACTACACGCCGCTGGTGCAAGCTGCCCGCAAAGAGTTCCATGCCGCATGGTAGGGATGTATGCCGGAGACCCAGGCCCCCACTGGGCGAACTCCCATGATTCATAATGTTTATTTGAATGGGGTAAATACAGTGAGGGGGCGGGCAAGGCAACACAACCTAGTTGGGGGGTTGGTGTGGGTGGTGGGTGGGACAGGGTTGGTATTAAGTTCTTGGGGTGGGGGGAGTTAACTTCGCCACAATTCGCCGCGATAGACCACAAAATTCAGAACTCAGGCAAGATACACAGTTTAAACTACAGTTTGTATCATTGTGATCGTGCACTTAAGAGTTTAACTGACCAACCCATTGTGTACGACACCACACCGCGCAGATATCCACACAACACAGCAACAGGTACATGGCATAGGTAAAGTTCCTCACCTGGAACATAAGAGGACTGAATGATTACAGGAAAGCTAGGCTAATACATTCATATCTAATCAGGCAAAAAATCGATATTTGCTTCTTGCAGGAAACGCACCTGAGACTTGGGGCGGACCTGAAACTAAACAACAGATACTGAGGTGAGGCACATTCAGCGTCATACTACAATTATGCTAGAGGAGTGACGATATTGATCAGGTGGGGGTCTGGTTGTACAACCTCTCGCACACTAATTGGTCCAGAGGGACGCTATGTCATTCTAAGAGGCACACTGATGACAACCCAGGTGACGCTGGTCGCTATCTATGGCCCTAACATAGACGACCCAAGTTTTTTTGCCACTGTGTGGTCGAAAGTCGTCTTGCTGGGCTGCGACACAGTAATATGGGGGGGCGATTTCAATACCATCCTGCAGGACACCCTGGACAGAGTGGGATCCGCCCGCCAAATGCATCCCAGAGCCACCCAACAAATTCTCTCCGTTATACATGATAATGGACTGTTAGACATATGGCGCCGCTGGCATCCAGAAATTAAAGAGGGCACCTGTATCTCATTGCACCATAACACCTGGTCCAGACTAGACTACTGGCTGGTGTCGGGCGATGTTGTGACCTGGTCCACTGGCACTAGACACCTGCCACGCACTCTCTCCGACCATGCCCCAGGATTGCTATGTTGGAAAATACCACAAACTCTGCCCCGTGCATTTGGCTTGTGACTCCCCCCGCATGCCCTACAAGGTACAGGCTTCAGAGAGGTGATACGTAGGGAACACGCTCAATACTTTTCAGTAAATGTAGGTTTGGTAGAATCCCTGTCCACGCTATGGGAAGCCTTTAAGGCAGTGATAAGGGGAGCGTGCATAGCTAAGCAATTCGGGGTCCTTAAATCAATTAGACAACCAGAAACACAAATTCACCTCCGTGGCCTCTTTAGGCATCCCCCTAGTCGATAGCCTCTCATTAAAATTTGAATCCCATAACCTCTCATTCATCTGTGTTTTACTCGACAGACCCCCATCTCATATGCCCACATTTCCCCAGTTGGTGGCTGACAGGATAGCCGAATTAGTGGTCAATAACTCTCGAATCTTAATCGTGGGGGACATCAACTACTGGCCCAATGATGCACATGAAAGCCCCTGTTCTCTCGAATTCACAGAACTTTTAATGGGAATGAATTGTAGTCAACATATAAAGGTCGCCACTCATGTCAAAGGGCATACTTTAGACCAGGTCTGGAGCGCCAATTTGGATATTTTCCATCTACAAGTGGCCCCGTGTACATGGTCGGACCACCATCTGGTCACCTTTTTCATCCCCTCTGTCCATCCCGATACCACCCCTCCTTTAGGCAATTTTTTAGCCAGAAACTGGAGCAGAGTGGATATGGAGGACTTTTGTTACTCGCTAATTGCCTCGGCTCCTTCTGCTTTGGAGGAGTCCCCTCATTTTCAAGCGGCAAATATCAACACCTGGTTGGACAAGGCCAGAGATAGCATAGCACCTTTGAAGAAAGTGAAAATAAAGAGGCCCCATGATGCACAACGCTGGTTTTCAACAGAGTTAAAGGCAAAGAAACTAACTTTGAGGCAAGCGGAACGCAAGTGGCGACGCAATTACTGCCCTAATATTAAAGTCATTTTTATGTCTTTTTTTAAAGATTATAAAACATCGATTCTTCAGACCAAGGCTGAGTACTTCTCGTCCAAAATACTAAACTCAGCTAATAAAGCCAAAGAAATATTTTCGATAGTGGACGAACTTTCTAAACTAGACCGAGTGATTGCAAAACCTACTCCTTCTCAATCTCTGTGTGACTCACTCAATCACTTTTTTATTGAGAAAATTTATACAATTAAGGCTAGTATTCCTAAACTTATTGACCCTCTGCCTTTTTTATGTTGCGACACAAACACTGCTTCTTTGGATCACTTTCCCCTTGTTACTAAGGAAGCTTTCTTTGGCCTACTTAAGAAAGTCAGTTCTGGTTCCCCTCTGGACAGCTGTCCCCCTCATATTCTCCATGAAGTTTTCCTACGCTGTCCGGATCCTCCTCTATCACTTATTAACAACTCCCTCGCTCAAGGGATTGTCCCAGATCTATTTAAGATGGCTGACGTCGTTCCTATCCTTAAAAAACCTAGCTTAGATCCGCAGGTACCTGGCAACTACCGCCCCATATCTCTGCTACCTTACTTGAGCAAGGTCATGGAAGCCCATGTTGACAATAGTCTCAGCTCCTTTGTAGAGCAGACTCACTATCTGGACCCTTACCAAGCAGGGTTTCGACCTGAACACTCCACCGAAACCGTTGTCCTGGCAGTCCTGGACTAGTTAAGAAAGGGGGCGGACCAGGGCACCACCCAGGCCCTGGTGCTCCTTGACTTGTCGGCTGCCTTTGACATGGTCGACCACCAGCTCTTGGTCGACCGTGCCAGCAGTGCTGGGCTCCAGGGTCTGCCACTGAAATGGATTGCCTCCTTTCTGACTAATCGCTCCTAATCTGTCCGCCTTGCTGGCTTTAGGGCAGAACAAATGAATCTGACCTGCGGGGTCCCACAGGGCTCCTCCCTCTCACCTCTACTCTTTAACCTGTATATTCTTCCCCTGATCTCAGCCTTGCGTAAGAGAAAGGTCGTTGTGTACAACTATGCCGACGACCTCCAGCTGATCTTTAACATCGACCCATCAGCCTCATCTATCACAAACTTTCAATCCATAATGAACTTCATCAGGGATTGGATGAATGCTAATCAACTTAAACTAAACCCAGTTAAACCAGAGTTGATTCTCACTGGTGGCTTGGTTAACCCATGGAATTCCAGCTTTTGGCCACTATCTCTAGGGAGCCCCCCAGCCCCGGTCTCGTCAGTAAAAAGCCTGGGAATCATGATCAGCAATGATCTTACCATGAAGGCCCAGGTCAGCTCAGTGGTCTCAGCATGCTTTTTCCATCTTCGCAGAATCCGAAAAATCAGCAGATTCCTCTCCACCGAAGCCCTGACCCAAGTGGTTCTCGCCCTGGTTATTTCGCGTATTGATTACGCCAATTCCCTGTACGTTGGTATACCTGCGTACCAAGTCCATCGCTTGCAACGGGTCCAGAACCAGGCAGCCAGACTCATTCTTGGACAGCCAAAGCACTCCCATGTGAAACCACTGCTGAAAAGCCTCCATTGGCTTCCCATACCCCAACGATGCCTGTTTAAGCTGGGCTGCACCATCCACAAAGCCCTGTCAGGACGTGGTCCCGCCTTTATTGCTCTAAACATTCAGCGGTATCTCCCCTCTCGCGATCTACGCTCCTCCAATAAGAACTTGCTGGTCTCCCATTCTTTTAAACGGAAGAAACATGGTGGCCTTAGATACACGTCCCTGGCCCCTCAATTTTGGAACGCCCTCCCTCTCTATTTGCGCATGGCGGACTCCTACATTCAATTTAGGAAATCACTCAAAACCTGGCTCTTCTCCCACGCTTATAATTGACACCCACTTACTGTTTGGAATTGCTACCGTTCTGCCCATAGCGCCAAGAAACCGTTTGGTGAACGTGCGCTCTAAAAATGAATTTTAACATAACATAACATAACAGACAGACATTTGTGAAGCTGGAGCAGGGTATACGTGACACCGAACTCCTATATTACCAAACAGGTGAACCTACACATCTTGCAACACTGAGAGGGAAAATCTCAGAGTTTGGTGAAAAGTCGGAGAGGGAAACGCGCTTACTGAGCAAAAACACTAGAGCCCGGGGTTACGGGGAAGGTGATAGACCAGATAGGGCTTTGGCAAATACACTTAGGCAACCATCACCCTCAGCCTACATAACTGAACTTTTAGATGAAGATTCCACTCTACTCGGATGACAGATGGCCACGCTCACAGGCCTCATCAATTTTTATTCCTCTCTCTACATAACCACGCAGGATGGCCCCCACCCTGGGCTACCAAACTATCTGGATTCCGTTGAGCTGGTTTGGCTCAGCGATGCCCACCGGGCTTATATGAATGAACCTTTTTCTATGGAAGATATTATACAGGCCATAAGTAGTATGCCTGGAGAAAAAGCCAGAGGACTTTACGGACTGACGACTTCCTTTTATAAGACCTATGCAGTCTATCAGGAATCTTTAGATCATTGTTCCTTGCCACCTACAATGAGAGAAGCGGTGATAATATCTCTCCTGAAGCCAGACAAGCCATCCCACCTATGCGACTCGTATCACCCACTCTGGTTAATCAATGTTGACGCCAAAATTCTGACTAAGTTGATTGCCACCAGGCGGCAAACACTCCTGCTGCTCATTGCCCAGCCTGACCAGTCCAGATTTATACCTGGCAGATCCACAGCGCACAATCTGCACACCTTCTTTTCTGTTCTGCATCAGCTTGATCCTCAATTACCGGCCTTTGGAGCCTTTCTAGACGCTACGAAAGTGTTTGATTCACTGGAGTGGCCATACCTGTTTACTATATTGCCCAGGATGGGATTTAGTCCTAACTTTATCAAACTTATCTGTCTGCTTTATACTGAGCCCACTGCAAGACTAAAAGTAAACGGGCTACTGTCCGACCCCTTCTCAATTTCTCAATAACACGTGGAAGCAGACAGGGGTGCCCTCTCTCGCCGCTGCTGTTTGCAGTGGCCATGGAGCCACTGGCGGCTAGAGTGCGCCAACACCATACAGCAAGGGGGCTGGGGTTTATGGATAGAGGCTCAATAATATCAATGTACGCTGACGACATTACGCTATATATCCGTGCGCCAGATGAGAATTCTAAACCTGGTACTGAGGAAGGTTCTCCGGTCTGGAGGCATGTCTGGAGTAAATGTGAATTGGGCCAAATCTACGCTATTGCCCCTGACCGATGCCCCACTTGGGACGGAACTGGAATTCCATTTGACCTGGGCAGATGGATCAGTGAAATATCTGGGTATATGGCTCAGCAGAGAGACACAGGAAGTATGGCGTATGAATTATGGCCGCCTGTTGGAGTGGCTGAGGCGTAAGACAGCTGGCTGGTAGAATAGCCATAACCAAAATGATAGTCCTGCCCAAACTCCTATATTTATTCGCAAACGTACCAAGCATTTTTCAAGAACCTTTGCTCCATGATGACCACCCTCACATGGGCTGGGAAGCAGCCGCGTGCCAATTGGGAACTGTTGACGCTGCAACTTGCGCAGGGAGGGTTGGGTGCATCAGACTTCGAACTATACGCATTGTGCGCACAAGCTCAATATCTCCACTATTGGGTACACCCGATCCCATTTCAGCTCCATGTGGCAGTGGAGAAGGAGATGGCTGAACCCACCCCACTGCAGGTAGCCCTATATCAACCATATCACAGAACAAATGGTGAGGTGAATACTGTAGAGACGTTACGATGGGCGTGGGAGGGTTTAAGGAAGCGTACTGGGATCCCGTCACTCTATGCACCCTCCATCCCACTAGCGTATCACCCACTCATCCCCCCTCTACAGGAGAAAGGAGCTATAAAGCATTCTCCCAGCATGGGCCTAAACACCCTAGGTTATTTATACCAAAATGGTTCATTTCTAGATAGGCCCAAACGCACAGAAGATGCCCCAATGCCCATTCTGGAGCTGCTCTTATAGTACCAACTCAGGGCTATATGCAAAAAACTACATGGCTCGATTCCAGAGGCACCAACCACACTGTCAACATTAGAAAATGTATTAATCATCTCCTCGCCTCAGAAGCTAATCACAAGGCTTTATAATTCTACACAAACCGCTGCACCTCTCACCACAGCTTATGCGCTAGAGCAGTGGCGCGTGGGACTAGACACGCCCCCCACAGACGACCAGTGGAACTACTGCTGCTCCCAGCTCAGGCATCTATCACCGAACTACAAGCTGAGACTCATTCATTTTAAATTTTTACACAGGCTGTACCGTACACCTCTGCAGTTGCACAAACTGGGGTTGAGACCGACAGTGGACTGTTGGAAATGTAAACAAGAACAAACGACATTCCTACATCTAGCATGGGCCTGCCCCCCCATATCCCGATACTGGGGAGAGTATGTGAGATCATACACGAAGTTACGGGGTTCAGACTGAAGTGTACACCACTAGTTGCTTTATTGGGTCATGTCAGGGAGGTCACCCCTGGATCGGGTAGGCTCACAGCCATGATGCTACTACTCGCCAAACGCAGAATAGCAATACACTGGGATGCCCATACGGCACCTCAAATAGGCACCTGGATACAGGATATTACATACTGTCAAGAACAGCTAGCTGCCTTCTGGGACCTAATGCCATCAGTGTCTCGCTCAAAAGATATTTGGGAGCCATTCATGGCTTGGGCCAGGGGAAGGAATATGACAACGTCAGACACCCCCCAAGGCACGTTAGACACATAGCCACCTGAGCCTAGGAGCCGGGTGCCAAAACCCCTTTTGCATAGAAGCCTCTTGCAAGTCGATAATTTACATTTGCCTGTGGCATGCCTGTACACAATACTATACCAGCACAGGCTTAATGCGCTGCCTGGGAAACCTGTTTGTTGTTTTAACGTAATCTGGATGTACTGTTTGCTGATATTATAAATGTGCACACTGGGATGTTATCTTTGTGTTACATGCTAATTCCCTTACAGCGGTTTCGATATATAAACCGTAACATCATTTAAACTCTGGTCTATACAATGACATGACATGCCTTGTTGTGAATTGTAACACGTAAAAATGTGATCTAAATATGGCTTGAAATGTCCATATTCATGTTTATAAAACAATAAATAAATAATTTAAAATAATAACATGACAACTCTGTCCCATCAGGGATTGTGGAAACAGTACAGTACTTTTCGCTCAGTCACTCGTGCTCACTTTGTCTCAGAGAGATACACACAATAAACGGTGGGGACGTTTTCAATAAGCATTTATTGAACCAGCGTCATTCTAGTGTAAAATAGATGTGCTGAAGCAACTATAAGACAGAAACAGATATAAATGATTATACACACCAAAAGAGTAAAAGGATGGTAGATTTCTACCATAGTGCTAAAACAATTAATACAGTCAGGTGTAACAATACATGACAGTAATAATGTGTACTCCTACGATGCAACCCTAACTAGATGTACCTAAGTGTACCTAGCATGTATGTAGGTGTGGAGCCAAGAATCCCTCTCGGATAAAGTCAACCCCATTACTTGAAGTGAGAGACTGTGGGACCCCGTCTTGGTCTCGAGATGGACACCCTGCGAGGGATATCAGACCACTGCGAGCTGGAGTGTCTGAGTGCAGGAACCTCAGCGTCTCACGTCAGTGTGTCAGCATGGAAGTCCTTTTTCTCCTCTCCTTGCCTCAGCAAAGATATGGGGCCAGATGTACGATGCTTTTTGACCCGTTTGCGCACGCTAAAAAGCATGGGCACATGTACAAACAGTATTTTGCAAGTCGCAAATAAATTGCGACTCTCAAAATACTGTTTTGCGACTCGCAATTAGGAAGGGGCGTTCCCTTCCTAATATCGACCGCAAAGCTTTGTACCAATGTTTTGCAACTGCAATTGCGGTCGCAAAACACTCGCAAATTACCACCCACTTCAAGTAAGTGGTAATGCATTCGCAAATGGGAAGGGGCCCCCTGGGGACCCCTTCCCCTTTGCAAATGCATACAATATTATTTTTTAAGAACAGACAGTGGTCCCAGGGACCACTGCCTGCCCTTAAAAAATTAAATGAAAACGTTTCATTTTAAAAAAAAAATGCATCCTGTTTTCCTTTAAGGAAAACGGGCTGCATTAAAAAAAAAAAAGCTGCTTTATTTGAAAGCAGTCCCAAACATGGTGGTCTGCTGAGCCCAGCAGGCCACAATCCCTGGGAGAGCCTGTCATTCCCAATGGGCTCGCAAATTGCGAGAGGCTCATTAATATTCATGAGCCTCGCAATTTGCGACCCCATTGGGAATCGCAAACAGTGTTAAACACACTGTTGTACATGCCAACTAGAGCCTCGCAAATTGCGAGTTGCAAATGTGACGCAATTTGCGAGGCGCTATTTGGCAGGTTGTACATCTGGCCCAAGGTGTTTATATACCCAAAGTGGTACCCTCAAAGGATCTACCTTGCTGTGTCATGTTGGACTTGGGATGACGGAAGGAATGACCCTTATACATTCTTATTATGCAGTAGATGGTAGTCCTGCTGAGATTCCAAGAATCCTCATGCATAATAGATGAGGCTAGTTTTCAGGGAAAACCCCACGTCCTGTAAGCAGTACCGTAACTAGGTAAAAGGGGTAAACAACCCTGACCACGAAACCGTCACCCCGCATGTTGTTACAACGACCGCTTTGTAACAACGCATACCATTACCCCGCAAGTCGTAACAACGACTTGCAGAGGGGGGAGAAGGTGTTGGATTTAAAATCCAACACCTTCCCTACTGTCCGCACAGACTGGAGTTGGAATAGTAAATGATACAATTCCAACATCCAGCGCCCCCCTCCACAAGTCGTTGTTACGACTTGCGGGGTAATAGTATGCGTTGTTACAACGCAGTCATTGTAACAACCGCGTTGTAACAACATGCGGGGTAACGGGAAGCGGGGAAATGAGGCATATTCGGTAAAAGGTCAGTCCCAAGAACTGTTAAGTATTGTAATGGCAGGGGAAATATAGGTGAAAGGTTTGGTTGCTACCTGACCCTATATTGGGGTACCTATATGAAACATAACACCCACTCCTCATCCGACTGGACGACATACTAAAATTGTAAATGTACTTCTAGGTATTGTACGCAAACAACTAATAAGTAACCCTGGGCATAATACTTCGCTACGCTCACGGAGCATGCAAAGTTTGTGCTACTACGAACTACGCAAATTGCACGTAGCAGAGTGAAAAACTGTGCTAATTGATGTAGCGTAGCAGCAGTAAAATAAACACCTACAAATACTTCGATAAAGCAATTTTCTATGCTAAAATGCATATAACCAATTCACAAAAGTGAACTTTGACAGAAAAATATCAAGCAATGAGAGAGGTGAGGATTTTGGGGTCCCCCCTATCCTAGGGGGAGGACCAAGCAGATGCCTTGAACACAAAAAGCATATCATGTGAACGATTCAGTGGTGGTCCCTTCCTCCTAGGACCACCCCAAGCACAGTTATGGGCAAAAATACAATCCCAACCAAAGGCCCTGCAAAGCATTATGGGACGAGATTAGCAGTGGGCTGTGAATATTATAGTGTCCAATATCAAAATAATTCTACAAAGAGCTGCAGTTCAACTAGTCATTACTAGATGTCCCTCACGAGTCAAATGCAAAAGCATTGAAATTATTAATACATCAAGCTGCAGTTCCACTAGTCGTTACTAGATGTCCCTCACGAGTCAAATGCAAAAGCATTGAAACCCTTTCATGAAGCTTTTGCATTTGACTCGTGAGGGACATCTAGTAACGACTAGTGGAACTGCAGCTCTTTGTAGAATTATTTTGATATTGGATACTATAATATTCACTGCCCACTGCTAATCTCGTCCCATAATGCTTTGCAGGGCCTTTGGTTGGGATTGTATTTTTGCCAATAACTGTGCTTGGGAGGATGGGACCACCACTGAATCGTTCAAAAGATGTGCTTTTTGTTTTCAAGGCATTTGCTTGGTTCTCTCCCTAGGTTAGGGAGGATCCCAAAATCATCACCTCTCTCACTGCTTGTTAATTTATCGTTTTCACTTTTGTGAAATGACTATATGCTTTTTTTTTTGCTTGCATATAAAGACAGAGATATTTATTTTATCTTAACTTGCACTGTGCAAGATGCCTTTGGCAATTATTGTACAGTGCAGTCAACTACGCAATTTGCATAGCTACGTGTAGTTCAAAATGTACTTCACGTAGCTACGTGAAGTGCTACTACGCAAACTACGCCCAGGCTTACTAATAAGTCCATAATATAATGTGTGAAAAAATGTAAAAAATCTTTTTTTTTTAAATGCTAAAATTGTAGTCTAAGCAGCAGAAGTGTTACTAAAATATGTTCGTGTATATGGTTCGAACAACTATGAGTCTCTGAAAGTCATGCTTCTTTAGTAAAAAGAAATAGTGTTATTTGTTTAAAAATTCCAAATTTGGTTGTTTTGAAAAAGGCCAAATTTTTTCCCAGCACACGATGAGCCAAATGTTTGTGTCCTGGCTGGGAGACACAACATCACTGTTGCTTGTCGTCGCAGACGACGGTCCCGGCAACACCTCACAGATCAAGTCAATCGAGCGCAGATGATCTTCCGTATTGCCCACAGCCGATGCTGGGGAAGCCTGTATGACATCCAAGGCCTGAGTGTTTGTAGAGGAGTCGCTACCGATTCCAAGAGGAGCTGAAGCATCCTGTGGTGGCTCTAAGAATGCAGACATCAACATGGAAATGTGCTGAGGACACAAAAGTACATGGGCTGTTATCTGGTCCAGTAAAGCCTCCACGTCCGGTGGCTCAACCAATAGAAGTGTTTGACAGAGATCCAACATGCATTCTTGTCCGCAGAACAGGCATCGGAGGACAGGCAGAACACAGTCAATACAGACTGATCTAAATGACAGGAAACAAGACTCGCTCAGTTCCCGAAGGCCAGGTGTGCCTAGATGGAGTACCATGCAATCATGGTTTGGGCACTCCAGGAGCGTTTTTTCCATCTCCTTGGTGACTGGGACATCCATTGCGTAGCAGAAAAATTACAATCCGGATTCCTGCTATTAGTAACAGGATTAGCGGAAGTCCTCCAAAAATGCTTCCAAATACAGAGTGTATGAAGGCTGGAATCACTCCGAAGACTGTCTGAAAGCTGCTTAACAGTCCAGAACCTATGGTCTTAAATAGGTATAATATACCCATCGTATCAGACATGTTAAAGATACGTTGTACCATTTCTGTGAAATGGAAAGGGCAGTTTGTTTGTACAAGTGCCTGTATCTCAGCTGAGGACCTTGCGACCTGAAGATCAAAAGTCTCTCGGGAGGAGGTTAAGGGCATGGTTTTCTGTAAAAGCATGGCTTTCGTTTGGCTCGGAGTATCAAACCGTATAAAGGAAAAATTCAACGAAGGCCATAACTGCGCCTCCCTGACTGTGTGGGTTGGTGGAAATAATACTTGCATACAACAAGTAACCCTGAAGTCTACAGTGACAAGATATGCGATGCCCGGAAGCATCCCACAACAACCTTGATCATTCAGCATCAAGTAACTCCTATTCGAGAGCAATATGGATACCGGATTAATCGCGGCAGCCGGGTACCCTTTCAAATGACAGGATAAGTTTGCAACTGAACAATTACAGGCCCCGTGAAGCATGATATCCTGGCATATGAGGGATCCACTTAAAGAGTTCTCGCAGTTTGTGAAACACTTCCATGTCCCCACTCCTGCATCAAAATCTGTATGGCAATTCCCAAGATTCCTTGATGAATTCCCTACCCATCGCTTCATATCTGCCTGCCTGTTGTTGTTCTAGGCAATACTGAAACTGAAAAGTTATGACCGGTAATGTTATATGGCCATAGATTAACCATTCAGTGGATGGTGACTCTTCCACAGTGAAAGGTAATTGATCTAGTTTTTCAATATGCAACATTGTATATTTTGCTTCCCTTTGTGCCATAGTTATCTGTTTTTTAGTTAGATTGTATGCAGAGAACAAGGACGTACTGTTAATAAATTTCCAAGGCAAATAACCAGAACGCAATGATTGTAGTGTCCAGCTTAACAACATAATAGAACGCAGCTGAGACTGTCCGTGCTGTAGTATGGACAAATCCTGTTCTAGTATATCTATAGCAGAAGATACAATGTTGCCCATTGAATAAATCCTGAATGTTAATGTAGTCATACCATTATCAACTACAGCTAACGCTTTTTTTAGGTTAATTCTATCAATTTCACTAAGTCTCTCGGTGGCTTCTTGTTGAGAGATCTTCCAGATTTATTATAAACAGTGCATAAGAAACATTTCTGACGTGGCTTTCGGGGGCCCAATAAAAAGTCCCTTAGATCCATGTCTTCTGATAGTAAGGATAAGTGTTATTTCACCTGGGACAGTGTTGAGGTTTTTAGCCAATTGAGGCATAACTTCCCAACACTGTATGATGTCACCACCCCCGGATGTTCTTGTTGTACATAGCGTTGGTCCGGCCTATGGATACTAAGCCCTTCGGAAGTACCCCTGATTCCTGTTTGAGACCTATTTGTGTTTGTGGGCCAAACTAACCATCCCTACCAATTGGGGTCTGATGAATTGTATGAAACTGTATGTATGATGTCATCTACTGTATCCCCACGTCTCGTAACATTTTGCCACCCTTCAAAGTGTGGTGGTGAGGGAACCCGAGGTGTGTTCAAGTCTTTGTTCTTGGCTATTCCAAGACAGGAAGTCTGTTGCACAGTGTCGTTCAGAAATATTATCTGCTGTAGAATGAGGCACGCTCGAAATGGTGCTTCTGTTCCCTGAACTTGCCATTCCTTTGAACCCTAGACTGATTTTATGTCTAAAGTGTCCTTCCATAAGTCGAAACCCTGTTCAGAAAGTTAGGAAATAAAGGATGCAGAATAAACTTGTTTGGTGTTTGTTAGCATATTTTTCTGTGCAGGTGCAGGTGCAACCTTATAGTAATATGAGGTCGGGTCAGAAGTGTTAAACCATGAAAAATAAGAAAATTTATGTGCAAATGTTCGTGAACTACCTTTCGGTGGTGTTGGGCAATGTTCCCATTGGTGGTATGTAAAAACATTCATGGGATACTGGAATTATGTAAAAAGTGATGACCATAATGTTGGTAACAATACATTGTGTCATAATCAGATGAGTCCTCCAAAATTTCAATGCTTGAAAATGCAGCGGATTGTTCTAAATCAAACAACATATTATTTACAGTTTCAAAATCCTAATTGTCGGAAAATGAACAAAGAATTATTAATTGAAGAGGTGCAAGTTTCAATTACACCCTGGAATTCAAGTTGATCTAAGATCTCCCTGACCTGTTTTTTTGCTTCTTGTTTTATTGGGTACTGTCTCTGTGGAGGTGGAGTCGATTTTAATGAAATTTCATGGTGTGGTGACTCAGCATCCCACCCAACATGGTTGCGATATAATGCTGGAGCAAGTGCTACCGCCCACACCTGCGCATATGTATGTTTTAAATATATTGGAACAAGGTCAGAAAAATGCGGTAAAATTACAGTTTCTTCCTTTGGGCAATCCATAACAATTTCGGGCGGCCAATCTTTTTCAGCCAAGAGGATGTCATATCCATGAGTCAGCTTCTCCCAAAAGAGACCTTTAATTTTTCTGAGTTTGTCCCCCTCCATTTGGAGTGTTATTTCATGTAACATATGCGGGACACTTACCCTTGTATTAGGTGTCTCCACCGTGATATGTTCATTCAACTCTGCTGTCACCAGAAATTCCATCAGGTTCTGGCGAGCTATTGTTACTTCTGCTGCGCTGTCTAGCATCATCAGAGCCCATTCCCCATTCAGAAGTTGAGTCCTCATAATTCTGGGCATGTCTAACTTTAAGACCTGCTACTTTCTTCTTTCTTAACCCGTTCCGCGCTGCGCGAATTTTCACGCTGTGCAGGGGTTTTATTGAGTGGGCGGAGTTCGGACGGCCCCCGGCCGTCCTCCGCACACGCCCACCGTGATGTCGGACGGCCGGGGGCCATCCGAAGCACACAAGGGGTTAATTGAGGTTTTGATTTTGGTTTCTCTTCTTTTTTGGAAGTATAGTCTGTAGCGCTTTGCGTGTCTCTGGACTTTGTACGCTCTTCTTGTCTGTGTTCTGACCATCCTTCCCTCTCAGAGTTTATTGATGAACCCTGAAAGGAACGAGAGGAACGTGTATCAGTATCCTGTCAGGTTCTTTAATGTTATCACAATTCCTAAGGTTGTACCTCCTTTCGGAGGGCTCCCGTTGAGGAGACCCCCCCCCTGGATTGTGATCTATTCTCTCTATTCTTTTGTTTTTTATTGTTATCCCATTTCTTCTTGGAAGAATCAGGTGCTTGCTTGGTGTTCCCTTTTTCAGGACCACCCATGAGTTGAGGTTTTGTTACTCTAGCTCCCAAACTATCTCTACCTAATTCAGCAAATGTGTCTTCGATAATTTTTAGTAATTCACGTTGCTGCTGTAAAGGAGTGAAATTCTTCAGGTGTTGGCGTATTGCCACTGCTGCTGCCTCCCCTTTTATGTTTGCTAATATAATAGTTGATACCTTGGCAAAATTTCCTAACAATTTCATCCCTAAGTTCAGAGGAGGTTCTGCTCCATACTCATTCTGTATTTGTCTTAATACATCTGGTATTACTGCTACTGAAGGGATAACATGAGTTCTGGTATATATGGCAGCAAAAACTGTACCCCAAGAGGTACAATTCTCTATCTGGGAAGCTATCCCCATTAGCAAGCAGATTGTTAGCATTCTGTGTTTTTCTTGAGGGCTTGTGTGTGGAAATACTGCCTCTAACTGTGTTATTTTTTGAGCTATCCAGAATGGCATTTGCTCACGTCTAGTGGGCATTTTACCCATAACTGCGTGTAGCGTTTGTGGTGTTATTTTAATTATAGATCCCTGACTTTGTCCTGTTGGTGTAGCCCTTGCTGGCTGAAGTGTGACTGTACTCATCACGAACTGTGTTAGGTTTCTGTAAAGTTTTATTAATTCTTTGTGTAGTGGACTTAAGTCTGCTACCGGCATTCTGTCAATGTCTGGATGTGCTGTGTAAGGCGCTAGGACTGGCCAAGTTGCTCCATATCTTCCAAGCGGACCGAGTCTCAATTTTTCTTTTGTGTATGGGAGGGCGCCTTTAAACCAGTTTATGTGCTCCTGGTAGGTGAGTGAAATTTCAATGTCCTCATATGAACAGTATTCATCTGGTGTTTCATCTTTAGTATAAGAATGAAATGTATGTGTTTGTGCATCTGCTTGTGGGAATTTAACCCATAAATAGAATACCTCTGTTCTGTATGATTTGTGTGCCTCAATCACAGATGTTACTGTCCCACCCCTAGCTGTGACTCCAAAGTCTGCAAGTTTTAAAGTAAGAGCAGTTCTAACATTTTCTGAAATGTTTATTTCACCTTCTTGTTCTTCCTCCCTTGCTGCAGCACGTTGTGCTGGTGCATTGGTGTCTTCGTCAGCCATTATTGAAAAAAAAGAGCAAGTTTCAAGGAAACTGAGATAAGGTTTTATGCACAATAGGAACTATTTGTCCTTCAAGCTTGATAAACCTACAGCCATTACATAGGATATGCCTACTCAGCTGTGGCGGATTATTCCCTTCCCACTCCAGACGTCTCTGGAAAATCGTGAGTAGGGGTCTCTGAGAATAGCACGACTGAACTACTCAGATTTGACCATTAAATAAGTACCAAACCAACATTGGCAGCGCCATGTCATGTAGTTCCTATAAACCTATACAGGAGCTCTGCGTTTAGACAACAAAGACTGTGGGATTGGTGTTCAGACTGATTCCAGACACCTCCACTGAGTATGTTCACCTGTATACCAGCTAGCTCACAGTGCCACTAGAAACCCCTCTAACCAAGGAGAGAATTGTTCTTGGTAACTATCGAACATGACAGATCTGTCCCATCAGGGATCGTGGAAACAGTGTGATACTTTTCACTCAGTCACTCGTGCTCACTTTGTCTCAGGGAGATACACAGAATAAACAATGGGGGCGTTTTTCAATAAGCATTTATTGAACCAGCATCATTCTAGTGTAAAATAGGTGTGCTGAAACATCCATTAGTGCTAAAACAATGAATACAGACAGATATAAAAACACATGACAGTAATAATGCGTACTCCTACGAAGCAACCCTAACTAGATGTACCTAAGTGTACCTAGCATGTATGTAGGTGTGGAGCCAAGAATCCCTCTAGAATAAAGTCAACCCCATTACCTGAAGTGAGAGACTGTGGGACCCCGTCTTGGTTTCGAGATGGACATTCCGCAAGGGATGTCAGAGCAATGCATGCTGGAGTGTCTGCGTGCAGGAACCTCAGCATCCCACGTCAGTGTGTCAGCATGGAAGTCCTTTTTCTCCTCTCCTTGCCTCAGCAAAGATATGGTGTTTATATACCCAAAGTGGTAGCCTCAGGGCATCTACCTTGCTGTGTCATGTCGGACTTATGGAAGGAATGACCCTTAAACATAGTTATTATGCAGGAGATGGGAGTCCTGCCGAGATTCCAAGAATCCTCATGCATAATGGATGAGGCTAGTTTTCAGGGAAAACCCCATGTCTTGTAAGCAGTACCGTAACTAGGTAAAAGGTCAGTCCCAAGAACCGTTAAGTAGTGTAATGGCAGGGGAAATATAGGTGAAAGGTTTGGTTGCTAACTGAGCCTATATTGGGGTACCTATATGAAACATAACAGTGGCTTGGTTTGTAAAACATAGACAGCTCCAATATGATTATGGGGAAAGGGTTGGCTGAGTTCTAGCATACCAAATTGCAGAAAAACAAACTAGGGTAAAATTCAGGACATTAAGGGATTGGATGGTATGCTTTATATAAAATTTTAACTTATTTTGGAACAATGTTCTAGGTTTTATAGTAAGCTGTACAGCCAGTCACAGAAGTTTGATGAGGTCAAGGTCCGGTATTATATTCAGAAGGGGGATGGGAGCACACTGCTTCACCTCCCAGCACAGTTCGTTGGTGAAACACTCTGCAAAATTTCAAGTAAGCATTTAAATTGAACTGCATTTACCAGGATGCAAAGGGGCGAATTGTGCTGGGAGGTGAAGCAGTGTGCTCCCATCCCCCTTCTGTTTAAAAAGGCTCCCTTGAGCCACTGAGCTGACGAGCTCTTGGAGATGCACCTGTCCGCCAGGGAGAGGTACAGAGACCTGAGAGGATTGTGGCAGCTTTCTCAGCAAACCCCAGATGAATTTCGTTTTTTCTTTACTGATGAAGGATAAAATCCAGAAACACATGTGTCTAGAGATTAACAGCACTAACCTGCACCAACTTTGGTGAAACACTCTGCAAAATTTCAAGTAAGCATTTAAATTGAACTGCATTTACCAGGATGCAAAGGGGCGAACTGTGCTGGGAGGTGAAGCAGTGTGCTCCCATCCCCCTTCCGGTATTATATTCAACAGTGTTATTTACACTCCCTTGCGGAGTAGCAGGCATGTGATTTATAGACAAAACTTTTATGTCTGTAAATTGAAGCTGCACTAATGGCACTATCTTCAGGCAAGGCTGCGGGAGAGGATGTGCTGCCGATTGAGTTTTATAAGACGTTTGGAGAGATACTGAAGGTGAAATTTCTCGACGTGGTGCAATATATTCAGGCACGACGGACTATTCCAGATAGCTAGAACACAACTAATATTGGTTTTTTTTAAAAAGGATAAACCGGCTGACGACTTGGGATCCTATAGGCCCATTTTGTTGATTAATGCAGATGCTAAATGGTTTGCCAAAATTTCAGCCTGTCGACTCGCTCCATTGATTTCAGCGCTAGTATCCCCACAGCCCATGGATTTGTCCCGGGTAGAGATACTACAGAGCATATTAACACAGCCATTACGGCATTTGATATTACTGGAAAATGTAATATGAATATGGGTATGATACTACTAGATGCAGAGAAGGCAATCGACCGGGTGGTCTAGGACTGCCTATGGGTCATGCTATCTGCTTTTGGCATAGGCGATGAATTTGTTAAAATGATCCAGGCACTTTACATGACCCCACACGCCCGAGCCGCAAAAGCTGGGACTTACTCTGAGCCCTTTCGCATTTATTGCAGGACAAAACAGGGGTGTCCACTCTCGCCCCTCCTCTTTGCTCTTTATATTGAACCTTATCTACAGTCCCTTCTTAAAAACATAGATAACCAATCATGGGTCTTTGCTGATCGGCAGCTCAAACTTAACGCTTATGCGGACGATGTGGTAATCTTTTCTTCCAACCCTGCATCAGCCGTTACTCAGATTTTTCATGAAGCATGTACTTTTGGGGAGTTCTCTGGCTATAAGTTAAATTTAGGTAAAACACAGGTTCTTCGGAACTCTAAAGCCGACTCTCCAGTTCAGGGGGTTACCACATCAACAGTTTATTTAGGCATTAGGTTGTGCTCTGCGGTTTTTAATATCGCTAAATTAAATGATGAAACCTTACTATCTACAACGATTATTAAATTAAAATCATGGAATAAGCTGGCACTTTTATCGGACGAGTAAATATTATTAAAATGAATATCCTCCCAAAGTTTTTGTATCTGTTTAGGGCAATTCCACTGAGGGTCCAGGATTCTTTCTTTAGACGCCTCTAAGGTGCTCCCAGTAGCTTTATCTGGCGGTATCGGCGCACTAGGCATGCCAGCGACCTTTGAAATCCCCTAATAAAAGAGGGGGGCTCTCACTTCCGGACGTTAAGCTCTACTTCTGGGCCGATTTTACTGGTTGCGTGAGTAGTCTACTGACATATGAAGATTCAAATCAAATACCACTATATTATCAACTCGCTCTAGGAGTGGTAGCTAGGCTTTCCTTTTATCGGTTAGATGATCCCAATTATTACAAGAGGATACACATTAAGGTACTTAAAGACATTATTTGTATTTTGAAGGGGATATGCAAGAAATATTCTCTAGGTTTTATTAATCAAGATACCCCTATATGGGATAATCCTGCTTTCCCTTTTATCTTTTGCGATGTAATTTGCAGAGTATGGGCAGATTGCGGGATTACAACAATGGGCCAATTATTTGATTTAAATTTTTTTTGATCATTTTCTGACCTGCAAAGTGCCTATAAACTGCCTAATCATTCCTTTTTTAAAATATCTTCTGTTGAGGGATTATATGCGGATGGGACGTGGGCACGGGCGGGGCTTCGACAGCTCAGAGCTTTCTTCATATTATTTTAAGCTTGATATTAAACCAACTATAAGTATGATGTATCAGGCATTCTCACAGTCAGTTATAGATGATACTCCAGTATTGGCGCCAAAATGGAGCAGACATCTTACATCTGAAGTTTCAGCTGGTGAGGTTCAGATGACTTTAGATCTGCCGGACCGTTTTGTACACTCTGTGAATCTCAAGCTACAACACTGGCATATGGTGTGCTTTTTATATTATACTCCAGATGTAATTCTAAAATGGGGAGCCACTCTGTCAATAGATAGGACAGGTAGAACCAGATGCCCCACGTGTAACCTCTTTGCTGCCGATGTCCTACACATGTTTGTGCTCTGCCCTTGTATACAAAAACTTTGGAAAGGGGTGGTAAACTATATGTCATTAAGTTTATGCTTTTCCATACAATTGTCTTCTAAGAGATAATGATGGGTTGCAAATATGAATTTAAAGGAGGTTTGCAGCAATTGGTCACAATTATGTTGATATCTGCCCGACTTTGTATTGCCTGAGCCTGGATCTCAGAGAATGCCCCCAAAGATGCAGAATGGTGCACTCTTCTTTTTCAAATATATGAATTAGAACCTGCTTTGGCTAAAGCAAGAGGCCTCTCCTCGTTGCTAAAATTTGATAAGATTTGGACACATTTTAGATGGGATTTTATCAATGCTGATAATGCTTAATGGAATATAGTAATTGTTTAATCTCCCATCCGTGCATGTCCGTGTAGTTTATAATATATCATATTATAGTTTTTAGCCTGATTAGTAGTAGTGGGATTTTTATCTTTCACGAATTAATGATTGGAATTATCTGTGTATATCTACCCTTACCTGTTTGATTTTCTCCGGATGTTTGATTACGTGTGTTTTTGATTTTTTATCCTGTTTGAAATGCTTTTGATGTATTATTTATGACATGACCAAATAAAAAATAAATATTAAAAAAAGATTCTTCTTACTGGAGTGGCAGCAGAGGTTGTTAGAAGAAGTGTCTTGAAGATTTGTGGTAGAAACCCAGTTGGAAGCTTGCTTTTACCAGGTCCATAAATTCATTGTGTGAAATGTGTTTGCAGGAACTGAGAGGCTGGGTTAGAGTATTGTTGGATTGTTGTTTTGTAAAAGGGTCAGTGCTAGTAATTTGTCTTTGTTTTAAGTATGAGTCCAATGTATCTGCTTTGGCCGTGTAATGATTTGGTAGTTTGTCTATAAAATCTTGAGTAACGGGATGAGGCAATTTGGTTTCCAAAATTCATTGAGAATTTTATAGAATTCTACATTTGCACATTTAGCATTTTGAATTCTGTCTGAATAGTATCTTTTCTTCGCTTTTTTGATGGCTAACTTGTATAATCTGTTAATTTTCTGTAGGCAAATATTTGTCTTGATTGCCGTTTGTTATGAGCCAGGCAAGTTGCAGCCTTCTAATTTGTTGTTTTATCTCTGAATTTCTCCAAGGTGCTTGGTTTTAAGTGGTGTGAGGATATCAAAAGCTTCCTGTAGCCACTCATATAGTTTTTGAACAGAATTTGTTTCTAAATCTGTACTGGATCTTAGTTGTGTTTCTAAGGGCCAGATGTGCGACCCTAACATTTTGCGACTCGCTTTGCGAGTCGCAATTTGAGACTCGCAAAATGCAATTTACTACAGTGTCTCAGACACATTTAGTGAATCCTAATGGGGTCTTAAATTGCCTGCCTCATTAATATTAATGAGGCAGGTGCTTTTTGCGACCCAATTTGGAATGACCCACACTCACAGGGATGGTGGCCTGCTGGGGTCAGCAGACCACCATGTCTGTGGCTGCTTTTTAAATAAAGCAGTTTTTTCTTTAAATGCAGCCCATTTTCCTTAAAGGAAAATGGGCTGCATTTAAAAAAGAAAAAGTGAAACATTTCTGTTTCATTTTTTAAGGGCAGGCAGTGGTCCCTGGGACCACTGCCTGCTCTTAAAAATATTTCCACATCCATTCACAAAGGGGAAGGGGTAAACTGTGAGTGTTTTTCACTGCAAATGCAGTCGCAAACAATGCTACATTTCATTGTGACTCGTTATTAGGAAGGGACGCCCCTTCCCAATAGCGAGAGTCGCAAACGCTATTTTACGAGTCACAGACTCGCAAAATACCGTTTGTACATGCCAGTTTGCGTCCGATTACGGCCGATTTTCTGTTTGCGACCGCAAAAAACGGTCGTACATCTGGCCCTAAGTGTTCCAAATTGAGTTTGGTCCACGGTCGATAGGTAGATGCACGTAAGGTAGTTTTAGGTGCATCGCTTAGTGTTGTTTTATGTTGGAAAGCAAGCAAATGGTGGTCTGACCATGTGATTGGAGTTATTGTTTGAAAGGTAACTAGTTCTGTATTAGCAAAAATGACATCTAGGATGTGTCCAGTGATGTGTGTGGGTTTTTGTACGATCTGATGCAGTGCGTCTAGGCCAGCAATGATTGTTTTCGGATGGAGCATATTGGGTTCGTCAAACCAAATGTTGAGGTCCCCCAGATCGCATAGGTTGGTGTGTAGTGTTATCAGGTTTGAAACTGTGTCTAGAAGTGTGTCTGGGAATGTTGCATTGCTAGGTGGAGGTCTGTAAAGGAGCAGGAAGTTACAGGAGGAAGAATGTGTAGGATTGCACCTGGTGAAAAGGGCCTCACAATCTTTTATGGAGACGTCATCAACTTTAGTGATATGTAATGTTTGCCTGAACACAACAGCTAGGCCACCTCCTTTTTGCCTATACGATTTTGTGTGACTGTCTAATAGCCTAGAGGGACGGCTTCATGCAGAACTGGAGCCATATCATCTCCCAACCAGGATTCAGTTATGAATAGTATGTCTGGTTTTGCGTCATTGATAAGGTCATAGTTGTGATGTTTGTTTTTAGAGAGCGTTCAAGCATTTTTTAGTAGACAGTTTAGAGAATGTATTTTGGTCATAGTGTGACTTTGTTTTTTAGAAGAGTGAGTAGTATTTTGTGGGCTTGTAGCAGATGTGTCGTTAGTGTTGGTATGAGGTATATGAGGAAGCAATCATGTAGCTGTTCTGTATCGTGTTCCTTGTCCAGTAGGCTAAGAAGTCATTTTGATGGGTCTGCATGTGCAAGTGATTGAGGGAGTGTTTGAGAGTGAGTTGCTGCGCTGTGTTTATTTTGTTTTGTAACCTTGTTGTGCAGTAGACATAGAGAAGTGAAGTTGTGAGGTTTGGCACGTTGCTTATTTTGTTTTTGTCTGTTTAGGGTGGAAGGTGTATAAGTTAGGGATGGTGGTGCAGCATGTAGGTCATGTAGTAAGGTTCTAAATTGTCCAATGGATGAGAGGTGGTTTAAAGAGAGTTGCTGTGTTGCTGTATATGTGTGGTGGAAGAGAGAAAGCTTGGCATTGGAATTTGTTCATTTGTGTAGTTTGAAAGGTGGGTGTATGTTTGTAGTTTGTGATGGTAATTATTATGAGGTGTTGCGCTTGAGAGATTTTGTTGTGCTGGTGTGCGTGATATGTTTTTTTTTGAGGAGTAGTGAAATGAGGTGCTGATGTATTTGTTTCATGAGATGGATTTGTTTGTATAGTATTGTTTGCGAGCGGAAGTTGTAAGGTAAAGGGGGTGGTGATGTTTTTGTGAGTTGAGTGTATGTTGTGTGTAAGAGTGCATGAAGTAGAGTTAGGGGGGTTTATTTTAGACTTGTTTGCTGCAAGAGGTAACATGTGTGGTGCAGTGAAGTGTAAGTTTTGTGTGGTTGTGTTATTGTTGTAGAAAGAAGAGGAGGGTGTTGGTTGGAGAAATGATGGAAGGCTGAGTATAGGTTCATTAGTGACAAAATGCTGTGCAACACGTTGTCAAACCCAGGCCCACCCTGGCAATTCTGATAATTCAAGTCCACACAGTTATAAGGTGCCCCCCAGGCCACAACAATATTGAAAATATGTACATACAAAGAATTATAATACTTTTTAGCAGCACCACGGGTCGAGGCTGTGCGGGTAAAACCAATGTCAAATGTAGTGTCCTTCTGGCAAGAAATCAACATGTAACTTGGCACCGCTGGCTGGTGTCATCAATCACAGGCAGTCTGCAGACTGTCAGTCACACACACACACTCAGTTATCACCGATATGTGGTGCAAGTCCGTACGGAACACGCTCGCTCACATACGCACAGGGCACCCTAATGTGATACACCTGATATCCAGCCAGTCAAATGGCAACACACTACAGAGACCCCATGGCCCAAACCTCCCTCCCCCCTCCAACTCACCTGACTATCCTACACCCACAGATTGGAGATAGCCAGCCCTCCGATTCCCCCCCGCCCGGATACGAGGCTGCATGCGGCCGAAGTCACACTTAGTCAGGGTCCCAGGGAAGAAGCTTGGGGTAGGTAGTAGAACTAATTAGGAGGCAGTTGTCAAATGGGCAGTTGGCCACATCTCAAGAAGTTTACCCACAGGATACGGAGTATCAGGCAATTCCGGTCACACACACGTGCAAGTTCAGCGTAGAATGAGGCACCACTACAGGGTCGTGCTCACCTCTGAGGGTCGCACCTTGGGAATCTGACACCACACGCAAAGACCATGCAGTCGGTGTGTCAAACGAGAGAGATGCGGCTCGATCAATGAAGTGGGTCATGCGAAATCCCACAACCGGTGAATCTGCTCACCTCCAACAAGACGCTTATGTGCATTGAGGTCCCCATGATGCAGGGGCCCTACTCTTGAGATGCAGACAATGCTTTTGGGACTCTGCACCAGGCAATCCGGTCTCCAGGCACAATTTTTAGTCGCACACTCCCACCACGCTACTTGTTGAAACTCAGTAGCTGATGTGGGCACATAAGAGGGCACTGCTCTGCAGGTGTCAAAGCAGATGGTATGGGACCTTCAGGGGAGGTCTTTGATATCACTGAGACCTCTACAAAGAACAGGGAGCAAGCCAACAAGCCCTTGGAGGCTATCCGGGCACAACATCTGGTGCGCAGTGATATGAGCTACACTAGACAATACCTGTAACACACAATTTGAAGTTTCAAATTCCGTACCTACCTGGAAATGAGGGACAATGCCTGGTACACATTGATAATGGTCGCACCAGGCAATTCTGGTCACATACAGAGACGCAGGTTCAGCAGTGCCACACAAAGTAGAATGCAGCACTGCTGCAGGTATGCCCTAACCTCCGAGGGTCGCATCCCATGAATCGGACACTGCAAGCAATGAGCATACAGTCAGCGTTTTGCACAAGAGAGATGCAGCACGATTTACTAAGCGGGCCACGCTGGATTCTACAACCAGTGATTCTGCTCAACACCAACAACACACTTATACGTATTGAGGCCCCCACTACGCAGGGGCCCGACTCCTTCGATGAGGGCAATGCTTTGGGGCTCGACACCAGGCAATCCAGTCTCCAGGCACAATTCTTAGTTCCACATTCACACTGCGCTATCAGTTGGGATTCAGCAGACGCTGTGGGCACTTAAGAGGGCACCTCTCTCCAGGTGTCACAAGTAGATGGTGTGGGTCCCTCGTGGTATGTCTTTGATGTCCGTGACACCTCAACAAGAGAACTGGGGGCAAGCAAACAAGCCCTTGGAAAGCACACTTCTGGGTGCCACACAGCAAGTGGTCGTCACCCAAGCCAGCCACTATTCAGGAAGGGCACGTGGTCCCTTTCAATGGCAGTAATCCTCCTTGTGCTCCACACATTTCTCTGGCAGTGTGCACAACAAAGTTCTAGGTTCTCCAGTCCCATGTCTCCACAAGTGTATCTCTGACCTGCTGAAGTATGGCACCAGTAGCTATACTGGAGTGTGCCTTTGAAGTTGGAGGTGGTTCAGAGGGTTTCCCTTCGAACCGAAGATGTCTCACCTAAATTTCAGTCCTGTCTGTCATGAGGCTGTGGAATGCAGATCCTAATCTTTAGTGGGGCCATGATGTGGCTCCAGAGGTCAAGTGTCAGAACCTCTTTCTCCAATTTATTCAGCTAGGCCCTCAAATGGCAGAGGTCTGTCGTTCCCATTTCATGGCCAATGTTTATAGCTGTCACTGGGGAATGTACAAATGTGCTCCCCAAGCCTCCAGTGTGGGATGGAATCAAACTAAATGGCACACAAGGAGTTTTAGAGCAGGGAAATGCCCACTTTCTGGAAGTGGCATTTCTAAGCTTGTAGTGACAAAACCACCTTTACCACAGGAGAGGGTTTGTCATTGTGAATCCCATGATAGGAAACATTATGAGGCAGCTCCACTGCAACCTCTATTGCAGCCTCAAGCCATTTCCAAAAACTCTCCCATGTTAATCTATCGGAAGATCAAACCTCATAGGTAGTGAAAACACACATGGGTATTCTTCACCACCTGGGCAGGGTACACGCAGGTGTACCTGCCCTGCCTTTCACCTACTACTTGCGTCATCCCTCAGGACTTTCTGTAGTGGGGCTCTAATCATAGTGAAAAGTCCCCTCAGGACTGGCTATTGAGTCAGCAAAGCCAGCCTGAGCATAAGTGTCATTGCGCACACCTAGGCCTGCAATTGCAGGCTGGACATGTTTAAAAACCCCATAGGTGAAAGTGCTCACACAAAGGCCTGCAATGGCAGTCTTGACATATATTTAAAACCACCAAGTGCTTCTACACCGGCCTGCAGTGGCAGACTGGACCCATGGTTAGAACTGCCGCAAGTGCATACACACAGGCCTGCAATGGAAGGCTTGAGACATATTTAAAAACACCATAGACAGACGTGCGCCTACACTGGCCCGCAATGGCAGGCTAGACATGGTTAAAACCACCATTGGTGTAAGTGCGCATACCAGTCTGCCATGGCAGGCTGGTGACATGTTTTACGAACATCAGGTAAGCACCACTTCCTAACATGGGTAGGAAGGGTGCACTCACTTTCACACTGCATTTACTGTGGAAAGTGCCCAGAGCCCTAAGGCCATTAGAAGAGAATCAGCAAAACTCAGAAGGAAAAAGAAAAAAGTTAAGGGAAACATTACCTGAAGAGTATCAGGTCTAACATATGACAATCCACTGTAAGCTATTACACTCTACCCCACTCCACGGTATGCCAATATTGTCTACACTGCTCCAGTGTACGCCACTCCACTGCACACTATTCCAATATACGCTATTACGCTCTCTGCCACACCACACCACTGTACAACACTCCACTCTATGTCACTCCACTATAAGCTATTACACTGTACGCAACTCCACTCTATGCCAGCCTACCCTATGTCATGACACTGTAAACAATTCTATTTGACGCCACATCAATGCACTCCACTCCACTGTATGCTATTCCACTATACACTACTCCAATATATGCTATTCCATTGTGCACCATTCCACTGTATGCCACTCCACTGTATGCTATTTCACTTTACAACACTTCAATGTACGCTACCCCACTGTACTCTGCTCCAGTTTATGCCACTACACTCAATGCCACTCCATTTGACACTATTCTATAAGACTCCACTCGACTGCAAGCCACTGCACTGTATGCTATTACTTCTATCTCTCTCCACTGTATGCCACTACAGTCTACACCACTCCACTGTACGCTACTCCACTATACTCCATTTCACTCTACACCATTCCATTCTATGCCACTCTGATGTATGTTATTCCACTGTATGCCAATCCAATCTAGAACACTCCACTGTATTCTATTTCTCTGTATGCCACTACACTATACACTACTTCCCTCTATGCCACTCCACTGTACACCATTCCATTCTACACTAGTTCATTGGATGCCACTCCACTCTACACCACTCCACTGTATGCTATTCAAATCTACCCCACTCTGCTGAATGCCACTCCAGTCTACGTTACTCCACTCTACTCTATTCAGCTTTACACTGTTCCACTCTATGCCACTCCACTGTACTCTCCTCTACACTATTCCAATGTATGCCACTCCACTCTATGCTACTCCAATGTACTCAACTTAAATCTTCCCCCTCTCTACTGTATCGTATTCCCCTCTAGCCCACTCCACTGTAGGCCTCTACATTCTATGCTTTTCCATTGGAAGTCGCTCCTCTGTACACTAGTTCACTTTATGCTATTACACTCTAACTCACTCTACTCTACACCACTTCAGTCTACAACACTCCACTGTATGTAACTACACTTTACACTACTTCACTATACGCTATTACACTCTACGCACTTCACTGTTCAACACTTAACTTTAAACCACTCATCTATATGCCACTTCAGTTTACACTTCTCCACTGTAAGCCACTCCACTGTACACTACTCCACTATATGCTATTCCACTCTACGCCACTTCCCTCTACGCAATTCCAGTGTATGCATAGGTAGAACAAACTAGCATAGACAAAATACCTTGGAGAGCATCCACAACCTTCCCAGGCAGTTTTTGGCTGAACAGAAAATTGTCAATGGAAACTCTAGCCAAGAAATTGTCAGCAACATACTTCAGACTGTTGAGAACTCTAAGGAAAGTCATTCACTGGCATCGAGGACACTGATCATACAGGGATTGATCAACTTTCCTTTCAACTATGGAAACTCCCTCTTTTTGGGATGTCGCAAGTATGTTATAAGAAGACTGCAGGTCATCTAGAATGCTGCTGCATGAATTCCTCATAGACTTCCAAAACACCATTCAGGCGCCCCAGCCTTAGCTGCCCTGCACTGGCTTCCGGTGCAAAAAATTATCTATTTCAAAGCTCTGAGCATGGCCCATCAGGAAATATACGGAAAAGGCCACCCCTCATTCACCAACTTCTTATTCCCTACATCCCTAGGAGGCCTTTACAATCTGAAAACTTAAAACTGCTGAAAGGCGAGATGTGGTGGACGTTTCTTTGCTCATCTGGTTCCCAAGCTATGGAATAATCTCCCTACCAACCTTAGATTGGATCAACCAGAAACCACCTTCAGAAACTCTTGAAGACACATCTCTTCTAATTTCATACCTGTCATATCCTATACATAAGTTAAGGAAACCGGCATGTTTGTCGGCACTCGGAGGCCCGAATGGGTAGCCGTGTGCTATAAAAAGACACCTTAACTAGAACTAGGACTATACCACTCCACTCTACAGCACTCCAGTGTACACTATTCCACTCTATGTAATTCCACTGTACAAATCTCCACTGCACTCTATGCCACTCAACTAGACTCTACTCCACTCTATTGCCGTACACTGTACAAATTTGTACTGAACTCTATACCTGTACACTCTGCTGTACAGCACTCTAGTTCACTCTACAACAGTTTCCAATACTGCAGGATACAGTACACTACTCTACTGTATGAGACACCACTCCAATTTATAACAGTTTACTCAACTCAATGCTATGCCACTTCAATGTATACCATTCCACTGTCCACTAATCCACTATACTCTACACCACTCTATGCCGCTCCACTGTACGACATTCTCTCCATTCTATATAACTACACTCAATAAAAGTGTACTACACTTTATGGCACTGTACGTCACTCTACTCCACTCTATCCCCATACACTCCACTGTCCAACTCTATACTCCACTCCATGCCCGTACACTTCATGTTACAACATTCTATTCCACTGTACAACACTTTTCTATACTCTACAACACAGCACTCCAATCTACTGTAAAAGACCACACTCCAATTTTTAAGTTTTCTCAACTCTATGCTACACCACTACACTCCACGCCACTCTACTCCACGACATGCCAATACACTTTGATATACTTTACTCCACATTACGTTATGCCACTTCACTCAACTCTACTCCATTGCACAAGGATTTTCCTCACTCTACGCTACTGAACAACAGTCCACTCTACGCAGCTCCACTATTTGACACACTACTGTAATCTATGCAACTTCACTCTACAGCAGTCTACTACACTGTATGCCACTCTTCGACACTTTACTCCAGTCTATACTGCTACACTCCACTCTACAATACTATACTATACCGTATGCCACTTTACAACACTCTACTCCACTCTATGCCACTCTAAAATACTCTAGTCCACTATATGACACTGTACATTACTTTTTGTATGCCACTGCACGCCACTTTACTCCACTCTACTCTTCGACACAGTACTCCATTCTACTCCACTCTACGCCACGGGAGACATCCATTACCACGCAGGCATTGCATCGCAATGCCTTTACATCGCGGGTATTACAACGCAAGTCGTTACAACGACTTGCGCTGGATGGCGCTCTAACCTAAGGAATAGTATGATTTACTATTCCAACACCTTCCCTACTGTACGTAGACTGGTGTTGGAATAGTAAATGAAACTATTCCTAAGTCCAGCGCCCTCCAGCGCAAGTCGTTGTAACGACTTGCGTTGTAAAAACTGCGATGTAACGTACCGCGATCATTTTGATCGCGTTGTAACGTCACATATTCCTACGCCACTCTATGCCATTCTACTCTATAACACTGTATGCCAATTCACTCTACCACACTCTACAGCACTGCACTGTACACCACTCCACTCTACAAAGCTCTACTCGACTGTATGCCACTCTACTTTGCCCCTGATTGTGCTCGTTTTTCCTTTCTGTGCCCCCTTGCTGCCCCTGATTGTGCTCGTTTTTCCTTTCTGTGCCCCCTTGCTGCCCCTGATTGTGCTCGTTTTTCCTTTCTGTGCCCCCTTGCTGCCCCTGATTGTGCTCGTTTTTCCTTTCTGTGCCCCCTTGCTGCCCCTCATTGTGCTAGTTTTTTCCTTTCTGTGCCCCCTTGCTGCCCCTCATTGTGCTAGTTTTTCCTTTCTGTGCCCCCTTGATGCCCTGATTGTGCTCGTTTTCCCTTCTGTGCCTGTTTCCCGCCGCTGCGCCTGCGGCCCCGCCCCCTCACTGCCCATTCGCTGCCCCATTCCCTGCGCCTCCCTCCCACCTCCCCATTTATGGCGGCCGATGCGCGGCCGTGCAGCGGACGTGCGCGGCCGCGCCGCTGGCGCGCCGAAGGCGTGCCTAAGGCAAGCCCGTCTGCGCCCGTCCGCGCCCGTCCGCGCCGTGACCGCGCCCAGCACCAGACCCCCTGGTTTGGGCATCCCCCGCGCCCGCCACATCAACAGACGCCGATACGACGCCAGCACCCTCCACGCACTCAACCCCGGAAAAGATCACGCCTGCTACCGGGCCACCCGAGCGCACCCAAGGGCCCTTCACCTGCCGGAACTGCAGCTTCGCCAGCACCCGCCCCGCCAAACCACCGCCCAGGAAAGAACCCAACTACCTCAGATGCATCCTCCTCAATACCCGCTCCGCCCGCAAACACGCCATCGAACTCTGGGACCTTCTCGACTCAACCTCCCCAGACGTCGCATTCCTGACGGAGACCTGGCTGAATCCCGCTTCAGCCCCCGACATCGCCATTGCCATCCCGGACGGATACAAGATCACCCGCAGGGACCGCACCAACGGAGTCGGAGGAGGCATCGCCATCGTCCACAGGAACACCCTCAGAGTCTCAACCAACACCGACGACACCCTCAGCACCGCCGAACACATGCACTTCCAGATCCACACCGATCCCAACACCACCCTCAGAGGAACCCTCATCTACAGACCCCCGGACCCCGACCACAGTTCAGCGATTCCATCGCTGACTCCGTCAGCACACACGCCATCGCCTCCACGGACTACATCCTCCTCGGGGACCTGAACTTCCACCTCGAGAACAACAAGGACACCAACTCCACCACTCTGATCGACAACCTCGCCACCCTCGGACTCAGACAGCTCGTGACTACACCCACCCACGCCGCCAGCCACACGCTCGACTCCATCTTTTCCGCAAGCCCACACGTCTCCTTCAACCACACCTCCGAACCCCACTGGACTGACCACCACTGCATCCACTTCACCTACAGGAAGCCCACCACGCACCACCGCACCGAACAAATGCCTCGCCGCTGCTGGAGCAGAGTCACGGAAGACCAGCTAACCACAACCCTCGCCCTGAGCCCACCCGCCGAACCCTCCGACCCCGACACCGCCGCCCGCAACCTCAGACAGTGGATCGACGACTGCGCCAACACCCTCGCCCCGCTCAAGAATCCGCCCAACAGCCACACCAGCAAGAAAGCCACCTGGTTCACCGAAGACCTCCAGGCCTCCAAACGAACATGCCGAAAACTGGAGAAGATCTGGCTCCACGAACGGACAGCGGACAGCTACGCCGCCCACGAGCGCCACCCGCAGTCACCATCACCTCATCAGATCCGCCAAAGGGCCTCACTCAAAGACCGCCTAGACAACAACGCACACAACAGCAAAGAGCTCTTCAACATCGTGAAGGAACTCTCCAACCCCAGCTCCAACACCAACGACATCCAGCCGTCGCGAGACCTGTGCGACTCACTGGCCACCTTCTTCCACCGCAAAATCGCCGACATCCACGACAGCTTCAACACCACGACCGCCCCGGCAACCACCGAGACCACTGCCCCCACAACCACCAACCGCCTGCTCTCCTGGACCAACATCAACGACGAGGACACCAGCGAGATCATGAACAGCATCCACTCCGGTTCACCGCTAGACCCGTGCCCTCACCACATCTTCAACAAAGCCAGTACAGCCATCGCGCCCCATCTCCGGAAAATAATCAACATCTCCTTCGAGACAGCAACCTTCCCGGAAAGCTGGAAGCACGCCGAGATCACCGCCTTACTCAAGAAACCCAAGGCAGACCCCAAGGACCTCAAGAACTTCTGACCCATCTCTCTGCTCCCGTTCCCCGCGAAGGTCACCGAGAAAATCGTCAACAAACAACTCATCAAAGTCGACAATCGTCAACTGACCCTCTACCTCGAGGAGAACAACATCCTGGACCCTTCCCAGTCCGGCTTCCGCAGCAACCACAGCACCGAAACCGCCCTCATCGCCGCCACCGATGACATCAGGACCCTGCTAGACAACGGAGAAACAGCAGCCCTCATCCTCCTGGACCTATCAGCCGCCTTCGACACGGTCTGCCACCACACACTACGAACACGCCTTCACGACGCCGGGATCCAAGAGAAGGCCCTGGACTGGACCACATCCTTCCTTTCCGGCAGAACACAAAGCGTCCGCCTCGCCCCCTTCCGATCCAAGGCCACCAAGATCATCTGCGGCGTACCCCAAGGCTCCTCCCTCAGCCCAACGCTGTTCAACATCTACATGGCACCCCTCGCCCACGTCGCCCGACAGCACAACCTCAACATCATCTCCTACGCCGACGACACCCAGCTGATCCTCTCCCTCACCAAAGACCCTCACACCGCCAAAGCCCACCTCCACGAAGGAATGAAGGCCGTCGCCGAATGGATGAGGACCAGCCGCCTGAAGCTGAACTCGGACAAGACGGAGGTCCTCATCCTTGGTTCCAACCCTTCAGCCTGGGACGACTCCTGGTGGCCAACATCACTGGGAACAGCCCCGCCACCCACCGACCACGTACGCAACCTAGGGGTCATCCTCGACCCCACCCTCTCCATGACTAAGCAGGTCAACGCCGTTGCCTCATCCTGCTTCAACATCCTCCGAATGCTCCGCAGGATCTTCAAGTGGATCCCTACCGAAACAAGAAAAACAGTCACCCAGGCCCTCGTCACCAGCAGGCTGGACTACGGAAACGCCCTCTACGCAGGAACGATGGCTAAGCTCCTGAGACGGCTGCAACGCATCCAGAACACCTCTGCACGTCTTATCCTCGACATCCCCCGACGCAGCCACATCACACCCCACCTGAGAGACCTGCACTGGCTCCCTGTCAACAAGAGGATAACCTTCAAGCTCCTCACCCACGCACACAAAGCACTCCACAACTCCGGACCAGCCTACCTCAACAGACGACTCAGCTTCTACACCCCCACCCGCCAGCTCCGCTCGACCAGCCTCGCCCTCGCCACAGTCCCCCGCATCCGGGAAACGACCGCCGGCGGCAGATCCTTCTCCCACCTCGCCGCCAAGACCTGGAACACCCTCCCCACCAACCTCCGACAGACCCAAGACCTACTGGCCTTCAGAAGACTCCTCAAGACCTGGCTCTTCGATCAGTAGCAGCACCACCCCCCTCTTCCCACAGCGCCTTGAGACCCTCGCGGGTATGTAGTGCGCTTTATAAGTGACATGATTGATTGATTGATTGATTACTCTAGTGTAGCTTACAACACTTTCCAATAATATACGACATGTGCAACACAGTACTCCAATTTACAACACTTTACTCAACTGTGCGCTACTCTACTCCACTCTACTGCACACATATACGTTCCATGTACTTAAAATATACCTTCCATGTACTTATGCATCCTTATATTTATTACTTTACTTCTAATTCAGCATATCCAATGAACTACCCTATATCTCACTCTATATCTCTTGCAATATATCCTCTACCCCCACTCTGACTCACCTCAAACCTCATTCCACTACTCTCTCCAATTCACTACCCTTTTTCTCACCCTATAATGCTCTCTATATATCCTCCACCTCAACTCTCTGACTCATCTCAAACCTCATTATAAAATTGTTTCCATTGCACTACCCTATTTCTCACCCTATGTCTCTCTCAATATATCCTCTACCCCCACTCTCCCATTCATCCCAAACCCCATACCACCACTATGATCCCCCAAAAAATCTTTCTAGACTCTGCCCTCCTCTACCCCTCCTTGCATCATCTCATACCTCTTTAACTGTTCAGATCTCCCAAACAAGTTTTTCTAAACCCCTCCCTATGACATTTCCCCCTCCGGCTCCCCTTTACTCATCCCAAACCCCCTCCTACTGTTATGAACTCCAAAAAAAACAACTTTCTAGGCCCTTCCTTCTTCTATCTGTCCACTATTCCTTTTACAATCCAAATAACAGACTAACATGTCCACCACTCAAATCAAATTCATTTCATATTTCCCTACACAAATTCACCACTAATCCTTTTTGGGTTCCAGAGTAGCCTGCTGCTCACGTAAAACTGCTACAACACCTCATTGGGGGGCAAGCGCTATATAAATCCAAACCCTTCCTCTTCCATCTCTCCCCTTTATTCTTTTCAATCCAAATAACAAATTAACATGTCCACGGCTCAAACTAATTTCATATTTCCCTCGACTAATTCACCACTAATCCTTTTCTGGGTCTGGAGTAGCGTGCTACTTGCCGAAAAGCACTTTAACAACTCATCAGGGGTAGCAAGTGCTATATAAATGCAAACCTTCTACTCTTCTATCTCTCCACTGTCCTTCTCAACCCAAATAACAGACTGGCATATCCCCTGCTCAAAATAATTTCATATTTTACAATACTAATTCACACTAATCCTTTTTGTGTTCCGGAGTAGCGTGCTACTCACAGAAAAAGCGCGTTGACGCCTCGTCAGCGGTAGTAAGCACCATATAAATGCAATTACAATACAATAGAATACAATACAATAGTCTCTGCCATGCCAATCCACTCTGATACTTTACTCTACCCTACTCCAGTGTACTCCATTCCACTATGGTCCACTCTACTACACTTTATCTCACTCTACGCCACTGTGCCATATTCTGCTCTATGATGCTCCACTGTTGACACTCTACTCAATTGTATGCAACTCGACTCTACAACACCGTACTGCCCTCTATGCCACTCTATGATACCCTAATCATCTCTATGGCCACCCACTCTACTCCACTGTACTACACTCTATTACACTTAATGACATGCCACACCACTATATGACACAGCACTCCACTCTACAACACTCTCCTCCACTGTACTCTACGACACTCCACTCAATGACACTCCACTCTACAACACTCTACTTCACCCTATTCCTCTCTTTTATACTCCACTCTAAAGCACTCTACTCTACTCTATGTAAGTGTACGACACCCTACTCTACTGTACGACACGCTAGTCCACTGTACAACATGCCGCTCCACTCTATGATACTTAACTCCACCACATGAGACACCATGCTACTACACAAATAACACTTTACTACAATGTACACAACACCACTCCACTCCATTTTACTCCACTCCATTCCACTCTACAATACACCACTCTATGACAATAGACTTTACAACCGTCTCCACCATTGTATTGTACGACACTCCACATAGCAACACTCCACTCGATGACACTAAACTCTACAATTTAAAAGACATTTTTATTCAAATATATTTTAAAAAACATTGAAATTCAATGAAGAAAACAAAGGTCAAAGCTTAGTTATAGTTAGAATGTTTTCCCTATACAAACTTAAACTGCACAAACTTTATAAATCCTAAAGTTGTAGTTATAAGTTTCATTTACAATTTATCCACCACCTTCAAAGTATTATAAGTAGCGCACCTCCAGCTTGTTTGGTTTATATAGTAAAAATACATTTATATGTGTGGTTATATATGTATATGTATAAGTGATGCTTTAGTTAGGTAAAAATAATTCATTATATATATACACATGTGCGTATTTATGTGAGTGTGTGAGTATTCACTGAAAAAAAAACTATGATTAAAATGACATTATAGTTAGGTATGATAATAATATTTTATTTTCCATTAAAAACAAAATCTGAAGTTTCAGTTAGGTGGTTATCTCAGTGACAACATTAATGTTTTAAATTTTAAAAAAATACTGAAATTCACCATTTATAGTAGCTATAACTCATACCCTAAGGTAACTATACCTCGCGGCCCCGCCATGCTCAGTCTTGTCATCAATGATGTGATTTAAAAAGTTTCATTGATATAATCAATGATGTTATACAACATGCCATGAGTGATGTAATATGTGGAGTAATTGGCTGTGCATGGTAAGGGTTCAAGTTACCTTACAGCACGAATTACAGTTACTAGAGATAATGATAACTGGTGAATTTCAGTGTTTTTTTTTGTTTAAAACATTACGTTGTCACTGAACTTCACCTCACTATAATGTCAGCAAAGATGCAGTGAAGATCCACAAGCAATGTTCTTAACACTACATATTTTACTAATAGAAGTACAAATCAAAAAGACCAACCTACCGAGCTAATTTTTTTCGAAAGCCACTTTGGCGATAGGAAAGGATCTGTTTACCGTACATCCATTCTCGAGTCTAGACAATAGTGCACATGCAAACATTTTTCATATGTTGTCAATGAGGATAATCGGTTGACAATTTGGCAGATTACTTCTGGAATTTTTCTAGAAAAGAGGAACAATTTCATCTTCTAACCATGATGCAGGCTCTGGTGCTGCACTCAGGATTGCATTGCTCAAGAAATTAATGTAACAACTCCTTCAATGTAAGGGTGTAAGGGGCTCAAGACGCTCGGTCTTGATTGTGTGAATTAAACAGCTGGAAGACACCTCTGGAGCAGAATATAATAATGAAACGTGGGAGTACCATACAGCCCCTGTGATATAAAAATTCAGATCTTATATAGCTACAGTTCTTCCTTGAGGCACAAATGTGGTAGAAGACTCGCTGGCCCCTATTTCTAGTTGTTGCAAGTAATTCCAGCTATCCAGCATATTCCCACCCATCTCTTGATGTACTCACTATACTTTTAAATCTGTGCTTTGCAGTTTTAATTTAATCTCATATAGTACCTTTAAGTGCTGTAAATAAAGTGGTGTTTGCAAGCCTTTACTTACTGTTGAACCAATGGTGTCTTACACAATGATGTAATTTCTTTGCTGGAGCTGGCTTAAATATGAGCAGGGCTTTGTGCTTCACAAGAGCTTCAGTCAAGTCAGTGTGTGTTGGTGGAACTCTATACTGATAATTTCTGCTGAGAATAATACTATACATGCAATTTTTGATCAGTGAAATAGTGGGACCAGATTCAACGTTCTCCGACTTGAGTTTACATAGCTGTTTGCTACCAGGAGACGACTATGTGCAAAACTAAAGTGTAGGATTTGTAGGCTACTTAATTGCTCAATGGAGAGAAAAAAATAATTGTGGTCACTTTCCAGACCACGCTCAACTTTCATATCTAGTATGGACATGGGAGGAACTCACTGCATTTCACTTAGCGGCATGCCATGAAGTTACAAAAAACTCTGTGAGATTCTTTGGAGTTCCACAAGTGGACAGAAAATGCATGTTGTACAGAGATTTACTGCCGGTAGCATGTCCCTCACTGAACTAACAACACAACGTGGAACGCAAGCGCATTGCCATTTTATTTTATCTAGCCTTCTCCTGCTATTTTCTCCTGGCTCTGTCCTGCTCCATCCCATCCGATCCACCCCATCTGATCACTTTTCTTAATAATCGCCCCTTTTCTTTATTTATTACTTTCTGATTTTCTCTGTGTGTATTTACCTTTCTGTGTGTGTTTTTTGTGACTTTTTGTACTTTGTTTTTGTTTTTCTTTCCTGACCTCTCCTCTCTGTCCTCCTGTTTCCCTTTCTATCCCAGTCTGACTCCCTCCCAGTCTAGACCCAAATGTAAGAAGCAGGCAGCATCCCCGGGCAACACCAATGGCGAGAGTGCAGAGCTGCCCTATTTTTGGTGAGGCAGAGGTGGCTGTGCTCATCTTTTGGGTGCAGTACCACCTTGACCCCATGTTGGGAGCAGGCCCAAGAAGGATCGCGCTGTGCGGGAGCATCAGGTTCTCTGGGGGCGAGTGCGGCACTGTATGCACAGCACCACCGGCCTCATGTGCACCCAGCAGCAGCTAACACACCATTTGGCGGACATCCTGACAAGGAACAGGACCTGCTAGGCATCCACAAAAAGTGATGCTACGGCAGCATATAAATATGCCCCACAATGCTTAGACTAACTTTAAAAGTTTTTCCACCTTGTATGTGTGCAGTAGGGTGCAGCACACATGCAAAGTTGGAAAAGAAGAGAGAAATAAGAGCATTTCTCCGTGATAGCACCTTAGAGTGGGTGCTATTGTTTGATGCAAAATCCTGTCTACTTTTTTAGTAAATAGGGTTTCACGTAAAAAACCATAGGTGGTAACAAGGGAATGCCCATGCATCCCCCATGGAACGGCCATGTGGCGCAAAGTAATGCAAAGCAGCGCTACGTGCTGCTTTGAGCTACTTTCAAGTGATTTTCCAGCACAAAACAAGCTTTGTGCTGGAAAGTAAATTATTTAAAAATTATTTTGCGTTGATTTGCGTCACTTTTGTGAACGCAAACATGGCACAAAATCTTAGTAAATATACCCCCCCCCCCTCCCTAGACGGCAGAGCATGAGAATGCCACAGGGAAGAGGGAAGAGTTTCTAATTAGAGAAACAACCCTACATCACAACATTGGGCAGATCTGGAGGAAAATGCAAAATCTAATGGCATGTGATGTATTAAACAATGGTCACTTAATTAGAACAAATAGTAACAACTTACTTGTAACTCAATTCAATAATGAAATAAATACAGATATAACACACACCAAAGATTTTTGAATCAAAATTATATTAGAAGAAAATCAAATAATAAAGTCTGTCGCAATTTATAATTTCAATTGCAATATGTGACTGTAGTGCAATAGTGACATGTGGTGAATGGTGATAAATACAATCTACTATATACAAAAACAAATGTGCAAAAAATGGGGAGGGGGAGGGAAAAAGATTTCATAAATGTCCTTGTTATTAACACATATGCTTAAATGATCCAATAACGAATGGGACTGTGATCATCAGCGTTGCGTGGACATATACAATACGCCGACGTTTCGACCCTGTATATCGCGCAAAAAGTTGAAGTGCATCTAGGCGGGTCTTCCTCAAGGCAGGAAAGGGGAGGAACGGTAACCCAAAAGTAGATTCCTGGGTGGCCTGTTAATGAATGAATTCTTAGTCAGGTATGGGTAGAAACTTAATTCCCAAGGAACTCCACCAGCCGGTTTGGAGCCTTAGAAGAAGCTATATTAGACTTCCACCCGTCGGTTGGAGTCGATTTAATGCCAGTCCGGTGTATTTCGTGATCTGGGAAACAAGCCTCCTTCTCTCCGCGGTTAATGTCGGAGAGAAGGAGGCTCCAAACCGGCTGGTTCCTCCCCTTTCCTGCCTTGAGGAAGACCCGCCTAGATGCACTTCAACTTTTTGCGCGATATACAGGGTCAAAACGTCGGCGTATTGTATATGTCCACGCAACGCTGATGATCACAGTCCCATTCGTTATTGGATCATTTAAGCATATGTGTTAATAACAAGGACATTTATGAAATCTTTTTCCCTCCCCCCTCCCCATTTTTTGCACATTTGTTTTTGTATATAGTAGATTGTATTTATCACCATTCACCACATGTCACTATTGCACTACAGTCACATATTGCAATTGAAATTATAAATTGCGACAGACTTTATTATTTGATTTTCTTCTAATATAATTTTGATTCAAAAATCTTTGGTGTGTGTTATATCTGTATTTATTTCATTATTGAATTGAGTTACAAGTAAGTTGTTACTATTTGTTCTAATTAAGTGATACCCCGACAGAACCATTTTTCTCTAGTATACGTATACCCAGGTTCTGAGGGACACCGGGTTGCCCCATTACGCTTAACAGTATTAAACAATGGAGCAGATATGTCAATTTAAAAAGAAACTCATTCACAGATGTGATTGGGATCGATAAATACTCATATATTGTCTGGGTATCAAGTAATGCAAATTGTCTGAACATGTTTGATCTATGTCACTGTGAAGTAGTAATAGACTTCTGTTCCTGGAATGAGAAAGCATGTTGGACCTAAAGGGATTTGTTGCATCTTCGCAAACTGCAGCAAACACCCTGACTTGAAACATTCAGCCCTCCATGTAATAGCTCATGTCTCTGTCATGCTTAGGTCAGCTATGGTGCCATAGATCGAACCTGCAATGACGGGCATCAGGTCCCATCCTATTACCACACTGTCCACAATGAGATCCACAAGTCACTGGCCATTGGTCAGTGATGCGTGTTAGTAGTGTGAGGTGCAATATGTCTAATAGCTCCTGTCTATGTCTTTCTCAGATCAGCTATGGTGCCATGGATCCAATCTTCAATGACAGACACCGGTTCCTATCCTTTTACCGCACTGTCCCCAATGAGATCTACGAGACGCGTGCCATCGCCCGGCTGCTCAAGCACTTTGGCTGGATGTGGGTTGGGATCCTGACATCAGATGATGACAGCGGCAGGAGGGCTGGTGAGGAGCTGGAGAGAGACATCACCAACAGTGGGGGTTGTGTGGCTTTCTTACAAAGACTCCACAAGCCCCCTTACACCGAGCTCAAAGAGATGATGCAGATCGTTAAAACAATCCGTGGTTATTCTGTCAATGTGGTGATAGTTCACTGTTCGAGAGCTTACATAGATCCAGTCCTCATTAGTAACTTGAAAGAACTGCCTGCCAAAGTTTGGATCGCTTCTGCAATCTCATCACATTTGAAAGAATTTAGTTATCACACTGGAGGGAATGTTTTCAATGGCTCACTGGAATTTTCCATTCCCAAGGGACAGATTCCTGGACTGACAGATTTCCTATACAGTGTGAAACCTTTACATTTCTCAGACAATTCCATATTTGTGCACTTGTGGGTGCTGACATTCATGTGCGCTCCTGCTTTACAGGATGGGAGTTTTGCCTTTGAATCCATCTTTCCTCGTTGTAAAGGGAACGAGACGTTGCTAAAGCTGCCCCTCTCTATGTATGATGCTTACAATTTCTACATTACTTACAGTGTTTACACTGCGGTCTACGCAGCTGCTCACGCTTTACACAACATGATCTCAGCCAAAGCCCACTCAGGACATTCCTCAGTTAGTGAAAGTCTGAGGAAGGACTTCCAACCATGGCAGGTAGGAGAGGTACTTTTTTATTTCTACATATATATCAACCAAATATAGTTAGACTCAAAAAGTGCCCATTTGATGCAATTCCCCAAGAGATAAACTAATTTACGTAATTGACATTTGGTACAGTGCTGTCCGTCACGTTGAAGTCACTTTTTGAGGTCCTCGTGCCATCTACCCCTGCGACGGTTCTCCTGTCCAGCTTGCCCGCAGTCTGTTATTCTCTGCTGCCTTAGGTTTGTGCCTCCTCTGCTCATTTTCTGCTTGCTTTCTGCCTTCCTTTCTGGTCACTTTCTGCTCTTTTTTCAGCCTTCTATTTTGCCTCTCTCTGCTCGTTCTGCCTGTGATTTTGCCTCTTTCTGCTCGTTTCTCACCTTTATTTTGTCTCGTGGTTCTTGTTTCTGACCTTTGTTTTGCCTCATTCTGCTCGCTTCTGACCTTTTATTTTTCCTTTCTGCTCGTTTCTGACCTTTTTTTTTTTTTTGATTTTTCAAAAACCTTTATTAAACAACAAAGCACATGGCGCATTACAAGTTGACATCACAGCAGCAATACAGTAGATACTACATTACCAGTTGCACTACATGTTGCAGGGAGATGAAGGTTGGGAAAGACACATACGCAGCCTATCAATAATTAAATAATAATCAAGGCCCAACAGAAGAGGCACAATCAATCTGGCCGGGGGAGATGAGATCAACATCCTCAATCCGGGCGGTTTGTGTGTCAGCATTTGAGGAGGTTGCTACTGGACTGTCTGGGGCGGTCAAGCATTGTAGATAGGAGGTGAGGGGGGCCCAGATATCCCGGGGTCTACTGGGTGCAGGCATCAAATCCCAAAACTTGCCAAGGAGTGTCTGGCAGTGGGCTGCATCGTCCAGCCAATTCTTGACCGCGGGGGCTAATCTACGACCCCAGTGCATGGCCACCCTTCGCTTAGCAAGCACCAGCAGCATCGCGACCAGCTTACGGTTGGCGTCAGACATATGTTTAACACAACCCAGGAGGCATAGCAGTGGGTCTGGGGCGATGCGCTCAAGTGTGATGTCGCTAATAGTGGTGCATACCCCCTGCCAGAACAGTGCTACCCTGGGGCACACCCAAGCCAAGTGGGCGAAGTCCGCACCCGCGCAGCGCACACATCTGTCATTGTCAATTAAGCCTATCTTGTGTAAGGATGCAGGGGTGCAGTAGAGCCTATGCAAATTCTTAAAATGAATGAGCCTCAGGCGGTAATTAGGGGAGAGGAGCTTGGTCTGATTGCAGCAATAAAGCCACTGCTCAGGAGAGAGGTCCCTTCCTAAGTCCGCACTCCACGCAATGCGGGCACGCTCGGTGTTGGTGGAGGAGGCGGCCAAAGTAAAAGCGTATAATCTAGTGACCAACTTCTGCGGGGAGCTGGAAGAGTGAACGAACTCGAGGGCAGCGTTAGCTTGGGGGGCCTGCAGGAAAGCGGGGTTAGCTACCCTGCATGTCGCCCGAATCTGATAGTACAGCAGTTTGTCAAGGGGAGTCGAGCTATCAGGGAGGGAGAAGAATGTATTGTCAGGATAGACGTCTGCTGCAGTGCTGAGGCTCAGTTGATCAGCACGGCGAGCCATGCCTGCTGTCTGCAATGGTGGGAACGCTGGGTTGCTAGCGAGTCTCAGGGAAGGTGCGTGCAATGTGCTAGTGCCGGTGCATTTGCGCAGCCCATCCCAGGCCCAACGCACGCATTCAACCGTGTCAATCTCGCCTCAGGGGGGCTTGGGTGGAAGAATTAGTGCAGTTTGAAGCAGCCATGGGGCAGCAAGGTCCGTCTCGACCGCTGTGTGAGGCTGGAATGGCGTGGGGTGCAGCCAGAAGTGGAGAAATCGTTTCTGACCTTTATTTTTCCTCTTTCTGCTCATTACTGCCTGTTTTTCCCTTTCCGGTTGTTTCTGACCTGGCTCTTTGACGGAGACGTCGCATCCACTGCACCCATATACCCCTAAGGGTTACAGTGCTGCCCTATACAAATGCTGATTGATTGAGTGATTGACTTCTGGGCCCCCGTCCTAACTGGTAAACACAGGTTCATGATTCAACGAGACCAGCGGGAGAGGGGCTGTGCCAGACCAGATTGGAGTACCTGGTGAGGGCTGGACTGCTCATTACTCTAAACACATCCCTGGCTGGCCCACAGGCTCCCTTCAGGTGCAGAAGGCCTGTGCTATCTTGAATTTCTCTTAGAGAGGTGCAACGTGCAATAGTTTACAGTAAGGCAAACAGGATGTGCTGCAAAAGTGGTAAGGGTTGCTCCCAGAGACTTCTTTCTCATTGGCTGAAGAGTGTCTAGAAGTCACCCCCACTCACTAACTAATAAATCTACAAACTTTATATCTCACCCACAGTGCATTAGAGTGGACTGGACCTACTATTTGAGACCTGTTCAGTGACTTGAAGTGTTGGACTTGCTCCCACTATTGCCCAGGTCTAAGAAGTGGACTTCAAGGTTCAGTTGGCTGACCCCCTGTGTGGCTACAGGGACACAAGAAGCTGCAAGAGTCCTATTTCCTGAAGTGCCCAGCTGACTAATAGTGACTGGAACTGGACTGGAACCTGCTCTTGGCCTCTGATGAAGTGGGTCCTGTGCCTAAGTGCTGTCTCTGAGGTCTTGAGGACTTTATAATTTACCAAGAGGAGATGCCCCAGAAATTCTGAACTTTTTTGACTTCCAAGAACTTTGGGAGTCAGTGGGACTTCACAGCAAAATGTCCACTTTCAATGTAACTTCGTCAGATACAACTTCAGGCATGTCCCACTGGAGGATTTTGAGCTCCATAAAAGAAGGGGTTGATTTAGAGCTTGGCAGAGAGGATACTCCATCACAGCAGCGACAAGTACCCTTTCTTCCAATCCCTTGTTCTGCTCATCTGATATAGAGTTGGACCAACTGCCAGATTTACACTGACAGAGTACAATTTACTCAAACTTTCTTCTGTTGACCTGAGGCAGATAAGCCATCTGACCATCTACTCGATTTTTAGAATGGGTAGGTGGATGGCATTTTATTTTCTTCTCCAACAAAGGACACTAAATATAGAAAAATGATTGCCACACTGTGGGAGAACACTCCAATGGTGTGGCTGTCTTTAGTTTTTAATTTATAAAAAAAAAAAACTCCTGCTTTGGGAGTTTGTGTTTGAAAATAAAAAGCTTTAGAAAGGTTTGATGGCCGAAAGTTAAACTTTTCCCTCATTGACAGGAACTTCCATGACAGCAGTTCCTGCCAATCTATAGAGATATCTGCAAAGCCGGCAGACTTCTCCTAATGTGGTGGGTGGACTAATGGTAGGGTGGCAAAGGTGAAGTTCTCTGCTACCCTGTCATCCTTTACTCTGTCCCTTAAACCCTAAATCAGGCATTAAGTCTGAAAGTAGATTTCTTAACCGGGTGATGGTACGAAAAATATCCCCTTGACACGAGGACTCTATCAGCAGTGAAATGTGAATTGCTCCCGCTCTGAGCTTTTCCTGCTAAAACCTACGACCTTTGTAGGCCCTAACTCGGTGGCTATCCGAAATTGAGAGGACTTTGGCAGAAACAATCTGCAGCCTTTCTCTGCTGAAGGATTGCATTTTCCATTTGAGGCACTAAGTCAGAAGGTAAAATCTTTGACTCGGATGAACCGCTTGGTGTATCCGACTCGTGCTCCCTCGCCATCATTCTGGAATTGCTCCTTCATCCTGGTTTACTTTTTCCTAGCATGTTGTACTTTAAATCTTTTAAAAATCTATCTCTGATTTCCTTTATTGGATTTTTGTCATTTTTGGTTGTCATTTTTCTCAATTTTACTAAATTAGTTGTGGGGTTTTCATTGTGTTATGGTTTGACTTTTTAACTCTTTTGTTACTACTAAATCTTTTACGTATTTTCTTCTGTTAAGCCTTTCTGTTCTATGGCACAGCTACCAGGAGCCAAAATTTTAAACTGTCTTTTACTTGGACAAATTAGGAGCCTTAGACCTTGTGGAAGACTTAAATCCACTCCAATTAATAACCCACGTTCTTACACATACTCTAAATGGGATTATGTCAGGTTCTCTAGCTCCATGAAGATAATAGGTCTGGCTTCTGGCTCTCTCCCTCATGGATGTATGTTGTGAATCTCTGGCATCCACTACTGTTCCGATCAATGGGAGAGGTACCACTGGCGAAACAAAGTCCATCATGCTACTCTAGGTAACTATTAATCTTTGTCACTGAGGCTGAGGCACTGATTATGTCCAGAAAGGATCATTGTAACACGCTCTACCTGGACATTAATAAGACAGCCATTGACAAGTTGTACCTTGTCCAAAATGCTGCAGCAAGACGCGTTTTGGATCTTCCTAAATATCATTCAGTCTCTGCTGTTATTCGGAAGCTGCACTGGTTCTCGGCTGCCAAATGAATTTCATTTAAGGCCTTATGCATTATTCATAAGGCACTTCACAACTCAGGCCGTGAGGGAGTTAATCATCTCTTTTAACGGTATGTTCGGACTAGACATTTGCGCGCTGCTGGTAAAAACATGTTGGTTATTCCTAGGTTTCGGAGGGCAAGATGGGGAAGGGAGAGCCTTTGCTGTGGAGGCATCTAAGCTTTCGAATACTCTCCCTCAATCCATCTCCTGCCTGTAAGCCCATTTTCCTTTCCGCAAGTCTTGAAGACCTGGCTTTTTACCTCGTAATTTCTTTTTAGTGTAGGGATGATACTCTTGCGCCCTGTTAGACTAACTGCTTTCGCGCCTTGACGCCCTCTGGCATTTGTTCGCGTACAGGTGGTTTTGCTTACCGCCTTGGTGCTCTGGGTGGGTGAATTATTTAGAGCCCCTTGCACTTTACCCAAAAAGGGAGGTTATAGCATTTACTCTCTCTTTCCTTTCGCAATCAATGGGGTGTCTACTTGCTCCAGATTATGCTCTGCTAAACATAGGCAATACTTCTTTACATCCTCTGTCCCTCAGGAATAAACAACCAGCAAATACTCAGTAAAGCTTGCTCACTTAATTGGCTAGGACAGAATGTTTAGGTAGTTTATGGCTTAAGCACATTCTGCAGAGATATAAATGCATCAAACAAGTCCCATGGTGGAATACTAGCAAGGTAACACATTTGCTGGGGTTATGAGAGTGTGCAATCTGTGTACACAGACTTAAATCATCTAAATATGGCTTAGAATAAGAATGAATGAATGATGAGATTTATAAAGTGCATGTCTGCTCCGAGGAGTGTCCCGGTACTAGAGTTCAGAAAGGTAAGGAAAACTGAAATAGCCACTGAGTGAAGATGTGAATAGGTGAGTTTTTAAAGCTTTATGAAAGGCTGATTCATGTGGAATCTTGAGCAGTCCAAGCGGAAGCTGATTCCAAGTAGCACCGGCTAGAACAGAGAAGGACCAGCCTCCACTTCTTGACTGACTGAATCGAGGGACAGTGAGAAACATGTCCGAAGTGGACCATAGGCCTTTCAAGAGGACATAATGTTGGAATCGCGATGCAAGATATTTTGGGCCTTGATGATGAAAAGCATGATAGGGATTCTGACAGTAAGGAGAGGAACATGGCGGCCGCCGTCTGAACGGTCGCGGGAGCACCTCCTTAGGCTTTGAATGGCGGTGGGGTTTTGAAACTCGAATGACCTCCAGAAAGCAACCCTCCCAACGATGGAAGCTTTTTTAGAGTTTGGATTATAGTTTGACTCACTCTGTATTCTTTTTTCCTTCGTTTGTTGAGGCTTCTTGCTCTCCGCGGTGGTGGGCGGGGGGTGCTCCTTGCACAGCCAGGTAGCGGCCGTGGCGGTTAACGCTCCAGTTCTTTCAGCTCCTCCAGGCCGTGTCCGCGTTGGCGTTGGCGTCGGTGTCAGCGGCAGAGAGCGTGGATCGGCGGGATGGGACTCAGGCTGGAAGTGGCGGTTTGCAGCGAGTGAGAGGAGACGAAGTGGGCTTCTTCCCTTGTTGGTGTGTCGTACCGGAGCAAGAGCCAGAGGGAGAGAATATAGCCTGAAGCATACATATTCTGCCTTCTTGGAGCAGGTAGGCGAGCTTGGCTTTCGGGATAGTGGTTCAGTCTCTGTGTGGATTGCTGAGAAGGGTGTCATTTTTTGTGAGCTCCTTTCGGATTGTATGGAGAGGAGGGTCGCACTTCAAGAGGGATTATCTCCCCCAAGCATCAAGATATTCATTGCGGGCAAGGGCGGCCTACTTGACATCCAATAATTTAATTATTCATTCAATCTTACCACAGCGGGTATCACCTCCAGTGGCAGAAGTTAAAAAATTGGAAAAATCGACGAAACATGTAGGGGGACTGGTTTACCCACAACGTCAGGGAAACCTAAATCTCTAAGAGGCAAGGTAAAAATTCGGGACAAGAAAGTGGCTAGTACTAAGCCCAGAATCACACCATCATTGAAAACTTTTTATCAAGTAATGTCCCTTTCTTCAGCGAAAATACCGCCCTCGCCCGCTTCTCCTGTTGGGGTAGACGCGGCTTCCGAAGCTTTGTTTGGGTCTAGCTCTGAGCCCGCTCCTGTCTCCCCTATGGTATTAGTGATGTCCACTGTACCCCCGTCTATTGTTAAGGTTCCGAATATGAATATGAAGATATCGGAGACTATTCAGTCTGAACCTCAGGATAAAACCATCTCGCAGAACTCTGTTGATTTAGTTAAACTTGTAGATGGATCGATTAGTTCGAAGTTGGAGGTACACCCGGTCATAAATCTATCTAACAGATACTCTGTGTTAGGTCAACAAGAGGAGACTGACTTGAGTCTGGGGTCGGGCCAGGGGGGGGGGCAGGGAAGAGCTCAGGAGAGGCTGGAAAATCTTGAGAAGACCGGGGCAGAGTGTACGGAGGAGTTGTGTAAGGGGCGGAAGGAAGATCTCAGTGTTACTGTTGATTCGGGAGGTAGAAATATACCCCTCTCCTCTTCGTCGAATTCTCATTCTCACCCCCACTCTCTGGCAGATGTTCTTTTGGCCTTGAAAGAGGAGATTGCGAGTCGGTTTACTATCTCAGAGGTAAATCAAGCTGAGCTGGTGAACAGGTTCACAGTCTCAGAGGCAAATCAGGCGGCTATACGATCTTCATGTGATATACTCGCGAAGAAGTTGGAGGAAGTTACAGCAAGAACTGATGCAATTGAAGAGGAAATCCCTAGGATGATGGGAGCAATTGAGTCCACTGCTTCTCAGTTGGAGGAATTAGTTATACAAAACAGAGACCTTAAAGATAACCTTGAAAGATTGGAAAACCAATCCAGGAAAAATAATTTGAAATTTTTAAATATTCCAGAGGCAATCGAGGGAGAGGATATAAAGGGGTTTTGATTTCTTTATTGAAAGGCACAGTCCTTAAGAGTTTTCCGAATGTGGATTTAGTTCATGAGATTCAGAGGGTGCATAGGGATCCCTTTAAAAGGAATATGGGTAGACAGAAACCCCGGAAAATTCTTGTAAATTTTTTATCATATTCTATTAAAGAACAGATTCTCTCGGCAGCTCTTAGAGAAGGGGTCCTGTCTTCTCCTCTTACTGACTTATCTCCCTTCACCTTTTCTATAAGGTCAGACATATCTCACATAACGGCTGAAAGACAGTGGGAACTGGGTAAAAGATTGGCAGAATTGAATAGCTTGGGGGCAAAGGCCCAATTGAGGTTCCCGGCTACATTGCGCGTTATGTGGAACAATCACATGCACATGATTCGATCAGTAAAAGAAGCAGATGCACTCATAGCGAATATTCAGCTAGAGAAGCAGGGAGGGTTGTAGGGTGGGGGAGTGGAGGTCGTTTTGAGAACTCGGTTTTCCCACCGTCAGTTTTTCAAGTCATTATGTTATAATAGCCTTGGGGGGATGGTCCCGAAAAGGCGTTTGCCTATTGGAAGGTAGGGTTCCTCAGGGTAGTTGGGGATTGGGGGGCAAGGGGGGTCAGGAAGGGTAGGGAGGGAGATGGGGGGGAGCACAGGGTGAGGCACAGGGTGGGGGTAAAAGGGTAAAAATATTCCTCATCTCATAGGTTCAGTAAGTTATATTTTGTTCTTTTTGATTTAATTAGAGAACTCCCTCGAAATTTTGGTACAAGGTATTCAAGCTGCGGAAGAGTAAAATGAAGGGGGCCGAAATATTCAATTTATTTCTTGGAACCTGAATGGTCTGAGATGTCCAAGGAGACAAAGATTGATTTTCAAATATTTAGAGCTGTCATCAGCTCAGGTATGCTTGTTGCAGGAAACACACTTAAATAAATTGGAGTCTGAAGCTATCTTTTCTAAAATCCCCTGGATTCAATGTCATTGTCACTCTCAGCAATCATTAAATTGTCGCGGGGTCGCAATCCTGGTTAAGAAAGGTATTAATTGTAGGATGAAATCAGTTCTGACAGACCAAACAGGTAGATGGATAATTGCCCAGTTAGATTTTGAGGGCGAGGAGATCACTTGTTCATCTTTTTATGGTCCAAATACGGATGATCCTTCTTTTCTCGTTAGGCTTCAGGATAATTTAATAATGGCAAATCCCCCTTATAATAGGAGGGGATTTTAATGTTCGCCTTGACTTGGTAAAGGATCGATCTAATCTGAGACATGTTAAAGGGTCCTCGCAGTCTCGTAGGGTCATGAAAAACTTACTTTCCAATATCAATTTGGTAGATTTATGGAGAGCTAAGATGGGGAGGTTAGATGGTTTTACTTTTTATTCTAAAAAATATCATCACTCCTCCAGGATTGATTATGTCTTGATAAATCGAGAGATTATAGATAATGTCGTTAGTATATCTGTACTCCCGAGTCATCTATCGGATCATGCTCCTCTTTTATTTTTATACTCTACAAGTAATATTTCTTCACAGTCAAGATGGACTTTGGATAGGACAATGTTATCAGACCCAGGTATTATACAGGCAATTAAAAAGGTTTCTTTGGAATTTTTTTCTTTTAATCTAGGTTCTACTACAATAGAGTTTGTGTGGGAGGCTTATAAAGCAAATTTGAGAGGGGCTCTACGTAGTCTAATAAGCTCCAAGAATAGGAGCAGAACTTTAGAACTACAAGTTCTGGAGGGTAGAATTTCAGCTCTAGAAGTAGAAAGGAGTTATATCCCTCAGGACACCCCAGGAAAATTGGCTCAGATAGAGAAAAAACTTGAAGGGGTAAGGCAGGATTTAAGGATCCTTCTCGACATCAAATGTAAGGCTCAGTGGCAAGTCCGTAATATGGAAATTTTTGAATACGGGGAAAGAGCAAGGGCCTTATTGGCTTGGAAGGCTAGGATAGATCGGGCAAAAACACCATTAATGAACTCATCATTGATGATGTTGGTACTATATCTGGTAAGCCTGTGGAAATGCAGAATTGCCTTTTGTCCCTGTTCTCGAATTTGTACAAGGAGGATATTGATCCCTCACAGGACTCAATAAGCCTGTGGTTAAGAGATAAGCTCTTGCCGGTTCTTACAGAATCGGCCAGAGATCTTCTAGACTCACCTATATCTATGGAGGAGATTAGGGTCCAAATAAAGAGGGCAAAAAATAAGAAGGTGGCGGGTCTAGATGCCCTTCCCAATGAAGTTTATACATTATTACTCGATGAACTCCTCCCAATACTCCATACTCTATTTAATTCAATCTATAGCTCTGATGGGGTGATCCCCTGTTCTTGGAAGGAGGCTACGATTGTTTTAATATTGAAGCCAGGAAAGGATCCCATGATGGCTGATTCTTATCGTCCAATCTCCCTGCTGAATGCTGATTATAAGATCTTTATGAGTATTTTGGCAGGGAGATTGGCAAAATTGGCACCTAGTCTGATCAATATTGATCAGAAAGGCTTTATGGTTGGGAGAGTCCTTCAGGAGCAAACACAACTACTTATTGGCAATATCGATCTTGCTGAAATAAGGGGGATCCCCTAGCTGTAGTCGCCTTAGATGCCGCTAAGGCTTTCGATCGTGTCTGTTGGAAATATCTTTGGGAGTTGTTGGAGGTCATGGGTATGGGCCCAATCTTTGTGCAGACTTTAAAGAAATGTTATTCGGGGGCTTCAGCTAAGATTTTGTTAAATGGTTCTCTGACTCCAAGTTTTGTAATCCAGAGAGGGACAAGACAGGGATGTCCTTTGTCCCCCCTTTTATTTAATATCTATATTGAGCCTCTTGCCCAAGCGATCAGGTTGGACAATATTATATGTCCTTTTGAATCGCAAAATTACCAGTGTAAAATTGCTCTTTATGCGGACGATGTAATAATTTACACTGGAGACCCTGATGTTTCTGTTCCGCGGCTTGAAATTTTGTTGAGGGAGTTTGGTTTAATCTCAGGATATCTTGCCAACTCGGCTAAAACCGAGGTTATGTGCTGGAACACAGTGTATAGTTATGGTCCTACAAGTAGAGAATTCAGGTATCTAGGGATAAAAATCGTTAAGGATTTGAATGTAATCCCTCAGATTAATCTGCTGAAAATAGAAAAAGATATTGACTATCTCTTTGCCAGGTGGAAAAACCTCCCTTTGACGATCTATGGGAGGGTCAATCTGGTAAAGATGTCGGTATTACCTAAATTAACTTTTCTTTTTAGTGCGGTCCCTCTTATTTTCCCTCAGAAAAATATTAGCAAGATTCAGGGTAAAATTGGTAGTTTTGTATGGGGACAAAAAAGTGCAAGGTTATCTTGGAAAAAACTAAGAAGGAAACTCTTAAAAGGTGGTTTAGCACTCCCAGATATTAATGGGTATCTATTGGTATCTCAATTTAAGGGTGTAAGGATGTTGTTGGCTACTCCTGATGAAACTAAGTGGGGCAGGTTATTGGGTGAATTGGCCTTAGTAGAGGGAGGTAGTGGACAAAGGGGTTCCTATACAAATTTGGGACACCCAGATTTTTCAAGCGGGTACGTCTTAAGGTTTTAAAAGCTGCTTTGATCACCTGGTATAAATTAAGACGTATTTGGGGTATTGGTTATTTTTCCTTTTTTGCACCAATTTGGGATTCTCCGGGGACCCCCTTTGCCTGGGTGATAGTTTGGCAATGCCGATTAAAAGAGCTGGTTTGGAGAGGTGGTTTGACCTGGTGGATTCAGATGGGGTTCTCCCCTGGGAGATATTGCAAGATAAGATCGGTCCCTCTTTTTCTAGGTTTAAGTACCTCCAGTTAAGATCATGGTATGAGGCGGAAGCTCGAGAAATAGGAGGGAATTGGGAACTCGAGCAGTTATTTCAAGATTCACGCCCAAGGAAGAAAGAAATATCTCTGTGGTATTTGAGCCTTTTGGAAGCAGAGGATCACGAGGCCCCTGCTCAGTCATCGGTGTGGAATTCTTCCCCACTTGCTCAGGACATTGAAAATGTTTTTGAATTTTCTTTCAAGTTACTGTACAAATATATAAAGCCTGCTAGGCTAAAGAAAAATCATTTTTTTGTCTTGAACAGGCTTTATTATACTCCGGCCAAAATAGCTAAATTTGCACCTGTTCCAATCCCAGTATGCCCGAGGTGTTCTTTTGATAGGGCCGACGACATTCATATGTTTTTTGAATGTCCAGATTTGGGTTTTTTTGGGAAAAATGTGGGTGTGACTTTGACAGCTATTTTTCGAATACATATCGAGATGGATCTTCATCTAGTGGTTTTTGGTGTAAATAATTATGTTAAAGGGCGGCTTTCTCAGACTCACATTGGTTTGTTACTTTACCTTGTAATTTTGGCCAGGAGGGAGATCTGTATAAGATGGAAAGATCCATCTCCCCCCAATACAGAAAGCTGGTTAAAGGCGGCATTATGCATGGCCTGTTTAGAGCAAGAAGGGGTATCGGAAACCGATAACATCTGGTTTCCTCTCCTAAGTTGGGGTCGTCACCTGTACTTGATAACTTGATAATTTGATAAGATTTTTGGCGGGTCCAATGATTACACCAGTCCTCAGGCACGAGAGGAAGGCCATGGAGTGCCAGACAAAAAGCAGTAAGTCGGGGGGCTCCCAGTAATGTATAAGTCGGCTTGTTAAAACTGCTAATGTCTTTGGTGAGATGAGGACAAAAAAAAAAAAAAAAAAAGAAAAGCATGATAGGTGATCTTAAGAGTTTTGAAAATAATTCTCTTCTTTAATGAAGCCTGTGTTTTTTTGCAGATGTGGAGAAATATGATCTCTTCGGGAAATACCCCAGATCAAATAGGGTGCTGCATTTTGCACAAACCTGTGTTTTGATCAACTTATCAGATAAGCCAAGATAAAGTACATTGGCTAAGTCCAATCTGGATGTGATTAGCGCATGCACCACTGATTTGCATGCAGACATCGGTGAAAAGCCCAAAGGTTTGCATAGCAATCTCAGAAGGGAAAAGCAAGAAGCTTCTACAGAGTTTTACCTCAATATTCATTTACTAAAGAGGGAGACTTCAAAGGTGGCGACAGTCTGAGGGCCAGCAATCAAACAGCCGTTCATTTTTTATATGGCCAAACAGAAGTGTCCCCGTTTTTATCCCCATTGCAAAGCAGACGGTTAGCCTTCAACAGCAGTGAGGCTAGGGGAAGGGTGGAAATATCAACCTTTAGGAGAGGCTGAGTGTCATCTGCCTAAGAGATGTTCTTTAGGCCAAATGATTCAATAAGCTTTGCCAATGGAGCTAAGTACATGTTAAATAGACCGGGGCTTAGTGATGATGCCAAACCTCAATTTCTTTGCAGAAGAATGGAAAGGGGGCATCCTGACGCACTGCTCCCTCTTCCAAAAAGGATATAAGCCATCTCCAGGCCTGATCACAGATCCCAATCTCAGAGAGACGTTGTAATACGATTTCATGAGAAACTGTTTCAAATGCTGAAGGCAAATCCTTAAGGATCAGAATAGCACCTCTATTTTGCCTCTTTTTGCTCGTTTCTGACCTCTATTTTGCCTCTTTTTGCTCATTTCTGACTTTAATTTTGCTTCTTTCTGCTCATTTCTGTCCTCTATTTTGCCTCTTTGTATCCTTTATTTTGCCTCTTTCTGCTAATTTCTGACCTCTATTTTGGCTCTTTCTGCCAGTTGCTGTTCTTTATTTTGCCTCTTTCTGCTCGTTTCTGACCTCTATTTTGCCTCTTTCTGCTAGTTTCTGGCCTCTATTTTGCCTCTTTCTACTCGTTTCTCATCTTTATTTTGCCTTGTTCCGCTCGTTTCTCACCTTTATTTTGTCTCTTTCTGCTTGTTTCTGACCTTTATTGTTTTTTCTGCTCATTTCTGACCTTTATTCCACCTCTTTCTGCTCCCTTCTGACCTTTATTCTGCTCGTTTTGTTTGAACATTGAAGGCCCTGGTGCCCCACCTTTTAAATAATGAATTTTAAACAAGCGAGGGGGGCCGTACGGTCCACCTCCCCAGGCTGAATTTGGCCCCGGGGACCCCATCCCCCGGGGTCTGTCTAGTATACTATGGTGAGAGGGGCTGCATGGCCCCCCGGTCCGATTTCAGCCTTGGGGACCCAATTCCCCAGGTCCTGACTTTTTAATTTTTTTATTTTTATTAGCAGAGGGGGGGGGGGGCTGTCCGGCCCCACCTCCCCGGCCGAATTTGACCCCGAAGACCCCATCCCCCGGGGCTCATCCATTATACTATAGGGAGGGGGGCCCCGTGCCCCCGCCCCCTCCGCTAATAAAAATGAAAAAATTAAAAAGTCTGATTTTGGCCCCAGGGACCCCATCTCCCAGGGCCTGGCCATGTCACCTGGATATCCCAAGGGCACCCAGTGTGCAATGGAACCGTTAGTGGAGCCTCAAGGCCCCCGCTGTCTCAGCCGGCTCCCTGCTTCGTGTGGGAGCCGTCATTGCTCTGACAGGCAGCTCCCTGTCTGTCAGAACAATGTTTTCATCTGTTTCATTGCACGCATATTTGTGTGCAGGGAAACAGATGAAAACTCTGCTTTCTGCAAGCAGGAGTTGTTTGACAGCTGCTTTTTTTTGCCCAGCGAGGTACCTGCAGGACCCCCTAAGAGGCCTAGGGGCCATTGCATTCATACGCTGCCCCCTTCTCTTTTTTTTTTACTTTTTTTTCTGGGACTCAGCTGAAGCTGAGTCCGAAGATGACTGCCAACACTTCCTGGTAGAACGCTTGGCAGCCAATCAGATCTCAGCACGAGAAAGGGAGGGTTTGCGAAGCCTTTGCGTCCCTATATATACAAATAGTTTTTCTCCTAATACCTTAAAAACTACTACATGGATTTATGCCAGTTTACAAAAAAGTTGCTTTCTGGACCAACAACTACCTTTTTGCCAAATTTGGTGTAATTCCGTTCAGTGGTTCGGGCTGTAGTTGTGTCTAAAATCTCAATGGGATTTAACATGGGTGAAAACATGTTTTGTGAACACCCCTTTTTCTTGGCCCCTGCTTGATGGATCACCACGAAACTTTCAAGGCAGACGCTGAAGTGAGCATCAGATTAGTTTAGAAAATTATGTGAGGATTTTTCAAACGACGCCAGAGTTATTGGCAAAACAAAAAACACTCTACCAATGGAAACTAGGTCATAACTATAACTACCTGCTGGCGACCGCTAATTTTGGACGAGTTATAACCCGGGATGGGAAGGCGAAGCCGGACCCGATGGGGGCCCGGGTCAAATGCCGTCCGAAGGCGGGAGGCCCTCCCCCGCCCCATTTACATGCTGGCTAGGCAGGCGGGGGCCCCCAATCGGGGGCAAGTCAAGTAGGGCGAGGGGGGTTTAAAAAAGGGCCAACGGACGGAGAATAGCATAACCACCCCCCCTCGCAAAGGAAGAAGAAGCAATGTGAGCGGCAAACTCGCGCCCCTTTTTTGTTTTTCGAGACCCGGAGGCGCAGAGGGAAGATTGTGCCCGGGAAACGGTACAGAGACTCCACCGCCCCCATCTGTGACCAGCACTTAACTGGCGGGAGCAGCGGCGGGCTCTAGTCGGCTTTGGCGCCCATTCTTGGGTTGCGTGGGAGCGGGACTGAGCTGGCAACAGTGCCCCAGGAAGCGGCGTGCGGCAAGGATTTAAAGGGACACGCACGTTAAAAAAGCACCCGCTAGAGGAGCGGGCTCAAGCCACCCCACACCACCGAAGGGCCGGTAATTTATTTTGAATCAGAGTGCGGGGCAGAACAAAGGCGCGAAAAGCGCGGGGACATTGTTTTCCTTTCCCGGAGTGGCTGGGGAACAGCGGGAAAAGGCCAGAGCCTTCACAGCAGCAAGGCTACTGGCGACAACACGGAAAACTACAAAGGGGCACTAATTCAGGACCATCTTCAACGGAGCCAAATCGGAAGGTGCGTGTAAGGCGCGAACAGCGCGAGAATTGTGGTTCATTTTCCCTGAGTGTTGTGGAGAAACTGGGGAAGACCGGAGCTCAGGAGGACTCACTGGACCTCAGTTCAGGAGAGATCTGAGCCAGTAGCGAAGCAGGTGGGGACACACACTGCTGCAAGGCGTGCTCATGGGTAATTTGACAACAGTTTGGCAGAAGAACACAGCGCAAAAGTTGGCAGGGATGGCCAGCAAACGGGGAGCGACCAGGAGAAAAGCGCAGCCCCCGGCTCGCTTCAGGGAGAACCAGGCGCGACCGGAAGGCGCAAAGAAAGGATAGAAGAGACGGGCAGGAGACACGGGGCCCGAGCTGGATGACAACCTGCAAGCCATGCTGGAACAGGCTTGGGCACTGGTAGCCCTAAAGGGTCAGAGCTGGGTGGACCAGCAAATCATGGATGGGGCCCAAGGAAAGGAGAAGAAGCCGCAGCAGGGATCCCCGACACGGCCGCCCCGTAGAAGGCGGGGGTAAAGGTAAGGGTGGGTGGCAAATTCCGTTCCGATCGTGGAACTTGCGAAATTTCGGCATTTCTGCGTTCCGCGCGGGACGCGGAAATGACGAAACTTCCGCGATCCGCCGCGGAACGGAATTCGGGGGCATGAGGTATTAATTAAACCTCACCAGGAAGCACTTACAGATATAAATAAAACAGGAGCCCGAGTAGAAGCTCAAATTCTGTAACGCATTAATCAGCCACTTAGCACCAAGGGGTGAGTGTGCAGGTACCCCCAGCTGCAGACACACACGCACAGCGCACGGTGCTCACAGAAGCGGGGTCTTGGAGAGCGCGAGGGGGCTCCGGGGAGAAACCATGCTCAGAAACCATGCACAGACCCTTGGAGAATGTGCGGCTGGGGAGGCAAGGGGTGAACGCGTGTGCATGAGGTGTGTACGAGTGCATGTGTGCGTGTGTGCATGGGGGTGTGTGGGCCAGGACCGGCGCGGACGACAACAGCCCCCGAGCAGCAGTTCCTCGTGCGAGCTCAGCTAGTTCTTAGTGAATATTAATGCCTCTGCTTTTTTTCTTCTCCCAAGCCAGTTCTTAACAACACATCCCCCGCTCCCCCAACCCCTCCCCCGCCTCCTCCCCCCTTCGCTCCCCACCCCCCACGCTGCTGCACACGCCAGCGCTCATCCACACTTTCTCGGCACCCTCCTCTGCGTGTCTAACAGAAGACATCCTTCCAAGGAGACACGGACCCTCCATCGTTTCACAGTGTCCCCCGCCGCCAGTTAGCTCCCCAAAGCAGACCTAGGCGTTCCCCCCCGAGCACCAGGATTATGGGGTCCCCTCCCCTTTCGTCCCCTTCCACCCCTGCCGGGACAAAGGCAGCGGCCGCTCGGCCGGACCAAGCACGAGGGGCACAGTTGGCGGGGTGCACCTGCCCGTCCCGGGTTCAGGGGGGACCCCTCTCTTCCCGCCCTGTGGGTCAGCTGCTGGCCATGCACGACAGGGGTGGAAAGACACCCCTAATCGACACCCTAAGGAGGGCTAGAACCGGTGTACCACGCATCAGATCACCCCAGACGTCAGAATGAAATATTAAATGTATATAGTGTGCGGTTGCACAATGTGCGGAAACCATGATGCTGTTGCACCATTGGTGTGTGTGTGTGGGGGTGGGGGCTATCTTAACCCCTCCCTCACTCTCCTCATCTCTGCCCCCTGCAGCCTGTCTCTCTCCCCTCGGTGGCCCTGGCACACCTCCTGCACTCTCACTCACTATCACGCCCTTTCACTCATCTTTTTTCCACCTCTTTCTCACTCTTTGTTCACTCCTCCCTCCTTTCCCTCTTCCTTGGTCCTCTCGCTTCAGATCACGCTCTCCATCACGCCTACCAAATAACTTTTGTTACTTCAGTGTTTTCTTCCCGTTTTGTTTCATGCCCTGCTTGCTCCTCCCGCCCCTCTTTCTGTGTCTTGCCTTCTCTCGCTCATGCTCTTTCCTCCTTTCTTCTGTGCGGTCTTCCTAGGCCTGTCTCTCCTTCCTATCATAACTTTGAAGTTCCTTTCTCTTTCTTTCTTTGTCTTTTTTTCCGCTTTACGTTTTTTTTTCTTTTTTTTTTCTCTAATCCTCTACCTTATTTCTCTGTGCATTTTTTAAAATAATTAAAATAATACAACTTTTTGACGATGTTTACAAACCTGCATCAGTCCCGTGGAATATTAAACACATTTTCTACAAACGACGTGTGGATTGTGTCTTTTGTGATATCTTTTTTTTTTTTTTAAAGGGTGATTCTGCACTTCCCACAATGTGTCTCTTTTCTAAGAATTTCAAACAAGGTGTTTCTCATCTCCTTTTGAGTCGTGCCTCTTCCTGTAATCTGTTTCTTTGTTTACCCTCTCACTACTAATTCACACACTTGTGTTGCCGTGTGTTTGTTTACACACCCAGGAGGTGTACCTGTCAGGCACCGAAGCTTCGAGGCACCTCCCACTGCCTGTCACTTTCTTCTCTCACCTAGTTTCGCTTTCTCTCTTTCGTCACTCCACGTGAGACACATTTGCTCTCCCCCACGCCACACCTTTTCTCACACCTTTGTCCCTCTGCTCCCCCTTCCCTCCTTCTGTCTGAACTCACTCCCTCGTCCCCCTCTACCACTTCTGAGCCTCTGTCCCTCCCCTCTCTCCTCTCGCACACCAGCCCCTCTTCTCGTCCTTGCTTCTCACAAGCTTCTAGCTCTCACACCTTGCTGTCTTTTTTCTCACACCTGTCTTCTCCTCCGTCCACCTCTCAGTTCACTTCCCCCTCCTCCCATCCCTGCTTCCTTCCCCCACACTTCTGCTCTGGTCCTTCCCCTTCGTTCTTTTCTGACATTTCTTTCCGCTCATCACTTTCTTTTCTCAAATCTCTACCCCCCCACTTTCACCCCCACACCTCTGCCCCTCCTACTTCTGACTCTCACTTCTGCCAACCCCGACGTCCCTCGGATCTCTTTTCGTATCTCTGTCCCATCTTCCCTGTTTTCTTCTTTCACACATTTGCCCTCTCCCTTGTTCCTGTTTTCTTCTCTCACACCTCCGACCTTATCTGTTGTTTTCTTCTCTCACACCTCTGTCCCTCCCTTGTTCATGTTTTATTCTCTCAAAACCTCGGCACATCTCCCTTGTTCCTGTTTCTTCTCTCAAAAGTCTGCTCCTCTCACTTGTTCTTCCTTTCTTCACTTACTGATTAGCCAGTAGAAAGTACTCCAGCTGAGTAGAGGAATTGCACAAAACGGTGGCATCTTCTTCAATAAATATGCAGGGCAGGATTCATTCTGGCACGATGCTCGTTTGCCCCTGAGACCCTGCATAGATTACAACGGGCGCAACAAGAAATCTCCGCGAGCACGCGAAATTCCGTGTGCTCGCGGAGATTTCTTGCCGTTTTGCGGAATTTTGCGTAGCGCAACTCCGCAAATTCCGCCCACCCTTAGGTAAAGGGGCCTGCAGCCAAAACGGTGGCCCCTGCGAAAAGCAACAAGGGAAAGAACCCCACGAAAGCCAAGAGCACGAGAAATGCATCTCCAGAGCGGGCGACTCGCTCAGAATCAGACGAGAGCAGCGATGAGGGCGGGTCTGTAGCCAGCACGGAGGCCCCTCAGGAGAGACGTGGGAGACAAATCGGCGCAGGCATCAGAGAGAGTGGTAAGCATGGCGCACTAAACAACAAGCGAGGGCACAGGAGCGGGCAGAGGGCGCAAGGAGGCCTAGGGCAAAACGTTAATATAGGCACCCAACTGGGGGTGAGCAATGTAGCAATGCAAGGAGCGTGGCCCATGCACCCCCAGTGGCAAAGAGGGTTTGGCCAAGGGCGACAAGAATTCCAGGGGGAGGCCTGGACCGCGAGGGCAGCGCAACCGACAGCATGGATGTCATGGTGGCAATGGCCAGGGATGGGGGCTCCATTCCCTGGGAACACCGCATGGGGTGCGGGGGGCAAGGGGGCAACCCGGCACCAGACCTAAGGGAAGACAAGGGAGGCCACGCAATAGGGGCTACAAACAAAGAAACGGGCGTAGCGAGCAAGGCGCAGCAAAGTGAAAAGACAAGAACCGAGGCGGCCACGCAAGGGAGTACAGGGGCCTCTGGGGGGGATAGCCCAAGTACAACCAAGACAGGAGAGGGGCAAGACATTAACGGGAAGCCAGCAAGCGAGTACCTGCGCCCCTCCCCGAGTGACCCTCCCACAACCACCAAGATGATAGGGCTGGCCAACCTCATTCCACTTACAGTGAAGGAAAGGATTTGGAGAAAGGAGTTCATAGACATCTTTTCACTATTGGAAGTGCGCCAGGCAGGTTTAGACCTAACAACACAAGACAAAAAAGACGAGGACAGGAGAGCCCCCCGGAAACCTAGAGTAGAAAGATCAATAGAAAATTGGCTGAAGGCATTCAGAACATTGACATGCGTGTTCATCAAAAAATTCCCTCAAAGCGCAGCGGCACTGATCTTATATGAGCAGAAGGTGCACGAGCGCAGCAGCAGTATCAGGGTGATGCATGGCTACAATACGACGAGGGTTTTAGAGAGAAGATGCAAGTATGGCCAGTAATGGGATGGGACTGTCAGGACATGGAAGGTTTCACGAAACACATGGTGGCGGCCAGGGAGGGAGTTGGCGCAAAAGAGAGCAATTTTCGTCCCTATGGGAGTAAGGGCAAGTTCGAGGGTCAAGGGAAAGATTTCAAAGGGAAAAATGAGGCCGGTAGCAAATCAAACAAGCCATGTTGGAAATTTGATAAAGATGAATGTAAATGGGGAGCGTCATGCATATTTAAAAACGCTTGTGGGTCATGCGGGGGAAACCATCCCACAATACGCTGTAGTTGGGCCACAAAAAAAAGACAGGCACAAAGAAGTGAAATACAGGCCCCTCCAGGCGGGGGCAGTGGGGAAAGGGGCGGATGACAGACGCTACCGACACCCATAAAGACAAGCAGGCTGCTGCATTTGTTAAAAGACTATCACAAAGTAACGGACAGACAGCTTTTAGCAGAAGGTTTCACGCAGGGATTCCCAATCCCCTACAAAGGGCCCAAGGGCGCCCGGGAAAGCCTAAACCTAAAATCAGTTAGAGACAACCCCGGGGTGGCAAAACAGAAGGTAGAGAAGGAAATACAACTGGGGCGGGTCCCAGTTGACACTTCCCCCCGCTGAAAAACATGGTGGTATCACCGCTCGTCGTGGTGCCCAAAAAAGAGCTGGGAAAATTCCGGCTGATTCATCACCTGTCCCACCCTGAGGGGGAGTCCATTAATGACTGGTTAGAACAGGGAGCTTGCACAGTGGCCTACGCATCGGTAGACGATGCAGTGGACCTGTTTAGGCAAGAAGCGAAGGGCGCCCTGATGGCAAAATGAGACATAGAATCAGCTTTCAGATTATTGCCAGTGCACCCAGACAGCTACCACCTGTTGGGCTTCAAACTAGAAGGACATTACTACTACGACAAATGCTTACCAATGGGGTGCTCGATATCATGCGCACACTTCGAGGCTTTCAGTAGTTTTCTAGAGTGGGAGCTGGGATCGCGCGTGCCATAGGGCAGGCGGGTACACTACCTAGATGGTTTCCTTTTTATTGGGAAAGCGGGCTCAGAGGATTGCAACAACCTCCTAAACAATTTTATAAAGATGGCCCAGGAGTTAGGCATCCCACTGGCGCAGGAAAAAACAGAGGGCCCAACCACTAAACTGTCTTTCCTTGGGATAGAGTTGGACTCAGTAGCCGGGACATGCAGGTTGCCGCCGGAAAAGGTAGCTGAGCTACGTGACACCATAAGGAGATTGAGGCAGCAAAGAAAGGCGACTCTGGGGGAGATACAGCAGCTGCTAGGGAAATTGAATTTTGCCACAAGAGTGATCCCCGCAGGGCGCACCTTTGCAAGACGCTTAGCATGGTTGACCAGGGGCATGACACAAAAACACCACAGGGTCCGCATCACGCAAGGAGTGAGGGAGTACCTGGGGCAATGGGAGATTTTTCTGGCAGAATTCAATGGCACCCTGATATGGCGAGAGCCTTGGGTCCAAGCAGGCGAATTTGAACTCTACACTGACTCGGCAGGGGGGCTCGGCTTTGGGGCAGTCCTAGGGACCGCATGGTCAGCAGGGGCCTGGCCAGCAGCCTGGCAGAGCGCGGGGCTAACAAGAAACATGTCCTTACTGGAGTTGTTCCCCATAGTGGTGGCTTTCCACATTTGGGCCCAGCAGCTGGCGAATAGACAGATAACGCTATGGTCCAACAACCATGCAGTGGTGCAGGCGATTAACACAGGGTCAGCAAAATGCTAAGCAGTGGCATCCGTGCTGCGGAAACTGGTTGGCTGCCAGTTGAAGGGCAACATCGCCCTTAGGGCGAGACACATCCCTGGGATAGACAACTCAGTTGCGGATGCCATTTCTCGTTTTCAGTGGGAGAAATTCAGAGAGCTTACCCCAGACGCAGACAAAGGGATGACCCCAATGCCAGAGGATGCGTGGATATGGGTGGACCTGTGTTGAAGACATTGCTGAACAATGCACTGGCCCCAAAGACGGACACCCATTACCGTAAGTGCTGGGAGACATTCAAGGCCATAACAGGTCTAGGAAGGGGCCGGTGGGCCACGCAGGAGGAAGTCCTAGAGTTCATCGAGTGGGCATTCATGTCAGGAAAAAAGAAAACCTGGGCCCAGGCACACTTAAACGCGGTGGCATATTACACAAAAATGGCAGCGCAGGAGGACCCAACTAGGGCCTTCAGATGCAGAATGGCGATGAAGGGCTGGGGCAGGGTACAGCACACAAAGAAAGATGCAAGGCGCCCCATTCACTTTAGCATGCTGCAAGGGATGTTGGGGGATCTAGCAGGAATATGCTCCTCGAGGCATGAGGAAGCACTCTTTGGCGCAGCATTCGCAATGGCATTCTTTGGGGCATAGAGGGTCAGGGAGCTAGTAGCCCCATCCGTTAATGACCCAGGATCAGCATGCATCCACAGAAGGGACGTAGAAATAGGCAAAGGCTACATGGACATACTGCTGCGTCGGTCCAAGAGAGACCAGGCAGGCAGGGGAAAGTGGACTAGGATACACTGCATTAAAAATGCAGCCTGTTGCCCGGTGTGCTTACTGCAAGAATACCTGCGAACTGGGGTAGGGAGCAATGGGCTGCTCTTCAAGCACAAGAACGGGTCTTTCCTTCGCCGCTTTCAGTTCATAGCAGTAATGAGGAAGACCCTGGAAGCAATGGGTCTCCCTGCGCACGAGTATGGCTCCCACTCTTTCAGAATAGGGGCAGCAACTACAGCAGCGGGGCTAGGTTTGGATAGCGAGCTTATCAAGGGGATTGGGCGCTGGGCATCCAGCGCATTTAAGCGTTACATACGCCCAACGGTATACTGAGTCCAATTTCTCCCTGCCCCCGTCTAGGTATGAACAATCCGCAGAAGAAGGTGTGGATCATGGGGCTCTCCTACGTGACGCGAGCCCAACAATGGGCGGCGGCCAGACGTGAATTCGGCGGGATATGGCTGCGGGACACCGAAGTAGACTGGTGGGGGCGCTCAAGAATGAAATGGGACCAACTGCTACCCGCAGCGCGGGAAGCACTCAAGCAGGGTGGCAGACCGGACGCGGTAGTGGTCCACCTGGGAGGAAATGACTTGGCAGCATTGGGTAGGTGGGCGCTACTAGAAAACATGCAGAAAAGCCTCACGGCCTTAGCACGCCTGATCCACCCCGCAGAAGTAATTTTTTCAGAAATCATAGTGCGGAAGGCCTGGCGGGGGACGGTGAACCTAGGGGCGGTGGAAAAATCTAGACGGAAACTCAATATCACCATGGCAAAGGTTTGTAAGGCCAATGGATGGGGCTTCGTGAGACACGGTTTCATAAACTTGAGGTCTCCAGGCTATCACCTGGAAGATGGGGTACACCTCGCTGGGGTGGGAACGGACATGTTCCTACTAAACATTGTGGGGGTACTGGAACAAATGGGTTTCAACTAAAAGTGAAAAGGGGAGGCCGGGGTAGGGGGGAGCTCCCTCCGATCGAGAAACCGTAGGTAGCGTGGCGAAACAAACACAAGAAAGGTAGTAAAACGAGAGAACTTACTAGAAGGTAGATGGAAGGCTCTCACAGTGTCCTTGGGATGCCTCACGGCAGGGGCACTGAGGGAGCCAAGGGGCAGCGTGCCACCATAGAAAGAGTAGATGTGATGCTCCCGCAGGACCCTTGGGATGCCTCACAGCAGGGGTACCGAGGGAGAAGATGGCAAGGACTCAGCCTCAGGAAATGTAGAGTAGATGCTCAAGTAAGGTCCTTGGGATGCCACACGGCAGGGACCCCTGGGAGAAGGGAGGGCCCATGAAAGGGTTACAGGGCGAGCGGGACGACACTTGCAGCCCAGGCAGGTCCAGACGGACACCCTACAAGTCGGTAGCAAGTTGAAGCCTAGACCCGTGAATCGGAAGCCCAGACAAGGGGCCCCTCCACTCCCAGGAAATTGAGGAGGCTGGGTCTATAATGCAAGACAAAGAGATTAATGACAAGAAAATGTAAATATGTATCATGGACAATAAATGTTGATATGACCATGAACGTTGGAAAATGTATAAACTTATGCTGTTGAATAAACTGCGACCTTTTCAGGCACCAAAGCACATTGTCAGTGGTGATTCAAGGTAAAAGAGCGCAGTTGGGTGAAAACGGTTAAGGAGGGCGGGGTGACTCGCCGCCTGGAGGGGGTTATAACCCGGGAAGGCGAAGCCGGACCCGATGGGGGCCCGGGTCAAACGCTGTCCGAAGGTGGGAGGCCCTCCCCCTGCCCCCCGTTTACATGCTGGCTAGGCAGGCGGGGGCCAGGATTGGTCTCCGGAAGGAAGTGCGGGCCCCCCCAATCAGGGGGCAAGTCAAGTAGGGCGAGGGGGGTTTAAAAAAGGGCCAACGGCCGGAGAATAGCATAACCACCCCCCTCGCAAAGGAAGAAGAAGGATCCCACCCACCCACACCTAAGATACGGGCGTCGCAGCCGCAAGGGTAGAGGTGAAGCAGAACAAACACAAGAAAGGTAGTAAAAAGAGAGAGCTTACTAGAAGGTAGATGGAAGGCTCTCACAGTGTCCTTGGGATGCCTCACGGCAGGGGCACTGAGGGAGCCAAGGGGCGGCATGCCGCCGTAGAAAGAGTAGATGTGATGCTCCCGCAGGACCCTTGGGATGCCTCACAGCAGGGGTACCGAGGGAGAAGATGGCAAGGACTCAGCCTCAGAAAAGGTAGAGTAGATGCTCAAGCAAGGTCCTTGGGATGCCACACGGCAGGGACCCCTGGGAGAAGGGAGGGCCCACGAAAGGGTTACAGGGCGAGCGGTACGGCACTTGCAGCCCGGGCAGGTCCAGACGGACACCCTCCAAGTCGGTAGCAAGTTGAAGCCTAGACCCGTGAATCGGAAGCCCAGACAAGGGGCCCCTCCCCTCCCAGGAAATTGAGGAGGCTGGGGCTATAATGCAAGACAAAGAGTTTAATGACAAGAAAATGTAAATATGTATCATGGACAATAAATGTTGATATGACCATGAACGTTGGAAAATGTATAAACTTATGCTGTTGAATAAACTGCGACATTTTCAGGCACCAAAGCACGTTGTCAGTGGTGATTCAAGGTAAAAGAGCGCAGTTGGGTGAAAATGGTTAAGGAGGGTGGGGTGGGGCGACTCACCGCCTAGAGGGGGTTTGTGCATGGAAAGTTTATAGGTGATCGGTCAAGTATGGGCCGAGAAAGAAGGGGGGTCCCAACCCGCAAAAATCCCCATGTATTTTCCATAGACTTATTGAGACAGGACTACAGCGAAAAGTGCTGAACATAATTACACCAAATTTGGCAGGAAGCTAGATCTTGGTACTCAGACTGTGCTTTTTGTCATTTGGTGTAAATCCATTCAGTAGTTTTTGAGGAATTAAGGTTAAGAAAATATATATGGACAGTTGCTGTCCAGATATGCTCTAATTGGCCAATTTAAAGGGAACTAGTCAATCCTGATTGGTTGGTTTCAACCTGAACAATATGCTTTGGCAGCCATAACAAAAATCAGGTGGGGGGACAGAGTGATCACACCCAGAACCCAAAGGGCATGTGGGGTTGGTCCCAATGTGACCCCTCACTTATTGGCTGACCACAACATGGACAACATGCTGTGACTGCCATTACAGGACTATGGGACATGGACCCCATTAAAATGCATTGTAGTGAAGGGCAGGTTTTTAGGGTCACAAAAAAGAGCACGTATAAAAGGTGATAACATATTTTAGGTATAATATAAATCATTTGCTGGTGGTACAATACTCATTTTAGGAATTGTGGTGTGTTCTAAAGTGATTTTACCCTGTGAGAAAGGCTCACCATGTACTGGAATTTCATGAATCATGTTTGAGAGAAGACAGTTTTCTCATGATTTTCTCATAGAGCTTATGGAAGGTGCTCATGAAGCTAAAATGAGAACATATTTTCTGTACATTAACACTATCTTTCTTGGCCATGTTAAAATAAAGTCTGACATTCTCAGTAAATAGGTATTCTATGTCAGGACCGGAGGCGAGGATTATGCATAACTTTCTTCACTTTTTAATAACAGCAGATTCAAAGTTAAACAAACAAAAAACTACAACTCCCATGAGTCCTTGGGAGGAGTCCATGGCAACCACAAGCCAATAGTAGTAAAGTCCATCCCAACATATAAATCCTCGTTGACAGCAGTCCTTTCTCTTTCTTCACTGCTGTGCCAGTTAAGTCCCTCTTTTCAATCATGCCTCTCTGGGGTTGTCTTTGTGTTTGGGGGATTGCAGGCTGGTAAAAGCTTGGCTTGTAACTTTTGCCGGTAGCAATAGGCACTGGGTACATTGTACTGTTTTAGCGCAATTTGGGTGATTGATTGGATCGCGCAGCAAGCTCCGGCCCAAGCGATTGTATTTTGCTACTCCGGGGGCCCGCTCGGGGCACTGTTTGGCGCCGTCCGCGGCCTCTCAGGCGCTCACGGCCTGTGAGGCAGTGCACAAGGAGATTTGAATCCACTCCTCAGGCTCGCGAGCACGTTAGGGAGTTGTATTGAGCCAGTTACACACAATAAAGGACCATGCAGACCACGTGGAGACCTCTCCCTCTCTACCAACCCTCACATGACACCGCATTCACGTTAGGAACTAAGGCCTTGGGCCATATATATATTTTTACATATTCTGAACTAGAATTCCTTCCCTTTTCAGAGCACTTGCGAGGTGGCTGCCCTCTGCATTTATAGGACGTTTTTGGTATTTTTCTGGTGCTCATACCCTCAGTACACATGGATCCATACAGGGATCATGACTACTCCCCAGATCTGGCCTTGTGGAGGAATGGCCCCCACAGCGCCACCTCCCTGCAGGGCTGAACAAGCTTCTATCTCAAGCAATTTCTAGCGCTTGGGCAGCCCTGCAGGAAAGTGTGGACAAGCTCTCATCCCACGTCTATGGGGTTCCTGGGATCTTTAGGGATATAGGGGCAGGGCCTAGTGGTGTATCCGCTTTCCCCTCTTCAAAGGCCCATAAACGTAGCGCGGGGCACCTGGAAGGGCTCTACCGATTACGGTTCGACTTCCGTAAGAGCGTGCGTATGTTACAGAATGCACCCTACCGGGAGGAAGACTTCCCCAGAGATACTGGCGACGATGTCGCACCTATTGCAGACCCTGATGAGGGGTTCCCTGATCCGGGGGAGGGTGGTACGGATGAGGAGGGATCCTCGGATGAAGGAGATTCAGGCAGGCCTTGGTGCCCTGGGTCAGTGGCCTCCAGTTCCTTTGAAGAGAATACCACCTCGTCCGACATGTTTGAGCCAGAGGTGATATATCATCCAAGATCCTCCGAATGGCTCCAAGACCCAAAGGTGGCAGAATATGTGGCCCGAAAATACGCCAACCTATGGACAAAGAAGTCTGGTCCCGCCTTCAGGGGGAGTGCCCTAGATCATCCTTAGTAGGAAAGGTCACGCCACCCTCGACATTGACCCCAAATTGTGTACGTTTTTTTCTAAGTACATGAAGGACCCAAAGAAGGGTATTGACCGTTCCTGGAGGGCGTGTCAAGACAAACTACATGACGTGGTGGGCTCCCATACCAAAATATAGAACTAGCTGAACAATCTAAGCAATCAGGAAAACCCTTACCTGCAGATATCAAAGCTGGTTGGGCACAACGGGCAATGTGCCTTTTGGGCACTGCCAATTGTGCCTTGTCAGCTGAGGGAGCCGTTTTGCTTCTGTTCCCCTCGTGCCCCCACTTTGTGTGTCCATTTTGCTTTCTGTTTCCCCTCGTGCCCCCATTCTGTGTGTCCATTTTTTGCCTTCTGTTTCCCCTCGCTGCCCCCATTTCTTGTGTCCATTTTGCCTTCTGTTTCCCCTCGTGCCCCCATTGCTTGTGTCCATTTTGCTTTCTGTTTCCCCTCGTGCCCCCATTCTGTGTGTCCATTTTTTGCCTTCTGTTTCCCCTCGCTGCCCCCATTTTGCTGTGCCCAACTTTGCCTTCTGTACCCCCCGTTGCCTCTCTCCACTCCCGCCGCTGCGTCCCCTGCGGCCCCGCCCCCCTGACTGCCCATTCGCTGCCCCTGCCTCCCGCCTCCCAGCTGCTCCTCCCTCCCAGCTCCCCATATATGGCGGCCGCGCAGCGGATGCGCGCAGCGGATGCGCGCAGCGGGCGCGCCTAAGGCAAGCCCGTCTGCGCCTGTCCGCGCCTGGACCGCGCCCAGCGCCAGAACCCCTGGGCCGCGCGCCCCCCGCTCCAGCCTTGAGGACCGACGCCGTTACGATGCCACCACACTCCATGCTCTCAACCCCGGACGGACACACAACTGCTTCAAGGCCGCCCCGAAACGCACACATGGCCCCTTCACCTGCCGGAACTGCAGCTACACCAGCCTCAGAGCCACCGAAGCGCCCGCCAAGAAGGACCTCAACCACCTCCGATGCATCCTACTGAACACCCGCTCCGCACGCAAACACGCCGTCGAGCTCAGGGACCTGCTCGACACATCATCACCAGATGTCGCCTTCCTGACAGAGACCTGGATGAACGACTCCTCCTTACCCGACATCGCCATAGCCATCCCAGACGGCTATAAGATCACCCGCAGAGACCGCGTCAACGGAGTAGGAGGAGGAATCGCCATCGTCCACAAGAACTCCATCAGGGTCTCGACCAGCACCGACGACTTTCTCTGCACCGCCGAACACATGCACTTCCAGATCCACACGGACCCCAACACCACCCTTGGAGGCACCCTTGTCTACAGACCCCCTGGACCCCGACACCAGTTCAGCGACTCCATCGCCGACTTCATCAGCACGCACGCCCTGACCTCTACCGACTACATCCTCCTCGGAGACCTGAACTTTCACCTGGAGAACAACGACGACAGCAACTCCACCACCCTGATCGACAACCTCGCCAACCTCGGACTGAGACAGCTCGTCACAACACCGACTCATTCCGCCGGCCACACGCTCGACCCCGTCTTCTCCTCAAGCTCCCACGTCTCCTTCAGCCACACCACGGAACTCCTCTGGACCGACCACCGCTGCATCCACTTCACCTTCCAGAAACCCACCACACACCACCGCACCCAACAGATCCCACGCCGCTGCTGGAGCAAAGTCACCGAAGACCAACTACAGGCAAACCTCGCTCTCAGCCCTCCCTCCGACCCATCCAACACCGACGACGCTGCCTGCAACCTCAGACGATGGATAGACGACTGTGCCAACACCCTCGCCCCGCTGAAAAAACTCACCTACAGCGACACCACCAAAAGAGCCAGCTGGTTCACCCCGGAACTCCTAGCTTCCAAGCGTACCTGCCGGAAACTTGAGAAGAAATGGCACAGTGATAAGACACCGGACAGCCACGCAGCCCATAAAGACGCCATCCGTAACCACCACCACCTCATCAGGTTCGCCAAGAGAATCTCCTTCAAAGACCGCCTCGACAACAACGCACACAACAGCAAGGAGCTCTTCAACATCGTGAAGGAACTCTCCAACCCCAGCTCCAACACCAACGACATCCCGCCGTCGCAAGCCCTGTGCGATTCCCTCGCCACCTTCTTCCACCGCAAGATCACCGACATCCACAACAGCTTCAACACCCAGACAGCCCCCACTAAGATAGATACACCAGACCCGCCGCACACCATCGACCATGACCCCTTGCCAGCCTGGGCCAGCGTGAACATCGATGACACCATCAAGACCATGGGCACAATACACTCCGGCTCCCCGTCAGACCCTTTCCCGCACCACATCTTCAACAAAGCCAGCAGCTCCATCGCACCCCACCTGTGCAACGTTATCAATCTCTCCTTCGAGACCGCGACCTTCCCAGAGAGCTGGAAACACGCAGAGATCAACGCCCTACTCAAAAAACCCAAGGCGGACCCAAGAGACCTCAAGAACTTCCAGCCCATCTCCCTGCTTCCATTCCCAGCCAAGGTCATCGAGAAGATCGTCAACAAACAGCTAACCCGATACCTCGAAGAAAACAGCATCCTGGACCCATCCCAATCGGGGTTCCGCAGCAACCACAGCACTGAGACTGCCCTCATCGCCGCCACCGACGACATCAGGACCCTGCTGGACAACGGTGAGACCGCAGCCCTCATCCTGCTGGACCTCTTCGCCGCCTTCGACACTGTCTGTCACCGCACTCTACGCGCACGCCTCCACGACGCAGGGATCCGAGACAAGGCCCTGGAATGGACCACCTCCTTCCTCGACGGCAGAATCCAGAGAGTCCGCCTCCCACCTTTCCGATCCGAAGCCTCCGAGATCATCTGCGGCGTACCCCAGGGATCTTCCCTCAGCCCAACACTGTTCAACATCTACATGGCCCCGCTCGCACGCATCGCCAGACAGCACGACCTCAACATTATCTCCTACGCCGACGACACTCAACTGATCCTCTCCCTCACCAAGGACCCCCTCGCCGCCAAATCCAATCTCCATGAAGGAATGAAGGCCGTCGCCGATTGGATGAAGATCAGCCGACTAAAGCTGAACACGGACAAGACAGAGGTCCTCATCCTCGGCTCCAACCCCTCAGCCTGGGACGACTCCTGGTGGCCAACGACGCTGGGAGCAGCCCCGACACCCACCGACCACGCACGCAACCTGGGAGTCATCCTCGACTCAACGCTCTCCATGGCCAAGCAAGTCAACGCAGTCTCCTCCTCCTGCTTCAACACCCTCCGCATGCTTCGCAAGATCTACAGGTGGATCCCGACAGACACAAGAAGAACAGTCACCCAGGCCCTCGTCAGTAGCAGACTTGACTATGGGAACGCCCTCTACGCGGGAGCCCCGGCCAAGCTCATCAAGCGACTGCAACGCATACAAAACGCCTCCGCATGCCTGATCCTCGATGTACCACGCCACAGCCACATCACGCCCCACCTGAGGAACCTGCACTGGCTCCCCGTCGACAGGAGGATCTCCTTCAAACTCCTCATCCATGCACACAAGGCACTCCACAAGACTGGCCCAGCCTACCTCAACAGACGACTCTTCTTCTACGTCCCCAACCGCCAGCTCCGCTCCGCCGACCTCTCCCTCGCCACCGTCCCTCGCATTCGAAGAACAACCACCGGTGGCAGATCCTTCTCACACCTCGCTGCCAAGACCTGGAACACCCTTCCACTAAGCCTACGACAGACCCAAGACCTGCTGACCTTCAGGAGGCTACTCAAGACCTGGCTGTTCGACCAGTAGCAGCACCCCCTCCCCCTTTTCTCTCCCCAGCGCCTTGAGACCCTCGCGGGTAAGTAGTGCGCTCTACAAATTCTGTGATTTATTGATTGAGGGGAGACGTGCCCTTCTTTTAAAAATAGACCCAAAGCAAGGAGAGCTCTCCTCATCTTAAGCGGGGACCATAGCAAAGGGTAACTTGTTCGGGGACCCTTTCGTGAAGGAGCTGGGTAAATTTGTAGCTACCTTTTCAGCCCTTGATAAAGCCTAGTTCTCCATCAAAAACATTTTTCCCGGGGAAGGTTTTCGCCGGGGCCAGAAGAGGCAGGGGTCGCTCTGCCAGTCAAGGTTCCCAGACAGACTCCTACAGAGGCCAGACCCGCCGAAACAACGGTTGGAATGATGGCAGACAGTGCACCTTCTACCCTAACCGACGAACTGGAAGAGGCAGAGTCAACCGAGCCGGAGGTGGACTAATGCCCCAGGAGGTTTTAATGGTAAGAAATACCCTTTCTTTCCCTCAAGAGTTAGGAGGGAGACTAAAGTTATTCGCTCGCAAGTGGGAAGAGATCAAGTTGGACCCCTGGGTCCTGGAAACGGTAAGGGGCTATCACATAGAGTTCTACCAAACTCCGATCTAGTCATCCAAACCGCGCCCTTTAGTTTTTCCACATGCAGATATGGCATTGATCGACTCTGAGGTACAGGATCTTCCTTCGAAGAGAGCAATTCGGAGGTCGATCTTGCAGCCTCTGGGTTTTCTGAGCGATCTCTTTCTGGTAGTAAAGGAAGTCAAAGGGTTTTGACTGGTAATAAACCTAAGAAGCTTCAACGAGTTGCTGGTCTATCGCCACTTCAAAATGGAGGGCATCCACCTCCTAGTAGATCTGTTATTTCAGAATGACTGGATGGTGCGTCTGGACCTCAAGGATGCCTATCTGAGTTATCCTGGATTGTTGGCTTATTATCGTCTTCAATCCAATCCATCTTCCCAGGCCCGCTCTACTACCAAGCATTACAGTGACTGAAAGCAGCTCATCTCCGGATGGGACTCAATTACTCAGAGCTGATCTCGCTGACCGACGAGGCCAGGACAGAATTGCAATGGCGGACAGACACATGGAATGGAAGGGTGATCTTTGATTCCCTCCCAGACTTGGTGATAGAATCGGATGCCAGCCGTCTGGCCTGGGGAGCCAGATGTGGGGATGTCTCCATGGGGGGACGATGGACGGAGGACGAATTGAACCTACACATAAACTGCTTGGAACTCCTAGCAGGTTCCTTTGCGATCCACTCTTTGATGAGGGACAAAGTCTCCTGCTGTGTGCTATTGAGGATAGACAACACATGGTCCAGCATATCAACCGACTGGGGGGGTACCAGATCGAGGGCACTGGCGGAGATGGCCAAGGACTTCTGGCACTACTGCCTAGAACAACAGATCTCTGTAACGGGGGAATTCCTGCCAGGTTCCCTGAATACGGTGGCAGACTGGAAATCCAGACATTTCAAGGATACCAGCGATGGGCAACTGGACCCAGCGATCTTTCGGGCCCTGATGGGACGGTGGGGTCCCTGCTCCGTGGACCTGTTTGCATCCAGACTGAACACACAGATTCATCAGTATGTCAGTTGGAGACCGGACCTGGAAGCAGAGGCAGTGGATTCTTTCCTGCAGGACTGGAGGAGGGGGCAGGCTATCGCATTCCCACCTTTTCTCCTAATACCCAGAGTGGCGGCTCAAGTCCGACGTCAGAGGGCGTCTTTAATTCTGGTGACTCTGATCTGGAGATCTCAGGCATGGTTCCCCTGCCTTCTGGAACTCTCATGGATGGAACCGCTTCGACTTCCATCATTCCCCGACATCCTGCAGGATCCCCAGGGCCGTCCTCATCCTATAGTACTACAGAGCCACCTTCAGCTCATGGCGTGGAGGATTTCAGGTGTTGCTGGCAAGATGGCAGGCTTTCAGATGATGCTGAAAGACTCATCCAGCAGGCATAGGCCCCATGGACCACCAAGCAATACAGATCGGCTTGGAGACGATGGATTCGTTGGTGTGTGGAGAGACACCTGGATCCCGTGGGGGTGCAAATTACTGATGTCCTGAATTTTCTCACGGAACTGGCTGGCTCCGGTCTAGCTTATTGCACAGTCAATTCCTTCAGCTCGGCCATTTCTACAGGGCACCTGCCCATTAACAACACCCCAGTCGGGGATCACCCATGGGTCTGCAAATAGCTGAAAGGTATCCAAATGCCTCGTTCCCCAGAGCCTAGCTACTCGGACTTGTGGGGTGTGAACCAGGTGTTGCGCCTTTTGATGGGCTGGCAAGATAACCAATATCTATCTAAGAAAGAGATTTCCGCAAAGTTGGCCATGCTTCTCAGTCTTATCTCTTGCAAGAGACTATCTGATGTCAGAGCCCTATACATCACAGCACAAGTATTTAACCCAGAGGGGGTGACATTCATCATCTCTAGGTGGACCAAGACTAATACCAGGTCGGTAAATTATCCTGCTTTTGAAGTGGGTCTTAAGCTTTGTGTAGTAAGGTGTCTTAAGGCCTACGATGAGATGATAGAAGAGGTTAGACCTCCGGGTGAGAAACAATTACTGATCGCTCTTAGGAAGCCATTCAGGGCAGTCTCTTCTCCTGCCATTGCCAGGTGGGTACGATGGATAGTGGCAGAGCCGGGATCGACATTCGCCACTTTGGGGCTCACTCAGCTAAGGGGGCGATGGCCTCCAAAGCCGTTCAATTGGGCAGTAGGTTGGAAGACATTTTGAATGTGGGATATTGGTCTTCAGAATCCACCCTTAAGAGGTTTTATTGCAAACCAATCCATGAGGCCGCATCTTTGGTGGTAAGCAAGCTTTAAACATGCATAATCCTCGCCTCCGGTCCTGATATAGAATAAGAAATTTACTAGCTATAGTGAAGAAAACTTTTAATTCTGTTAAGGACGTGGAGGCGAGGATTATCCCACCCGGTACATATTGAGGTTATGCTGCCCGCCCGATGGTCTGTATTACAGTAAGTATCTCTTTGTTTCCTGGGTATTACTGATGGAACCCCACGTCTTGTGGCTAACAGGAAGTATCAATCTGATGATGATGTTTCCTTGGTATGTTTTGGACTGGTTTCACTATGTTTCATATGTTTTATATGGCGTTCATGACAGGTAATGTTTGTTGTTATCAAGCTTTTGAGTAAATGTTCTTCTAATCTGCTTATCATGTGTAGATGGTAGTCATGGATATGTGAATAATGATCCTCTGAATGAAAGAACTTAATGGGTTATTTTATTCGTAGGCTCTGATTCCAAAATGGAGTGACGCCCCATGACTTAACTTCCTACAACAAGAAAGAGGAAGGACTGCTGACCGCGAGGATTTATATGTTGGGACGGACTGTACTGCTATTGGCTTGTGGCTGCCATGGACTCCTCCCAAGGACTCATGGGAGTTGTAGTGTGGACAGTGTTTTTCGTTCATTTAAATTTAATTCTGCTGTTAATAAAAGTGAAGAAAGTTATGCATAATCCTCGCCTCCGCGCCCTTAATAGAATTAAATGTTTCCTTCATTATAGCTAGGAAATTCCTCATTTCCATCAGCAGCTCCTGTCAGCTGATATCCAGTGTTCTACTTCAGCCTCCCAGAGTGTTCTAAAGAACAACTAGAGCACTAACAGTCTTGTTAGAATGAGTTTATAATTACATTCATATTTAATAAATAGATGTGAATTTTAACACTTTAATGATGTGATTTTGTGATTTGATAATGAGATAATAATAGTAACTGAGAAAATCATGTGTGCGAATTTAACCTTTAACGTATTTGAGATAAATAGTGCATTAAAATATGTAACGTGTGCACTGAAAATGACAAAAGAAAAGTAGGTGCTGCACGGGTTTAGCATCTTGTAAAATCGTTCCTTTGATGTGCCATTAAACATGTGTGCTTTAATAACGTATGATGTGCAAAAGAAACTTACAAAAAAATATATGTGAGTGACATTTTCACGTTTTTATGAGTACCCTATACTTACATGAATTAATTGCGATATTATTGAAGTGATATTAATACGTTTAATCGAAAGGTTAATACATTATGCTATGCAATGCGAAAATTATATTTTAGCACAATTTCATCGTGCATGAGCTGTATTTCATTTTATTGCGCTATTTATCTCTAATACATGAAACTTTATATTCTCACACATGATTTTCTCAGTTACTATTATTATCTCACTATCAAATCACAAAATCATGTCATTAAACTCATTCTAACATTCTGCATGCTTTTACAATGCAGTGTCTAAATCAAAACTAAGTTTTGTCATGTTCTTTAAATGTGGAGCTTAACACATGTTTTGTTATTTCCATGGAATGTAGAGTCACAATCATTTTTGTGTTAATTGTCATAAATTACTGATAGGAAAACCTCTGCTCTATCAGAGGTTATGGAAGGTGCTCAAGAAGCTAAAATGAGAACATATTTTCCGTAAATTAAGACTATCTTTCTTGGCCATGTGAAAATAAAATCTGACATTCTCAGTAAATATGTTTTTCCATCAGCAGCTCCTGTCAGTTGATACGAGTGTTCTACATCAGCCTCCCAGAATGTTCAAAAGAACAACTAGAGCAGTCTTACTTATGAAAAAAGTGTGGCACACCTGAAGCCGTCTTCGGTGAATTAAAACTGGTAAAACTTAAAACATTTAATTTGGAAAGAAACACAACAAGGTCATTTATTTTGTCATAGAAACTATGGTTCGTGCTGTAAAAAGTAGAAATAGGACACATTTTAAATGAGTTCTCAAATATCTTACTCTTCTATTTAATTAAAACATACAGAATGAAACATGCACTTTCAACACCAGCAGCAGGCTGCCAGTTAACTCCCTGGTGATCAGCAGCTTTATCATAGTGTTCTAATGAGGAACTAGATTACTAACATTCTGAATTTATGCTGAAAGTGTGGCAAATCTGACCACTATCTTGATGGATTCAAAGTGGAAAACTGAAAGCATTTTCTACTGAGGATACTGCAGTAAATGAGGAAATTAGGGAGCTTCATAACAAAAGGTCTTCCAAGATGGGCCCCAGAGAAAAAGAGTCCAAATGTAGCACAAATATCATCAAAATGTAGCCCATGTATACCCAATGACAGAAGTGTGAAAAAGGCTTCATTTTGTTTTGCAGTTTTATATAGCACAGACTTGAACCAAAGATATTGGCGTGCTTTACATGAGCATTGGTTACATTACACAAGGACGCATTCATTTTGGTTTTAGGCATGGGGAGATTAAGTGATTTGCCCAGAAACACAGGATGTTGAGCCAAAGTCGAAACTCAAACCTGGCTCTCCAGTTGCAAAGTCTAAAGCTCTGACCGTAATGCTATATCCTCTATCCTAGGTGCAACAAGTATTCAAGTGAACAACTGGAATCAAAAACATTGATATAGCAAATAATTTAAAAGCGCTTTGTCGCTATTTGAGAACTCAGAAATGTGTGCTCATATTAGTTCTTTAGAGGACTAACCATAATTTCTTTGTGAAAAGACCGCCTCATGTTTATAATTTGTAAAGGAAATGCTTTAGGTATTACAGTTTTGATTCCATCAAGATGACGTCAGGCGTGCCACACTTTTCTAATAAACATAGAATGTTAGCGATCTAGTTGTTCATTAGAACACTGTGGGACGGCAGAGGTCAGGGGCATGCACTCGGACAATTGAGGACAGGGAGAAGGGGGCAGAGGCAGCAAGTTGACCAAGCTGGGCAGACAGGAGGGGCAGCACAATGGACCATGGAGGTAAGGGGGAATGGGGCAGGGGCAACAAACCAACCATGTAGGGCAGGTAAGAGAGGCTACGGCAATACAACATACCATTGAGGGCAGAAGGGAGAAGCAGTGGCAGTACAACCATACATGCCAATGGATCCGATTTGGGTAGGAGACTCACAATGTTTTTAAGCCCAAAAGAACTTTATTTTCGCTGTCTCCCATCTAAAAACTCCTCTTTTTCAATATAAGTCAATGGAGAAATCAATTCCCCAGATTTCTTTTTTTCAAAATCTTCCTCTTACCAAGTTCATGGACTCAGACAATAGAGGGCAGGAGGGAGGTGGGCGAGGGCACCAAACTGACCTTAGAGAGCAGCCACCAGGGGCTGCAGCAGCACCATACAGCACACAGGGCAAGTGAGAGGGCAGTGCAGCCCAACGGACCATGGCAAGCAATCGGGATGGAATGAGGTGTCCACATAGCAAAAGGAGAGCGGGGGCAAGGTGGAAGGGCAGGTGAACCAACCTGACAATGCAAGGTAGGCGGGATGGGCACTTCAAAACACAACACACCATGGAGGACAACAGGGAGATTTTAATGGCATGCACACAGACAACATAGGGAAGGTGGCAGAAGTCAGGGGCAGCAAGCAGACCTCACAAGGAAGGTGGGAGGGCAATGACAGCACAAAAGACCATCCATGGAAAGCGGGAGGGCTAGTGGCAGTACAACTGACCATGGAGGGCAGAAGGGTGAGAGAGGTAGGGGCTGGATACAGACAAGTGAGGGAAGGGGAATGGAGCAGGCACTTCCCAACACACCACGCCGGGTGGGCAGGAGGAGTAGTTGCAGCACAACTGAGCATGGAGGGCAGAAGGGAGTTGCAGCAAAATGGACCATGGAAGACAGAAGGGAGCGGATAGGGTCATGGAACCCAGTCAATGGAAGGAAGCGTGGAGGGGTCAGGGATAGGTGACAGCCATCTGCCCATTCTGGGCAGGTTGGAGGGGCAGTGGCAGCTCAATAAGGCACTCAGAGTAGAAAGGAGGGGCAGTGGCAGGTCCATGGAGGGAGCAGGGGCATGCACACAGACATAAGAGGGCAGGGGAAGGAGGGTAGGGGCAGCAAGCTGAGCACAGAGGCTAAGCAGGAGGGCAATGATAAAGGCATAGCCTCAGGCAACGGAGGGAGGAGGAGTGGGCAGGGACATCAAGCTAACTAGCAGGCAGTGGCAGCACATGGGACCATGCAGGACAGGATGGAGGGGGCCGATGTATGGACTTGGACAGCAGAAGAAAGGGAGGAAGTGGGTACTAACAGCAAGCTAACTGTGCAGGGCAGGTAGGAAGGGCAGTGGCAGAACAATGGCCACACAGAGCTGAATGAAGGCAAAGAGGTATGGACTTGGGCAATGGAGGACAAGGAAGAGGGGGGGCAGGGGCAACAAGCATTGATGGGGGCAGCACAATGGACAATGCCAAACCAGACCGTGCATCCAGCCCCCCCTGCTGTGCATTACGATGGACATCTTACTTTACATTAAAAAAACAAGCAAAAAATTCATTGAAAAAAAGGTTAAAGTGACATTATAGTTAGAAATTGTAAGAATATCTAACTTTATGTTAAAAAAAAACCATAGAAAGTCAGTGAAGAAACCAAAGGTTAAAGGAATGTTATAGTTAGGTGAAAATTACATGTAAAACATACCATTTGAAACTAACAAAACCACTGAAATTCAACAATTATGGTTATCTCAAGTAACTATAACTCCTACCCAAAAGTAACTATAATTTACGCCCTCACCATGCACTGCTTTTACCCTTACATATTAAATCACTCATGACAAATGCATTGACTACATTTATAACATCCTTGATCACATCTGAAATGACATCATTGTAGATAATACTGTGTATGGCAGGAGCACGAGTTGTAGTTACTTTAGGGTTACTTCCCAGTGGATTTGAAAAATAAGATTCAAACATAATCAAACTTTCCCTCTGGTAAATTCCCCCCTCCCTGCAACCCTGTGTGGCGGATTGAAACTACCTGCCTCCCCAACAGTGCAGAGCACCTGTTACTCCAAAGAAAGTTTAGAGCGAACAGGTTGCTGTGCCAAGTATCTGATAATTTGTCGTCTTTCTGACCCCCAAGAATCCCATTGTATTTCCAAGTCATTTCTGGGGCTTCACACAGCAGGAGTGAGGTCCAGAAGAGTCCAGGCGATGTGCCTTCCTATGCCAAGTCTCCTCTGATATAGGAAGGCATCTCTCAGTTCAGGAGTCTCCAAGGTCTTACTGGAATCAACAGCACTATAGAAGTCCCTAGTCTCCAAACCCGGCGTTGCTAGACCTCCATCAAATGCTTCCCATGGGCTTTCTGTTCTCTGGAGTCACAAAGTATCAGATCATCCCTTCTGCCACAAACTCGTACCTTCAGGGGAAAAACATCATATATTAAGGATCTTTCACTCTCAGCACCTTTTACATACCATTGAAGCTCCATCATATGTGTTGTACTTTTAGCTTAAAGTCTGTGAAAAATGTATGGTGGCATTTTAATATTGTAAGTTTCTTGGGGACTTGTAGGATTGCATCCCTATCTCGATGAATAAAATGTGTGCAATGATGGTTCGGTGTAGGGCTACAGGACGGGGTGGCAGTATTGGGGCTCTATAATCACGTTCTACTGAAAAAAACTTGCAGAGGGTTTTGGGCTTCAAAGTGTTCATTATAAAGTCCTCCAGGAAGAATACAACACTTGGCCCTTCTGCCCACTCAAGGTCCCCACCACTCAAATATTGTTCCTTCTGGAGGAGCCCTCATAGTCTAACAGCTTGGCCATTATCATCACATTGTCTTTCATTGAGTGGTCCCCTTGAACCCGGAAGGCCTTTTCATCAGCCTTTAGTGTGGCCAGCGAGTTCTCAGTCTCTGTGACCCTTTCACCCATTTTATTGATGTCAGTCTGCAGTAGAGAGTCCATTTCTCCATGTCACGGAATCCATTTGTGAATTCAGCAAACTCTGCACACGCCTTGGATAAGCACCAACATATCTTTTAAGGAGGGCTTAATTTCTTGCTGTGGTTCTGTTTAGAGATGGAGTGCCTGCTCCCCCAGATGTGAAGGCAGTGCCGAGGATATCTTAGACACCGTATATTTATCCATTTTGTTTTGTTGGTTCCCCTTTCCACCCCTCCCGCCAGATATTGTAGCCCCTTGGGAGGGCCCTCTAATAAGGTCCTGTGTGCTTTAGCAACCCCCCACAATACCCCCCACCTAACAAGCTCATGGGTGGGACTCACTATTTGTGTTGCACCCCTGCAGCCTCCCAGCCTTCCCTGTGGCCCCTAGCTCTCATTGCGCAGTTCTGGTGTGGCTGGGAGTGTAGCTTCCATGTCTGGCATTTATCTTGTAGTGCGCTGTGTCAGTCTTGTCATGGTCCACTCACCAAATTTGTCAGGGACATCTTGGCGGGCCGGATAATTACTCTGGCTGCCACAGCCGGTCTGACATCCGGAGCCTGTTGTTAGTAGAACATGTTGATACCCGTGAGCCCCGGGCTCTACGATGTGTTTCCTCCAGTGGCGGCTCCACCGCTATGGCAGAGGAGCGTCGCCTCACTGCTTTTAAGAAGTGCAAAGTAGAAACATAAAATGATAATAACTTTGAATTATTATCATTTTATGCTTCGTGCTGCTCTAGTACGGGGCTGCTCTGATCTCAGAGCAGGGCAGGGGAGGAGTGGTTTGCCCACTCCTAAGTGCACATGAGGCCTCTCAGGCCGCCCAAAACAGTCATCCGCACTTTCCCTGTTCTCCATGCAGGCTGCATTACAGCCTGTGTGGAGAACATGCCCAGGCCCACATTCCCTGGCTGATTGTCGAACCAGGACACTCAGACCAAATGTGATTGGTCAGTGGGGCCTGGCTGTGCTTCCTGTTCCTCGATTTTGACGAGAAGATCAGGAGCAGGCCTGGGCATAGTTAGCGGAGTTTCGCTACGCGGAACGCGCGAAGTGACAAAAAAACTCAGCAGAGTTCCGCAATTGGTGGAGTGCAGTGTGAACTGCCATTCGCACTGATCTTCCTGCTGCTCAGGTAGAAATTCTACCCGAGCAGCATCTCGCTCTCGCCAACTTACTGTTCGTCAGCGCGAGCGGGGAAATAACTCCACTGCACTACGCGCCGCAGAGTTTTCTGCCCTCCGTGAGCTCTGTGGAGCGCGGAGTGCAGAACACTCTGAAAACTCCGCGAACAGAGCAGAGTTTACCGCCCAGGCCTAATCAGGATCGGAGACGCGGGATCCGGCAGCAAGGTAAGTTTTTAAAGTTTTTTTTAAATATTGCGCAACAATCCCTCCAGCCGCACCACGCAAGAGCCATGCCGGCCGCCACTGGTTTCCTCCATCATTGGACAGTTCTGGTCTGCCGTCTATGGGCCATTGCTGCATGCCCAGCCTGGCACACACTGCTCCCTCGAGCTGCAGCGCTACTGCACCTCCACCACCACTTGAGTTCAGAGATTAACATATAGACGTATTCCGCTCTCTGCTCCATCTACTTAATTACGGTCCCACTGTTTCTTCTTCTACAGCTTCCCCACACCTTGCTGCAGCATTGCACCTGCTGGTGTCAATGCAGGCTAGATTTCAGGATGGGTGCATCAGTGCTAGACAGCCACAAGTGCGCCACTGCTGGGAGAAAGCTCAAGAGCTTCCTATTTTAGTAGTTATGGTGGTTTCCAACTCTCATTCACGCAGCACTAAAAAGGAAGTTGCCTCACGGCGTGAATTGTAAGTAAACCTGCCCTGAATGTCAGATTCAGTCAATATGCCATACAATGCATTATACATGTATAGGTCCTCTAAAAGACTGAACATGCTAACCCAGCCCTATGTTTTATGAAGACTGTTTCTAGGCTCATCCTGCTGAGTAGACTCTAACTTCCAATTTCCTCCATAAGTTGTATTTTTTCTCTTTTATGTCAGTGCTTTGATGTCTCCAAACGGAACTTAGTATTTCCTCACAAAACCTTAAAACAAATATATTAATAAGGAAGCCAATATCGAAATACCCGGGCGGTTAAAGCAAGATCTACCCAGGTATTTTTTCAGACATCACTCTGTGATCTAGCGCGGCCATGAGTATCTCTGTGATGACCTCTGCATGAACACAACAGATTCTACCAATTTATGCTTCACCTCCCTCTTCAATGAGTAGTACATGACCACAGACATAGACACTTTGGGGACGATTTACTAAGAAGTCATGCAAAGCAACGCAGCAGGACAACTTGCTGTGATGCATTGCATGACAGGGAGAGGGACAAAATGTGCCACATCTACTAAAAGATGCTGCATTTCTGCTCACTCCCTGTGCTGGCACCAACCCAGGCACCCTCGCCCCAGGCTGCAAGGGGGCCTGTGTTAAGAAAAGGATTGTTTTGTGCAGGAATGGACACCTTGCTGCACAAAAACAATCCTATGAGGTATTTTCCTCTTTCTATGTGTGCCACAGAATGCAGTACAAGTTGAGTGAGGAAATAGCGATGAGAAATAAAGTTATTTCTCCTCATTACGTCTCACTTGGAAAGGCGTGTCATTTTGACGCAACCCCAGGTTCACTATTTTTGATCAAATCTGGGTTTGCATCAGCATTCATGGGTGGAAGCTTGGGAACACACATACTCCACCTTTGAAATACTTTCTCAACGCAGTGTACTGCAAGGCAGTGATTTGGGCTGTCGTGAGTTACTCAGGATATACTAAGCCATGCAAGGTGGCTTTGTGTGGCTTAGTAAATCCCATTCAGGGCTTGCGTTGCCTTGCATCACCCTGCATGACACAAGGGGAAAGCAAGCCCTTTGTAAATCTGCCTCTTTGTAACCAAGTCCTGCCACACCGATCCTGGCACTGTCCACTGAATGACTTCAGTTATTGCCATCATGACATGACCAACTCCTGCGACACCTATTACTTCAATCGCACCCGTCTGCTGAATACAAGCATCCGACGCCCCTTCAACAGGCACAGTGTGGTCTCTACCACTGAAGCCATCTTGTTATTTCTACAGCACATTCACTGCCTCAATCTAACATGGCTGCAGCTCTTCACTGCATGTTCTGTCTGCAGAACTACACGTGGACAACTGCAGTTGTCATGAGCTGCATTGGGTTAGTCTCTTAATGACCTCTGACCCATCAAACGTTCATTATTCACAACCTCTTCTGCAAAACTGTTATGTCTATAAGTAGTAGCTAAGTCATGCCCTGCCCAATGCTATAGGAATTATTGCAGCTTATGGTTATTTATTCGCTGTGTCCTCTTTCAATTTCTCTGTGTTCTTCCAGTTGCATCATTACATGCAGAATCTTCATTTTAAAGCTTCCTCTGGTGATGAAATCTACTTTGATGATCGAGGGGACCCTCCCACGCGCTTTGACATTTTCAGTTGGATTTTCTACAACCCCAGTAATGCTACAAGGATCAAAGTGGGAAGCTTCCATATAAACCCTTCCGGGGAAGAACAGTTTGTCATTGATGACCGAGCCATTCGTTGGCACCCCGACTTTAAACAGGTAATGGCTCCTGTCTGATTTGGGAACAAACTTGGAATAAAGGTGAGAATAGTATGGATGTGAAAGGACAATCATGATCAAATGGAAAAGTAACTGTTGACAGTCTGTATCAGCGGGTGAACCACAATAAACCGAAGTTCGGCTGCCCCACTAAACTCAAAGGGGCTTATGTACTAGTTTTTGACGCAGGGCAACGCTGCAAGTCACTTTGCGGCGCTACTCTGCATCAAAAGAAAAGGGCAGGAATGCGTCATATCTCTGAGATACAGCGCTTTCCTGTGCTTACTCACTTCGCTGGTGCACAATGGAATGCCTAGCGCCAGTGCAGTCGCCCTTGCACCAGTGCAAGGGTGCCTGCATTGTAGGAATTATTGTTTTAGTGTAGAAAGGGACACCTTCCTGCACAAAAACAATCATTGGAGGCATTTTCGTCCTATGTGCGGTGACGAATGTAGCAAACAAAGAAAGAGGAAAAAACGAGGAGAAATAAAGTTATTTCTCCTTGCGCATTCCCAGGATTATAAGTCCTTGTAAATCTGGGAAATCCATGGGTGTGGAGTGGGAACACCACCGCGCCGCCCATGGAATTCCTCTTTGGCCCATGGCATACACTGCTTTGCCTTACTCATATCTACAAGGACATTGATCCAGCGTGGTTAATATAAATTTCTCCTCAGGACACGAATCCAGGTAAATCATTCACTTCTACTAAACCATATAACGATGGGGCCCATAACACCGCATATCATACATTCATTCACTCACTGGATTACACACCAAGGAGAAATGTGTTGCTGGAGGAACGGGATACCTTGTTAAATTAGACAGAATAAAGCCTCAGACATCATATACATTAGCCTTTGATCCTGTCGGTTCCAAACATCAAGGTATTCCGCTCTTTGGTCGATGGACCAACTAGTAGAATAAGTTGATGGTGATTAAGACCAGCTCAATCACTGTAAAACCTGTTAAACTTTAAACTTCTTAATGAACTAAAGAACCACAGACTCATTTTTGATTAGAATGAAATTTTATCTAAATTTTCATTTGCACGGGTGAGATTCTTAATTTATTAATCACTTTAATACATTAATAACATTTATATGAAAAGTTCTAATAAAGAATTTGAAACTTATGCATTACCCATTTAGATGCAGATAGGAATGGTTCACCAAAAAGAAGATAAACCGTAGATCACAGAATAGACTCCCAAACTGACTGACTGTCCCACTAATGGCCTCCTCGACCGGACCTCCCGTACAGATTTCCCGCAACGGACTCGTTCCTTCTCCAGTCAAGGTCAAAGTCCAAAAATGACAAAGTCCTTTAGTAATATCATGGTGGAAAAACCAATGGCGGCAGTAGCATAAATAGCAGCGGCCACAGCAACAGCAAAAAGGCAACTCAAAGAAGTAACCTATAGAAAACAGCAGCAGCTCCCACATAAGAGCAGTCCCTTTTATACCCTACTTCTAGCTTACTACACAAAATGTTGCAATCCATAGGGGCAGGAATTACGCTAATTGGTCCATTTGAGGGGTGGTGATGATCACCTCACCGCCTTCTTTGTTCAAACTGGTTTCGGGGATAGTTAAGAGTATAATGGTTTCTCATGACCTTTGGGTAAAGCAGTCCAATTTGTCCATTCATTTTGTTGCAATCTCGATGGTCACAATTTGGTTAGTCCTTTGTTGCTTATGTTCTTTTCTCATTTATTCCCACGAATACACGCTGAGTCTTTCTTGGCACCCTTCTTATGGCAGGTCAACGTGACCTTGACTTCTCTCACTCCGTGCACAGGCTGTACCCACGTGGTTCAGCTCCTCTATTTCTTCCGCTTAGAGGCCATCTTTTGGCTTCGTCACGTGACCGCATCTGTCTCGCCAGCCTTTTTCACAGCCTGGCCTAACAGGCCCGAACGAACTATCATAAGAACAAACACAATCAAAATTAAAACAAAGAAAATAAGCCTTTCTGTTTACCACCCGCCATTCTAAAGACCCATGTTAGGTGTTACCTAGCAGAAGCGACATTTAAAGCCATTTTACTTACCATCTGCATTCTTTGCCACAATACAAATCTACTACATAGCATAAATCATGCGATTTTACTCTAATTAGTACGCAAATCACAATATTAGGGTTAGTCAACTTTACAATTGTAAATAAATTAGATTTTGCACAAATTTGCAGGTTACCCTTTATGTAGTGTTTACTAAAGGTGCAATTGTTGATTAACTCATGCTCCATTTAACAATTAGTATCGTTAATTCAGAATCAGAATCAGAATATACTTTATTCGATTTCAATACATATTAAAATCATAAAAGTCACATTTAAAACATTCTTAAAAATTGAAAATCCATTATGCAAAAATTATCCAAACAGCTTCTCTTTGGGAAAATTTCCATCAATTATTATATTAGTCAGCTTAAACATTTAGTACAGAAAATACACATTAGGCATTTTTAACAAAAAGACCATTACCTAGTATTACTCTTTCTTTTTCTCATTATACTTTTCAGGAAGCCAATGATGATGGTCACACAATAGACATTTTCCAATAATTGCAGATATAGAAAGGCAGGGCGACATTGCCTCCAACCCCCTTGTTTTAAAAATGGCAAAATCCATCTAGCTCTTTCATTTGAATATATTTTACAAAAAAGAATCACGTGAATAGTTGATTGAATTGAGATATTGTCACAGGGACAGTGACATAAATTTCTGGACCAATCATTGGCGGTGGGAAAATTGACCAGACGGTGGAAACAATCAAACCTAAACCTTGTAAGGACATATCTGTTGTATCCACCATTGCACCAAACCAAATAGGGTTGTATACGATTGGTTACCAATGTCAACTGATGCTGAATCACTGTACGTTTATTCATCTCCTGTGCAACTCTTAGAGACTCTAAGTGTGTCAAGCAAAGTAATTTAAAATCTTTCCTTGAAATAGAACTCATGTTTTCTGGGGATATATAAAAATCATAACGATCAATGTCCAATAAAAATTTTCTAATATAATTCAACCAATTAATCCTATTCACATGATCCAATTTCATTGTATCCTTAATAATATCTCTATTCAATCCTGTACTAGTAGATGTCCAAACTCGATGCCATAATAATAGAGGTTGCATTCTGATCATATCCGAAATATAGGGAATCCCCAATTCGCTATGACAATTAAAAACTGGAGAGCTTTGTGGGACCGCTAAAATAAATCTTAAAAATGTATTTTCAACTAATTGAATTGGGGAGACATCATGGAAACCCCAAATTCCTGCCCCAAACATTGCAATACTCATGCACTTAGCTTGATAAATTTTGAGGAGGATCTCCGGGGTTCTTTTGCCCATTTTATTTGCAAAATTAATCAGTGCCGCTATTGATCTCCTAAATAGGAGACTCGAATAAAACGCCCAGATAAGAAAACATACTGGTTGAGGCTATCCTATCTTTGCTGACTGACAGACTTCTACATTTGCTTCTCCCCTTCCCACATGACATTACAAATGTTTTTTTTACATTAAGTTTTAAACCTCGGCTGTCCATAAAGCTAATGTACGTGGCAAGGGCTCTCTGTAGTCCCAACTGAGTTCTGGCCATAAGCACCGCGTCATCCGCGTAGAGAAGAGATACTATCGGTTTATTGTTGATCCGTGGTGGATCTCTCGCCCCGGCCACCAGTTCCTCCTCTAAAGCGTTAGTGTATAGAGAAAAGAGGAACGGTGCCAGTATGCAACCTTGTCTCACCCCCCTCTCCACACGGAATGACACCGTACATTCTCCCTTCAACCCGTACCTCACCTTAGCACTGGCCCCCGAATATAGTTGTATTAAAAATTGCACCAGAACTGGGTCAACCTTTAGATCCATCAGGATTTTCCACAGTCTACTGTGAATAACACAGTCGAATGCGGCCGTGAGGACAACAAAGGCTACATAAAGCCTTAGCTTGTGTATACTTCCCCATTAAAATACTGAGATTTAAGACCTGCTCATTAGTCCCTAGCCCCTGTCTAAAACCATATTGGACCGAGCTCAAGATATTGTTATCCTCCGCCCATATTTGTAATCTGTTCAGAACAACCCTGCCTGCCACCTTCACCAAAGCATCTAAAAGAAATATTGGTCGATAGCAGGCTGGATTGTCCCGATCCCCTTTTTTAAAAATCGGTATAATCACAGATTCTGACCAAGACCTAATAAATCCCCTTGTACAACAAGCTTCTAAAACCCGTGTTAGCAAAGGGGACCATAATAATGGGGTGGATTTAAATAAATCCATCGGCACACCGTCAGGTCCCGGTGCCTTACCTCCCTTACTAGCATTGATAGCCGCTATCACCTCCTCATGTTTTATATGCATCTGGATAGGGGAAAATCCAACAGAGCCTTCCCAATGTTGCATTTCAGGATCTAAATAATTTTCTTCCTTCCCCTTGCTGCTGTAAACGTTTGAAAAGAAATCAGTCCATGATTTTTCATCGATTGCAACCTCAATCTTTGCTCCATCATTATTAGAAAATAACGGGGCGTTTACTGCCTGCCAGAAAGAGGTGCAGTCCTTACGTAGGGATGCTTCATACAGAGAGTCCCAAGCTTGATCTTTTAATTCTTTCTTTCGTATTTTTCTGGCAAGGTTATATGCCTTCCTGCTTTCTCTAATTTCCCCCTGATCTCTTACAGTTCTATGCAGTGTGGTTTTCTAGCTAGTATAAGTCTTGGTACAATTAGAATCAAACCAACCTTTTTCCTTCATAGGGGCTCCCTTAAACTGAGCTGTAAGCGAGTTTTGGACCACAGTAGTGATTTGAGCAAATGCCCTCAGGGTGTCATCAAAAGCAGTATTTTCTTGTAGACGTGCTACTATATAATCATATGCTTTATTAATAATCTGTTTGTTGAGCACCTCTGGATCTTTCCTACCCCATCGCAGGGAGTAACCATTTTGGCGAACTAATGCAATGTTTTAGGTCCATGCCAGACTATTATTATTAGAGCGATCGCCCTGCTTAGGGAGGATTATATTAATACTTATGGGCAGGTGGTCGCTCAAAACGTTATGATGGGTTTTAAATTTCTCGAACCAAGTAGCATAGCGGTTTGGAACAATTATAAAGTCAATTGTGGATTCACACCCTCTGCCAATGAATGTATAATCAAAATCCACCGGCGGAGAGCACAACAAATTATCAAATCCCAAGTCATGTGATGGCCATTAAATCATTAAACTTTTCTCCCCTAACAGTATGAACAAAATGAATCATGGGTTCGTTCTCTTCGTTTACTACACCACATTGCCCAGAACCAGCCTGGGGGCAAATGCTTACATTAAAATCACCTCCCCAAATCATAATCATATCAAAACCTTTTGCAGCTCCTATTTTGTCCAATTCCTCACTGAGTGACTTTAAAGTATCACCCAATTGTCCCTTCTCAGTATTATTATAGAAATTGACTACAGACACAGCTATATTACAGTTCAGGTAAATAATAACAATTTGATAAAATATTGTTGATTTAATCATTTCAATTCTTAAAACCCCCAGCAAATTTGAAATATAAACACATATCCCTCCCTTGTGTCTCCCATGGGTTGACCTTTTTGCTGGCGTATGATAGGTCTTATACCCATCAATATTTATTTCATCCAGCAGCCAGGTCTCCTGAAAACATAGGATATCAAAGCTGCGGATAAAGTCTATCCAGATGGAGTTATTCACCTTGGTTTGCAGGCCAGCAATATTCCAGAAGAGCACATTGATACCCACAGATGTACATACATTAGGAATAGTATTAACCAGACATTTCGAAACCTGACCCATTACCTCCGCCCTTCTGGGATCACTGATCGTACATTCATCGCTGGTTTTACTGGACAATGATCCATCCAATTCCTCCCTGCTACTCATTGTATTTCTCTGATCGATATTGAGTTCACTGACATAAAATGTTGGAGTCCTCTCCCGGGTGATATGGTGTATCAAACTTTCTTCGCCGGTACATTGATCATTTATATCAGGGAGTCAATCATTCTTGTCTAAGGATTGAAGGGGCCCAAATCTATTTGATACCTCTAAGTTGTACGTTTAGTGCTTGACGGGCTGCGTGCGTAGGTACGGGCTTAAATGCCTATAAGTTGTTTTAGGCTGGTAAAAATAGCCCAGGGGAAGAACTTGTATACCTGCCACCATGCTATTAGTGTCGTTGGTTCTAAGAAAAATTTCTTGAACCTATAAAGGATTCCCCAAAGAAAGAACAACGCAGTCCCCTCGGAAGACTTTCCTGCTTGTGCCCACCCAAGGTACGCGTCTTACCATCTTAAAGGCAGAGAACATCTCTCTTGTTAAACCTACTCTTTGTCCCAAGCAGTGAATAGCACTATTCCTCAGGGTGATCCATGTTTCATTTCCCCCCTCAGGCGGTGAAGGGACATTAGTCAGGACGACTGTGTATGGAGTGGCAGCAGGGGGCAAACTTAAATTCTGCAATTTAAATGAATGATCATACATGTTTAAACTGGAAGACCCTAGGCTAGGGCGTAAATCTCTGACCAAAGGTCCATCCTGCTGTACTTCAGATCTTCCTTTCTCAGCTTCCCTAGGGTCCACCTCTTTAGACGGCACTCTACCTCTCATAGTTTCATTTGAGCTCTTCGGTCTTGAGGCACTATGATTCCTGTCCCTCTCATCAATCTGGTTACCAGTGCTCGTAGAGCTAACTGGTAGAATCTGATTAGAAGACCTTATAACGCTACGATCTCTATCATCAGATTTCTGTTTAATATTCACCTCCTTAGCGTAATTCAAATGTTGTTTCTCTATTATAATTTCCAGCCCTGCTTCTAGTTTATCTAGTCTTGCCTCTAAGGTACAAATCGATTGTCTAATATACTGAGTAAGATCAGTAATCAAACATACTAGCCCATGTATTTCATTAGAAGGTGGGGCATTACCCTTGCTTTTATTTCGTGAAACCAGATCTTTATCTTTACCTTTATGATTTAACAGGGTGCCTTTCCCCTGCTGCTTGTTGACTTTAGGCTTGTTTATAACAGGCACAGAAGGTACCTGATGTATAATTGGCAACAAATTCCCAGATAATTCCTTCGTTTTAGAGTTACAAGATCTTTTTGGCGGAGGGAGTAACTCTATATCTGGGTCAGTAAGTGATATCTCGTCTCTGATAACCTGGATGCAACCATTTAAAGGCTCCTCGTCCGCATTAGTTAAAATACCAACATCCGTACTCTCAATATGTTGTGGGTCTATAACTTTGCTGTTTAGTAAAGAACCCTGTGAATCCTTAGTTAAGGACTCCTCTAAGGTAGTTATCTGTTTTTCGAGGGCTCCAACCGCCCCCGTAAGATATTTCAACAGAGTCATGTTAGCATCTTTTGGTTTACTACCTGTTTGCCCAGGATTCATAGTACGTAGTTTTCTCTTACTTATATCCAGTTTATCAAAGCAATTAAAAACTGCGAAATACACGAGCCCTTACAACACAATAATTGTAGTGTATCAGTGTCTACTATAATCGCTCCCCCCTATTTCCACCCATCCATGCTGCGGCACTAATTAATTAAGTATCGCATATAAACCCTCTGTCATAAATATCAAGAATGTGGATCAAAAGTTGCTTACAGGGAGGTTTCAGTTCTTCACCATACCCCGTATAGCGTAACTAAAAGATGTGGCCCAGCCCAGCCTCTTTCAGTCTCTGACGGGCTCAGACGGGCCCGCCCTTGGCCCGGGCTTCGCCCGGCACGTCCCGCGCGCATCCCGCGACACGGGAGTTTGGCCCCGCTATATGCGCCACCTGGCGCGAGTTCTCAGGGGTGGGAGGCTCCTGCAGCAAGGCGCTGTGGGCGCTGTAGTCCCGCTGTTTCCCTACGGGGACTGACAAAGTGCAGTAGTGCTGGATACAGGGGCGAGGACACTTAAAAACACGGTCTCCCCAGTTTTAAAAGTTCAAAATGCAGCGTTCAGCTTACAGGCCAGCAATCAACGGCCCCCGCTCCTCCGGAGTTCAGCCCCGCTATATGCGCCACCTGGCGCGAGTTCTCAGGCGTGGGCGGCTCCTGCAGCAAGGCGCTGTGGGCGCTGTAGTCCCGCTGTTTCCCTACGGGGACTGACAAAGTGCAGTAGTGCTGGATACAGGGGCGAGGACACTTAAAAACACGGTCTCCCCAGTTTTAAAAGTTCAAAATGCAGCGTTCAGCTTACAGGCCAGCAATCAACGGCCCCCGCTCTTCCGGAGTTCAGCCCCGCTATATGCGCCACCTGGCGCGAGTTCTCAGGCGTGGGCGGCTCCTGCAGCAAGGCGCTGTGGGCGCTGTAGTCCCGCTGTTTCCCTACGGGGACTGACAAAGTGCAGTAGTGCTGGATACAGGGGCAGGGACACTTAAAAACAAGGTCTCCCCAGTTTTAAAAGTTCAAAATGCAGCGTTCAGCTTACAGGCCAGCAATCAGCGGCCCCCGTTAATTCATTAAAACTCATTAATTTTCAAAAGAGGGGGGTACAAATTATTTTTATTTACCCTGCTCCATCAACATGAAAAGCCACATAAAGATGCTTTGCGTGGCCTCGTAGATATAGGTCAGCAATCTGCGCTGCTGGTGCGTCAAAAAAAGTGTTCCTGGCTCATTTAGAGGTGGAATAATGTGGAGTTTAAACCACAGAGCCTAAATTGGCTCAGATAACAGAAACCTTTAACCTAACGGCTTGTCTTCCACTTGACCACCAGCTTACAGTAACAGATGCAAGTGATGTACTGGGCAGAACAAAAGTCAACACATATCTCTGGGTTACAATATCAGGCTTGGCGACCCATGGCAGGGAAATTGTTTAATGATGCCCACACTCAAGGACAATGTTGGAAGCGGTGTTTTCTGGTTGGCTGAGACAAAGATCCAGCCAGACAGAATCCACGACCCCCGTCAAAGGGCAGGTGATTACACTCACTGTATAACCTGTGCTCACCCTTGGGTAGCTTGGCATTGAGCAGTCAGCCTTATCACAGAGGCAATGTGTAAAGCATTGGCAAAACACTCACTAACGATAAATACCCCATGAGATACAAAAGAGATTTCAAACAAGACGTATGTAAAAATCGTTTGTATTCAGCACATGTATATAATCAATGCAAAATCAACGTCATGTACTTTTGGGCATAAATCACACTTGGAATTATTACGAGGAAACCTAGGCCCACTTGTGTTGTGATAGTATCAACAATATGTAAACTGGGGACAATTCCAAATCTAACCCCCCCCACACAGTCCACAGCTCCCTTAAGCGGCCCAAAACGCTATACACCTGAGACCCACCCCAACAATCCTTATAATTGAATCCCACACAGTTATAGGGGGCACCCTAGGTCACAACGAAATCAGAAACATGTATATTTAGGAGGATATTAGACCACTTTTTAGCAGCACCTCGGGCCGGGGCCATGCAGGTGCAACCAGTGCTAAATGTAAAGTGCTTTTGGTATGAAATCAATGCAGAAAACCGCACCGCTGGCCAATTGTGTGAAACACCGGCAGTACAAAAACCGTCACTACCACAGACACTCAATCCGTACCGCTAATGCGGTGCCACTCATACCAGCCAGTCTGTACGGAACATTCTTACACTCATACACACTCAGCACCCTAATGCAGTGCACTGATACTCAGCAGGTCAACTGATAACACTCTGCAGACCCCGCGGCCCAAACCTCCCTCCACCCTACAGTTTACCCTGACTGTCCCAATACCCTGGATGGAAGATCCCCAGATCCCACTTAGAATGGGTTCTCAGGAACTGGTGAAGAAAGTAACAAGTTTAATTAGGAGTTAGACGCAAACAACAGGGGTTTGGCCGCCACTCAGGAAGCCACCCACAGGTCTCAAAACAGAAAGGAGTCGCACAGTCTCTTGACCTGCTTCTGAACTGTCTCAGAAGCGTTGCTCCAGCCCAGTTAATCCGTCTCGCTACTACCTGGTGCCATGATGTCTTTGGGAGAGGCTAGGTGAGAAGAGGCCAGTTGGTCTGCTGAGATGAGGGTCAGGAAGGAAGCAACAATAAATGGGGAATAACTCAGGGGAGCTTCTCGGATGCACAAGGTCTGGTGCACGTTGGTATGAGTCACACCAGACACTGCAGGTCACACACACAAAAAGTTTCATGTTCTGTACCTCCCTTGAAATGAGGCACAATGACCGGTTCACGTTGATATGAGTTGCACCAGGCATTTCTGGTCACACAAAACGAAGACTCGTAAATTACGTACCTTCCTGGAAATGAGGCATAACGTCCGGTGCACATTGATTTGGGTTATGCCAGACCAGCCTGGTCACACACAGAGGCGCAAGTTCAGCAAAGCAACAGGAGGTAGAATGAGGCACTACTACAGGTTCACCCCGACCTCCGAGGGTCGCACCTATGAATCGAACATTGGGTGCAATGAGCATGCAGTCGCAGTGACGCACAAGAGAGAAGTGGCCACACAAAAGAAATGGGCCACATAGGGTTCTGCAACTAGTGGATCCTCTCACCACCAAGACGCTTATGAATGTCGTGGTCCCTGCAGTACAGGAACCACACACCTTAGATGCTGACAAAGTTTCTGGGGCTCCGCACTAGGCAATTTGGTCTCCAAGCATAGTTCTTAGTACAGCCCCCGAGCCTCGCTGACCGTTCGGATTCAGCAGACAAAGGAGGCACTTGTGAGGGAAACGCTTTCCAGATGTCACAGGTAGATGGTGAAGGCCCCTTGTAGGAGATCTTTGATATTCCTGAGATCTCAGGAAGAACAGGAGGCCACCCGATGGGTCCTTGGAGAGCACACTTCAGCGTGCCACACTTCAATAGGTCTCTAGCCCAGGCCAGCCACTATTCAGACAGTTATCATCCATGTGCACGACCGATTCCTCTGACAGTGTGAACCACACAGTCTGGGTTCTCCAGTCGTACATCCCTACAAGTGTATCTCTGCTTTGCTGAAGCATGGCACCAGTAGTTATACTGAAGGGTGCCTTTGAAGTTGGGGGTGGTTCATGGGGTTTCCCTTTGAACCACAGATGTCTCCCCTAGATTTCAGGCCTGTCTTCAATGGGGCAGTGGAATGCAGATGTTTTAATCTTTAGTGGGGCCATGATCTGGCCCCTAGAGGCTAAGTGTCACAACTTACCCTACCAATCTATTCCACTCTGCCCTGAAATGGCAGAGGTCTGTTATTCCAGGGCATGCCCCTGGTTTATACCTGCCTTACGGGAATGTACAGATGTGCTCCCCTGGCCTCCGGTAATTGATTAGAGCCTGGCCCCAAGGCACACAAAGAGTTTTAGAACATAGAAATGCCCATATTCGATAAGTGACATTTCTAAGCAAGCTATGCCTAAACCAGCTTTTCTATTGGAAAGGGTTTGGCATGGTGAATCCATTAATAGGAAACAGACATGCGATAGCAGGTTGGACACATAGACCCTGGTACCATCAGTGCCAGTGCGCTCGCAGAAGCCAGTAATGGCAGACTGGATATGGGTTTAGCCATTCTGGGTGCAAGTGCTCACCCACAGGCCTGCAATGGTAGGCTGGACATGTAGTCAAGGGCACCATGGGTGCAAGAGTGCACGCACAAGCCTGTAAGAGCAGTCTGGACACATAGTCATGAGCAGCATATGTGCAAGCGTGCACACATAAGTCTGCAAGACAGACGGGATATGTAGTCCCTAGCACCATCAGTGCAAGTGCGCACACACAAGCCTGCCAGACAGGTGGGACATGTAGTCCCCAGTGCCATGGGTGCAAGTCCGACAACCAAGCCCGCAAGGGCATTCAGGACACATAGCCCCTAGCACCATAGGTGCCGGTGCGCATGCACAAGTATGCAATGGCAGGCCAGACATCGGTTTACCCACTACGGGGCAAGTGTGCTCACACAGGCTTGCAATGGCAGGCCGGATACGTAGTCACTAACACTATGGGTGCAAGTGCGCACACTCAGGTTCGCAACTGCAGGCCTGACCCAGGTCTTGGAACATCGTCGTCATAGGTATGCACGCATCGGCCTGCGATGGCAGGCTAGATACCTATGTAAGTGTGCACCCATAAACCTGCAGTGGCAGACTGGACACGTATTCAAACCAGCACAAGGGCCCGTGCACACGCCCAGGCCCGCAATGACAAGTGTACACACACGGGTCTGCTATGGCAGACTGACCCAAGTCTCAGAACATCGTGTCGGTGCCACTTCCTTACACGTGTAGGAAGGCACTCACACTTTCACATTGTCTGTATGGTGAGAACGTGCCCCGGGCCATAAGGCCACAAAAAAGCATTGGCAACACTTCAGGAGTACCCCATGGGGATTCAAACTCCAAGGCAGAGGAAAACCCATGCAGGTGCTCCTCACTACCTGGATGGAGGTCAGCCATCTGTCCCCACCCCTCTCACCCCTCAGGGCTTCTCTGGGGGGGGTCTCCTCAGTGTATTAGAAGGCCCAATCAGAATTGGTTGAGGAGTGAGTGATGCCAACCTAAGCAGGGGCGCAATGGCGCCCCACATGCCTGCGATGGCAGGCCCAATACATGGTTGACAGGCTATCCAGTGAGTGGCACACTCAGTGCTAAGTCCCACTACTAGCCAGTGTCGTACCTGCAGCGGGTATGTGAGGTACATCTTTATGGGGTATGAATAGGTACGGCACCAAAACCAACCACGTACACACCACTTCCTGGTGCGTGCAGGAAGGACGCGCAATCCTTCCCTCTGCAGTACAGCGGGAAGGTGCCCCGAGGCCTAAGGTCAGGCAGAAAGATTCAGCAAAAGCTAGCAGGAAAAAGCAAAAAGCTTTGGGGTAATTTTCCCTTAGAAGGCCCACGTCCAACATAAAAAATTCCTGAAATTCCAGGACAATTGACTTTTTGTTTCTCAAGAAAAAACCATCATCATCATCATCATCATAACTTTATTTCAATCTTCAGGATCATAAAAGTACAATGAACATTAAAAAAAACATATCTAAGAGTAGAGTCATGATTTTTAGAACTAAGGGGTGCAGAATCAGTAAAAACATCAATTGGTCCCTGGGGAATGCCAAGTTGGAAGTGGTGCAGTTTTACCCTGACATTGGCAAAATCTTCTCAAGTAACTGCTTAAACAAAGATCATTTAAGTTACTGAAAAGGTAAGGCATTGTCCAGGCTTCTGCTATGCACAGATTGTACAAAGGCACTTCGCACATGTCCTCTCGGTTTATAAGACAAAAATACCCCATCACTGAGTTATCCCTGTGTAGTGATGGACGAGCGGCACTGATCCTTCTTTGAGAAAGTAGAAGGGCGCACATGGTGCCAAATTTGTAACCTGAATTCTTTGACTTCTCCATCTGCCTTTCGGCTTGAATTTGGGCTACCTTCTGCAATCGTACTTGCTATGGCAGCCGTCCTGAGGTGGGGGAACAGTCTACTGGGTAGTGAAACGGGTTCTATCCAAGCTGCACTATAGCTTGAAATCTTTCACAGCTTGAAGGGAAGAAGCACACTTTATTCTAATTATATAAATACTCTGGAAATGTTTGAGAATAGCCAGAATGGGGTTGTCCTCTTCCAAAATCCCTTTTTTTAAAAATGTGATTTAAAAATCCTTCTATGCAATGAGTTGAAAAAGGGACATTCTGTTTTGTTCACAGCATGTAAGGAATGAAAATATAATAGAGAGTAGCATCTGCAAAAAAAAACCAACCCTATATTTCATGGAATCTCTGACATGGAGTGAACAGAATAATCCTGTTATTAAGGTTACATCTGCTTCTGCTACAAGTCATCACTGGAACATGGGAAGTCATACTTTCTAAGACTGCTCTTTTTGAAGCATAACATAACTACAGCAGTTGAGGCTCGCCAATGTCTATTCGTGGTTCGTACCCCCAACTGAAATGGTTTGCACAAAAATATAAAAATGTTTTAAATGTGTTTTACATTTTGTAATCATATGAGTAATTACTCTCTGCCTTTTAATTGAATTGCTGAGGACAGTAAATGTTATTATGCTCATCATAAGCTTAATTAGTTCTTTACATGCTGTGTTCAGCTGGATGCTCGACAGATGCAGTGAGGCTTAGGCACTGTACTTTCTGCCTATCCTTTGCCCCTCTAGCACTTTATTTGCTCATTTGCACTTTTTACTCCATGCCTTTTCACAGAGTGTCCTGCGTTCTTTACTGCAGAGAGCATTGTACTGTATTGCCTCAATTGATTTATTTGCGTATTTGCACTATATCAGATCTTGGCACTTTATAGTAGAGCATTGTATTCAGTACTGTTATTGTGTATTTGCACTCAATAAGGTTGTATATATTCTCAGAGAATGAGGTTTTGTATTAGATTTTTCAATTACACAGTTTTGGGTCATCTGAGGGATACCCTATGGATCCCCAGGTGTTAACTCTGTATGGATGAAACAATTGATCTTTCACCGGTAGGGGTATGTTTTTCTTTTTTGCTTTACTATTGTTGTATTGAGATGAGGATGAATTGCTCTATTTATGTGGATCTCTGTTGAGTTCCATAATACAATAAATAAACATTTAATTGAATTGCAGATACCTATCAATAATATTTTGGAAGATCATCTTTGTCTCGTCTCCCTCCAAGGACTTGTTCTGTGACTGCCGCATACACAAATTAAATTATAAATATAACTCAACAAGTTCGACCTTGTATTTTGAAGGACAAAAGTTTTTGGGGGGAATTATTAAACATTTTCAGAAGTACTCCTATAAAGCAAATGTTGCACTACTGCTTAGAACCACTTCCTCTGCATTTTCACCAATACTGGAGTTGTTTCCTGCAAACTTGCACTCTGAAAATGGATTTACTCCTGCCCTTGACTGATTTAAATATCAACCATTTAGAGTGTGCGAATGAGTCAGCAAAATCTTGTCAATGCCCACAAACAAGTTTGTTTACTCTGAAGAAAATCTTATTTTTAATGTGGTTTTACACATTCAAATAGGTCTGTGGATTGGACACCCTGTGTAGCCTGCTAAGTACACCCAGTCTCTTTAGCTCATTGTCCTCAGAACTCCTGGCTCTGTATTAATAGGACATGTACCTTGTGTCTCTTCCTCCACAAGCCCCTCGCTCTGTAATATCATGTGCCCTTTGGCATTTCCTCCCTGGATCTTTCATACTATTGTTATCACTTCTGCCCCATCTAAATTCAACCATAGATGTACTGATGTTGTCACAAACTGGCTCGCATCTGTTCCTCCATGGATCCCTCGCACTGATGCAATCACATGTGCCCAGCACCATTCACTCCCTGGACCCCTTACACTGATGCAATACATCTGCCCGCATCTGTTCCTCCATGGATCCCTCACACTGATGCAATCACATGTGCCCCGCATCTGTTCCTCCCTGGACCACTCGCACTGATGCTATCACAACTCCACCACATGTCTTCATCCATGGATCCCTCGCACTGATGTAATTACATGTGCCCCGCATCTGTTCCTCCCTGGATCCCTCGCACTGATGCAATCACATGTGCCCCGCATCTGTTCCTCCCAGGACCACTCGCACTGATGCTATCACAACTCCACCACATGTCTTCATCCATGGATCCCTCGCACTGATGTAATTACATGTGCCCCGCATCTGTTCCTCCCTGGATCCCTCGCACTGATGCAATCACATGTGCCCCTCATCTGTTCCTCCATGGATCCCTCGCACTGATGCTATGACATGTGCCCCGCATCTCCTCCTCCATGGATCCCTCACACTGATGCAATCACATGTGCCCCGCATCTGTTCCTCCCTGGATCCCTCGCACTGATGCAATCACATGTGCCCCGCATCTGTTCCTCCCTGGATCCCTAGCACTGATGCAATCACATGTCTCCTGCATCTCTCACTCCCTGGATCCCTCGCACTGATGCAATCACATCTGCCCCGCATCTCATTCCTGGATCACTCGCACTGATGCTATGACATGTGCCCCGCATCTCCTCCTCCATGAATCCCTCACACTGATGCTATACATCTGCCTGCATCTCTCACTCCCTGGATCCCTCGCACTGATGCAATCACATCTGCCCCGCATCTCATTCCTGGATCACTCGCACTGATGCTATGACATGTGCCCCGCATCTCCTCCTCCATGAATCCCTCACACTGATGCTATACATCTGCCTGCATCTGTTCCTCCTTGGACCCCACGCACTAATGCTATCACAACTCCACTACATGTCTTCCTCCATGGATACCTCATACTGATGCAATCACATGTCTCCTGAATCTATCACTCCCTGGATAACCTCGCACTGATGCAATCACATGTGCCCCGCATCTCATTCCTGGATCCCTCGCACTGATGTAATTACATGTGCCCCGCATCTGTTCCTCCCTGGATCCCTCGCACTGATGCTATACATCTGCCTGCATCTCCTCCTCCATGGATCCCTCACACTGATGCAATCACATGTGCCCCTCATGTGTTCCTCCCTGGATCTCTAGCACTGATGCAATCACATGTGCCCCGCATCTGTTCCTCCCTGGATCCCTAGCACTGATGCAATCACATGTGCCCCACATCTGTTCCTCCCTGGATCCCTCGCACTGATGCAATCACATGTGCCCCGCATCTGTTCCTCCCTGGATCCCTCGCACTGATGCTATACATCTGCCTGCATCTCCTCCTCCATGGATCCCTCACACTGATGCAATCACATGTGCCCCTCATGTGTTCCTCCCTGGATCTCTAGCACTGATGCAATCACATGTGCCCCGCATCTGTTCCTCCCTGGATCCCTAGCACTGATGCAATCACATGTGCCCCACATCTGTTCCTCCCTGGATCCCTCGCACTGATGCAATCACATGTGCCCCGCATCTGTTCCTCCCTGGATCCCTCGCACTGATGCAATCACATGTGCCCCGCATCTGTTCCTCCCTGGATCCCTCGCACTGATGCAATCACATGTGCCCCGCATCTGTTCTTCCCTGGATCCCTCGCACTGATGCAATCACATGTGCCCCGCATCTGTTCCTCCCTGGATCCCTCGCACTGATGCAATCACATGTGCCCCGCATCTGTTCCTCCCTGGATCCCTCGCACTGATGCAATCACATGTGCCCCGCATCTGTTCCTCCCTGGATCCCTCGCATTGATGCAATCACATGTGCCCCGCATCTGTTCCTCCCTGGATCCCTCGCACTGATGCAATCACATCTGCCCTGCATCTCATTCCTGGATCACTCGCACTGATGCTATGACATGTGCCCCGCATCTACTCCTCCATGAATACCTCACACTGATGCTATGACATGTGCCCTGCATCTCTTCTTCTTGGATCCCTCACACTGATGCAATCACATGTGCCCCACATCTCTCACTCCCTGGTTCGCTCACACTGATGCTATGACATGTACCCTGCATCTCTCACTCCCTGAATCCCTCGCACTGATGCAATCACATCTGCCCTGTATCTCATTCCTGGATCACTCGTACTGATGCTATGACATGTGCCCCACATCTACTCCTCCATGAATCCCTCACACTGATTCTATGACATGTGCCCTGCATCTCTTCTTCTTGGATCCCTCACACTGATGCAATCATATGTGCCCCGTATCTCTCACTCCCTGGTAGGCTCACACTGATACACTCATATGTGCCCCACATCTCCTCCTCCTTGGATCCCTCACACTGATGCTATGACATGTGCCCTGCATCTCTCACTCTCTGGATCCCTCACACTGATGCTATGACATGTGCCCAGTATCTACTCCTCCATGAATCCCTCACACTGATGCTATGACATGTGCCCTGCATCTCTTCTTCTTGGATCCCTCACACTGATGCAATCACATGTGCCCCGCATCTCTCACTCCCTGGTTCGCTCACACTGATACTCACATGTGCCCACATCTCCTCCTCCTTGGATCCCTCGCACTGATGCTATGACATGTGCCCTGCATCTCTCACTCTCTGGATCCCTCACACTGATGCTATGACATGTGCCCTGCATCTCTCACTCCCTGGATCCCTCACACTGATGCTATGACATGTGCCCTGCATCTCTTCTTCTTGGATCCCTCACACTGATGCAATCACATGTGCCCCGCATCTCTCACTCCCTGGTTCGCTCACACTGATACACTCACATGTGCCCCACATCGCCTCCTCCTTGGATCCCTTGCACTGATGCTATGACATGTGCCCTGCATCTCTCACTCTCTGGATCCCTCACCTTGATGCTATGACATGTGCCCCGCATCTCTCACTCCCTGGATCCCTCACACTGATGCTATGACATGTGCCCTGCATCTCCCACTCCCTGGATCCCTCGCACTGATGCTATGACATGTGCCCTGCATCTCTCACTCTCTGGATCCCTCACACTGATGCTATGACATGTGCCCCGCATCTCTCACTCCCTGGATCCCTCACACTGATGCTATGACATGTGCCCTGCATCTCTCACTCCCTGGATCCCTCACACTGATGCTATGACATGTGCCCTGCATCTCCCACTCCCTGGATCCCTCACACTGATGCTATGACATGTGCCCTGCATCTCTCACTCCCTGGATCCCTCACACTGATGCTATGACATGGGCCCTGCATCTCTCACTCCCTGGATCCCTCGTACTGATGCTATGACAAGTGTCCTGCATCTGTTCTTCCTGGATCCCTTGCACTGATGCAATCATATGTGCCCCGCATTTCTTCCTCAATGGATCTCTCGCACTGTTGCTATGACAAGTGTCCTGCATCTCTTCTTACTGGAACCCACGCACTGATGCAATCACATGTGCTCCGCATCTCTCACTTCCTGAATCCCACGCAATGATGCAATCACAGGTGACCCCCATTTCTCATTCCCTGGATCCCTCACACTGATGCAATGACATGTCCCCTGCATCTCGTCGTCCTGGATCTCTCACACTGATGCAATCACATGTGCCCCTCATCTCTTCCTCCAAGTATCGCTCACACTGATACCCCTCATCTTTCCCTCCCTGGATCCCTCACACTGATGCTATCACATATGCATGCATCTCTCACTCCCTGGATCCTCGCACTGATGCAATCACATGTGCCACACATCTCTTCCTCCAAGTATCACTTACACTGATGCACTCACATGTGCTCCGCATCTCTCACTCCCTGGATGCCTAGCACTAATGCTATCACATGTGCCCCACATCTCTCACTCCCTGGATCCTCACACTGATGCTATCACATGTGCACCACAGCTCTCATTTTCTGGATCCCTCACACTGATGCAATCACATGTGCCCTGTATCTCTTCCTCCAGGCATCATTCCAAGTATTACTCACACTGATGCACTCACATGTGCCAACGCATCTCTAACTCCCTGGATCTCTCGCACTGATGCAATCACATGTACCCCACATCTCTTCCTTCATGTATCGCTCACACTGATGCTATGACATCTGCCCTTTATTTCATCCTCCTCTTATCTCTCATATGAGTATATAGATACAATTTGTCTCTCAATCTGCTGGTTGTGTGATAATGTCACATCTGACGTTTGCCTCTTCCCCAGTTTATTTCTCACACATGCCCTTCTTCGCCTCCTCTCCAGGTCCCTCACTCTGTGTGCAGTGAGAGCTGTCCTCCTGGGTACAGGAAGGTCCCTCTGGAGGGCCAGCCCATCTGCTGCTACGACTGTGCCCTCTGCTCAGAAGGAGAGATTACCAACAGGAGTGGTAGGTGATAAAACACTGCATGCCAACCAATAGTCCTTTTCAAAGACCCAAATGAGAAGACTTGCACATGTAAATTACTCACAAGTGTAAGTTACCTTTGTGAATCACCACCTTAGTTTGTATGTGTTTAGTTTACATATATTTCCTGTGGAAATAAAATTATTTGAACAGAATTATACCATTATTTTAGGATCTGCCAAAGCCAGAACTAGTCCATTTTCATCAACTAAACCGCACCTCAATCTCTTTCTCTCTCTCTTTTGCTCTCTCTCCCTTCCTACTCCCAATCAGTTCTGGCTTTCGGGTAGTGTGACCGACGTCATCGCGCCAGGTCCAAGATCAAGGGTGCACCCTCTGCATGGCAGGCTGAACCGATATAGGAGCAGCCTGCAGAGATCTTTGTATGCACAGAATTTTCAGGGGATAATTGCAATGGCATGATATCTCTGGTGGTTAAAGCACTACAGGGAGAGATCTGCTATTTAGCTAGTCACAGTTTTGACTCATGAAATAGTAGCTTGGAGTGTTAATATTCCTGCTGCAAATCACAACTTATAATGTTCCTGCTGCAAATCACGTGTGACATGCAGCACACAGATTAGTATTTTCTGGAGATAGCTTAGGGGGTATTTCTTTTGTTGCAGAAATCCTTTTCTTATTTGGAGTTCATAAGTAACAATTCTTCTAATATAGAACATTATGCAATGAAGTGGCATCAAAATGCTGCATGCAAATAGAAAGGCATAGATTCAGAACCTTCTTGTTTATTCCCCTCAATCTTTCGTCATTCTAAGGTTGGGAAAGAAGACTCCTTTGGGTAGCAATACCCTTTTAATAACAATCATTGTGTTACGCTTATGGGCGGATTTACTAAGAGTTTGTTCCTGGTTTGCATCAGAAAAGTGATGCAAACCTGGTGATAGTATTATTTAGAGGCTTGCTTTCCAGTGCAGATCCTGAATTGAGCTGGACAGTAACCCTAATTAGCACAAAGTAGCACTATGAGCTAGTTTACGCCATGGAGGTGTACCATGGGTGGTACATGGATGTTCCCATGCACTCACCCATGGATGTCAACACTAATCCCTATCTACTAACTTTAATAGAAAGGGATAGGCATCAAACAATTACGCATCCTCAAGGCAGGCGTAAAGTTGGAGAAAATATTTTCAAATTTGCATGTGTGCTGCACCATACATTACACATACAAAGTGGTAACTTTATCAAACATTGAATTTTGTGCTGGAAGAGTACACTTTCAGTATAAATCTTTAACTTGACTTAACTCAATCACCCTTGTCCTATGGTGTAAGGGTGTAATTGGCACAATGCAGCCTAAGGTACGCCCGCACTAGAGGACAGAGCAACATCATCATATCTTAATAGGTAACTTTGGTTACCGCTCATGAGTAAAACAAAGTTTTTAGCAAATTAGTTAAGGAGAGGTTTAGGAAGGTTCAAACATTCACCCTCAAAAGAGTAAGACCATTGGTATTCACAAACTGCACGTCTGTAGTTACCATAGCCAAAAGGTCAAAGAGCAGTTGTAAATGCATTCCAGCTCGACCTGGAGTAAGCCCAGCACCACAAATGCCCAACCACTGGTACTTCAAGAACCCCCTATCCAGGGCCCTTATAATAACACCATATAGAAAATAATGTTAAAATAAAATAATGTATTTAGAATTTTAAAACTTATGTGTAACTGTAATTTAATGTTAAAGAAAATAATTTATTATTTTAAAAAACACATTTGTTTATTATTAAATAGTTTAACAAACCTTTAAGCTTAGGAATAAACATAACTTTAATTATTTAAAGATAATTTAATTTAAGTTAATTCTATAGAATATTTTGGTAACATTACTACATAATAATAAATATGAATATGTTATTTAAGTGAGACTTTTCTAAAATAAATTTAAAAAAAATGTCATTTAAATTTAATATTTTCAATTTATTAAATATTTAATTCAAAACTAAGTTTATTGTCCTGTAAGAGTTTTTTATTTTTTTCTACTGTTAAAGTACATATATAAAATTAATTTACAATAATATATAACAGACATATTTTTATAATTTATTTTAAAGTTTAATAAACTTTTAAAAATTGTTCTATACTTTACAATTAGGAGATCTCCGCCCAGTGGCTATGACTTTGTGTCAAAAGTTACTAGTAGTATCATTACACTCTTAGGCTGAGGCTCTACTTCCTGGTTTCAGGGCGATGGGACAAGTAAGTCCACACTAAGGGACCTATTACGATGTCAGTTGGAGTTTCCTCTGAACGACACCGTGGCGGAAACTGGACCGACTGACCTCCGGTCAGCGGTCCCGACCGCCTAATTATGATGCGACCGCACATGGTGCAGTTGCATTCCCGCATTTCCCTATGGGAGCATGTGTTACAGCCGTAAACCAGCCTTAGTACATGCTCCCATAGGGAAATGTGAGGTTGTGTTAATCCCTGCACCTCAACGTGCCAGCCACAAGGTGCAGGGATTAACAGGGGGGCACCATAGGTACCCCCTCAGCCACCGACCAGAGGCCGAAAGGGGGCCCATTTAGGGGCCCCCAAACACGCTTTCCGACAGGGTTTCCATGTCAGAAAGGCCGGCATGAAAACCCTGCCAGAAACCGTGGCATCGTAATCCGGACGGCGCAAACCGCCGTCCATATTGATTACGGGCCGGTTCCGACTGGCAGGCGGGCTCCTTGAGCCTGTCGGAATCCAGCCGGAATGACTGGCCGGTTTCAATTCCGACTGGCTGTATCGTAATAGTCAGTCGGAATTGAAACTGCCGATGACCTAGGGTCGGAGGCTTTACGACCTACATCGTAATCGGCCCCTATGTAGTATATTTACAGAAATGGCGAATAGCCAAAGCTAGTACATTTACTGCACACTGCAAGTCTAAATTTAAACATGTAGATTTGTATATTTGCCTTGTAAATAGTGAGCATAAATTCACTTTTCTACTTTTGTGTGAATTTCATACTTTTGGGTATTCACAATTTTCAAGTGTAATAAATATACATTTTTTAAATAAAATAAAATAAAATAAAAAAACACAACCTAGCAATTTTATTTTCAATTAGTATTAAACAAATTGAATTAAAACTTGAGTTTAATAATTGTAAATTACATTTTAATTTTAAATATATTTTTTACTATGGTAAATATTAATAGCTAAACTAATAATATATTTAGATATTAATTGTGTGCACTTTTTAAGACACACAAACACATACACATATGCACATAATTAACTAACAGTAAGTGATATCACTGGACTAACTACTAACCTTTGGTTCCGGAGCAGCCTGCTGCATAGCGTAAAGTGCTTTAATGTCTTGGCTGGGTTGATAAGCGCTATATAAATGCATTCGTTTTTTTTTACAGAGTTTTCTATTGCGTGAACTTAACCCGAAGGTATCGGGTATCAGAGCGCTTTACACAAGCACCAGTTGCATTATATGAGGACACATTCATTTTTGTTAGGCACAGGGAAATTAAGTGATTTGCCCAGAATCACAGGAGGTTGCGCGTCCTTGCCGAGACTCGAACCCTGTTCCCCGGATTTGAGGTCGACCGCCCTAGCTGTTAAGCCAACTCCTCTCCCCAAGGCCAACTCCTCTCCCCAATTTTTAATTATAATAATTTAAAAGTCAAAATAATGTAATTATTTTAACATTTTTTCCTATGGGGTGTTAAATTAAGTTCCTACACCCACTATTTTCTATGGGACTGTGTTTCAGAACCTGTGAATGGCCTTGTGTGGTGCTGAACTTACTCCAAGGCTTGGCTGGTGTATATTTGCTGCTGTTTTGTCCCCCTTAGTGCTGCAGCAGCTTCAGAAATGTCATTTATGAATAAAAATTGTCTTATTCTTTTGTGGGTGTGTTATGTAATAGAGAGTCCCATCATGAACACTTCCTTACCTGTTCCTAAATCGCTCCTTGGCCCTCCCTAAACTCCTCCCATTTACCTGTACATAGTCCCCATTTTCCTGCCACTGTACAGTATTGTGCACAGTCAGGGCACAGATTTCAGTTTCTGCAGCACAGTACAGCACCTTGCACAGTCAGAGCACAAATCTTCAGTTCTGCAGCACAGAATCATGCATACTCAGGGCACAGATAACCAATTTGCAGGTGCATAGCTTCGGGGGAAGGGAGGATGATTGGGGTATGACACCCCCTCAAATAAATTAATTATTGGCGTGTTAGTTGGGCCTAAGGGACTCTGAGTGGGTCTGCAGTGATTGGGTCAGTTTTTCTTGTCATGCTTGTTTCACTAAAACGTTAAATGTTTCCTTTATTACTTTGCTGCCCTTCCGATTTGCCTTCCCATGCCCCTCTTCAATGAGATGGATAGTCTGCTAGTCCTACTCATTTGAGGAACAGAGTTCTATCATACAGTCCTGAACAAACTGATTTTGCCCACAGATGAAGGGGGACTCGCAGTACGGGATATGGAGCTCCATAACTCTGCAGGGCAACTCAAATGGGCGGCTCACTGGCAGGATAGATGCTGGGATGAAACAGCAGAGGGATCGCTATTTGTACCCACTCGAGCCACCGTTGTGGCCCTGTTACTCACACTGCAAACTCAGCACAGCGTGGGGACTGAGGGCCCCTTATTATATACCCTCTGGTTTGCATGGATCCGGGCTCTACAATGCACTGGGACAAAGATCCTCTACTTTCCCCTAACAGCCCTACTTCATCTCCCTCATACAGGAGGCTGGACTAGACTACATGATTGGTTGCAGAGGGGCATGATGATTATGGAGGACTGGTTTTCGAACAAGCAATTACAGAGCTTCCTTTTACTAATGGACACGTTTTCCTTTCCCCCACATTACTTTTTTTCACTATGTGCAGTGGTGGCCACTATTTGTTGGCCATGGGGTTGGGGATGGACTTGAACCCCCCAAGCACAATTGCCCCAAAACTATTTTCACCACATCTGGCTGGGTATGAGCTATTATGCTCAATTATTGGTCCCTACTCTCCCAAACCAAGAGTGACCATGTTCACCTTCAAGACCAATGGGCCATGGACATGGGCAGACAAGGACTGGTCTAATGTTCTGGGTAACACTCATCTCACCTCCTGCAATGCCCACTTTAACCTGATTCAATATTGCTATCTCCATAGGGTGTACGTAACCCCAAAGTGCATCAACAGGATGTTCCCGGGGTCCCAAGCGGTTTGCCCTAGATGCCAGCTAGGTGGTGAAGACTTTTATTGTATGTGCAGCACTGCTCGACCCTCACACCTTATTGGGAAGCAGTGCTATGCCTCTTCAATGTTGCCACAAGCTAGAATCTCAATAGGACCAAGACTGTCTCTTTACTGAGATTGCTCCCACACCCCATTCCAATATCATCACCTTCAAATTTGTGAACTTAGCTCACGTCCTGGCTCGCTGACGCATATCCATGTTCTGTGAATCCCCTAACAGTCCCTCCATACAGGGGTGGAGACGAGAATTGCCCAAATGGTCTGAATGTGAGAGAATTTTAATGAAGCTGGAAGTACAGAAAGGTTGGGGTAATACAGACCACACGCAGGCTTGGGATATGATACTGAATGACTACCCTTTTGTAGCTAATGATGGCCACCTACTCTCTGCTCCAGAAGAAGAATCCTCTTATGAGAGTTGAGGCACCAATCTCTGCCAATTGGGTCGTTAGCCACATATGCCACTTTCGATGACCATGATGAAAACTTGCCGCACTCAACTCCTGGCACCCTCCGCACTCTACCCCCCCCATACTGCAATGATCCATCATATATATCAGTGTGGTATGAACCCCCCAGTGGATAATTGGGCCCTTATTTAAGGGGATTTGGTGTAGGGGAGCGAAGCAAGTCACTTTGCTGCGCGGCCTCATGCTAAAGTGAAAGGGCAGGATTGCACCGTATTTATTCAATGCCCGATCACATTTACTACTTTTTAGATTTCACAAACATTGGAAGCACTATGCCAGTCTAAGGTATCCGGGCATTCTACTGGCAATCAAACACCCAAAAAGTGATGGGATAAATGCATGCAAATAGACTAACTACTGGCAATCCCTGGGGTAGCATTTCAAACCATTGCTTTTCACCCACTGTGCCACTCTAGACAGAAGTTAAGATTTAGGATTTAGCACATGGAGCAAAGACAGACAGAGTAGCAGAGAACTTTTCTGCCTTTACTCCGGCCACCTTAGAGATGTCCACCAGCCCGATGGGCACCTCTATACATTCACAGGATCTGCCATCTTGGCAGTTCCTAAAGATGAAGGGAAAATTTAACAGACGGCTCCGCCAGACATGAGGGCCAGCCGTCAAACTTTTCCAAAGTTATATTTTTCTAAAACAAGCTCCCAAAATGTTTTTTTATTTAGTTTATTTTTATTTATTGAGGAATCAAAACAATAAATCATGAGATAAGCCAGTAGGTCATATAGTCAACAACATACTAGAATGTGAACAATATATCAAAATGCAAAATAAAGATAAATTAAAAAAATTAAAACGAATAAGTCACCAAAAAGTCAATATATGTAGTAATATTATAATAGAAAAGAAGAAAGCTAGAAGGAGAATAAAAGTGAAGGAAAAAGAAGTAAAAAGGTTATCAGGTACGCTAAGACAAAATTATAACATAGTAAGTGATAACAAAATGTCCTGTTTAAATCTGAGCCAAATATAACATGAATAATAACTCATAACATAAATTAAATTAATCAAAAAAGGTAGTAAACCTTGGGAAGACATAGCAGCATTAACAATGGCACTATGAGAAAATTAATTGGTAGCTGGTTAACACAGTTTGTCTCATTTAAATGCTAACTACCTCATTTGCTCCATTGTGTTGTTCTATTCTTGCTTTCGCCACTTTGTACAGCACTCTGATACCCGTAAGGGTCATGTTTGCGCTTTATAAAAACTTTTAAAATAAAATAAATGGATCTCGCTGCCTCTCCGGATAGATTGCTCCTATTGGACGGCGATATTAATCTAGTGTTCGATAATCAGTGAGATCGCTATGCACATCGTCACGGAGCGACTGTGGCCCTTACACAAGCGGGGCGTGAGTGGTTGCAGGATTTGGGTTTAGTAGATATATGGCGCTCCATGCACCCTAATGATCAAGACTACACCTTTTACTCACATGCGCACAAAACGTATGCTAGGATTGATTAATTTATTGGTTTGCGTTCCCTGCTGGCCCACACACAAACTTCGGAAATCGAGCAGCGATCACGCTCAGACCATGCAGCGTTTACCCTCACGCTTAAATTGCCCCTCCCTGAACGATTATCATTCTCCTGGCGACTGCGCGATACCCTGCTACATCGCCCAGAAGTGATAAAACGCCTGGAAAATGCTATTAAGGAATTTCTTACATTGAATGACACAGCAGACACCGCAATTATCACACTGTGGGAAACACTGAAGGTATGCGCTAAGGGGAGCTTATAGCTATCTCTGCAACTGATAATAAAATCAGGAAGGAGAGACGGAGGGACCTTACTGCTCAGGTACAAGAATTAGAACGTATCCACAAGCGGACGGGAGCCCCAAAGGTCTGGCGAAAGCTAGAGTCGGCCCGCCGGCTGCTCTCGTGCATTGACCTAGACAGAGCAGAATATGCTGCAGTCTGTATGCGTCACTCTTTCTACGTGGGGGGTAATCGGTGCGGGCGTCTCCTGGCCAACAAACTCCGAGCACAACGCCAGATGGCTGCAGTTCACACAGTGTGTGATGAGGCTGGCAACGAACACATGGAAGATAGTGCTATAACTCGCGAGTTTAGGGATTTCTACGCCAAATTGTACACCGCACAACACTTGACAGAACAGGACTCATTCTCTTACGTACAAGGAGCTAACCTCCCAAGACTTACCCCATTACAGGCGGCTAGTTTGGACGCTCCTATACGAATCGAGGAGGTGATCTCAGCCATATCTCGCCTCAAACTGCATACATCTCCAGTTCCGGATGGCTTCTCTAATATCTTTTGCAAGACTTTCTGCGCATCACTCGCCCCTATTCTTACTAGATTATTTAATGCCATAGGGGACATGGGGGTCATCCTTCCTACAATGCTTGGAGCCTCAATTGTAGTGATTACAGCCATGGAGGAACTTAGGCAAACCCTTGATAGAGGTGGGAGCGCTGCCCTTATCCTTCTGGATCTCTCAGCGGCATTCGACACGGTCAACCACGATGTGTTGGTTGAGCGCCTTGCCTCACTGGGAATCAGGGATCAAGCACTCCTCCTACTCAGATCCTTCCTTTCAAACAGAACTCAATCAGTGGCACTTGACTCATTTGTTTCCCCGGATTTCTCACTACCTTGTGGAGTACCTCAGGGCTCTTCGCTGAGCCCCACTCTTTTTATCCTGTATGTCACCCCTCTGGCCAAGCTAATAAGAACCTTTGGATTTACGCTGGTGTCCTATGCGGCCGCCACACAAATCATCGTGTCCATTAACAGCTCATCTGCAGATACTGCATCTCGATTCGAAAACTATATGAGCCACATAGGGAAGTGGATGCAGACCAACTGTCTAAAACTTAATACCTCAAAAACGGAAGTTATGCTTTTTGGCAACACTCCTATCATCTGGTCAGACAGCTGGTGGCCAAGTCACATGGGCCTTCCCCCAACACCAGCCAACAAGGTTAAGAACCTCGGAGTTCTCTTCGACTCTAAGCTATCTTTTGAATCCCAGATCAATCACACCACAGCAACCTGCTTTTTCATTCTCAAAATCCTGAAAAAAGTACTTCCGTTCATCCCTTTAGAGCTCAGGAAAACAGTGGTCACAGCCTTAATTGGTTCGTGTCTGGACTACTGCAACGCCCTCCTAACTATCGCGAGCAAGCGCAGTTTACATAAACTGCAGACTACTCAAAATGCCACTGCCAGAGTCCTGCTTGGACTCACTCGCTTCGATTCAGCCTCCAAGGCTCTCACAGAGCTACACTGGCTGCCCATCAGTAAGCGCATTCTGTTTAAGGCCTTATGTATAGCATTCAAGCCCACACGTGACAAGGGTCCATGGCAATTGTCGCAACTTTTTAAACCCTACATCCCGGTTAGATCACTAAGATCATCTAACAGTGGCAACCTATCTATCCCGAGGATATCCAAAGTAAAATGTGGAGGCAAAAGTTTTGCTTACACCACTGCTAAACTCTGGAACTCCCTGCCCACTTCTCTCAAAAATGAGCCTAACCTGTGAAGGAAGTGACTCGAAAAGGGCCACCCGGGTTACTCACAAAACCACCGCTATGCCTTCCCAAAATGAAGAGTCGGTTAGACAGTAGAGAATACAAACAATAGTTTATTACCAATACTCTGCAGAGGAGTCCGATCAGACCTGCACCCTAAGATGTCTGTCGAGAGGACTGGCCCCCCAATCGTCGGCAACACATAATCATTCCTTCCAAGAGCCTCCCAACCACGCCCACAATGGAAAGTTACCGGCTTTAGGCCGAACATGAAAAAAGGAGGCACAGAGGGATGAGCTACCATCTGCAAGATGGGTACACGTTATTAGTTTCCCAAGGTTGCCGTGCTGGGTCTCAGAGTTTCCTAACGTGGGAGCACAGCTACACACAAGGATAGGTATGCGAGGGCAGAATGGCCTATTCATTAGTGAGTCGAAAGGCAACCTTGGACTGAAAAGAAAATAATAGCTGAATACAGTATTCTGCTGAGGCAAGCAATGCGAATAATGAGGCCTAGTGTAGACGCAGACTGCTGGGGATTACGAAATACAAAATGGAGTCACAATACAAAATGGAGTCGCACTAGCTAACTGAAGCTTATGCATTGCAGGGATAACTCAGCGGGTTACATAACGTAAATATGAATGATGTTTATTTAGCCGCACACTGCTAACCTAATATCGTGTAAAGTAAATGCGTATAGAAAACAATTTTTTCAAACCTAACAGACCCTCCTTTTAGCAGGGGAGGCTAAATACTTCATTAGTGCTATCAGGTAAGGGTCTTTACAATTCTAAGTAAGAGAGAGAGAAATGCATATGTCAGTGCTACTTCTATTGATAAACGAACATTACACGTATATAATATCAAATTGCTAATATTCAAAAATACCCTCATCAATCTGCATCATGTCCTGTATCTCTTGCATCATCTTAGGAAAAACCTTATCATTACGGCCTGGCAATTTGGGAGTAGGAGTGAGCTTAGTTACACAGTAGGTGCAACAGACTGGAAGGCAATTGACACAGAGGCAACGTGTGAGTATTACACCTGCGATGACTATTAGGACCAGGAGTATTTTCCACCCCCAAGATGATAACAGGCCCCAAAACCACCCCGTCCAAGACCATGATCCGTTATCCTGATGGATCTCAGAAGCAAGCCTATGTAACTTTTGGATAGCTGAATATACGGTAGGGGCGTGGTCTGGAATGTACACACAACAGCTACTGCCAATAACGCGATAAAGCTCCACCCCTATCTGCGAGTATGACGTCTAAAACCATCCTGTTCTGAAGAGCAACAAGTCTGGTAGCCTGAAGCTCAGCTGTGATATTGGTGAGTATGCCTGCAGTGGTGTTGATAACCCCTTCTACCACCCTGGTGAGCCGACGAATGCTAATACTGTTATACATTGGTCCCCAGAAAGGTACAATACCCTTCATAGCATCCATGAACTGCTGTAGAGTAGTATCTGTTTGATCAATGTCTGCTGTATCAAGGACTCTCCTCACCCGGGACAAGTACACACTTCTTCGTTGCAACCTATGATCCCTATGATAATTGGACGGTGCAATGTAAACTGGAGGCAAAAGAAAAGAGACATAACATCGGCCAGACCATCCCCTAGGGAGCCAGGTATAAGCCTGGTCCCCACAGATAAAATATACATTTGGAGATGTCAGTAAAGGTGGGCTACTAGTGGTGTTCAGTTGGTATGTATAGTTGCAATTGCTCCGCCCCACTAAAACTTTGCCGCAGCCTTCAACGCAGAAACTAGCTGGTGTGGAAACTACTGGTACAGGCATAGCTTTATCTGCAGTAATATTTCGTGCATGGAAGCATTTGAAATACTCGGTAATATTAAATCCCTGAAAATCCAGCATCTCGTTTTGCAGCCAGGTGGCGTTCCTATTATCATCATAAACATTCATGCAAGCGTCTGGATGCAAAGTACCCTCCTTATCTCCTACCACCATGGTGTAACCCTGATGTACCACTACATAGTCCAACGCAGCTCCATAGTCAGCTTCTGTCATATCCATAGCATCAGAGTGATAGTGGATATATACCATAGAAAGCAACAAAAACCATGCTTCCCAGCTACATAGGTACGATAGGGGTAGAGACACCAGTAAGTCATTCTTGTGCATAACTGAGGGGAGTAGCCCACATACCCAACAATTCGTCGCATTAGTGGTATTGTGCACCTGGTGGAGCATTTGCAGAAGGCATTTTCGACATATGTCTGTCTATGTCTCTCTTTATGCGGGGTCAATGTAACAAATAGATGCTCAGGTGGAGCCGGGGTAGTCCCTATAAGAGCATGCACTGGATGCTGCTCCTCTAAGTACCACACTACCCCGAACATTATGATCATTACTATAGAAATGAACACTACCACTACAATTTTGCTCTTTGTTGACCAGCTAGACCACACAGCACTACTTAAGCTAGGCGGTGGTGCTGCTAGAGGCTGCTCCTCTTCCATCGCAGCACCGCCAAACAGATACATTGTAAAACACACTTTATGAACCGGAGCCACAAAGAATACAACCGACCAGAGGGGCACAAGTTACCCAGCGTCCGTCTAGAGCCTCGCTGGCAGGCTCCTATTGTTCATCAACAATGGTGCTCAGAAGCACTCCCTCGTGGGGGCTGCTCAATCGCAACCCTTGCTGGAAACAAATCCTTCTTCTTTCAGGATAGGGCACCCTCCCTCCTGGGCAAGTACCCTCAAACTATCCTGCCCAGTGTCTTGGGCAGCGCACCGGTACAACTCACCCTAAACGTTGCAGGCGCTGTAGGCAGAGCACCCGTACCCTAATCTCAAGTCCTTCCCTATCTTGTAGACTGTCCCTCTGGTGCACTGTCCTTCTTGCGGGGGCGCAAATTGCACCTGTCAACTCCAGGCACTGTCTCATCAACATATAAAGGGTGAAACTCAGGCTCAGAAGGGCATGGGGGCTCAGATGCTTGTGAAACAAGTGGAGAAGAAGCTGGGGCTGCCCATATCTCAGGAGGTACCGCCTCAAGCAAGGCGGCATCACTCTCTTCGTCCGTTTGTGCCCACCTCAGCCGGGCGTCAGAGAAAGGAACAAAGCGGGGCACCTTCTCACACTCTTGGTCAGGAATACCGCCGATCACCCACTTGTCGTAGGGGAGGGGTAAAGGCACCCTCCGGCAGTGAGAGGCATGCACCCAGTGCTTTCGGCAGTAGAGCTTCACTGCTGTGCGGGTGGCGATGAGGACCAAGAAGGGCCCTTTCCAACGAGGCTCCAAACAGTTCTTCCGCTGGAAATGGCGCACTAGTACATAACTTCCAGGCTGTAGCTGATGCCCGGGCCCCTCTGGTAGCGGCTGCAGACTTTCATGAATCTGTTGATGGAGAGAACGAAGATCTTTAGTCAAATCGTACAAGTAGTCTACAAGCATAGGGTGTTCAATATCAGAGAAGCGTCTAGGTCGGGGGACGCCCCAAATATTAGCGGGGCGTCCAAACACGACCTCATATGATGATAACCCTGTCCTGGAATGTGCCATTGCCCTGGTGGATAACAAAGCTAGGGGCAAGGCATCTGGCCATCGCAATCCAGTGCTTTCCTGTATCTTTGCTAATTTCAGTTTGAGAGTACCATTGTACTTCTCAACCAAACCTGCTGACTGAGGGTGGTTAGCTGCATGAAACTTCTGTTTGATATGTGAACCTTCGCACACCAGTTGGATCACCTTTGAATTGAAGTGACTTCCGTTGTCACTCCAGATCAAACGTGGCAATCCGAATCGCGGGAAGAACTCCTTTATGAGTGCCTTCGCCGTTGCCATAGCGGTATTTTCTTTCGTGGGGTAAGCTTCAAGCCATTTACTGAATGCACAAACCACTACTAGTACGTATTTCAAATTGTTGACTCGTTCCATTTCGATGTAATCCATCTGGAGAACCTCGAAAGGGAAGGAAGGTGGTGCGAAGTTACCTGAGGGTGTGGGAGTACCTTTACCAGGATTATGCATCATGCAAATCATACAGTGCTTCACCAATTGAACCGCTACCTTGGAGTTATTGTCATTTTGCCACACTGGGTCCAATGCCTTACATATTCCCTTTGCAGTGATGAGGGCTGGGCCATGGGCCATTGTAACTACGGGGAGTACATAGGCATTAGGTAACATCCATCGCTGCTTCTCTGACTTATCCGTCCAACACCCATCATCCTCCAAACGCCCTGTACTCTCCTGCCAAATTGCCAATTCATCTAAGGTTGCCTCACTCTGTATTTCTTTAATATTATCTAGCGTGTCCTCAAACATTGCATTATCTGGGACCCACCTAGCGGGACCTGCCACAAACATTTTTCTCATCTTAGATCTAGCTGTCTCTTTTGCCATCTGATCTGCAAATGCATTTCCTCTCCCAACATCATCTGTTACTGCTTTGTGGGCACTACATTTTACTATTGCTAGCTTGTCTGGAAGTGTTAGGGCTGACAAGAGTCTATGTATCAAGGGGCCATTCTGTATTCGCGCTCCATGTGAGGTCAGGAACCCTCTCCCTGCCCAAAGGCATCCGAAGTTGTGGGCAACTCGAAACGCATACTGACTGTCGGTGTAGATATTTATAGCCAGTCCCTCACTCAACTCACAACCCGAAGCAGGGCAACCAATTCTGCAGCTTGGGCCGATTGGTAGGGAACTCGTGATGTCTCAACTCCTGTGTGTAATGTCGTGATTGCGTATGCAGCCGTGATGGTGCCATCCGGTAGTTTAAAACAAGAGCCATCGACATATAGTTCCCTGTGAGGGTCAGATAGGGGAACATCAGTCAGGTCTACCCGTCCCTTCATCTCCTCTTCTGTTCTGTACACACAATCATGTGTATCTGTATCAGTATTCGCTGAAGAAGGGAGGGGTAGTAACGTGGCTGGATTCAGAGTGGCACATCTTTTGATGGTAATGTGCGGAGCAAACAAGGTCAGCTCATATCCGGTCAGACGTGCACTGGTAAGGTGCTGTGTCTTTGTTTTATTCAAAAGAGTATCTAAAGCATGGGGTACCATTACTGTAAGGTCCGCATCAAGAACGAGCCCTGCCTATTGTCTGATAGAAACCGCTGCCGCCGCAGCAGCTCGCAGGCAACTCGGGAGAGCTCTTGCCACGTTGTCCAATATCGCAGAGAAATAAGTGCAAGGTCTTTGCTTACCTCCAAAAACCTGTGTTAACACAGAGAGCGCATACCCATCTACCTCATGCACGTAAAGTACAAAGGGCTTCTGGTAATCAGGAGTACCAAGCACAGGAGCAGAGCAAAGCGCAACCTTTAATTGCTCAAAAGCTTCCTGGCATGCAGGTGTCCAAGGCAGGGGTTCATGCACTTCTTTAGTGGTCAGGTAAAGGAGGGGTTTTGTTAGTAAGGAATAGTTGGGGATCCAGTGCCGACAATATGAAGTTATACCAATAAATGCACGTACTTCGCGCTGTGTTTTCGGAACAGACATGTTAGTGATAGCGGCTATGCGTTCTGACGTTAGTCTGCGACCCTCCTTCGACAGTAGGTGACCTAAATAGGTGACCTCCTGTCGACAATATTGAAATTTAGAAAGAGACATCTTATGGCCATGATGTGCCAAATGCAATAGCATTTTAACAGTGGCGTCTTTACAACCCTCCTCTGTATCAGAGGCCAGAAGGAGGTCGTCCACGTACTGTAATAACACATGACCAGCAGGAAGTACTAGGGAATCCAATTGACCTTTCAAAGCTTGACTATAGATACTTGGGCTTTCCGTATAGCCTTGAGGAGCACGACAAAATGTAAAGCTTCTTCCAGCTAGGGAGAAGCCGAATAAATGTCTGCTATCGGGGTGTATTGGAATGCTAAAGAAAGCATTTTTGAGGTCAATAACAGAGAAGAATTGCGCTGAGGAGGGAATCATGGTCAATATTGTGGTAATGTCTGGGACAACAGGATATTGGGGCTCCACTACCTTGTTAACCTCTCGGAGGTCAATCACAAAGCGATAGACATCAGGATGAGCATCAGAAGAGTCCAAGGGTGCCCGTTTCAGAATTGGAAGAATAGGGCTGTTACACACATTCACCACTGTCTCTTCAACCTTGCCGGACTTAATCAAATCCTGTATTATTTGCAACAAGGCCTTCTCTCCTGCTTGTGAAATCTTATATTGTGGAATACGTGGTAATACAGCATTATCTTTAATCTTAATAGAGACTGGGGGAATCCTTAATAACCCAAATCCGTGTCTCCGATCGCCCACAAGCTACACAGTAGTTCCTTAAATTCATCAGGGAGGGTTGCGTCTTTTGCAAAGCATTGGTTTACACGGGCCTCTCGTGGCCCAACGGTCATGTAGACACCATCTGGGGAACAAGAAATGGTAGCATGCAGTCTCTTCAACAAATCCAGACCCATTAAATTTTCCCCACAATTTGTCGTTAACAGAAATGGTGAATCCACCGTGAAGGGGCCAATGGTCAGGGCAATTGGCTTGGAAATGGGGCTAACAACCGGCATGCCTGAGAATCGTACTGAAACATTATTGTGGCCAGACAGAGCGGCCCCTGGGACCAGCGAACGGGAAACAGAGCTATTCATAGCCCCTATATCAATCAAAAATTTCTTGGGTGCACCTCGTAGATCCGCGGTGACAGAGGGTCCTCGCTGATCTACAGGCACTGAAACTGGTCCCTCACCCTGTCCTTGGCTGTCCTAGCTATGGGCCATCCCTGTCACGTCGTCCATATCAAAGTCGTCATGATAAAACTGTGTTCCCCCTTGTCCATCAAAATAATTTGTGTTCTGAGGATCATACGACATATGCTGCGACTGCATTTCCCCTCAGCCTCCTCTGCCTCGTCTACGTCCTCTAAAACCCCTACCTCTCGGGGCCTCAGCTTTCTGTAACAACTCCGGACACTCATTTCGCCAATGCCCCTCTTTTCTACAGTACGCATACTGATTGTACCCCACTTGCGCACCCGGTGTACTATTCTGGTCGGTCCGGGATCCCCGCTGGGCCGAACCTGAACCTCTTCCTCTTCCATTCCCTCTCACCACCTGGGCTATATAAAAACTGACTTACTTACTTACTTACTTACTTACCACCTGCTGCATCAACACCTTCGTCTTCAACTCCTTCGACTTTTTCTCCACTTTCTCTTTTCCTCATTTTCCCTATGCTCATAATACTGTGCCATACTCAAAATGACCAACGGGGATGAGGTGCTCCAAGTACTTTCCGAAGCCTGCAACCTGACCGCAATCTCGGGAAGCCAGATAGTAACAAATCTATTGACAAACAATCAGACACCACCCTCCAATGACAGGTCTTGGCCACTAAAATCCAGAAACACCCCTTCAAACCTAGTGAAGAAATCCGACACACTTTCATCCTTCTTCTGATGACACGCTGTTAACTTGTCCCAATCCACCCGTCTCGGCGGGATAAGGGAATGCATATATGTTATTATACGCCCTGGTAGAGCTAACAGCTCTGCCTTTGGCTTTTCGCCGGGCTTGCGTTCCTGATCCCAAGCCCTGATCTCATTCCATGTTCCGCCCAATTCCGCTACATGATCTTGCGTATGCACCTGTCTCCATATATCTACTGGAACCAACAGACCAAAAAACAGCTCTATATCAGCTAACGTCATCACCGTGGAGGAGGCTGCCTCCGTCAACTCTTTATAGTACGCAGTTGGATTCTTCCAAGGATCAGGCAACTGACTTTTAAGTGATAATACCTCACTCCTCTTCCAGGGAGTGTAGATCCATTGTTCCTGGAAGTGAGCCGCCAGTCGCTGGCGAGTAACGATATCATTCCCATCTCACAACTCTGGTATTTCGGGGTGGTAAATGGGATGAACTTCCCTCATGGGAAACTGTGACACCATTGTCGGGACGTTCTGCTGTAATCTACCCCGATAACCCACCAATGTCGTTACATTCTTGAAGACCTCATCAGGAGCCATACCTGTGGCATATACCCTATCCCGGATATCATAAATGATCTGCAGTGCAATGCCCTTAAAACCTTAAAACACTGTTCCCACAATCCTATCAGGGTAGCCGACATATGCTGGAGAGCAAGCTGCTGCAGAAAAGGCTCATAATCTTTCATCACTCTCCACACATCTTCCACACTATAAATCAGATTCCGAGCCCACTGTGCAGCCTAATGAGCTACCATCCTCTTCTCCTCATCACCCACAGCAGAGCGCACCAACACTTTCTCCAGGCGCTCACGCGCTGCTGCCCAATTCGTTTCATGGATTCCACGTACAGGCGTCTCGGCACTCTGCGTTGCCTGCGGTAACACACTCACGGGGGAGAGAGCAGAAGAAGAAACGGGTACCATCGTATATAAATTTTGTGTTGCAGGGGAAAAGGAGGGCGTAGTCACAGAGACAGGGCCAGAAGACGCAAGTGGAAAAGTGACGGCTCCGGTCCCCGTAGCCTGCGAGAGCGAGGAGGAAGCAGGCGGGCCGAGGCCTGGGCCGATGGGATTGCTGGATACAACCGTTCAGGGGCGTAATGGGGTGGGGGTCGAGAATCCAATAACTCTTCAACAAAAACGCCAACTTCCTCCCTCGCTACGTAACATTTATCGCTCTGCAATCGAAACCTCCTATCTGCGCGCTCTATACCTTTCTCGATCTTTTCTCTATCATAGGCTACTGCTTTCTGCGTTATCGTCTGTGTCTGTCCTTTCCGAGCTTGCTTCTCTGCCCTCATGCGTCGCTGTTTCGCTTCCTTCTGGCAAGTCCTCAGGGAATCAAACATTGACTGCCTGCTTTTTTTAGCAAACAACTTGTTCTGCAAGTAGTTCAACTTTTGCTCATCAAAGGTGCCAGTAAGCGGCCACTGTAATTCGGCATTGTCCCTCGTATATTTATTCCACAACGTGCTAAACATAATAGGGCCAATGCCATTCTTGACGTATACATCAAAATTTGGGGTACCCTCTGGAGGCACCGGCTGCCTCTCATCCAATCGAGCCTCAGTAGAACAACATCGACATCCAAAACAGCCTAACTTACTAAAATAAGGCATCTTAATATAAGACACATGCACTGACTGTCCCTATCGGACAAATATCTCACCACCCAACAAAAGGCGGTCCAGAACCAATCAAAGCAGTCCGAAAACCGCACTCTACAGTCCACAGACTGCACCAAGACAAGACAGTCCAAACACCGTTCCAAGACGAGAAGACAGGCTCTAGCCCCAGACCTTGTCAAAAATAAGTCGAATTCCCAGTTGGCCTGGCAGATCGTTCCCAAACAGTCCCGGACCTTTTCAAGAATAGGCCGAATTTCCAGTTGGCCCGGTGAACTGCTCACAACCGCTCTGTGTCTTTCAAGGGTCCACAGACCCACCAAGTTCAAGACACGACAGTCCAGAGACTGTACCAGACACAGCCCGCAGACTCGTGCCGTTCAACCATGTCGCCACATTCACCCAGAAATCAAACCACTCACCTGGTGCACTCAGGTCATGCAAGATTATTCTCCACTGCCGACTCTTCGGACCAAACGGTCGATTCCAAGGTTTCGCCTTCTCAGGACTCCAGTCGGTGACCACTAGACGAGGAGTCGCCCGATCAGAAGGGCGGGGCAGCCAAGAGAACTGGGCTCTTATTGTGTGGGGTACCCCAATCCGCCCGACCCACCAGACGCAGCCTCGACCCCACAACCCGATTATTGGTGGGTCTGGTCACCTTGCGGGGTCCCTGTTCGGGCGCCAACTGAAGGAAGTGACCCAAAAAGGACCACCCGGGTTACTCACAAAACCTCCGCTATGCCTTCCCAAAATGAAGAGTCGGTTAGACAGTAGAGAATACAAACAATAGTTTATTACCAATACACTGCAGAGGAGTCCAATCAGACCTGCACCCTAAGATGTCTGTCGAGAGGACTGGCCCCCCAACCATCGGCAACACATAATTATTCCTTCCAAGAGCCTCCCAGCCACGCCCACAATGGAAAGTTACCGGCTTTAGGCCGAACATGATCAAAGGAGGCACAGAGGGATGAGCTACCATCTGCAAGATGGGTACACGTTATCAGTTTCCCAAGGTTGCCGTGCTGGGTCTCAGAGTCTCCTAACGTGGGAGCACAGCTACACACAAGGATAGGTATGCGAGGGCAGAATGGCCTATTCATTAGTGAGTCGAAAGGCAACCTTGGACAGAAAAGAAAATAATAGCTGAATACAGTATTCTGCTGAGGCAAGCAATACGAATAATGAGGCCTAGTGTAGATGCAGCCTGTTGGGGATTACGAAATACAAAATGGAGTCACAATACAAAATGGAGTTGCACAAGCTAACTGAAGCGTATGCATTGCAGGGATAACTCAGCGGGTTACATAACGTAAATACGAATTATGTTTATTTAGCCGCACACTGCTAACCTAATATCGTGTAAAGTAAATGCGTATAGAAAATAATATTTTCAAACCTAACACCTGTTTCCATTCAGAAAGCGTTTAAAAACCTGGCTCTATTAACACATCTTCCTAATACGACAGCACACTGGTCTATCCAGCGCCTAGACACCTTCGGGTTTTGTAGCGCTTTATAAATCCCTAATTTCATTTCATTTCATTTCCAAAACCAGGAAAGGATGTTAAGTTATGTGCCTCCTACAGACCAATTTCATTCCTAAATGGCGATTTGAAGGTCCTCACGGGCATATTGGCAGCACGCCTAGGCCCAATGATGCCAGGGTTAATAGATCCTGATCAGTCCGGTTTTGTAGCCACCAGGCAGTGCAGCGACAACACGAGGAGGTTACTTCACCTTATAGATAAAGCGCAACACCAAGACACGGAACGGGTCATGGTATCAATCGATGCCAAAAAGGCTTTTGACCGGGTGGACTGGGGGTACTTGAAGATCGTCCTGGCGTGATTTGGGGTGGGAGGCCGTTTCTTAAAATGGATACTTAGCGGGTACAGCCAGCCAACGGCCATGGTGCGAGTTAATTGGCGCTCTTCTGATCCACTCCAGATCTCACGGGGCACCAGACAAGCCCTGAGTTGCATCCTCCTCAACATGCGCTCCCTACACAGACACACCACAGAGATCTGGGACCTGCTCGACACCCTCTCGCCAGACGTCGCCTTCTTCACTGAAGCATGGACCAACGCCACCTCCGCCCCCGACATCGCCACCGCCATCCCCGACGGACACAAGAACCGACGGATACAAGAACCAGAGAAAGGACCACCCCGACCGCCCAGGAGGAGGACTCGCCATCACGCACAAGAGCTCCCTCCGACTCTCCACCTCCAGCACGAGCAACCCCCTCTCCAACACACAGCACCTCCACTTCCAGATCCAGACCAGCCCCAGAACCACGCTGCGCGGGACCCTCGCCTACAGACCCCCTGGGCCTCAAGCCTCTTCCGCTACCACCATCACTGACCTTGTCGCACCCCACGCCATTGCCTCCACAGACTACATTCTCATCGGACACCTGAACTTCCACCTCGGCAACCGCAGCGACCCCGACTCCACCACCCTCCTGGATAACCTCACCAACCTCGGACTAAAGCAGCTCGTCACCACCCCCACTCACAAGGCCAGACACATCCTCAACCCCATTTTCGCAGGAGGGACAAACATCCACTTCAGCTACACCTCGCAACCCCTCTGGACAGACCACCACTGTGTACACTTCACCTTCAACACTACCACCGCACCCAAGCCCACCCCACGCCCGCCACGAAGGAACTGGAGCCAGGTCACAGAGGAACACCGCAACACCACCCTCTGCCATGACCCCCCCTCCACCACGACCGATGCCAACTCTGCAGCCAAAGAACTACACCGCTGGATCCTGTGGCGTAACGAAACTTGCGGGGGCCCCCCTGCAAAGTGCATGGAGGGGGCCCCCCATGCTACGGACCCAGTAAGGAGCTTTCAGGCCCACCCATTCACCTTCCCAGAGGGGACCCCCTGAGCTCGGGCCCTCCGTACCCTGGGGGCTGCGGGGTGTATTGTTACACCACTGCTCAAGCCAGGCTCCAGCAGGATACCTGGCTGTAGCTCAATTTGAGGCCCTCTTAGACTCTGGACCCCCAAACAAGCTGAGTTTAATGTGGCTTCTAAGATTTAATGTGGCTTCTGCCTGCAGCCAAGCTCTAACTTCATGTGCAATGAGGTGATTTGCACATGGCTGGGTTCAAATGGAGGTGGCATGGTGAGCAAAAAAATGATGGGTGTGCGACCCAGAGCGATTGCAAATTGTAAGCATTCCTTCCATCACCTTTTTTGTGTTTGATGTACCGCCCTAAGTGGCACCGTTCTGCCCAGACGTGGGTCCCATGCTCACTGTGTCACTGGAACCAAGCTATACCCAGCTGATGAGCCCATAACTGGGGGAAACTGGTCCTGGGTTGCTTGTGTACCAGTTCAGGGAGGACCTGGCCTGTCAGTTCGGGCAGGCCTGTTCCCATGAGGAGCAGGGTTGGGACTGATTTGAATATGGTTGGCTCCAAACTGAGGTGGCTGGTCAGCAAAAGAACGATGGGTTAGGATGCTACCTCGAGCGACTGCAAATTGCAAGCATTCCTTCCATCACCTTTTGTGTGCTTGATTTAACTTTTATGTTTGACAAAGAATTAAAGACACAGTAATAACGTTTAATGTAAAAAAATAGGCAATACCCATCTAGTAGCTGAATGAAACCAGAAACCTGGGATCAATCTTGACTTCCCTGCTACTCCAAATTGTGTGATCCTAGGGAAATATTTTACTTTACAGAGCCTTCTTTTTCTTCATTATTACATATGAGAGCGCCTTCTAGTGTCTGAGTTTAGAATATGCTCTGTACAAAATAATATAAATCAAGGAATATAGAGTACAAGTGACAATTGACTTGCCTCATAGTTTACTTGTGGCATTATCATCAAGAGCATGAATGTTTCTTAGTTAATCACTTTTAGTAAATATGATGCACTAAGGTGGAACACTTTTGCATGTTAAAGAAATACACTGTTTTTGAACTTTGGAGACACTTTAGCATTCATATCTGAACATATTTTTTTAATGTATTATTTAGTGATTTGAACATATAACATAACAAAACATTAAACATATCCCAGGACAATGCATTGCACTATAGTAGAGAAAGAATTCAGTAGAGAATATAAGCAGCTGATCAGGTTGGCGAAGCAGACAATAGCAGTCCCAGCCAAGCAGACCAACGCCACAGTATCCTGGCAGACACAATAGCACATTAATGTAAGTCTGGTGCCGAAATACTGTCCAGGCACCTATTGACCTCAGCTGCGGCATTGAAGTTCAGTCTGGACCCTGCTTCTGCTAATGATCGCAGCACTCGACAAGTGTAGTGCCTGTAGGTATTCACGCAGGAGATCCCATATGTCTCTTGGCCTGCTTGCAAGTGGGAGCAGGACGTAATAAGTGTCTGGTTGTTCCATACAGTGTAAAAGGTCGCAGAGCCACGTTTTCACTGCGGATGCTGTTTCTTCTCCTAGTTGCAGGCAACCCTCCTCTTTGCCATCAACGGCGCAAAAGACGCATACCTGCGTGCCTTCCATTGTATATTTATTGTTCATTGCATTAGGGCTAGTTTGGGGGGTGGTTTCGCTTCCAGGCCAATCATTTCAGATAGAGCCTGGAATATCTTAGTCTAGTAATTAGCTATGGGTGGGCATAGCCATTCACTACCAGCAGGTGCACATGTAATCCGACAGCAGCCCCCAAGCAAGCAGTTTAAGTGGTACACCCGGTACAGAAACTTAAAGTGTATAAGACAGAGCCGTCCGTTAGGGCTAAGGGTCTAGCCTGCATGAGCAGAATATCCATTCCTTATTGCATAGTTGTACATTTCTATTGCGTGATTTACTTGCCAAATATTTTCAGAGCTCGTCTAGTGCATAGGGTTTTAGGGCAAAGCCAGACCCTTAGCTTGCTTGGCTCTCCCTGGTTACCTGTTTGCTCACTCATCTTTACGACAGTGCAACTGGACTGATAAGGAGGGGGAGAGTGGGGAATGCAGGGGCTTAGAATGTGAAAGAAAAACAAAAGCCATTTCAATCCTTAAATGGTTTCAGAAAACACTCTGAGTGGGGCAGAATGTCAGGCCTCAGCTTCATCCCACTCCAGTCCGTGGCTACGTTAGAATCCTGTGTGCCTGTCTACTGAACCTGCAGCAGCCCGAGTGGTGGCACATGAAGGGGTGGGGTGGGGGGAGGTGAGGTGAGGCCAGCCAGAATCCTATGCGCGCAATGCCCATTCGGCCGGAAGGTCTACAAGTGCCATGGGTCAGGTGCTGTGAGTGGCATAACAAAACGTGAGTGCCCCCCCTGCAGAATATGCTGCTCACACTCACTTCAGTAGGGGCCCCCTCCAGTATGAGTACCCCTGGGGGCTCCCCGCACCGCGGGGGCTGCGGGGGCCTTTGTTACTCCCCTGGCTGGATCACCAGCTGCGCAGACAAGCTCGCACCCCTCCGCCACCCCGCCAGACAACGCCCCCTGAAGGCCGCCTGGTTCACCACCGACCTCCAGGAAGCCAGGCGCTCCTGCAGATGCCTCGAGAAACGCTGGAGAAACAGGAAAACCACCGAAGACCAGAACACCTACAGGAACGCCATGACCGAATACCACCAGCGCATAAGAGACACCAAGAGGACCTTTATCCAGAACAAAATCCACACCAACGCCAGCAACGCAAAGGAACTCTTCAACGTCATACAGCAGTTCACCAAACCCCCCAGCGAAGCCACCGACGTCACATCATCCCAGGACCTCTGCAACAAACTCAGCTCCTACTTCTACCTGAAAATCAAGGCCCTCTACGACAAATTCAGCAAACAGACTCCAGACACCATCCTCCTCGCCGCCATCGACAACCAGCCCACCATCACCACCTGGAAACTAGCTACCATCGAGGATACCACCACGACCATGATGAACACCCACTCAGGAGCCCCCACAGACCCCTGCCTGCCGCACATCTACCACAGAGCCGCCGCCGCCATAGCACCCGAACTATGCCGGACCATTAACACCTCCTTCGAATCTGGCATCTTCCCCGATGACTGGAAGCAGGCTGAGGTCAAGCTCCTCCTCAAGAAACCCTCGCCGGACCCGACGGACCTGAAAAACTACCAGCCCATCTCTCTCCTTCCCTTCGCAGCCAAAGTCACCGAGAGATTCGTCAACGCCCAGCTGACCACCTTCATCGTAGAGAACACTATTCTCGACTCCTCCCAGTCTGGATTCTGCAGCAGCCACAGCACCGAGACCGCCCTCCTCGCCGCCACGATGACATCCGCATGCTACTCGACCAGGGACACACCGCGGCCCTCATCCTACTAGACCTCTCCGCAGCCTTCAACACCGTCTCCCACCGCACTCTTGCCGCCAGACTCCATGACGCCGGCATACGGGGAACCGCCCTCGACTGGATCCGCTCCTTTCTTGCCGGCAGAGCCCAAAGGATCAGACTCCCACCCATCCTCTCCCTCACGAAAAACCCTGAAGACACCAGACTCAGCTTCCAGTAAGGAATGAAAGACGTCGCGGCTTGGATGAGCAACAGTTGCCTAAAGCTCAACTTGGAGAAGTTGGAGGTCCTCGTCCTTGGACCCTCATCCACCACCTGGGACAATATCTGGTGGCCCTCCGCCCTTGGAAACCCATCCACTCCGACAGACCACGCCTGAAACCTCGGCATCATTCTAGACTCCTCCCTCACCATGACCCGCCAGATCAACGCCGTCACCTCCACCTGCTTCAACTCCCTCCGCATCCTCCGCAAGAACTTCAAGTGGATCCTCCCCGAATGCAGAAAGACCATCACCCACGCACTCATAACCAGCAGACTGGACTACAGTAACGCCCTCTATGCCGAAATCAACAAATCCCTGCTACACAAGCTCCAAACCATCCAGAACACTGCAGCACATGTCCCAGCACCTACAAGACCTCCACTGGCTCTCCATCGAGAAGAGAGTAACCTTCAAGCTACTCACCCACGCCTACAAATCCCTCCACAACATCGGACCCAAATACCTCAACGAAAGAGTCTCCTTCCACGTACCCAAAAGGAACCTCCGCTCCGCTGACCTCGCCCTGGCAGAGACCCCACGCATCTGCAGACCCAGAGCAGGTGGAAGAGCCTTCTCCTCCGTTGCAGCAAAGACCTGGAACAATCTCCCAGTCAACATCAGACGCTCCCCCACTCTGCACACCTTCAGGAAGAGCCTCAAGACCTGGCTCTTTGACTGATCCGGAGCTGCACCTCCCCCCCCAGCGCTTTGGGACCCTCAAGGGTGAGTAGCGCGCTTTAAAAACCCCTGATTGTTTGATTGATTGATTGACAAGGGTGCCCGCTCTCACCATTGCTCTTTGTGCTCTACATGGAGCCAATGGCCCAGAGAGTGCGGGAGAACCCACAGATTTTTGGGGTGCATTTCTGGAGGGGCACTCATGCCATCAGTCTATACGCCGACAATGTAGTCGCCACATTGGAAAAGCCTCAGACTTCTATCCCTGCCTTTTTTGCTGAGCTGGAGAGATTTGCAGCAGCTTCTGGCTTCAAAATCAATGTGGCAAAATCTCAGGCTATGGGGTTCTCTCTCCATCCGTCCACCAAGGAGGTTCTAGCACGCTTAATCCCGCTCCAGTGGGATGAGGGACCTATCCCTTATCTGGGTATTCAGCTTATCAAATCCACCCACAACACAGCAGCATTGACGTATAAGCGACTCTTGTCCCAGGTGCGAGGGGAGTTGGGCAGAAGGGGACCCGTCGGCTTCTCTTGTCTGGGAAGGGTGGCAGCGATCAAAATGAACATTTTACCCAAAATCGTATACATTTTTCAAACCCTTCCAGTGGTGCCTCTCTCTGGAATTCTAAAACAACTACAGAAGGAGATCAGCTCGTTCGTCTGGGCTAACAAGAAGCCCCGAATGAGTAAGGAGCAGAGCTATAGACTGCCTAGAGAGGGGGGTCTAGGGATCCCCAATCTGACCCGCTACTTCCAGGCTACCAGTTGCATGTTCTTTTGGAATGGTCGTGCAGCGAGTCGGAGAAACACTGGCTCTTTATGAACAGGCGCTCGTGGGTCGGGCTCTGTGGGTGGTCCCCTTTTTACGAAAGTCACAGCGCCCAGAAGGCATATATAATTTGCCAATCATTAGCACGACTTTGAGAGTGTGGGACTCTACGGCAGTTAAGTGCGGCCTAACCTCATTTCTGTCACCCCTTACTCCCATAATTGAGAATGAGGAATTCTCCCCCTGACTAGATTGGAAGGTGTTCCGTCATTGGGAGGCCCGGGGATTTCGATCCATTGGGCATATGTTCGATGTAGAGGGACCCCTAACGTTTGAAGATCTCAGATCCGCTTTTGCCCTGCCAGAGTCTGAGCACTATCCCTTCCACCAAGTGAGGCACTGGGTGATGCACCCTCAAGTACGCTCTGGGGCCCAGAGGAAGTTAACATCCTATGAGAAGTGGCTTCATACAAAGACAACCAACACGCACCTTATCACTGAACTTTATCACATGCTGCGGCCACCAGAACAGGCGCCTCCACGCCAGGGCGATGACGGTGGGAGGCCGAACTGGGCCTAACACTATCGCAGGAAGAATGGGGCGATATCTACCATCGAGCAAGCCACATAGCATGGAACGTCTCTAGCATTGAGACCGCAACCAAAATAGTCACCTATTGGTACCTTACTCCACCCAGATTACATAGATACAATCCCAGCCGTCCCTCACATTGCTGGAGACATTGTAGGGAGGAGGGTACTCTAACTCATATACTGTGGGAGTGTACACGCCTTTCAGAGTATTGGGAGCAAGTCCTGTTAGACATTGATACTCCTTTTCACACACAAATCCCGCACTTCCCAGCATATATCGTCTTAGCCTTACCTAATAAGATTACCTTCACTCTTAAGTCTCGCAGAGGCAGGCAGATGGGGTTGGCATTGGGAGCAGCACTCCAGAACATACTAACCCACTGGGGTACTGATAGGATCCCAACACATCAGGGCTGGCTGGGTAGGTTATGGACTGTGCTCGGCTTGGAGCGCATTACACTTGCACTACAAGGGGAGGGGGCCTCGTTTGCAGACTACTGGCGCCCATTCTTATCCATACTTAGTACAGACATGAGGGAACTAACCTGCAACAAGTATTTACGATTGTTGCGGCTCGTGGACCTTACACAAGACCCTCTCCCATCCGCTGCCCTGGACTCAGAGGAGGAGATGCCACTAACTACTAGCTAAGCCTCCAAGACAGGGGGGCCAGTGTCTGAGAATGGAACAGACACGGGAGAGGTGTGGTGCAGCGGCCAGGGCAGCTGACTTCGGAGCACAGGGTTCATGGTTCGATCCCCGGCTCCGGCGGCAGCTCAGCTCAGCACCATGTGACTCTGGGCAATAGCTCACTTAATTTCCACGACGGCCCCCAGCGCCTTGAGACCCGTAAGGGTGAGTAGCTGCGCTATATAAAAACGGACTTACATTTTAGTGGCAACACGTAATAGATTAGGACCCAGGAGACCTTTTTTTCCTTTCCCTTTGGGTTTTTAGTTCGCTTGTCAGGAGGGAGGGGTGGGAGGGTGGGAGTTGGGACCCTTAATGTAAATTTTCTTTTGTAAATTCATCAAAAGCCGTGCATTGCCTCATTGTCATATCTGCTATGTTATCTATGGCGTTGTTTGTTTTAATAACTCCAATAAAAATGACTTAAACCTAAAAAACTAAAAAACTGTGAAGAGTCAGAATAAATCTGTGCAGTCTTTGGTTGTGACATGCTAAATTCCACCAACAGCTAACAGAAGTGTTTTCTTTGGATTTCCAGTTAGAAGTAATGACCTGTAAAGCAATTGCTATTAAGATGTCCACTAGTTTCCATAGCAATATGCTATACAACCAAATAGAGATTACCCCTCCAAAAAACAATGGGGCATATTAGCAAGACCCACGTTAAAATTATCGCCGTTTTAGCGGCAGGAAACTGCCGCTAAAACGGCGATAATGGGCTTGCTAATATGCGTTATAGAATTCAATAGAAGCCCAGGTTAGATGTGCAGGACATCTAACCTGGACTTCTATTGAATTCCATAACGCATATTAGCAAGCCCATTATCGCCGTTTTAGCGGCAGTTTCCTGCCGCTAAAATGGCGATAGTTTTAACGTGGGTCTTGCTAATATGCCCCAATGTTTCTAATGAAAAAGGTGAGGAAACATTGGTAGGAACTTCAAATTTTTGCCAAACATGAGTTAAAAATTCTGAAAAACAGGGCATAGAAAAACACATATGCAAGCATCACAACGCCAACAAGTATCTTGTTGAATGAGTTTTGTTTTAAATAGAAAAACTGGAGTGTAAATGATTGATTACAGAAAGAAAACAGAGTTTGTGTTAAAGCAGTAGAGCGAGCCGTAGAAGACACTTCGACCCAGATTTGATTTCAGGTGGAAACTGGACAAGTACAATGTAACTCCAATTCCCACAAGGCTTTGTTAGGAATCAGGTATGTCCATACTGGGTGGCAAGAACAATTTGTATATGAGCAGATTTTGAGAGCAAATTCCTAGAAATAGGGCTATTCTGCACATGAGGAGCCGCATGGCTAGAAGAGGTGAGTGGCCCTATTGCAATGTGAAGGAGACCTTTAAGTCCATTATATTGTGTAAACATATTATTTGAGATATTGCATATGCTGGATAGTTCTGAAAAAAAAAACAATAGCGTTATCCTTTAATAATTGGTGAAATGGTAAAAATGCGCTTATACGCCCACTTTTTCAACAATATGACTTTACTATCTTTCTTATTCAACTTATTATACCAGATGAGACTGCTGGCAAACTGATCAAATGTTGATAAATTCGAAACCATAAATAGTTTCAATAGGTAACAAGAGTGTGATACAGCAGACAGCAAGCAAAACCTGGGTGGATTAGACATAAGAATCATATTTTTGCAAGAAAAATGGAAAACCAAAGCCCACTCTAGATCGAACCATAGCTTGCCAATGTTGCAGACAGGATCCACTAAATTAACTTGAATTTGTTTAATTTCAAATGTTCTGTGATAAGTGGAGAAATCCAGATACTTAACACTTCCAGCCATTTCAGGAATTCTTAATCAATCTAGGGAAATTCTAGGCTTCTTACCACTGCAATAAACTTAGATAATGTGCTATCTAAGGTAGCAAAAAATATTTAAAAAAATGTATTTAGCATCATTATAGGAAAAAAGTTTACAATTGTGAGAACCATCATCTTGATTATGTTAGTGAGACCCCACCATGATAAAAATAAAGGAGACCATTTTTGTGTAAGGTGACAGACTTTACTATTTTGTCTGTATTGATTTTAAGAGTATCAATAATAGAATTGCAATACCATACTCCCAAGCATTCGATCTTAGTCATATTTGAGGATCAACTTGCTGCAACAAATGGCTCTTTCGTTCAATGTTTATTACGAGGCATAACCTCTGATTCATCTCCATTAAGTTTATAACCTGAGACCTCAGAGTTGTAGCTCTGTAAAGAAAGTTGGTATTGATAATTCTGGTTTTGACACAAACAAAAGAATATCATCTGCATGAGCAGAACATTTACCTTTAAAGTCAGAAAAACTCTCAAACTGTTTCATTTGAAAGAGAATTCTTTCTAATGTCAGAATAAAGAGTAAAGGAGACAGAGGACATCCCAGTCCAGTACCCCTATTAAGGGGAAAATGAGGGAATGGGACGTCATTTACTATTACTAACGACTTGAAAGAAGAAGACAGCAGTGAAATAAGCTCTAAAGATTTAGGACCAAAACAATGCCACTTCAATGTGTCCATTAGAAACTGCCAGTTAACTCTGTCAAAAGCTTTCTCTGCATTGAGAATAAGTGCAGCAATAGGGAGGTCAATTTTAGAAGCTTTGTTAATAATATTTTTTTAAAGTACAAGAGTTATTGATTATGTTTCTTTTGTTAACAAAACCAGACTGTTGCAGGTCAATTAAGTCCGGTAAAAAGTAAACTAGCCTAAGGGCCAGCGCTTTGGCAAATATTTTATAATCAGTATTAATGAGATAAATAGGTCTGTAGTTCTTGCACAAAGAGAAATCCAGTCTTTTTTTAGGTGTCATACAAATCATAACTTCAAAAAAAGAACCTACAGATCCATTTAAAAAAAAGTTATTAATCAGCGTAAATAGCATAGGAAAAAGAATGTATGAAAATTCCAAATAGAATTCTATTTTGAATCCATCAGGAGCTGATGCTTTCCCAGTTGGGAGAACTTTAACAGCAAAGTATAGCTCTTCAATTTTTAATGAGTTTTCTAGAGAAGACAAATCTCTATTATCTGGATTGCTTTTCCTAAGCCTAGAGAAGTAGGAATTAATGAGCACCTCAGAAGGACTAGTCTCAGGAGAGTATACGTTTTGGTAGTAGTTCGCAAAGCATGCAGCAATATCAGAATTTCTGTACATTTGCTCGCCCAAATAATTTACAAAAGATTTCACAACTGATCATCTCTTTTTCACTTCAGATAATTTGCCAATAAAGAACCAGCTCTATTGTTCCCACCATTATACCTAGTATTCATTTTAGGAAGAACCCCATAAGCTTTTTCAGAAGTATGTTTGTGCCGCCATCAGCACATCTAGATCAGATTTATTATGTTTTGAAGTGTAGTATTTCTGTTATGACGGCTTAATGTTGTCAAGAATAGATGCATTTTGTTGTTCTGCATTTTTCTTTTTAAAGGAACCATAAATAATAATAAAACCTCTGGAGAGTGTTTAAACGCATCCCAGACAAAGTGGACCCATGTATTATTATTATTATTATTATTAAAATATTCTTTGACAAGGTTTTTGTAGGTGGTAATGAGTCTTATCTGAAAGCAGAGAAATGTTAAATCACCATTGAGATTTCCTATTATTGTTCTGCAGAATATCTAGGTCAGTCTAAAAAGGGACATGGTGAGGAATCAGAATTGAGACAGTTTCCACATTAATGAAATGTTGAACCATACTTGCTATTTAAAACTAAATAGTCAATTCTAGTTTGAGAATTCTGAGTGGTTGAGTATAGAGAGACCTGGGTTAAACAATCTCCAGAAGTCAGATAGGGAGCTATGTGAAATGGTATTTTTAAATGCTTTACGAGCACTATTAGGAACAAATATAGCTGAGGAATCAAAAAAGGGGTACATTAATTGATTACAATCTTGACCTAGTAGAAAATGAGCACCAGAATGTTCAAGTATTTAGTGTGAAATGAGTTTTCAAAAAGTGGATCCGGATGAGTAGGGCCATATATATTTATTATTGAAAGGATATTATCCTCTATTTTGAGTTTATCCAAAATCCACCATCTCTAAGAATAATTTTCTTGTGAAATAAAAGAAATAGGTAAATTCTTTTGATAAATTATAGCAACACCATTCTTATTAGAGACAGAGGATGAAGGAGGTGACCCGAATCGGGTCACCCGGGTCACTTGCGACCACCTCTCAGCCTTCCAAACAAATGAAGAGTCGGTCAGACAGTAGAGAATACAAACCAAAGTTAATTATTAGTCATACACTCAAGTGGAGTCCTTTGATTGCTGCAGAGGGACTGACCCTCGCCAACATGGTAATACCAGATATACATTTCCAGTACCCCTAAAGACACGCCCAGACTGGAATTTTCCAGTTAGTAGCTGGTGAACAAAGGAGACACAGAAGGATAAGCTACAATCCTGAGACCGGGTACATGCTATCTCAGTTTCAAGGTTAGTCTGCCCGTGCCCGCCACTCTAAGGGTGGGAGCAGGCCTATCAGACGGGAAAGGTATGCAATGACAAAACAGTCTATTTATTAGTGCAGCGAAGCTCAACCTTGGAGAAATAGAAGAAAAAGAACATTGAGGCCGCTTTCTGCTGAGGCAAACAGAATGAGACAGAAGCTTTTGTTTCGGTCATGGTACAAAATGGCGGCTGAATACAAAATGGTGCCGCAAATGCTAACTTAAATCGTACTATGCAATGAGAAGTCGGCCAAAGACATTTTTCATTCCAACAGACCCTCCTTTTAGCATTTGCTAACATTTTGCTAGTGTCTAAAAGCAAATAACTCCTTGCATATCATGAAAACTTTTGTTACATATTAATACACATATTATTAAAATTCAAAAATACCTTCATCTATGGTCATTAGGTCTTGGATACCCTGCATCATCATGGCCGTTGTCTTGGGGTCATGTCCTGGAACCTTAGTTTTGGGGGTCAGTGTTTGTACACAGTAAGCACAGCAAACAGGAAGACTATTTATGCACAAGCAACACGTTAAAACACACCAGCTATGAATCTTCCAACCCCAGGATGTGAATAAACCCCAGAACCAGAGAGACTCCATGTACCATTTTCTTGTTGGATGTCAGAAGCGAGCCTGTGAAACTTCTGGATGGCAGAGTATACATCAGGGGCGTGGTCTGGGATGTATACACAACAACTACGGCCAATGACGCGGCAGACCCCTCCCCGGTCAGCAAGGATGACTTCTAACACCATTCTGTTTTGTAAAGTTATGAGACTCGTAGCCTGGAGCTCAGCTGTAATATTTGTCAATATTCCAGCTGCGGTATTAATGACCCCTTCTACAACTCTTGTGAGACGACGAATGTTAAGGCTATTGAACAAAGGGCCCCAAAATTGTAAAATACCCTTAATGGCATCGGTGAACTGGTGCAGAGTGGTGTCTGTCTGATTTATATCTTCTGTGTTAATAACCCTCCTGATTTGGGACAGGTATATGTTCCTACGTTGCAATTGATGGTCCTTATGGTAATTGGGCGGAGCTATATATACGGGGGGTAAGAGGTAAGAGAGATAACACCTACCCGACCATCCCTCAGGGAGCCAAACATAACCTTGGGATCCACAAACGAAATAGACATTAGGGGATGGTATCAGGGGTGGACTATCTATTGCTCTCAGCTTATATGTGGTGTTGCACCTGCTCTCCCCTACCTCCATCTTCCCACTCCCCTGGACACAGAAAGTAGCTGTGGTGTTAACCACTGACAGCAGTATTGGCTTATCTTCAGTAACATTACAAGGTGAACTGACTGGAAATATTCTGACGTGTTGAATCCCAGGAAATCACCCATTTCCATACGAGACCATGTTCCATTTCCCACCCCTTTGTATGCATGCATGCAAGAACTTAAGAACAATCTACCAAATGGCTCTCGACCTGTAGGAGCACCAGGAGGTGCTCTATGCTGGAAGCGTACATTTTGTATCATGGTGCGGGGACCAATTCTCTTTCTTTCCAATGCATCAAATTGGGGAGGTGGACGTACCATACTAAGCAATGCAAACCACCCCTCACAGATACTAATATAGGACAATGGCATGGACAATAGGTTCTCACTTTTAGGGGTCACTGAGGGAAGTAATCCACACACCCAACAATTTGTCATGTTAGACGCATTATGTGTCTGGTGCAACATTTGTATAAACACATTGTCCTTATAAGACTTTCGGTGCGCCCCTTTGTGAGGTGCCAAAGTAAAAAATCTATGCTCAAGGGGGACAGGCGTCGTACCAACCAGGGAATGTACTGGGTATTTCTCCTCCAGGAACCATGCTATGCCAAGGATTGTTATTAGAGAAATCACAACAATCACTACAAAAACGATTTTACTCTTCATGGACCAACTAGACCAACCAGATCTGTTGTGTAGTTCCTATAGTACCCCATGCAGGACCTGCACGTTTGTATAACATAAACCGTGGCTTGGTGACTGACTGGCTCTGTGCACCCCCACCGCGTATGTTAGCCTGATTTGCATTAGCTAGCTCACAGTGCCACTAGAATCTCCTCTTATCAGGAAGAGATTAGTTTCTGGCAACCTTAGATCATGACAACCCTAATTCCTCAGAATCATGGAAACAATGTACTACCGTTCGCTCAGTCACTCGTGCTTACTTATTCGGTTTGTCTCAGAGAGTTACACAGAATAAACAGTCTGGGTGTTTCAATAAGTATTTATTGAACAGTTGTTATTCTAGTGTAAAATATATGTGCTGCGGCAACCAGCAGACAATAGCAGAGATATATTATCAGCAGTACGATGAAAGCAAAGGGATAGAACAATTCTACCATATTGCAATAATCATGAATACATACATGAATATAAAAAGCCTTATGAAAAGTGCGCGTACTCCTACGATGCCTAACTGGATGTACCTGAGTGTACCTAGCATATGTGTAGGTCTAAAAGCCTAAGAGCCAAAAATCCTTCTAGAATTTAGTCGAACCCCCATACCTGAATAGAGAGAGTGTGGGACCCCGTCCTGGTCTCGAGTTGGACACCCCGCAAGGGCTGTGTTAGACCGCTGTCAGCTGGAGCGACTGCATGCAGGAGCCTCACCGTCTCTGGTCAGTGTGTCAGCATGGAAGTCTCGGTTCCCTCTGTCTTACTGGGGTAAGATGTGATATATTTATACCCTGAAGACCCTGGTGTTTGGGAAAAACCCTGCTGTATTCAAAACCACAGAATAGATAACGTTCAGCCTTCAGAGCACTTTGTGTACTAGTTAGGACCAATGTAGGTGAAAGATCATGCCTATATAAGGAATCATGACTATAATAGGACATGTACAGTTATGACCGTAATAGGGCATATGCGGCTTTGACCATAATAGGGCAAGTACGAATATGACTGTGTTAGGGCAAATATGAATACGTCCATTTTAGGGCATGTATGAACGGGTCTACATTAGGGCCTCTATACGGGACATAACACCCACTCCTCTTCTGAACAGGATGACAATGACCATACTTAAAATCTGGACAATTTAAAAACATTTTAAAAGCAAGTAAAAACATGGTTTTAAAATTGTTAAAAAACTTCAAAAATGTTACAATTCAGCTATTTCCAATTGCCACTAAAAAAGAAATGTCTATTTTGTTTCTCTATATAAGTTGCTTCACTCAAAGCGGAAGAAGGCCATGCTTTTCTCAAGCGAAAGTGTCAATTTAGGAAGTGTTCCTAATTTGCTGGCTTATTATGAAAACGAGCGGAGAAGCTGAATTCTTTCCCAGGACCCGATGAGCCAATTCGAGATTAAGTGTCCTGGCTGGGAAGCACAACATTATCTGTGTGAGCTACTGCAGACGACAAATCCAACGCCTCACAGAGAACGTCAATCACACATAGATGGAATGTAGCACTGCCAACAGTCGATGCTGCGGCAGCCTGTGCGGCAGTTGTTACCTGGGTGCCTGTGGAGGAGTCACCTAACTCATCAGGAGCAAACGGCACCTGTGGATTCTCCAGGAATGCGTTCATCAGAATTGGAAGCCGCTGGGGACAACGCAGAGCATGGGCCTTTATGGGGTCCAGCATTGCATCCATGTCCGGAGGTGCATCTGATGGAAATGTTAGACAAAGATCCAACGTGCATTCTTCTCCGCAAAACAGGCATCGAAGAACAGGTAAGATGCAGTCTACCCAGACTGGTCGAAAGGATAGAAACCAGGAGGCATTGAGTTCTCGCAGGCAAGAAATGCCCAGAAGTTGTACCATGCGTTCACGGTATTTCCGCTCCAGGAGCATGTTCGCCATTCCCTCGGGAATTTGGCCGTCCATTGCGTAGCAGCAGTATTATGAATAGGACCCCTGCAACCAGCAATAGGATAAGCGGGAGTACTCCAAATACGCTTCCCAATACGGAGTGTATAAAATTGGGGATTACTCCGAGGACTGTCTGAAAGGTGCTTAACAGTACTGACCCTATGGTCTTAAATAGGTGTTCAATACCGCTCGTATCTGACATATTAAAGATATGTCCCACCATTTCTATGAAATGAAAGGGGCAGTTTGTACGTGTAAGGGCCTGTATCTCAGTCGAGGTCCTTGCAACTTGAAGTTCAAAGGTTTCTCGAGCAGAGGTTAAGGGCACGGGTTGCTGTAAAAGCATGGCTTGCAGTCTGCTCAGAGTATCAAATTGTATGAAAGAAACATTCAGTGAATGCCATAGCGGCGCCTCCCTGACTATGTTCAGTGGCGGAAACAATACTTGCATACAGCAAATAACCCTGGAGTTAACAGTGACCAGATATGCGATGCCCGGAAGCACCCCACAGCAACCCTGATCATTTAGCATCAAGTAACTCCCATTCGAGAGCAGCTCGAAAACCGGCGTGATCACTGCAGCTGGGGTCCCAGTCATGTGACACAATAGGTTTGCTACTGAACCGTTACAGGCTCTGTGTAGTGAAATATCCTGACACATGAGAGAACCGCTTAAAGCGTTCTTGCAGTTTGTACCACTCAGATACACTTCTTGATCCCCATTCCGGCATCGATATCTATATGGTAACTCCCAAGATTCCTTAATGTATCCCTTACCCATCTTTTCATATTTGCCTGCCTGCCTTTGCTCAAGGCAATATTGAAACTGAAACGTAGTGACCGGCAGGTTGATTTGGCCATGAATTAGCCATTCAGTTGATGGTGATTCGGCTACAGTGAATGGTAACCTTTCCAGTTTCTCTATACGCAGCATTGTATATTTGGCTCCCCTTTGTGCCATTTCTGTCTGTTTATCTGTTAGATTGTATTCTGAAAACAGAGACGTGGGGTTTATAAAACGCCAGGGCACATAGCCTGCACGCAGAGATTGCAGCGTCCAGCTTAGCATCATAATAGAACATAGCTGAGATTGCCCGTGTTGTAACAAGGCCAGATCTTGTTCTAATATGTCGACTGCCGAAGACACAATGTTGCCTAAGGAGTAAATCCTGGAGGTCAAAGTTGTTAACCCATTATCCACTACAGCTAATGCCTTCTCTAGGTTAATACGGTCTATTTCCCGCATTCTTTCTGCGGCCTCCTGTTGGGATATTTTCCAGTTTTCATTATAATAGGCATAAATGCCAGCATATATGAAACGTTTCTGACGTGTTCTCCTTGGGCCAAGTAAAAAATCCCTAAGGTCTACATCAGGTGTGAGTAAGGTCAAGTGATGTTTTACTTCTGTGAGTGTTGAGGTCTCTAGCCAATCAAGGCACAACTTCCCAACACTATAGGATGTCACTACCCCTGGGTGTTGTCTCTGTACATAGCGTGTATCTGGCCTATGGATACTAAACCCTTCGGTTGTATTCATAAATCTCTGTTGACAGGTGTTTGAGTCAATGGGCCAAATCAGCCATTTCGTCCAATCAGGATCTGATCTGTTGTACCGGAGAATGTCATCTAATCCTACCCCTTGTGTAGTGGAATTCTGCCCCCCACCCATCTGTGATGGTGCTGGAAACCCGGGTGAGTTCAGTTCCTTATTCTTGGCTAGTCCAAGACAGGATGTCTGTTGCACAGTGTCATTTAGAAATATTATCTGCTGTGGAATGAGGCATGCTCTAAAAAGCGCTTCTGTTCCCTGGACTTGCCAGTCCCTCGAACCCCAGATTGATTTTAAATCTATAGTGTCCTTCCATAGGTCAAAACCCTGTGTAGACAACTGGGCCATAAAGGAAGCAGAGTAAATCTGTTAGGTGTTAGTTAACATAATTTTCTGTGCTGATGTTTTTGCCACTTTGTAATAAAATGACCTCGGGTCAGATGTGTTGAACCCTGAAAAGTATGTGAATTTCTGTGCAAAAGTTTGCGAACTACCTTTTGGAGGTGTTGGGCAGTGTTCCCACTGGTGGTATTCAAATACATTTCTAGGTGTTATAGATTTGTGCAAGAAATGATGACCATAATGTTGGTAACAGTACAATGTATCATAGTTTGAAGTACCTTCTAACATTTCATTGTTCGCAAATGCGGCAGTTTTTCTAAATCAGACATCATAGCATTTACAGTTTCAGTGTCCCAATCATCAGAAAATGTACTGGAGGTAATGATATCACTTAAAGAAATTTTAAATACATGTTTAAGCTTTAAAAGTTCAGTCGGACCGAATATATCATAATCAATCTTGTCCCATACTATACCGTCTGGTATAGGAACTGCTGTGATGTTCACTGAAGACAAGTCTCTTGGTTCACGATGTGAAGACTGGTGTGGTTTTAAAATCAAATTGACTCTTTGGGCTGTAGAGCTTTGCTGAAGGTATCGTCCATTAATAAGCATACTAAAAAGTATTATTAAATCTAGCCAGAAAAAATAAAAAATAAAATCCCAGTGATATACCATAGTTCAATCCAAGGTGACACCAGGTAAGTCTTTCTAATTTCTTGTTGAAGTGGAACGAGTTCCATAGCATTGTTGCTTAGTCCTTAATTCCGTACAGGTGGCTCTTCGAACGTGATGACTCTTTCTGTTTGGACTTCTTGGATTGTAGCGAGAGGAGGGCGTCTGCTACTATGGAGTCCACGTGGCCTACTGTTTAGTATCGGCCACATAGTGTGGTTTGATTAAGTCGATTGAGACAAATCTTTTCTCCTTTTTCCCGGCAAGAGGCGGCAGAAGTACAGTTCTTGTGCCTTGGATTGCTAGGACCGGTACAGGCTTTCTGTAGGATGGCCCAAATTCTTTCTTGTCTGCAATCTTTTCTCTGACCAGATCTCCGATTTTTGAGACCCAGACAGGTCTTGCCGTTACTGCCTTGACTTCCTCAGTGGCGGTCTGTTTCTGGAGCACGTTACTTTGTTGTGTTCTGGATTCATTTAGATCCTGTAAAACAGCCAAACGATCATGGATATCAAATGTTTTTTTATCCGCCACTGTGCCTTCACAATCAAGATCAGGTACCCACATTCTTGTCCCAAATAGGACCTCGTAAGGAGTGACACCCCCTAGAGAGCTTCTTCGCTGATTGTTTATTGCTTGTTGTATCCCTTAAAGGTGATCGACCCATCTACCGCCTTTGCCTAATACCCTAGATGTTAAAGATTGCTTTAAGTCACGGTTTTTCCTCTCCACAACGGAATTTCCCTCAGGATGATACGGAGAGGAGTACCGCAATGCTACGCCCATTCCTTCCATGGCCTCTTTGTAAGCCCGAGAGCTAAACGCCGGGCCACGGTCAGAATGTAACGTGCCAACTGCGTATGTGCCGATAAAGACTCGCAAATCTCTTATAACAGTTCGAGCGTCAGCCGAGCGCTGAGGCCAGACCTTGAGGAAACTTGAGCTGGATGCACGCGGACAGACAACCTGATGCTGTCTAATAATGGTATCTGTACCGGACGTGTTGTGATGGACCCTTTTATCTGCTTGCAGATGTTGCAGTTCCAGACAAACTGGCACATCCATCAAGCAAAAACGGGCTTGCAAAAACAGCGAATCGCTAAAAAAGGCCGTTTGCGAACGCAAACCAACACTTCCCAATGCATCAACCCATTTACGCAAAACCCAACACTTTCGCAAAAATAGGGACTCGCAATCAATGCGAGAACCCCAAAAGCGAATCCTAAATAGCGAGTCCCACAACAGCCACCGCTAATAGCGATTAGTTCCTAAGGATTCGCAAACCAATGCATGTAAATTCGCAAATAGCGAATAACCGTGAATTCGCTATTTTGCAAGTGCAGATTAAGGGGAATCACAATCAGGTGGTAAAGTAAAAAAATAATAAAAATGCAGGTGCAAACAATCGGAAACCTATTTAAACAGACTCAGAAGGCCCATGAAGCATTCCACAATGGCTGCACTCTACGTGATGGCGAGGAGGATGAGGATCCATGCAGCAGGGCAGCGCAGAAGGTGGATACAGGAGAGGACCCTCAGAGTGCGCATCACAGTGCTGGTCCAAACTGAGGATGAGATATACGATAAGTACAGGCTGGACGGTGCAATGATCATGCACCTAATTGCTGAATTAGAACCCTTAATGCAGTGTCAGACCCGTAGGACCCATGCCATCCCCGCATATGCACAGGTCCTATGTTGCCTGCACCTACTTGCCTCTGGCAGTTTCCAGGGGGTGGAAGCTGTAGCCGGAGGTGTATCACAGAGCACACTTTCACGCTTCTTCAAAACATTCCTTGATGCCATGATGACAAGGGTCCACACCCACATCAGCTTCCCCACAACCCCCCAGGAGTTAAATAAGACAAAACTGGACTTCTACCAGGTAGCACAATTCCCCCATGTGATTGGCTGCATAGTCAGCACGCATGTCCCTATTTGTCCCCCAGCAGTGAATGAATACATCTTCCGGAACAGGAAATCATATCACTCAATCAATGTGCAAGTAGTGTGCAATGCTAAGCACATCATTACGGCCATCGTGGCGCAATTACCTGGGAGCACCCATTACTCCTATATCTTCCGACACAGTGGCATCCACACGCGTCTGCCCAGGGGTGAATTCTGAGAAGGACATCTGCTGGGTACACACATATATGTATTCGCTACATTAATCAAACAAATGAAAATGCATTACTGTGGCTAACCCTTTGCCTTCCACCCTGTAGGTGACAGCGCATACGCCGTGCATAACTATATCCTGACGCCATTCCTCAACCCATCAACACCACATGAGTGGATGTATAATGCTGCACACATCAGCACACAGAATGTGATAGAACGCACATTTGGAATACTTATGAGCTGCTTCCGCATCCTGCACAATACTGGTGGAGCCCTGCAGTACCGTCCAGAGAGATGCTGCCGGATCTTGGCTGCATGTGCCATTCTGCACAACATTGCCACCAGGAGAGGCATACACATCGAGGTGTCCGACAGTGAGTCTGATGGCGACAACCAACCACCCGCACAACTCCGACAGGCGCATGTGGCAAACACAGCAGAAGGGCAGAGGAGATGTGCAGACATCACCCAACATTATTTCTGAGGTAGGGAATAATGAGCCATGACACCTAGATGCTGAACATGAAAGTATTTATTAACATGAGCCCATGTATCAATGGGTAGCCACACGGAGATGTGTGCTAATCATAACTATGTTTGCATAGGTGAATAACGTTAAATAAACAATACCATGCGCTGGTTAGCAATCATTAGGCTGTAATTGACCATGGTTAAGTCACCATGGCCAAACTGAGGGGAATATGCCTGGCTAGCGCTTCCTGCCACGCACACCCATACGTCTTTCGCCTGCATCGGCCACATCACCATGATGCGCAACGGAAGGGTTTGAGCTGCGCGAACTGCGCCTCCTGGCAGTGGTCACTGGCATCGACAGGCTGCTAAGACTGGAGGCCTCCTCACTCCCCTCCTCCCCTGTCAAGTTGCTGCCGCCAACAGTACCAGCCTGGAGCTGTTCCACGGCGGTGGTCACTTGTCCTAGGGCCCTAGCAACATCCCCACAGTAATGGCCCAGATCTATTTGCATGGCCACGGAGTGACGTGCCAGCTGCGCAGTGGTGTTGCAGAGCTTGTTATTGGCCCTGGTATAGGCTGACATGCACATCATGCTCTGGCGATGCCGTCTCCTCTTTGTGCTTTGGCCCACAAGCATTGCCTTGGTGAGCTCCTGAATGCTTGCGTTGGTCTGTCTATTCCCCTCCACAAACGCTGTCGTCTGTGCATGCACACTGTCTGTCATTAGGCTGATGTTCTTTGCCAGTTTGGATATTTGTAGCTGTATTGCGCCCATGTGTCTTGCTTGCAGGCGCTGCGCGCGTAACATCTGTGACTCCACGCCAGCAAACACGTTTGGACACTGGCCTTCCTGCACAGCAATGCGGGGCCTTGAACTGCGCCTCCGCCCACGTTGGACCTGTGCCTGTGGTGTAGGTGGCGTGGTCACAGGAGGCTGGCTGGTTGCTGGGGTGGGTTCAGGGGCCACCTCAGATTCCATGGGCTGCAGTGAAGGGATCTGGGCCCTGCGTTTGGTGGTTGCGGGTGGTGTGCATGCTGGGGCATCTGGTGTCTCCACTTCTGTCTCAGCAGGAGTCTCAGAGATATGTAGGCAGTCACTGTCTTCCGAGTCCATCTCAGCTGCGTCTGTGATGTGTACAGTGCAATGTTAATATGTGTACGCCTTCCCATTGTGTGACATTATGCATACTTGGCTCACATTAAATCACTGACTGCCATGCAGTGTTGGCGTGTTTTGCTTGCCAGTGTTGTGTTGGAATGCCCACTTGACTGACATGCCTACGACTCCCATGATGCATTGGGTGTATGAGGGAAAACGTGGACTGGATTCTGAGCTGTACACTGGGGTTGGCCTGGGGGTATGTGCACCACTGGACATTACGTAGGACTGTATGGTTGCATGCATTTTACCTTGTGAGGTACTTGCCGCGCCGGATGTGTCCAGCTGGGTTACTCCCACCACTGCCTCAGGCTGAATTGTCGCCTCCACCAGGTCCTCCAGGGCTGTGTTGTTGGGTACTGTAGATGTGCCCCCTCCTGTGGCCCTTGCCTCCTTCAGCCTGTCTGCGATACGTTCCTTGGCACGGCTTCTTAGGTCGTACCACCTCTTTTTTAGGTCATCAATGCTCCGGTGTGTGACTCCCACTGCATTAACCATGCTCTTGATGCGCAGCCAGATCCTCCTTTTTTCAGCCTCAGGCACTTTCAGGGACAATTTCCCAAAGAGCTTGTCATGGTTTCTGGACACACCCTCAATGAGATTTTCAAGTTCTCTCTCACTAAATTTGAGCTTCCTCTTCCTGGGCGTGGCACTATCCCCTGTTGTTGCCTTCCCCATCCTGGTGCACAGTGAGTTGCAGGTAACAATCTTGGGTGTTGTCTCAGCTCAGCTCCAGTACTCTCCTTCCTCCTCTCTCCTCCTCTGGGCATTGACTGAAGCATGGGCTGGCTGACTTCCTGGTTGTGATGTCATCAGCATGTTTCCAGAGCGACGCGCTATTTGCGATTTCGCTAATTGCGAAATCGCTATTTGCGAGCTCGCTAATAGGGATTTCGCAAAAGGTGGTTTTCTGTATTTGCGCCTCGCTTTTGGCTACTCGCAAATAGTTTTTGTGATGTTTAGCGATTCGGTAGATTTGCGCGAATGGCTTCATGCATAGCGGATAGCGATTTCTAATTTGCGATTCCTTATTTATCGCAAATTAGGAATCGGTATTTGTGAGTTTGATGCATGTGCCTGATAGTCTCTAATCTGCCTCCTCATTACAGGCCACCAGTAGCGTTGCTTCAATAAAGAAACAGTCGCCCGAAGTCCCGAATGTACAGAACCTGTCCCTTCGTGTGCTGCCACAATTAAACTTTGCCTATGATCCATATTTGGTATTATTCTATCCCCACTCCAGGAATCTGAGCATATGGAATGTTTTGTGCATCTAACTTGTAGGAGTACTTGAGTGGAAATTTTTTAGGTACTGCTGTGCTGCCTTTGCGTGAAGCATTGACAGCTACCATAATCTCGCCGTCTATTCTCATTTTTGAACGAGTAACTGCAGCTACGGAAGCCGTGCGAAGAGCCCCCTTTGCGGCTTCATCAACCAATGAATTCCCTTCAACGTGAATGCCATCACGCTGATGACTCAGTGTATGTATCACGTGAGCCCTTGGTAGTTTGTTTCTCAACTCCACTACCTGTTCCCATAGCATTTTATGCTTAATTGTGCCGCCTTTTGCATCTTTGAACCCGTTTTGTTCCCAATGATGTAAATATTCATTGTACGACTGTACACAGTAAAAGGAATCATACACAATCAGTGTGGGGAATTCGTGTTCCGTATTCACCAGTGCCAGTATAAGTGCTTTTAACTCTGCCAACTGAGCCGTGCAGTCTCCTAGAGATTGCGTTTTAGTGCAACTCGGATGGAACTTCCCATCGTGCATGCGACCTTTAACAATCGCACACGCTTCGCTGTAAGCTTGCTTACTCCCTATGCGATACAAAAGGGGATGATGGACGGAACGCTTGAGCCAATCAAACACTCACCCCCAGTCAACTGATCTGGGTTTAATCCATCATCATTCTTTAGCTCACTCCACCACCCCAGTTCAGACATGGCCATATGCAAATCAGTCTGACCCTGTGCCTCATGGGAACAGTCCAGCCCGAACTGCCAAGCCATGTCTTCCCTGGACCGGAAACAAGCATCCTAGGACCGGTTTCTGGCATTTCAGCCGTCATCAGCCAGGCTTGCTTGAATCCAGTGGCAAAGTGAGCAAGGGACCCACGTCTGGGCATACCCCCGCCAACTTAGGGCGACCAAAGCGATACAAAAGGGGATGATGAACGGGCACGCTTGAGCCAATCAAACACTCACCCCCAGTCAACTGATCTGGGTTTAATCCATCATCATTCTTTAGCTCACTCCACCACCCCAGTTCAGACATGGCCATATGCAAATCAGTCTGACCCTGTGCCTCATGGGAACAGTCCAGCCCGAACTGCCAAGCCATGTCTTCCCTGGACCGGAAACAAGCATCCTAGGACCGGTTTCTGGCATTTCAGCCGTCATCAGCCAGGCTTGCTTGAATCCTTTGGTATCGCTTTACTCCCTATGGCCGGTTGAGCAGATCTGTCAGTGTAAATAATATATTCATACTGATCTAGAGGCAAAATCTCATTTGGTAGAGCATATTCTTGTTCGTATTGCAGAAATGCTTGTGTTTTTAAACTTGGATCAAATCTGCATTCAACATCATTTGCAGTAAGAGAATTTGCCCATTGTATCCATCTGGGATGTTAGGCTTTCGCATTTGGAATGCTAGCTTTTGTAACAGCTTCTAAAGCTGGTACTGGGGTCAAGACAATTATGCGTTTACCCTGAGCCAGAGCTCTTTCTTTTGCTACAGCGGTCTGCACTGCTGTCAGGATTTTTTCTGTTGAAGTGAAACGCATCTCTGCATTTGTGTACAGGTGTGATTTGTATGCGATCGGTACCGTTTCGTCTTCACTGAAAGTCAAATAAGTGTACCCGCTATGACTCGGATCACTAAGTTGCGTACGTTTATGCGTGTCTGTAAATGTTTAGAAGCTATCATGTCTTCCTGTAGGGAATGCAGGATATTTGTATGTTCCTGTGTCCATTGTCTGACTGAAAAATCAGGTTTTATTAAGTCGTAGAAAGGTTTTACTCTTTCTGCGTAATCCAAAATGTATGTTCGACCAAAATTTAGGAATCCCAGAATTGATTGTAAATTCTTTAATGATTTTGGAGGTTGGAGCAGCGCACACTTTTCTAAAAAGTTAGCTGCTAGGCTTTTTCCTTCAATTGACAACTCATACCCTAAAAATAGGACAATCAGGTGGGCAATTTTTGATTTTTTTAAATTAAATTTATAGCCCTCAGAGACGAATCCCATAATAATGGTGCTCACCCTGGTCAAGTGCCTCGGTAAGTCATCGTCCGTCAGATAAATATCATCTACATAGGACAATGCTTCTTCATCCAAATTTTGGAGTAACTCTGTTACTCTTGCTGAAAATACCCCGGGGCTGTTTTTATACCCTTGGGCTAGTCGACAAAATTGTCGCTGGGACCCTAACACACTGAATGCGGTCAGATACCTGCTTTCAGGCGTTATATTTTGGCAGAAAAATCCATTTGAGATATCTAGTGTTGTTTTGTATTTTTTGCGCACAATGTTATTCATTAATGCGGCACTATGTGCATTTTGAACTGCAAATGTCTTTGTGCAAGTGTTTAAATGTCTGTAATCCAAAACTAAACGATATGTGTTGTCAGGTTTCATTACGGGAAACAAAGGATTGTTCATAGGTGAAGTGCAATTTTCTATCACCCCCTGGTATTCTAGTTGATCTAGGATCTCCCTGAATTGTTTTTTTAGCTTCCTGCTTTATAGGGTATTGCCTATGAGCATTTGGGAAACTTTTAACGGGATCACGTGGTGGGTTGAATCCTCATCCCACCCAACATGATTTTATACAATGCTGGAGCTAGGGCAAGATAAACAAAAACAGTTTTTGTTTATCTTCTTTTTTAGGTGCGTAGTCCACAGCGCGTTGCGTGTCTCTGGACTTTGTACGCTCCTCTGACCATCCTTCCCTCTCGGAGTTTTTTGATGAACCCTGAAAGGAACGAGAGGAACCAGTATCAGTATCCTGATACCTGTCAGGTTTATTAATATTATCCCTATTCCTGAGGTTATACCTCCTTTCAGAGGGCTCCTGTTGAGGAGACCTACCTCTGGATTGAGATCTGCTGTCTTTAGACTTTTGTTGTTTTTTATTTTCCCACTTCTTTTAGAAGAAGTAGGTGTCTGCTTTGTAGTGTGCTTTTCAGGACTGCCCACTAGTTGTGGTTTTAATGCTTTCCCACCTAAACTGTCTCTTCCTAGTTCTGCATATGCAGTTTCAATTATTTTGGGTAGTTCGTGTTGATGATCCTCTGGACTGAACTCCCTTAGGTTCTGGCGGATTGACACTGAAGCTGCTTCCCCTTTAATGTTAGCTAGTATTATGGCTTATACCTGGTCAAAGTTATTTAGTAACTTCATCCCTAAGTTAAGGGCAGGCTCTGCTCCGTACTCATTTTGTATCGGTCTCAATACGTCTGGTACTACTGCTAATGACGGGATACCATGTGTTCTGGTATATATGGCAGGGAAGACTGAACCCCAAGAGGTGCAGTCCTCTACTTGTGGTGTGATCCCCATGGGCAAGCAGATTGTTAGAATTCTGTGTTTTTCATAGGTGGTAGTATTCGGGAATACTGCCTCAAGCTGAGTTATTTTCTGAGCTTTCCAGAATGGTATTTGTTCGCGTTTTGCGGGCATTTTGCCCATTACGGCATGTAATGTTTGAGGAGTAATTTTATTTCCTGTACCCTGAGCTGGAGTACTAGTTGCTGCACCTGATGCAGGTTGGATTATTAAAGTCCTCATGACGAATTGTGTCAGGTTTCTGTAGATTTTAATTAAATCTCTTTGTTGTACGAGTAATTCTGGCTGTGGCATTGTGTTAATGCCAGGATGCGGTGTGTAAGCCGCTAGTATTGGCCATGTGGCCCCGTCTCCTCCGAGCGGGCCTAATCTTACTCTTTCTCGTATGTGGGGTAGGGCGCCATTAAACCAGTAATGATGTTCCTGGTAAGTGAGTGGAATCTCTATGTCCTCAAACGAACAATCTTCCCGTGGTGCATCTCCTTCTATATAGTAGTGAAATGTATTTGTTGTTGCATTTGCTGCTGGGAGTGTAACCCATGAATAGAATACCTCTGTTTTGTTTGATTCGTGTGCCTCAATCACGAAAACAACAAGGCCATCCTTGGCTTGTACACCATTTTCTAATAGTCTTAGGGTGACTGTCCTTCTGAATTTTGGTGCAATCTGTATTGCATCCTCAGGATCTTCTCCTCCCAGGTCAACTCTCTCATCCCCTGAACCAGGCATGTTTAGAGGAAGAAGTGTTCAAAGGGAACTAAGATGAGGTGTTATGCACAATTTAGGAACTAAATGTCCTTTCAAGCTTGATTAACCAACAGGCAATAAATAGTATTTTCGTACCACTCAGCTGCGGTGGATTTTGTGCCCACCCACTCCAGACGTCTCTGGGGTTTTGTGAGTAGGTTCTCTGAGAATAGCACGACTGAACTACTCAGATTCTACTGTTAAATAAGTACCAAACCAACATTGGGCGCCATGTCGTGTAGTTCCTATAGTACCCATGCAGGACCTGCGCGTTTGGATAACATAAACCGTGGGCTTGGTGACTGACTGGCTCTGTGCACCACCACCGCGTATGTTAGCCTGATTTGCATTAGCTAGCTCACAGAGCCACTAGAATCTCCTCTTATCGGGGAGAGATTAGTTTCTGGCAACCTTAGATCATAACAACCCTAATTCCTCAGAATCGTGGAAACAATGTACTACCTTTCGCTCAGTCACTCGTGCTTACTTATTCGGTTTGTCTCAGAGAGTTACACAGAATAAACAGTCTGGGTGTTTCAATAAGTATTTATTGAACAGTTGTTATTCTACTGTATAATATATGTGCTGCAGAAACCAGCAGACAATAGCAGAGATATATTATCAGCAGTACGATGAAAGCAAAGGGATAGAACAGTTCTACCATATTGCAATAATCATGAATACATACATGAATATAAAAAGCATTATGAAAAGTGCGCGTACTCCTACGATGCCTAACTAGATGTACCTGAGTGTACCTAGCATATGAGTAGGTCTAAAAGCCTAAGAGCCAAGAATCCTTCTAGGATTTAGTCGAACCCCCATACCTGAATAGAGAGAGTGTGGGACCCCGTCCTGGTCTCAAGTTGGACACCCCGCAAGGGCTGTGTTAGACCGCTGTCAGCTGGAGCGACTGCATGCAGGAGCCTCAGCGTCTCTGGTCAGTGTGTCAGCATGGAAGTCTCGGTTCCCTCTGTCTTACTGGGGTAAGATGTGGTATATTTATACCCTGAAGACCCTGGTTGCTTCGTATGGTTTGTATTGGCCATGTTAGACTTGAGGAAGACGTCAGGGGTGAACTTTGTACATACATATTATGCAGGTGGTGTATTCCTAGAGAGCCATGCATAATTGATGAGTACAGTGTGGGCCTGTGTTTGGGAAAAACCCTGCTGTATTCAAAACCACAGAATAGATAACGTTCAGCCCTCAGAGCACGTTGTGTACTAGTGAGGACCAATGTAGGTGAAAGATCATGCCTATATAAGGAATCATGACTATAATAGGACATGTACAGTTATGACCGTAATAGGGCATATGCGGCTTTGACCATAATAGGGCAAGTACGAATATGACCGTATTAGGGCAAATATGAATACGTCCATTTTAGGGCATGTATTAATGGGTCTACAATAGGGCCTATATACGGGACATAACAGATCCATATCGCTCTAAATGCGGTGCCGCAAATGGCTGCTCTTCCTCAGTAATGGGTCGACCAAATGGGTACATTTTAATCAGAGGAAAGGAAATGCAATAAGGCTGATGGCAAAAAGACAAAAAGGGGCGAATGTTTACAGTGTCCGTGTGAGCCTCACTGGTAGACTCCTATTGTTCATCAACGTTGGCGCTATTGAGCACCGGCGGTGGAGCTATGCGATCCCAGCTCTTGAAGAGATCCCACGTAGCTCAGGATAAGGTACCTCCCTCCAGGGAAGCACGTTCGGTCTATCCTGTCCAATGTCCGGACAAAGCACCAATCTCGCCTCTCCCTAAACTACTGTTGGTACCACAGGCAAGGTACACCCTATCTCTTACAGTCCATCCCTACTAATCTGACTTCTCCGTTGGTGCACTATTCCTCTGTCGGGGCACAAATTGTACCTAGCTAGTCCAGGCACAGAAGGGTCAGTAAAAAGGGGGTCAGAGACAGAGGGGCCAGTGGAAAGGGGCTCTTCAACAGTCTTGATCTCTGGAGGCACTGCCGCATTTAACACTGCATCATTCTCCTCCTCTGTTTGTGTCCATGTTAGCTGGGCATCCGAAAAGGGGACAAAGTGGGGCACCCGCTCCCACTAAGAATCCCCAATTCCTTCAGCGAACCATTGGTCGTAGGGTAGGGGTAGAGGTATTCTGCGGCAGTGTTGGGTATGAATCCAGTTCTTTCGGCCCGTGACCTTCACGGCAGTGCAGGTGGCAAGGAGCACCTGCACTGGCCCCTTCCACCATGGCTCAAAACTTCCTTTCCTCTGAAAATGGCGCACCAAGACAAAATCACCGGGCCGAATATCGTGTCTTGGCCCCTCAGGTGCTTGTGGAAGTGCGTCTTGGATCTGTTGGTGAATAGAACGCAGACTTTTAGTTAACTCATATAGATAGTCCACTAACAGAGGATATTCAATTTCCGAAAATTTCCGAGGCTGCGGGACGCCGCAAACAATTTCTGGGCGCCCAAACACGACCTCGTAAGGTGACAGTCCTGTCCTAGAGTGTGACGTGACTCTCGCAGACAAAAGGGCTAATGGTAAAGCATCTGGCCACTGCAACCCTGTGCTCTCCTGAATCTTTGCCAATTTCAGTTTGAGAGTACCATTGTACTTCTCAACCAAGCCTGCTGACTGGGGGTGATGTGTGGCATGAAATTTCTGTCGGATATGCAGTCCCCCACACACTGGTTGAATAACCTTTCCATAGTGACTTCCATTGTCACTCCAAATCAAACGGGGCAAGCCGAAGCGAGGGAAGAACTCCTTGAGTAGCAACTTTGCAGTCGCCATAGCTGTGTTTTCCTTGGTGGGGTAAGCCTCAACCCATTTACTGAATGCACAAACTACTACTAGCACATATTTCAAATTGTTGACTTGGTCCATCTCAATGTAATCCCTCTGGAGGACCTCAAAAGGGAAAGTGGGAGGTGCAAAATTACTAGGTGGTGTAGGGGTACCTTTTCCAGGATTATGCATCATACACACCATACAATATTTGACCAAATGGGCGGCTGTCTTTGGGATATTGTCATTGTGCCTTACAGGATCCAACAATTTACAGATACCGTTTGCACTGATATGGGCAGGTCCATGCGCCATAGTAACTATGGGGAGAACATATGCATCTGGTAACATCCATCTCTGTTTCCCTGACTTATCTGTCCAACACCCTTCCTCATCCAAACATGCTGTGCTTTTCTGCCATACTGCTAACTCCTCGATCGTTCCCTCACTCTGAATCTCCTTGACATTTTCCAACTTATCCTCAAACATAGTAACCTTGGGCTCCCACCTAGCTGGACCTGCTACAAACATCCTTTTCATCTTTGTTCGGGCTGTCTCCTTCGCTGTCTGGTCTGCAAATGCATTCCCTCTACCCACATCACCAGTTATTGCCTTGTGGGCGCTACATTTTATTATCGCTAATTTCTTGGGGAGTGTCAGAGCCAACAAAAGCCTATGTATAAGTGGGCCATTCTGTATCTTCATCCCATGGGAAGTGAGAAACCCCCTCTCTACCCAGAGTCACCCAAAATTATTGGCCACTCCAAAGGTGTATTGGCTGTCAGTACAAATATTGACAGCCAGTCCCTCACTCAACTCACAGGCTCAAATAAGGGCAACAAGCTCTGCAGCTTGGGCCGACTGGAAGGGAACTTGTGACATCTCAACTACTGTATGTAGTGTTGTGATTGCATATGCAGCTGTTGTAGTGCCATCTGGTAGCTTAAAACAAGAGCCATCGACATATAGTTCCCCTTGGGGGTCAGATAAGGGACCATCAGTCAGGTCTACCCGTCCCTTAGTCTCTTCCTTTGTCCGAAAAATACAATCATGTACATCAATTTCCTCACTCTCGGAAGGGAGGGGTAGCAACGTGGCTGGGTTTAGAGTGGCACATCTTTTAATCGTGACATGTGGTGCAAAGAGGGTCAATTCCTAACCGGTCAGACGTGCACTGGTGAGGTGCTGTGTCTTTGTTTTATTCAAAAGTGTGTCCACAGCATGGGGTACCATGACTGTGAGGTCGGTATCAAGTACGAGCCCAGCCGATTGCCTTATAGAGATGGCCACTGCTGCGACCGCTCTTAGACATCTCAGGAGGGCTCTTGCGACAGGGTCAAGAAGAGCAGAAAAATAAGCACACAGCTGTTGCTTACCTCCAAAGGCCTGTGTTAAAACAGAGAGCGCACAACCGGCCGTCTCGTGCACGTACAACACAAACAGCTTCATATAGTCAGGCTTACCAAGCACAGGTGCAGAGCAAGGCGCAACTTTTAATTGCTCAAAAGATTGCTGACCGTCAGGCGTACAAGGCAGGGGTTCATGCAAATCTTTAGTGGTGAGTGCGAGCAGGGGTTTTGTTAGTAACGAATAATTAGGGATCCATTGTCGACAGTAGGAATTAATGCCAATAAAAGCGCGCACATCCCTCTGAGTTTTAGGGATAGGCATTTTAACAATGGTGCTGATGCGCTCAGGGGTCAACCTCCTACCCTCCTTCGACAGTAGGTGACCTAAATAGGTGACCTCCTGTCGACAATATTGAAATTTAGAAAGGGACACTTTATGTCCGTGGTGAGCCAAATGCAGCAACAACTTAACCGTACTGTCTTTGCGTCCCTTTTCAGTGCCAGAAGCAATGAGGATATCATCCACATATAGAAGCAATACTTTACCTGAGGAAAGCGTGAGGGAGTCCAACTGGGCTTTCAAGGCTTGGATATATATACTAGGGCTCTCAGTGTAGCCCTGTGGAGCTCGACAGAATCTAAAGCTTCTGCCAGCTAGGGTAAAACCGAACAAGTGCCTGCTGTCGGGATGGATCAGGATACTAAAGAATGCATTTTTCAGATCAATGACAGAAAAGAATTTAGCAGAGGAAGGAATCATCGTCAGAAGGGCAGTAATGTCAGGGAACACCGGGAACTGAGGAACCACTATTTTATTAACTGTGCGCAAATCAATCACAAAACGATAAACATCTGGGTGATCATCAGGGGAGCCTGAAGGTGCCCTCTTAAGAATGGGAAGAATAGGGCTATTACACACATTTGCGGTCGTCTCTTCAACTCCAGACTCAATCAGGTCCTGTGTAATCCGCAACAAAGCTCGCTCCCCTGCTTGTGGTATTTTGTACTGGGGAATACGAGGCAAAATGGCATGGTCTTTAACTTTAATGGAAACCGGGGTAATTTGCAATAGTCCTACATCCGTGTCACCTTTTTCCCACAACGTGGGTGGCAAATCTTTAAATTCAGCAGGGAGGGGTGCATCTTTGGATAGACACTGCTTAGAGTTGACCACATTCGGACCCATTGTCATGTAAACACCTTCCGGAGAACAATAAATCGGCACATGCAACTTCTTTAATAAATATAAGCCCATTAAATTTTCTCCACAATTTGATGTTAACAAGAACGGTGAATACACAGTAAAAGGACCTATAGTCAATGTAAGAGGTTTGGAAATGGGGCTTACAACCGGTACACCAGAGAATCCTACCGAAACATTATTATGGCCAGACAGAGCTGCCCCAGGGACCAGAGTATGTGAAACAGAGCTATTCATTGCACCTGTATCCACCAAGAACTCCTTAGCTGAGCCATGCAAATCTGCAGTAACATACGGACCGCGCTGATCTACAGGTATCTGAACTGGTCCCTCACTCTGTCCCTGGCTGTCCTAGCTGTGAGACATCCCTGTCACCGCGTCCAGATCATAGTCATCATGATAATACTGGCCACCCCTGTTGTCATCAAAGTAATTACTATCTGAACGATCCTGCGAGGTGGCAGCATGCTGGGCTCTGTCCTGTCCACGAGCTCCACGACCCCGTCCACGAGAACCTCGTCCTCTAGGGACCGTGACTTTCTGCAACAACATGGGACACTCGCTACGCCAATGTCCCTCCTCTTTACAATTTGCACACTGATTTGGCCCTACAGGCGTAGTATTCCGGCTGGTCCGAGGCAGCTGGCGGGCTGTACCACCACGTCATCTACCATTCCCCCGAGAAGCCTGCTGCAACAACACTTTTGTCTTCAATTCCTTGTGCTTTTTCTCCACCTTCTCCTTCTCCTCATTTTCCCTGTGTTCATAATACTGTGCCATACTCAATATTACAGAAGGGGAGGAGGTAGTCCAAGTGCTCTCCGAAGCCTGCAACCGAGTCGCGATCTCAGGAAGTAGGTTCGTAACAAATCTGTTAACAGTCGGACACGCCCTTCCACCGTCAAATCCTGTCCGCTAAAATCGAGAAACACACCCTCAAACTGAGTGAAAAAATCAGACACACTTTCATCTTTCTTCTGACGACATGCCGTTAACTTTTCCCAATCTACCCTTCTCGGTGGAATAAGAGAATGCATATAAGAAATAATTCAGCCAGGCAAGGCTAGTATCTCGGCCCTAGGCTTCTCACCAGGCTTCCTCTCCTGGTCCCATGCTTTGATCTGATCCCAGGTACCACCCAATTCTGCAACGTGGTCCTGTGTGTGTACCTGCCTCCAAATATCAATGGGTACCAGAAAACCAAAGAACATTTCAATATCTGCGAGTGTCATCACTGTTGATGAAGCGGCCTCCGTCAATTCCTTATAATACGCAGTAGGATTTTTTCTAGGGTCAGGTAGCTGAGTCTTAAGGGACAAAACCTCACTCCTTTTCCACGGAGTGTAAACCCACTGTTCTTGGAAATGGGCCTCCACCCTTGGTCTAATAACAGTATTCTGCTGATCTCGTAGTTCCGGTAGTTCAGGGTGATATATGGGATGGACTTCCCTCATCGGAAACTGGGATAATGTCTTCGGGCTCTTCTCAAGCAGCCTACTTCGATAAGCGACCAGCATTGCGACATTACCAAAAACCTCACCAGGTGCCATACCAGCAGCATACACATTGTCCCTAATATCATAAATAATCTGGGATGCTACATCATTGAAACACTGTTCCCACAGTCCGATAAGAGTAGCCAACATGTGCCTAAGGGCATGCTGCTGCACAAACGGCTCATAATCTTTCATCACACTCCACACATCCTCCACACTGTAAATTGGGTGACGAGCCCATTGTGCGACCTGATTGGCTACCACCTTCTTCTCTTCATCGCCCACATCAGATCGTATCAATATGCACCCCAGTCGTTCCCTAGCTGTCGCCCAGTCCCTGTCCCCTAATCCTCGTATAGGCGTTTCACTACTCAGTACCATCGGGAATTAAGGAAAAGGGAAGGAGTAGTAACAGAGGGAACGGACACCAATGTCGCTAATGACTGTGTCGTAGGTGTAAGAGTTGGAGGGGGAGATGCCGAAACAATAGGCGTAGCAGGAAGACTCGCGGTCATTGCAGACGCAGAAGGCGAAGCCAAAGAAAGGACAGAAGGCGCGGTGGCCAAAGCAGCTGGATCAATAACAGCGGAAACAGAAACAGCAGAAACAGAAGAAACGGGCGGTTGAGGCTGGGGCATGGCAGGATATATTTTCTGCAGAGCATATGGGGATGGAGGTCGAACATCTAACAATTCCTCCACAAATGTATCATTTTCTTCTCGAGCAACATAAGACTTTTCACATTGCAATCAAAACTTCCTATCAGCACACTCTATCCCTTTCTCTGTTTTCTCTCCATCATACGCTACAGCTTTCTGAGTCACTGTCTGCATTTGTCCCTTCCGGGCCTCCTCCTCTGCGTTCATTCGTCTTTGTTTAGCTTCTTTTTGCCATGTTCTAAGGGAATCAGACATCGACTGCCTACTTCTTTTTGCACACAATTTATCCTGCAGAAAATTAATTTTTTGTTAATCAAAAGTGCCTGTCAACGGCCACTGCAACTCGGCACTGTCCCTCGTATATTTGTGCCATAAAGTACTAAACATAATAGGGCCAAGGCCGTGTTTCACATACATATCGAAATTTGGCGTGCCTTCTGTGGGCGCAGGCTGACTTTCTTCCAAACGAGCATCAGTAGAACAACAACGACAGTCCGAACAAAACAATTTGCTAAAGCACGGTATTTTTCAAAAGAAAACAAGTTCACTATTTATGCCGAGCAGATATTTGCAAATAACTTACCAAAGTTGGTCCTCAGACCTCATCAAATACAAACCAAAGTGGTACCATGTTCACAAAGAACTCAAACAAATTGAAGCGCTTGTCCAAAAAAAGTTCCTCAGATCGTACCAAACACAAATCAAAATGGCGCCATAGCCACAAAGAACCAAAGCAAACTCACCTGGGGCACACAGGTCAAGCGAGTTTATTCTCCTCTGCCGACTCTTTGGACCAAACGGTCAGATCCAAGGGTTTCGCCGTTCAGGAACCCAGCCGGGGTGACCACTGGGCGAGGCACCGTCCGCCTGGTCAGACAGACGGGGCAGCTGCCAGTACCAGACTCTCTTGTGCAGGGAGCCCTGGTCCGGCCGTCTGACCCGACGCGGCCCTGACCTCCTCACCCGTCTGTGGGTGAGGACGGACCACACCCGATGGAGTCCCTGTTCGGGCGCCAACTGAAGGAAGTGACCCGAATCGGGTCATCTGGGTCACTCGCAACCACCTCTCAGCCTTCCAAACTAATGAAGAGTCGGTCAGACAGTAGAGAATACAAACCAAAGTTATTTATTAGTCATACACTTGAGCGGAGTCCAGTCTGACCAGCCTCCTTGGATTGCTGCAGAGGAACTGACCCTCGCCAACATGGTAATACCAGATTTACATTTCCAGTAACCCTAAAGACACGCCCAGACTGGAATTTTCCAGTTAGTAGCTGGTGAACAAGGGAGACACAGAAGGATGAGCTACAATCCTGAGACCGGGTACATGCTATCTCAGTTTCAACGTTATTCTGCCTGTGTCCGCCACTCTAAGGGTGGGAGCAGGTCTATCAGACGGGAAAGGTATGCAATGACAAATCAGTCTATTCATTAGTGCAGCGAAGCTCAACCATGGAGAAATAGAAGAAAAAGAAAATCGATGCTGCTTTCTGAGGAGGCAAACAGAATGAGACAGAAGCTTAGTTTCTGTCATGGTCCAAAATGGCGGCTGAATACAAAATGGTGCCGCAAATGCTAACTTAAATCATACAATGCAATGAGAAGTCGGCCAAAGACATTTTATATTCCAACAAGGAGGAGAAAAATACTTCACCAAGCCTTTGCTTCTTAAGTTTAACAGCCTCAATATCAGAAAGATGCCTTTCTTGCAATGCAACTAGCTGACCCTTAGTCCTAGCTAAATGTGACAAGCCTATTTGGTTCTTAATAGGGTTTTTAAAACTCTTTACATGTCACATAGCAATTCTAAGATTCATTACAAATAATGTGATTGAAAAACACTTGACTTAACAAATGCATATTATGTAACATTCCTAGAAAAAGGAGGAAGAAAGAAAAACAGGCAGGAGTATTAGGAAAGAAAGAAAAGAAGAAGTGGGGAACAATACCCAACAGACTAACAAAGACATGAATGAGACAAAGAGGAAAAGAAAATTCGCTAGACATGGTCGAAAGGATATGGATATGAATTGAAACACCCCAAAGGATGTGAGAGTTGTGGAACACCTAAATTCAGACTTGCAGATCGTGACTACAACGGATAGAAAAGGAAAGAAAATATATATATACCAGAGTGATAAATTAAAAATAAAAATAAAGAGGAAGTGCAAGAAAAACATGCAACACTTAGCTCAATATTAAACAGTAGAAAAAACATCATAATGATAATTTTTACAAAAGTCTCCTAAGTTACCCATAATGACACAAGGATGGTCAAAAAGTAAAAGCCGAACAACAAGAGGAGGTGGAAACAGAACAAGGAACTATTCAATAATCCAGTCTGAAATATGAAAAAAAAAACGAGACACCGATTATGAATAGCCATGGGATCACCTAAAACCATGAAAGAATAAAAATATTAGATGCAATTAAACAGTTCTTACACAGATAAAAGAACAACAAAATCATGAAGTAACGGAAAAACTCGGTTCCATATATTCAGATCTGTGGTGTCTGGTAAAATCTCTGAGCTCAACAGGGTCATCAAATGTAAAAGTCTTATCTTTGTACGTGAACTTGAAAAATCACGGATGCACTAAACTATGTCTAGCATTCATAGATTTGAGTTGTGGGTGAAATGATAGAAGTTGTTTCCTTCTAAGTGCTGTAGCGTTGGAGACATCTTGAGAAAACAAGTACAATTCTCTAATTTTTTTAGCTGGTGAACATCCATCAATTCTGTGTGAGATGCAGGGAGAGAATGATTATGCTACTAGGCCTTGTGCTAGATGAAGAAGAGATCTTAGGGCCCAAGCGATGAGCCCTTTGGATGCTGAGTGGACCACGATCTCCCAGATCAACAATTGAGGGAATAGACATTTGTAAAAATGAGATCATGTTGAATCCTTCAGATCCCTCTGGTATACCCAGGGCCACAGGAATTATGTGGAAGGAGGAGGCAAAGTTATGTGGCAGGAATACCTAAATTATGCAGCAATAAAAGGCAAATTATGCGTCGTAATATGCCACATTTTCTGATAGTATTACTTCATTATTTTGTCATCTTTATACTTGTTACACTTTACACTATCTCGGCAAAGGGTGCACCTCAGTTTAACAACCAAACAAAGCAATAAGCAACAGAAAGGTGACAAGTAAACCTTTGCAAAGACCCTTCCACTGTGCTGTAACACATAGTTGTGATTTTAATAACTTTTGAACCGTTTGAGCTAGACACAAAACATTTTATTTGTTAAAATATGCAAATTATGCAGCAGATGATGGATTATGTGGCAAATACTACAGATCCATAATCATGCAAAAAAATGCCACAGCCACATAATTGCATAATTCCAGTGCCCATGGGTATACCACACAGACTAAGATTATTTATCCTGTTTCTGTTTAACAGGTCATCTGATGTTTTTTAAGTTGTTCAATTTCCTAATGGAAAACATTTGGTATGAAATCTTCAACGTCACTCACTCCCTGTTTAATGGCCGACAGTCTTGTATCAGTAAAATACAATTTTCCTCAATTCTTTGAAGAGCTGCATTGGTTTTGACAAACAAAAGGGTTCAAAGCTGTAATCTGTTCCACGAGATCTTTCAACATCAAGGGGGAAGGTGTTTTATAGGGAGAGTCCACGTCTTTGTTGGACCTTTTAACAGAGGTAGAGGTGTTAGGCTTTTTTTAAACTGCTCCTGAAACTTGAGGAGAAGCAGTGCATCTTTGTGAAAATTTACCTCCCTCTTCCATACTGGCCCCAAGAAATATGTTATTAAGATCCTTCTGATGCTTTTTTGTCATGATAAGGGACAGATACTTGAAGGTTTAGTGCCAGCCCTCCCCCTTCACTTTCGTCTCACATAGTCACAGGAAAGACAGCATGTGCCAAACTCGTAATGTAATAACAAGTTATTAGCAATGCCAAAAATATTCAAGGCAGGTGCTCTCAGCCTGGACTTAATAATCGATGCCAATAGAAGAGACAGGATCAATGTTATGAAGGAGTGGTATCCAGCAACATATAGGACCATCAATGACGTTGCAATCTAGAAATAAAACTGCAGCAAGGTACACAGAAAAATTCCTCAAACTGTTGTCAGGTAGGTGAAGGAACCAATAACCCCACACTCAAGCAGAGCAAATAAAATAGAGCCTTAAAGAAGGTGCATGTGAAGCCAGGCACTGGGGTGAAACCAAACCATTGCAGGAACCACATTGAAAATAGGCAGAGCAGTATTTTTTCAGTTATGAATAAGGGGAAAAAAGGCCTGAGCCTTTAGCTTACAAAGAATCCTGAGGAGCAAAATAAACAAGCTGCAAGAATTATTTCCCATACATCAAATAATCTTATCCAACATATTTTATTTTATTTATTTATTTTTCCATTTATAAAGTGCTCGGTTACACCACCGGTCCCCGCGCTAGAACAGACTCTCTATAAGGAAGCGAATATTCTTATGCAGGCTACTGGTCCCTGACAGTGACTCTAGCGTGCTTTTGGGAACAGCTATGTCTTTAAGTGTTTGCGAAAGTTGGTTTTGCAAGGCTCTGCTCTTAGATCCACTGGTAGTGTGTTCCACATTTTGGCTGCGAGATGTCTGAAGGAGCGTGCACCCATTCTTGCTTTATATATTCTCGGCACGGTCACCAATGCCCCACGTTTGGATCTTAGGTTCCGGCAGGGTGTGGTTGCAGATATTGTGGACTTTTTTTAACCGGATTCGGTAGCAATAGCACATTGCCTTGAACAAGATTCTCTTCTCCATAGCCAACCAGTGCAACTCTGTGAGGGCTTTCTTTGTGGATGTTCTTTTAGGGAGGTTTAGCACTAGGCGAGCTGCCGCGTTTTGTACCGATTGAAGTTTAGACAGTCCTTTTTTAGACGCACCCAGATATAGGATATTTCCATAGTCCAATTGTGAGGTAACCAAGGCATGGGCTATGGTTTTCCTAGCACTGGATGGTAGTAGGTCGAGGAGCTTTCTCAGGACTTTCAGGGTCCCGAAGCATTTTCCCGCCACTTTCCGAAATTGGCTGTCAAACGTTAGGTTGGAGTCAAACCACACTCCGAGGTTCTTTACTTCAGATTACGGGGTAGGTAGTTGGCCTAACGTCTCAGGCCACCAAGCTGTTGACCAGATGGTAGGGGCCTTACCCACGATCAGCACCTCTGTTTTGTTCCCATTGAGCATTAGGCAATGGTTAGACATCCAGGCTGCTACATCCTCTAGACATCTGGAGAATTGGAGTGCTGTCTGTTCGGTATTTTGAGACAGCGTCACAATCAGCTGAGTGTCGTCAGCATATGACACAATGGTCACGTTATGATCTTCCACTCGCTCAGCTAGTGGACCCACATACAAGGTAAATAGCGTGGGGCTCAAAATTGATCCCTGTGGGACTCCCTGAGACAGGGGAATACTCTTAGATGTGTGTAGCTGTTGGGTGACTCAAAAACTCCACGCGGAGAGAAAAGATGTCATCCAGCGCGGTGCAGTGCCTCTAATGCCGCATGCCTCTAATCTTTGGAGGAGCAGGCTATGGGAGACAGTATCAAAGGCTGCACTGAGATCCAAAAGGATCATTGCAGCTGTCTGTCCTTCATCTGCATATTGTCTCATTGTTTCAGTGGCCAGGAGCAATGCCGACTCCGTAGAGTGTGCAGCTCTGAAACCCGATTGTGAGGGGTGCAATAGATCATTCTAGTTGATATGGTCAGTTAGTTGCTTATTTGTTACTTTCTCTGCAATTTTTGCAACGAAGGGTAGTAGCGAGATGGGGCGTAAGTTTTCTAGTACCGCTTGATCTATTGACGGCTTTTTTTTTAGTGGGCGTACTATCGCTTGTTTCCATTTTAAGGGAACTTCTCCCAGCTGAAAGGAGCTTGTTATTAGCCCAGAGATGTATGGCATAATGAGGTTTCCTCCCTGCATTAGTACCTCTGGGCGGGCCGGATATAATGGAGATCCGGATTTAATTCCGCTCGCTGTGCTCTTCAGTTCTAACTCCTGCATCTTAAATTCATCTAGGGTCTCACCTTCGAATGTAGTATCTAGCCTACAATCTGTGTTCTTGCCCTGACGTGCTTCTGCTAAGAAGGCGTCATATATTTTCACCACTTTTTCTGCAAAGTAGTCAGCCACTTTATTGCAGTTCTCCATTGAGATTGCTTCATTATTTGGATTTTCGCGTGATTTAAGAGACTTCAGTATGGAGAACATTTGTTTAGAGGAGTTGCTGGCCATTTCAATCCTTTCGGTATAAAACTCACACCGTGTTTTCTTGATTAGTGCATGGTATTTTTTTATTTCCACTTTATATCTCTCTTTGGATTTGTTACAATAGTCCTTGCGCCATCCGCATTCAAGCTGTTTACACTATTTTTTGGCTCTCACCAGTGTTTCATTGAACCATGGCGCCGATGCTTTAGATCTCTTGGAGGTCCTAGTGGTCCAAGGCGCTATCTCATCTAGTGCGTCCGTTAACCATGTCTCAAGTTGTCTATTCGCTATGTTTACATCCTTCTCCAGTTTAAGATTATTTTTCAGCAATGCCTGAGCGAATGAGTTGGGGTTAAATCTGGTCCATTTTCTGCTAATAATTTCCTGCGCAGACCTCACAGCCATGGGTCTCTGAGAGGGTCTCTGAGAGGGTGTGGTATGTGCTGCATACATAAATGCTCTTGTACCTTTCAGAACTGTTTCAGTATTTCCTATTAATAAAAACCTCCTCCGGAATCAGGAAAAGAGCTTTATGTTAATTTCAAAAAAGCTTTCAAACACTTTGCAAACTTAGCAGATGCATTGACTTGAAAGACAGAGCAGTATTATTTTAAGTCATTATTATACCTGACCTCCTATACTGAAAAATTAACTCTGTGCTAAAGAAGCCTTTCACAGCAATAGAGATAAAGTGCACTTGTGAAAAGCTCGCAATTCACCTCAGCGCTTCTTCCAAAACATGACAGGCATGACGCACTCACAATGGTTAGCTTCTCCACAGATGTATTTCACATTTCTGTAGATTAGATAAACTTGCTCACCCTTCAACTGCTTTTTACCTCTGATGGACCTTCAACTTCGATTGAATTCACATTCAAGGACTACATGCTTGCAGTCTCTGCGTGGATGCAGTGCAGCCAGCTCAAATGCAACACAGATAAAACAGGGATTATTCTGTTTGGATCCCATGACTAAAACTGGTGAGAAGACATCTGCCCTCTGCACAGCTGCCCCCTCCCTCACTTGTCCATGCAATCTCAGATTTCTATGGTAGTGGGCCAATGCTGCACAATCTTAGGAAATCTCTGTTCCTTTTGCCCCTGCATTGTAGGAAAACAATTATCAATGCCTTGATTACATCACGCCTGGATTACGCTAATGCCCTCTACTTCGGTGTCTCAGAAGCCTTGTTAGGTCACCATTAGGTGGTTCAAAATGCTGCTGCAAAGCTTCTCCTGTGTTTGCCTTCCATCTCTCCTGTTCTTAACTCCTTCTACTAGCTGCCTGTCAGGACGAGGATCTTACTCAAATCCCTTGTCCTGATCCACAGAGCAGTGTTTAAAGCTAGTCCAGGATACCTTATTAGGTGATTTGTGTCCTACATACCTTCCAAAGTGCTACCTTCACATTAGCTACTCTGTTGACTGTTCCCTGCATTAAGAGCATGAAGAAGGTGGCTGAGCCTTCTCGCTACATGTCAACAAAGCATGGACAGGTTTTCATGTAACCTCCATAAGATCCTTCTGGAGGCCGCCTTCAGAAAGCTGTTAAACATGTGTCTTTTCTCTTTCAGGGTTTAGGGTCACTTTGCTTGGTCTGCATACCTCATATGACTTCATGCTTGGCTGTTTTAGCACTGGGACACTATCTAGTGTAAATCCTTCATTCATTCATTCATTCATACAATAAATCTTCCACCACATGTTTCTTTCAATTGTTAAATCATAAATCTCCTCAGCAGGTCTTGGAGAGCTGACTAGAGCAACATGCCTATGCTTAATTAAACAAACACATCCTGTCTCTTCTTATATGTCAGCTAACAGACTAGTAAAGAATCTTTTTCTTCAAGGCAACTGCTGTCCCAAGTTGACTTATTATCTTGTTCTTTTTTGTGTTGTCAGAAATCATCTTAATGTCTCTTTTTATTCCTCTAAGTCACAGTTGGAGCCCCACTAAGCTGTGTCTGCCATCTTGGGCTTCCAAGGCACGAACCCCGTTTCTTTGTTTTTGAACAATAAGTTTTAAGAAACTAATGACCCCCACACCAGTTTTCTCCCATGGTGTGGAAGTCAGTTGTTTTTTTTTTTTTACTAACCCACACTTCCAGGATATACCTGGCAATGATGGGCAGTAAGAAAAAGCCATCTGACCATCCACTGAAAATAGGGTGGATGGTCAGATGGCTTACTTTCAATGGCACCTACTCTGTTGGACCATCAAAGTATGTTTTACACTGAAAGAGTACATTTTACTCCATTGACGAAAAACTTATGGTTAACCTGACTCTGAATTGGGCCAGTAGAGTGTGAGTTTGGCAAGCAGGGTACATGTCCATCAAACTGTAAATTAGCCAGCGTGGCCGACCCAGTTGAAATCAGTAATGACTCTGCTCCTCATGGCAACAGTCCATCCCAATCCTTGGTCACATCACACATTCACCCTGTGGCCTAATGCTTTCTTAGTTGGGAAATTTGTAATTCACCCTCCCGAATCTCACTGACTAAGTTACGCCCCATGTCAATTTGGCAGAGTACTGATCCCAGATAAGGGCTCAGAATATGCAGAAAGTGTATGTAGAAAATTATCATGGAACAGATTAAACAGCAATCAAAGAGCTGTTGCGGGGATTCTGCACATATACAGAGCTATGCACAGGATAATAGGACCTCGGTGTATAGTGGTGAGCCAACCATGCACCTTAGTACCCACAATCCCAATCCGACTAGCCTTAGCGTCTCATTAGGTCTCCGTACTACAGCGAAGCTACCAATAATTAGACAAGCCAGAACACGGTCTCTCTCTCAGGACTCATGGGAGCAAGAACACTCTTTCATCTCTCACTCATACTTGTCCACAACATGCGTAATAAGAGACACAGTATAGTTTAAAATGTTTATTTCAACTATCGTGCTCTAAGATAAAGTACACGTGCCAGTACTATCAGCATAATGCATAATGATAAAATAATAAGCATGGTTACAATTCCATAGAATACAAACGGGGACAGCATTTTATAAAGACAGTGGATATAGGGCTAAATGACCTGTCTACCCTCCCCGTGCTAATAACTAGTTTATTATAAAAATTGAAGACCTCTGGGCTTTGTCATGCGGACCCCCATACCTCAATATCTAGATGCAAGGTTTACATCATCAGACGAGCACAGCTCTTCTACCTGGAAAGGTTGTTCTCCAAGTGCCACCAACAGGGAGATCACAATATTAAAAGCACACAAATTTCTCCAATGCAGCTGTACTGCGTGGTATGTCTAAATGCGAGGGGCTGACCAGATCAGCAATAACAAGGGACGTTGTTTTTCGACCTTGTACATGGTGTGCAGACGTAACCCACAGGGAACATGAGAAAAGGTGAAACGCAAAAAGGCAGACAGATCTAATATAGCCGGGCACAGGCAGAGTCTGGAAAAACAAAGTCACAGAGTAACATGTGCAAAAGAGGCATCATGGCAGCCAGGCCTAAGCTAACTTAGCAATGCAGACAATGAGGCCACAAACCACACTACACCCTCCCCTGGTCAGTCCAGAGGCCAAGACATAGGACGAAAATAGTGTTCAAATAGATGGAGCAGAATGTAAACGTCTATTAACGAAAAGTACTCATGAAGGACAGTGAATGAAAAAAGTTCAGGACAAAAAAAGTTCCAAATAGGGCCAGAAATCAGGGCACTATGAAAAGTAAAAAAATCCAGAAATGCAGTTAGTTGAAAGTGAAGGACCCTAATCCAACAGAGTGTATGCGCAGAAAACTGCCACTCCTTCCAAGAGGATGTCATTGGTATTGTCGGAAAAAAGAGATGCCATCCAGTTCAACAAATCAAAACTGCATGCATGTTCCTCATAATAGGGAGCAGTGACCAGCAATGCGGGACAACTTGCGTGATACTCAATGTAACTTTGTTGTAGGAGATTCTGAGCAGCCGCCCAGATATCCCATTGCGCCAAAACTCCAAGTGCAGCCGCACGCACAATCAATCCAGTGCCAGAACATTCCCGTTCATGGGCCACCAAGGGGCCCATCAACTGGCCAAAATCCGGGTCAGACTGAGACGTATTGGAGAGGCAAACATCCAAGGACCAAGAGAAAGGACATCGTAAGCAAGACATCACAGGTTGCACGCAAGTGAAATACGCAAAGCGAAAAGAAAGTTTGTAGGACACACCGAGTGTCGCCAATGGCAGGACGCCGAAGCTGATGAGCATGCGTTCACGGAGCATCCGGAGTTGACCTTGGTCAAGAAGGCCCCCAGGAAGTGCAGCCATTGCGCAGCAAACAAAACAAAAGCAATATTCCAGCAGCTAAGGCTAGGAGCAATGGGAAGCCGCCAAAGACGCTGGAAAAAATAGAATGAATAAAGGCCGGAATTACTCCAAATATAGTTTGAAAGGAGGTAACAAGGCCAGAGCCCACAACTTTAAAAAAGTGCACAAGACCTGCGGTATTAGAAGCATTGAAGACGCGGTGAATCAGTTCACCGAAATGTTGTGGGAGGTTTGTGTTCAAAAGGGCCTGTATCTCACTGTGGGTACTAGCCACCTGGAGAACGAAGGTCTCCCGGGCGGAAGTGAGCATAACCTCCTGGTTTAATAATAGCGCTTTTATTCTGCTCAATTTATTGAAATCCGCCGTCAATTTCGGTATGGAAGGCCAAATGGGACTATCTGTCCTGTCGTGCGGGGGTGGAAAAAGTACATTTTTGCAGCACACAACACGGTGGGAAACAGTCACAATGTAGGGGATGCCGGCCTGCATTCCACAACAGTCCTGATTATTTAGAAGCAGATAGCTACCATTTGCAAGCACAGTGAAAGTGGGTGATATAACAGGAGCTGGAATGCCCTTCAAAACACAAGCAAGATACGGAGCCGAAACATTACAAGCCCCGTGTAATTTAATGTTTTTACAAAGGAGGGAATGACCCACTGTAGAATCGCACGATTCTCCTGTGAGAAAAACCTCCTTTCCGTCCCTAAGACATCTGTACATAAAAGGCAGGGACCAAAGTTCATGCAAGAAGGCACTGCCTAAGGGCTGAAATCGTCCAACAGGATAATGTTTCATGCATGAACTGAACTCAAATAAAGAAAAAGGCAAAGCGATCACCCCGTGAACTAGCCACACTGCAGAGTCCAACTCCGCCACAGAGAATGGTAATGGTTCTATCTTTTCGATATGCAAGAGAGTGTATGTTGCATCTTTCATGGACATAAACTGTTGCTTTTCAGATAAATTAAATGGCAAGAACAAGGCAATGTCCACGCAAACTGCATCACAGAACACAATTGATTCTGACCATGATATAACACAGATACATCATCTTGTACAATATCAACCACAGATGAAACAATATTCTCTAATGTGTAAATGCGGGAAGACAGGGTATTAATACTATTGTCAACAACAGCAAGCACTTTTTCTAGATTAGCCTGATCTATTTCCCGTAAACGGGAAGCAGCTTCAATTTGCGAAAGCTTCCATAGTTCATTGTAAGTCTCATAAATGAACCTTTTAGGTCGAGGACCTCGAGGCCCTATAACAAAATCGGACAGATCAATGTTGCCTGATATTAGAGATAAATGTTGTTTTACAGAATCCAAGGAAGAGTGCTGCAACCACTGTTTACATAATTTACCAACAGAACATGTTGTAACAGTACGAGAGTCTGAAAACCGTGGATCTGGTCTATCCTGTTTATAACCAGGAGCTGAGTTATAAAAACGCAGTTGGCAGGCATTGGATGCTATGGGCCAAGACAACCAGGGCGATTGAACAAACGTAGAAATATTAAAAGAATTATTTTGATACAAAGCTTGCAAAGTTGAAAGGGAAATATTAAAAGGCAAGCTGTCATTGGGAGTGGAAGACAATATGGGAATGGAGGGTGCATTCAATTGCTTGGAAGTAGCCAAACCCCAACAGGTTGTTTGAAAGATCGTGCTATTTAAAAATAAAATCTGGGCTGGGTTGAGGCAAGCACAGTGCAAAGCTTCCGTACCGCGTACCTGCCATGATTTGGTGCCCCAAATAGATTTTAAGTCAATGGTGTTTAGCCAGTGTTCATAACCACCCACGGCTAAGTCGTTCAAAAATTAACTCGAATACAGCAATTTAGTGTGGGTCAACATGACCTTTTGAGCAGATGAGGAATTTAATTTAAAATAATAGGACCCAGGGTTTGATCTATCAAAGTCTGTGAAATAAGTAAATTTACTTTTATGTGTTTGGGAGGTACCAGGCAAAGGGGCCGGACAATGTTCCCATTGGGTGTAATTAAAAGTACCCCGAAGTGTACTTGGTTTATGGAGAAAATGGTTGCCTCAATGCTGGTAACAATATAAATCAGCATAACTTGCAGAATTTAAATACAAATCGTCAGCATTAAAAGCAGCATAATATTTCAAATCAGAGAATAACGATTCAACGGCATGCAAATCCCAATCATCAGAATGAATATTACTTTTCACCACATCACCCATAGAAACATGGAGGACATTCGGTACATTAATAATTTCGGTTGGTCCATGAATCTGGAAATTTACAGCATCCCATACGATACCATCAGCGACAGGGAAAGCGGAAATGTTCACAAATGTGTGGTCACGCTTCATGATGTGAGAAGAAGAATGCGGAGCCAAAGTTCCAGCGACACAGTCAACTACAGAGCGAGCGTTCAGGTAAATAATGACCATTAATGAGCAAGAAAAAAACTGTCACAAAGCCAATGGACATGAACAGAAAAAGCAGGAACAGCACCATCCAGATGTATGTCCATGGTGGGACCAAAAAATTGTCTCTGAACCAGGAGATAAAAACACTGAAGCGGGATGGAATCAGTGATGAGGTGGAAGCCGAATCAAAGGAAAAACGGGCTGGGCTCAGTGGTGTTGTAGGTAAATGAGCCACCGACTCGGTGGCGGGGTATGCATACTCGGTCTCCTCGTTGCAGGAGGAAGCTGGGAAGTTGAGCAGGCAATCAGGTAAATCTACCATCTCAATGGCAACATTGGTGTCTGTGTAAGATGAAGGGACACAAACAGGAGTCCGTGAAACTGCTGGACATGATAACGAAGGTGTCACGCTATTCAGGATCGGCCAGATGTTGTAGCTTGACATTGTCCACTGAGATGTATCTGTTCTCTTTGCCACCAGGAAGCGGTGGTAAGATTACTGTACGAGTACCCTTCAAGCCAAGAACTGGAACCGGTGCACGATAAGAGGGGCCAAATTCTTTTTTGTTCTCCACCTTCTCTCGGACCAGATCGCCAACCTTTGGAAGCCAGCCGTCAACCGGAATCTGCAACGCAGCGTCTGTGGCTGAAGGCAAGTGTTCGTTTGCAAGTTTGTCTCGGGTTTCTTGTAAGTCCTGCAACATAGTAGAATGATTATCTACGTCAAAGATTGCGGTAGTTGCCGCCATGTCTAGACCATCAAGGTCTGGCACAAACATTTGTATGCCAAAGAGCATTTTGTATGGGGTCCGCCCACCCAGAGATCTTCTAGGGAGATTATTAAGTGCACGTTGTACGCCATACAAGTGGGCCAGCCAGTTCCTGCCAGTACCTAAGACCCTAGCTGTCAAGGATTGCTTTAAGTCACGCTTCATTCGCTCCACAATTGAGTTGCCCTCAGGCCTATATGGAGACGAAAATTGCACCAGCACCCCCATAGACCGCATAGCGTCCTTGTACGCCTTAGAGGCGAACGCTGGACCTTGGTCCGAATGGAGGGTGCCACAGGCACAAATTCCCACAAAGACACGCAAATCCCTAATGACATTTCGAGCGTCAGCACTTTGTTGTGGCCCGACCCAGATGAACCGTGTGCACGAGTCTACTGCAACCAAGATATATTTATATGCAGTGTCTGAAGAAAATGGACCGCAGTGATCCAGGTAAACACACCCAAAAGGTTTGTTAGAAATGCAGATCTGTGTCTGTGGTGATCGTGTAACCGTGGAAGGCTTAATTTGCTGACAAACGTCACAAGAAAGCACATAAGTACGGGTTTGTTTATATAAACCTCGCCACCAGTAACGCTGCTGCAACATGGAAACAGTCGCAGACACGCCAGCATGGGCCGAAGCCAAGCCTTCGTGTGCGGCCGTTATCAAGGAAAGTCTGCGGTCCGCGTTGGGAATCAGCCGATCCCCAACGTCTGGAATACTTACATAAGGAACCTGTTCGGGACTTAAGTGATGAGTACTTGGAAGGGAAACCCCGTGGGTAATTAGCACCTTCCTTTGTTGCAGCAATAGCTGCCAAAATCTCATTATCTATTTTAGTCATGGATCTTGTAACCGCTGCTACTGAGCACGTTGCTACTGCAGATTTGGCAGCTTCATCCGCCAAACTGTTACCAACCACGTGTGCGCCCACACGCTGGTGGCCAAGTGTGTGAATCACCTGTGTGAGGGGCAGACGTTGTTTAAGATCTGCCACTCGAACCCAAAGCATTTTATGCTTGATTGTGCTGCCTTTAGCATCTCTATAGTCGTTTTGAGACCAAAAGAAGAGGTTGTCATTAAAGGATTGAACACAGTAGTAAGAATCGCATACAATAAGTGTAGTCACATCCGGATCTGCAAACTCAAGGGCGAGCACCAAAGCACGCAGCTCGGCCAATTGTGCAGTACTGTCTCCTAGTGCCTGTGTGTGCAGTACACTTGACTTGAATCAACCGTTCACCATAGTACCTGCAACAATAGCACATGCTGCGGAATAAGCGTGCTTAGAACCTGTGGCCGGTTGTGCCGAACCATCAGTGTAAATAATACATTCGTACTCCTCTAGCGGCCGCAGAGACAGAGGAGGAGGATGAACAAATTCATACTGTAAGAACTCCTGTGTCTGAAGCGAGGAATCAAAGATAAATGTGACATCCGGGGACGTCAGAGAGGTAGCCCATTGAATCCAACGGGGGTGCAATGCCTTAGAGTTCGGTACACTTGCCTTTGTCACTGCCTCAAGGGCAGGATATGGTGTTACCACCAATATGCGTTTTCCCTGTGCCAGTGCGCGTTCCTTAAGAATCGCCATTTGCACTGAAGTCAAAACTTTCTCCACAGTGGAAAAGCGCATCTCGGCCGAAGTGTAAAGATGCGACTTGTATGCAATAGGTACAGTGTCACCTTTGTTAAAGGTTAAGTACGTGAAACCCACTGCCCCTGGTACTATTCTAATCACCAGGTTTGTGTGGTTATCACGAGTCAACAAGAATGTAGATTCAAGTAGATCAGACTGCAAAGAGTGCAGTATTGAGGAATGCTCAGGAAGCCAACATGATTTTGAAAAGTTAGGCTGTATCAAGGCATATAGAGGCTTGATATGCTGGGCATATTCGGGAATGTAAGTACGCCCGAAGTTTAGAAATCCCAGCAAGGATTGAAGCTTCTTCATAGTGGTCGGAGGGCGCAGAAGTGCGCACTTCACCAAGAAATGGGGTGCTAATCCCTTTCCTTCATTGTTGAGCTCATAGCCCAAAAACAAAACTGTGTATTCAGCGATGTGAGACTTGGCAAAATTAAATTTGTATCCCAAGACCGCGAATTCAAGAATAATGCGGTCCACACGGGAAAGATGCAGCCATAATTCATCGTCTGTCAGATAGATATCGTCGACGTACGAACACGCATCTGGGTCTATGCTGTCCAACAAAGAAACAACACGGGCGGCGAAGACACCAGGGCTGTTCTTATAGCCCATGGGCAAACGCCGGAATTTGAATTGTTTTCCATCGGAAGTGAGAGCGCTCCATTGGCTGCACTCCGGGGACAAATTATGCGTGTAAAATCCATTGGATAGGTCAAGTGTCGTTTTATATTTTGTACAAACAAGACTGTCTACAAGCGCAGAACTATGGGTATTTTGCACCGCAAATGTCCGACAATGAGAGTTCAAATGTCGGTAATCCTAAACTAAACGGTACGACCCATCGGGTTTAGAAACCGCAAAAAGGGGATTATTCATTGGCGATACGCATGTTTCAATTACTCCTTGATATTCTAACTGTTTCAGAATGTCTGAAACAGGACCTTTTGCCTCCCGCCGGAGGGGATATTGGGGTTGTGGCTGTGGCAGAGACCGCAGTGGTATTTCATGGGAGGGTGAATCCATATCCCAGCCCACGTGATTTCAGTACAGCGCCGGAGCCAAGGCCCCAGCCCATTCAGCTGCGAGTGCCTCCGCTTTGTCCTTGGGGACATGACGAGAAAAGCTCGGAAGGATTACCTCCTCCCCTCTACGAGCAGCCAATACGAATGGGGGCGGCCAATCCGCCTCTGCCAACAGAATGTCGTACGAAAAGGTCAGATTTTCCCAAAAAATCCCTTTAATAACACGCTCAATGTCGCCTTCAATTTGAATGACTATATTGAATAGTCTATCAGGGGGTGCCACTCGGGTGTCAGCTGTCTCGACAGTAATGTATGTATCAGTTGCTGTCGCCTCCACATGAGGACGTAGTGCCTCCCGCACTATGGTAACTTCTGCGGCGCTGTCTAGCAGCGTCACTGCCCACGTCCAATTCAGGAGTCTCGTTCTCACCGTCTGTGGCATATCTTGCTGTTAATGCTGCAACTTTTTTCTTCTGAAATTGTGGGCGAGAACATGGAAGTTCTTCTGGTTTCCCTCGGCCTTGTTGTCGAGGTTGGTCTCGTCCTGGTGGGGCCTCACGACCCCTGCCTGTATCCGGACGATCTCCTCCACCAGTCTGTGAGGACGTTGGTGCCTGTGAAGAACGAGGAGAACGCGAGTCAGGGACCTGAAAACTCTCTGGAGATTTAATTCTCGCTCGGTCGCGCAAATCATAAGTGCGTTCAGAAGATATGGAAACCGGGGAAGCGCCACGCGACCCTGGTTTTGATTGTTTCTTACCCTGTTTTTTCAACCTCCAGTTCTTTTTAGTAAAGAACGGTTTCTCATCTTTTTCAGACTGAGTTTTTTGTTGTGGGTTTGATTGAGTTTGCGTTTTAGCAAAGGGCTTAACCCCCAGACTATTGCGGCCGATGGTTTTATAAGCCTGTGCAATAATTTTCGGTAATTCTCGTGGCTTGTCCGTCTCCGGGACTAAAGCCAAAGCATTAGCGACTTGAAAGTTGACGGCATCACCCTTGACATTAGCAAGGATTAGATCAGCCACCACATCGAACACTCCCACTAGTCTCATCCCCAGCTCCACAGCCGCTTCAGGTCCATGTTCATCTTGCACACGCTTAATCACGGTGGGGAGGACCGTCATGGAAGGAGTGCCGAAGCACTTTGCATACACTGCTGCGAATACCTTTCCCCAGTTGGAACATTCTGCCAACTCGGGAATTAAATCTTTCGGCAAGCTAATTGTCAAAATCCTGTGTTTGTCCACAGGAGAAGTATTCAGAAAAACAGCCTCCAGCTGGTCAAATTTTTCTGCAAGCCAATAAGGCAAATCATCCTTATTTTGTGGGCGCTTGCCCATCACCGAATTAACCATGACGGGACTTATGGTTACACCCCCCGGTCCAGCTGGATGCATCGCAACTCCAGGAGGGGCTCCCTGAACGTTGCCAGTAACGTATTGTACCAAAGCTCTGTGCACGCGGATTAAAGACGCATGCAACACGCGCAGTTCATCTATTGGAACCGCTAAATGACGTGGATGTGGGGTAAACCCGGCCAAAACAGGCCAAGTGGCCCCTTCGATTGATAAGGGGCCTAAACGAATCGGGGTAACCGGATGTGGGAGGGCGCCATTAAACCAAACACGGTGTTGCCATGCCGTGAGCGGTACTTCAAGAGCCAGATAAGGCCTATAAACATGAGGAAGAGCGGTGGGCGTGTATTCGTGGAACAAGTTGTCAGTTCCATCCACCGCCGGAAAAGTGACCCAAGAATAAAACACCTCAAAGTGGTAAGCGGGATCCGCTTGCACCACAAAGATCAGATCGACACCCTCGTCAGGCACTCCATACGCTGTCAAATGAGCTCGGAGCGCTGCGCGACTATGTGCCGCGATGTTGACAGCCATTAAGACTAAGAATGACCGACAACCTATGAGGCAGCGCAATATTGGGTTAACATTAACCTTTTAATAACTTCAAGCTTGAAAGAACCTATAAAAACATCAATATAGGATATATCACCCTCACATACGTTTCCGGAAACATAAGTGAAGGGAATTGTGGACAAGCACAAGCACTACTCAAGCGTCTCGCAGATAAGAAGCCCAGCACGTTGGTGGCGCCATGTTGCGGGGATTCTGCACATATACAGAGCTATGCACAGGATAATAGGACCTCGGTGTATAGTGGTGAGCCAACCATGCACCTTAGTACCCACAATCCCAATCCGACTAGCCTTAGCGTCTCATTAGGTCTCCGTACTACAGCGAAGCTACCAATGATTAGACAACCCAGAACACGGTCTCTCTCTCAGGACTCATGGGAGCAAGAACACTCTTTCATCTCTCACTCATACTTGTCCACAACATGCGTAATAAGAGACACAGTATAGTTTAAAATGTTTATTTCAACTATCGTGCTCTAAGATAAAGTACACGTGCCAGTACTATCAGCATAATGCATAATGATAAAATAATAAACATGGTTACAATTCCATAGAATACAAACGGGGACAGCATTTTATAAAGACAGTGGATATAGGGCTAAATGACCTGTCCACCCTCCCCGTGCTAATAACTAGTTTATTATAAAAATTGAATACCTCTGGGCTTTGTCATGCGGACCCCCATACCTCAATATCTAGATGCAAGGTTTACATCATCAGACGAGCACAGCTCTTCTCCCTGGAAAGGTTGTTCTCCAAGTGCCACCAACAGGGAGATCACAATATTAAAAGCACACAAATTTCTCCAATGCAGCTGTACTGCGTGTTATGTCTAAGTGCGAGGGGCTGACCAGATCAGCAATAACAAGGGACGTTGTTTTTCGACCTTGTACATGGTGTGCAGACGAAACCCACAGGGAACATGAGAAAAGGTGAAACGCAAAAAGGCAGACAGATCTAATATAGCCAGGCACAGGCAGAGTCTGGAAAAACAAAGTCACAGAGTAACGTGTGCAAAAGAGGCATCATGGCAGCCAGGCCTAAGCTAACTTAGCAATGCAGACAATGAGGCCACAAACCACACTACAGAGCTGTTCATATAAGTGGCCCCCTGCATCCTAACAAAACATGTATTAAGCCTAAATGTAACAGAGCTATGTGCACACAAAGCGATTTTGGCAAACTTTTCTGGCTAAGCTTCCTTAGCTGAGCCACTCTGTGTCTGAATTTGTGGATAGGAGAATCTGAGAGGCCTTTTCAAGGCTAGTGGTAGCCCTCTTTCAACCACACCCCACCAATTCAATTTTTGTGAGTGGGCTCATATTTACTGACATGTGCAGTAATGCCTGTTACTGCATATATCAAAATTCTGAGCATTGCAAATTTTACAAGACTTTGTAAATACCAGATGTGATAAAAATGCATACCTGTTAGATGTTCCCAGGCCAAACCTGCCGGAATTTAAAGGTGCTCTCTCTTGAAAAATATGATACATGTGAATTGGTAACCCTAATTGGCAAGGGCTTTAACCCCCTTATAAGCAAATGGAGAGTGGTAGGCCTGGGAGGAGCTTGCAGAGTTGTACTCTGAGTAATTTCACAGAGTTACTGGAAAGCTCCGTGAAATTCCGCAGAGCTCCTCGCCCTGGCAGAGTAACTTGCACCAATTGATACCTTCCTTGCTTGGTCTTGGTGCATGCCACCCCCGCGTAGTACTAGTTTCCCACCTTAACTCCTTCACATGGTGGGCATTGGTCGCCATCCTAGGAGAGACTGGCGGGCTGCACCGCTGTGGATAACCACCATTTGAAGATCACTACTAACTGGTGGCACCGGTCAACTCCGCTGTGCTGCGAGTGCAGAGTTTTTGCAAACTTCGCATTCCAATGGAGCGCGGAGTTCTAAACCTCTGCAAACTTCGCTGGAAAAGCAGAGTTAACCTCCGACCCCTGGTAAGTGGTACCCAGGGCATGGGAATTAAAGAGGTCACCAGGGCCTGCAGCACTGGTTGTGCCACTCTGAGTGACCCAAGTAAAGAGATAACAGCAGGCCTACCATGGCAGACTGCAGGAACAGTTCAAACTGCCCCAACTTGACTTTGCCCTCACTATGAGTGGCCAGGTCAAAGCACTATTTTCTATATATCTCAGTCACCCCTTATGTAGGCCTCCTCAGCCCAGGAGGCAGGGTGCATCATATTAAAGGTGTGGACATATAATTGCAAGCCTATATTTCCTTATAGTAGCCTATTTCTATTAGGGGCTACTACAAGTGGAAAAGGGGCCATAGGAGAACATGGGATGGCACCTGCTCTTTAATGGGCCCACTGAAAAGTGGCATATTTGGTATCAAATAACTTGCCTCATCAATCCGACTTTTTCCCAAAGTCAGATTTAATGTGACATGCACCCAGGTGTCTACCTTAGAGGTTGCCCACCAGGTTGCCCCAGCCTTTCCTGTTACCTGGCTGGCAGCCTGCAGCTGCTGTCGCCAATACAGGAATCTGACCCCCTGCCAGGAGGTGTGGACACTCCCAGGAGTCAGAAACAATGGACTGTTTGGGCAGGAGGTGTCACCTCCCTCCCTCATAGGTTGGCTAATGCAGTGGCACTTCATGGCGGTGAGCTTCAAAGGTCTCATCGCCTTTGATATGCAACCAGGCTGCCTCTCAAAGGATGAAACAGCCAACCTCCTACCTCCAGGCACATTTGCACCCAGGCAGGCCGGAAAATTAGGTAGTCAATAGCCAGTAACCATAAGCCGTATTTGCTACTGCCAAGGCTAGTTGGCGGATAGTTGGGCTACCACTTCCTTGGTTCGATGTTGCACCTCAAGGGAATTCCGCAGAATACTCAACTAGCCACCTCAGTGGCCCTGTTGTTGAGATTTTGCATTCCTTTTTTCACCCGCACCATCTAAGCAGAAAAACCAGCAGCCACCCCTCTAGACAACCAGGACAACTCTGCAGCCAGGCCCTATGAGCCAGCTAAAATTAATCTTGTTATATGGTTCTTATGAATTAAGTCGTTCTGTGTATCTGGACAACATAGACTTCAAAATTTGGGGACTCAGTTCACTCATACCATAAGAGAATGTTGGCCTGGTTCCTAGCTAGCTCAGTGTCCCATTTGAACCCCTAACCTTACCAGGATAGCATATGGTATCAGCAACCTCGAACATGACGACTCTTTATGATAAGTCATAAGCACTTGAATAGTCCCGCCCATATTCGGGGACCCCGGAGCACTTCTTTTAGATACATCTTCTTAAGTGGATATTATTCGCCTTTCTTCAGTAATGCCTGCAAAGACACTTAAGAGACAGAGAGACAATAATGCAGCCTAAATACATAGGCTACACTGGCCGCATCTCCATCTTGAAGTGAAAAAAGGTAGCCAGCAATGTTCCCTCTAATTTTTTTCCTCTGTGTGCGGCAGTGTAGGGTCTCTGTGCGCTGCAGCCATGGCTATGTGCGCCAGGAACCAGACCGCGTGTGTGTGCAGCGCCAAATATCACTCCAAACGTTTGCTTAAAACCCTAGCAGAGAAATTGTATTCCTATGTCTGATGTAACATTTCCTATACATTGATTTACACACTATGATTCAGTGTCTCTGTGTAATGTGTATGCGATGTAAAGTGCTTAACACCTTACACTAGTATGAGTGGCGCTATTAAACAAAATAAATATGAAAGAGAGAGGGGTTATGGAGACTTCAGGGGCACTGTTAAAGGTTGGTAATGAGAGTATCCGTGGCGGAGGCGGTAATTGGGGCACCAACAAACATTGTCACACCAGGCGCCACCAGCACTAAAGCCGGCCCTGTTCAAATGGCACTAATAATTACAGTGAAATTATGAAAACATCCCACATTGCAATTTGAAACCTTGGCAGCTACGTTGCTGCATTTCTTTTCTTAATAGGGTTGGGCTGCGGGGTGATTGTGTGCATTTGTTAAGGTTTTCGTGTTAATTGCAGCTCATGATGGGTGCTGCGATTAACATGAAAACTTTCATAAATGCACAGGGACATCTTAAGGATTTTGAGTGCCCTGGGCCAAACTTATTTCTGGGGCCCCTGATTAGAACAGCTTTGGATTTATGATCCAATTTCAGCTTTTTCATGTCCTTTTTAGCCAGGTCACCGACACTGCAGAGGCACACTGGTCCAAATTCTAAATGTGCTTCCATCTAATATTCAGGGATAATGGTATGTGTTTTCAAAATTGTAACATAGCCTGAAGGAAAAGGAGAGGAGACTAGTGAGAAATTGGATTTAGTGGCGGAGAAAGGGGGAGAGAGGAACAAAGTAGAAAAAAGTCAGGGCGCAAAGACGAGAAATGGGGAAGGGGGTAATGGAGAAATTGGTAAGAGAGGGACGGAAAGAGAAAAGCAGCCAGAGGCTTTGGAGAACGGAGAATGGAAAACCGGTAAGAGAGAAAGAAAAGAACAGACAGTGAGAGGGAAATGGAGACAAGAATGGGTTTTGGAGAAGGGGAAAGTGGGTAAACGTGGAGCGGGACTGATATGAGGAAGAAGAAAAAGAAGAGAAGGAGACGGCGAGAGCACCTGGGGAGTGGAAGAAAAAAGGACAAAAGATATGTCAGAGAAGACAGCGAGTGTGGTATGGCAATGCTTCAGAAGTAGCGTCTCTGCATATAGACGTTGGGGGGTTCTATAAGGAGCCTTTTTCGCAATCTTGTCATTTCTAAACGCTTGCTCTATGTAACCGTGCTCACCTGAACGAACTAAGAAGGGTGGAAGGCTGGTTAGGCCTTGCCAAGATTTTTAATCTTGCCAAGATGCAGGTCTGAGCAGATGGCAGCTGCAAGTGTGTAAATGACTGATCCATCTGTCGGAAATATTCTCTTCACTAACACTTGCTTCCCATCTCTGTTTGAAACTCAGGAGCAGCAACATTGTCGTGGTGTCACCAGGGCTTTAAGTTGAAGCTTTTTCAATATTACATACAAGCCATAGTTGCTGCTTATTTACTTTATGCAACTAACAACCATTGACAAAGCCAATAGTCCTTACTTGTAGGTATGATGTTACTTGTTGTATCATATATCTGGATGCAATTACAGAACAGCAAAATACAAGTCGGGCAGTACACTATGCTAAGTACAGATTTTTAGCTTATGTGTCTTAAGCCACGCCCTTAATTACACTGGCCATGCCCCTTTGCGAGACCCCCCAGTTTTTTCATCCCACTTAAAGCCCTGGGTATGATGTTACTTGTTGTATCATATATCTGGATGCAATGACAGAAACAGGAAAATACAAGTAGGGTGGCACTCTATGCCAAGCACAGAAAAGTGTAAATCACCCCACAACTGCGCTCTATTAATTAATGAATTTTTTATTTGCAGAGTTTTATATAGCGCTGGCTAGAGCCGGAGGTATCGGAGCGCTTTACATGAGGATCAGCGAATTACAAGTTACAAAAAATCACATTACATCCTGTCATAGCACACAGTTTAGAGGGCTAGTGACCTTAACTTTTAAATGTAGATATAAGTAGCAAATATCCAGGGATGATAAATTATAGTACTGGGTTGCCTACATAAGATTGAAGTCTTCCCTAGTCAATGTATATGACAAGAACACCGACTCGCCAAATTCTTCAATGAGGTACAGAACACATGCATTACAATGCAAGTAAGGCCTGTGTTTTGGGGCAGAGACTAACACACTTTTAGAATTGAATCTGGACAGATCACAGTGGGCTCCAAGGATCCCCTCTTAGTCCACCACCGTGATCACACACATTATCTATATGAAAGATTTTAGTGACATATGACGAGGCCCAGCACCCATCCAACAAACAGTTCACATGTTATTCATTAGGTCATGACTCTGGCCAGTGTTGCAGAGGCTAACAACATGGAGAGTGTTAGGACATACTGCACATCTAAGATCTTCCAAATATTTATTGGCCAAAAAGGCCACCTCGGCCACTTCATTTCAACCCAGTCTGGTGATTATTTTTTAATATAGATACTTCCTGTGTCTGTCTTTCAGGTTACAAGTATTCAAACCAGGAAGCACCACGATAGGCACTGCGAGTAATCTATGATCACACCAACTGAAACATTAATCATCAATGGACATAACCAGGGCCACAATGTAGGGCCACCAATGTGTTTTCCTCAAAACAGATGCAGTGTCCTGCGGGTACCACCTAGATAACCCCTGGTCATTTCTGCACCCGACACACAACCTGCAGCTGATAAAAAAATCCCTCTTTTCAACCTCGTCCATTAAGAAGAGAAATTCAGTAAGTCTACAAACACTACGTGTGCTTTTCACGCCGTGTTTGTAGAGTTGCTGCATTTCTTTTCTTAATAGAGACTCTGGGCTACGGGGTGATTGTGGGCCTTTGTTAAAGATTTCAGGTTAATCACAGCGCCCGTCTGGAGCAGCAATTAACCTGAAATCTTTAACAAAGTCACACAATCACCCCGCAGCCCAGCTCTGTTAGAAGAGAAATTCAGCAAGTCTACAAACACGAGGTGTGCTTTTCACGCCGTGTTTGTAGACTTGCTGAATTTCTTTGTTACCTAAGCGCGTCTGTGGGCAGATTGTGTGCTTTTGTTTAAAGTATTCATGTTAATCGCAGCTCGTGACGGCGCTGCAATTAACATGAATACTTAAACAAAAGCACACAGTATGCACCGCTCTACATGTAAGAAACACCCGTTTTCGCGCCGCTCGCTTTTTAAAAGCAGCGGCGCGAGCGTTCTCATTTGATGTGCTGTGTGTGTGCGCGCCCCACACACAGCACTGCGCGCTACAGGTCACAGAGGTGTGCGGGCGCGCATGCGCGCACCTTATTGGGAACAGTGGTAGCCAGTATACTATATTTTGTGCAGTTTTTTGTGGTGTTTCACACTCAGAAGAATCCCCTTCACAAAACTCCTTTTTTCATGATAGAGATGAAAGGAGACGACAGAATAGCCCCAAAGGCTGCCATTATATACTCTTAAAAATAGAAGCTGTGCCTATAAGAATCCAGCGACCACCAGTATCCCATCATTCACAGCCAGTGGCAGTTACTTCAGTTCTTTTTGTGGGCAATGAGAAGTGAATGCATGTTCTATGTTATGGATCCCTCTGTCTATTCCACCAGGGAGGAGGGAGGGTTGCTTATGACTTATCATGGAAATACCCCTACGAGAGAAATGTAGTTACAGGTAACAAACTGTTCCTTCTCTCGTATGGGATTTCCATGTGTAGTCATAAGCACTTGAATAGACTAGCAAGCCCATCCCTATAGAATGCGGTAGAAGGGACAGAGAAAAATGATATGCAGAATTAAGCAAATAGGTTCCGAAGGGAAACCTGCCCTACTTGAGCATCTGCCTTGGCATCCGAGTCCAGGCAGTAGTGTTTAGTGAATGTATGAACTGATTTCCAGGTAGCAGCCTTGCATATCTCTGCAATGGGTATATTACGAAGCAAGTCCGCAGTAGCTGCCTTCCCTCTGGTTAAGTGAGCTTTAGGCTTACTCGATAGAGATTTATTCGCATTTTGGTAACAGAGTAAGATGCAGGAAACAATCCATCTGGAGATGGACTGCTAGGAAGTCGCTAGACCTGTACGGAGAGAGCCATAGTTTACAAATAACTGGTCGGATATCCGTAGATCCTTAGTTTTATCCAGATAGAATTTTAAAACCCTTCTAACATCCAGGGAACAAAGAGTTCTCTCTGCTGGAGTCGATGGATGCTGGAAAAAGGTAGGTAAGGTAATCATCTGGTTCACATGGAAATCCAAAACCACCTTAGGGAGGAATTTCAGATGAGTCCTCATAACTACTTTAGATGAATGAAAAACTGTGTATGGCTCTTGACAGCAAAGAGCCTGGATTTTGCTAACCCTGCGGGCGAAAGTAATAGCCATAAAGAAAGCCGTCTTCCAAGACAGATGCTGAAGAGACGTCTTATGTATGGGTTCAAAAGGTTCGCACATAAGACGAGAGAGGACCACATTAAGCTCCCAAGAAGAATGACTTTTAATAGGAGGAAAAACCATTTTTCAAACCCTCCAGGAAACCTCTGATGACAGAAATTCTGAAAAAGGAAGTTTGTGAAGGGAAGTTTGTGAAAGGTATTTCCTGTAGGAAACTTAATGGAAGAAAATTGAAGGCCAGATTGTGCCAGATGGAGCAAATATGGAAGGATGACATCTTCCTGGCAAGAGGTAGGATCCTCATTCTTCGATGAGCACTAAATACAGAATCTCCTCCATTTATGAGCATAAGCGGAACGTGTGGATGACTGCTTTGCTTCCTTGAGGATGTCCATGCAGCTCTGAGGTAAGTTCAAGTGTCCATACTGTACTAGCTCAGGAGCCATGCCGCCAAGTTGAAAGAGGCGAGGTTGGGGTGCATCATCTGGCCTCTGAACTTCGTTAGTAGGTCTGATCTGCATGGAAGCCTGAGATGTGGACAGATAGACCGGTGAAGGAGGACAGTGAACCACCACTCCGGGGCTATGAGTATCATTTCGGCACATGACTGTGACAGCTTGATGAGGACTGCCGGGATTAGGGGAACTGGAGGAACGGCATAGAGAAATCTGCCTGACCAGTTGATCCAGAGGGCATTCCCCAGGGTTCCCGGTTGGTAGTACCTCGACCTGAAGCTTTGACATTTGCTGTTTTCTGTGGTGGCGAACAAATCGACCTCCGGAGTACCCCATCTTCCGAAGATAATGTGGACCACGTCGTCGTTTAAGACGCACTTGTGGTTTTCCTGGAGGAGCCTGCTGAGAGAGTCGGGCTGAGCATTCTGAACACCTGGGAGGTGAGTTGCTGTTATGGTCAAGTTTCTGGCCAGAAGCCACTTCCAGATCATCTGGGTTTCCCGAGATAATGGTCTGGACCTCGAGCCTCCCTGCTTTTTGAGGTAGTACATTGTTGTTGTATTGTCCGTCTGGACAAGCAGGGAGTTAGAGTGGAGTGATGGCCGAAAGGCTTTCAGCGCCATATGAACTGCTCTTAGCTCTAGCAGATTGATGTGGTAAGTGGATTCTCTGTGTGACCATTTGCCCTGGATTTGAAGTTGACCTGTTTGGGCTCCCCATCCAGGAGAGAGGCATCCGTGACTATGGACTGAACAGGTATCACCTTGTTTAAAGGGATCCCTCGTAGGAGATTGGTGGGATAGCACCACCATTGGATGGATCGATGGGCATGCTGAGACAATTGAATCCGGTCTTCCCAATCTCCTGTTCGCTGGTCCCATTGGTCTTTCAGGCATTTCTGTAGGGGTCTCATGTGGAGATGTGCATTCGGTGTGATGAATATACAGGATGCCATTGAGCCCAGGAGAGAGGAGACCTTCCTCACAGTCCGGTGAGACATTGCCATGAGAGCCTGAGCCTTCTGAAGGATCGATAAGCGCCTCCCCTCCAAAGGACACACATTTTGCCGTGCGAGTATCGATGGATGCTCCCATGTATTGCAGGCACTGCACAGGAATAGAGGTTGATTTCGCCTGGTTGATATGAAGACCCAACCAAAGGAGAAGATCGGAGGTCCAATTGAAGTATAGCTGAGCCTCGTGATACGTGGATGCCTTGATTAGCCAATCGTCTAGATAGGGGTAGACGAACACTTTGTGTTTCCTCAGATGGCTGCTCCCACTGCCATGCATTTGAAGAAGGTCCTGGGTGCTGACTTCAGGCCAAATGGAAGTACACAGAGGCAGATTTACAATGAAAGTGACTCAGTGCATTCCACAAGCCATTATGCTGCGCCGCACTGAGTCATTTCCAAAGCACAGGGATGCGACATATTTAGAATATGTTGCATTTCTGTGCTTCCCCCTGCGCTGGCGCACAAACTGCAGCCATGCACCGGTGCAGGCACCCTTGCACCATGGTGCAAGGATGGCTGCATCGTGGGGAGATTGTTTTTGTGCAGGTAGGGGCTCCTTCCTGCACAAAAACAATCACTACAGGCGTTTTCCTCTTTCAATGCGTGCTGCAGAATGCAGGACGCATTGAAAGAGGAAAAAACGAGGAGAAATGAAAACATTTCTCCTCGTTGCGCCTCCCTACGGCTCCCCTGGGGAGGCGTAGGATTCACATGCATTTCCAGATTTACGATTCCTCGTAAATCTGGAAATGTGTATTGTTCCATGGGTGTTGCGTGGGAACACCCACAGCAACACCCATGGAACGCCCCTTTCATGCAAAGTGCTTTGTGTAAAGGGGCCGTATTTACAAGGACAGGAAAAGCCATGCAGGGTGGCTTTTCCTGTCCTTGTAAATATGGAGCAGTAAGATACGCCACCAGTACGTCACAAAAAGTGACGCACTGGTGGCGCAGGGGGCTTGTAAATCTGCCCCACAGTATTGATATTGGTTGTTCCCCACTGCAAACCTCAAGAATTTGTGATGCCTCCTTATGATGGGAATGTGGAAATATGCGTCTTGAAGGTTGATTGCGCATACACAATCTCCTCGATGTAGCTGAGGGTAGATTTGGTGCAATGCTAGCATCCAGAATCTCTCTCTCCGAATCCACTTGTTGGCCATCCTTAGGTCGAGAATGGGTCTGAGAATCTTGAGTATAGCCCCGTGCCTCGTTGTAAAGGAGGAATGGGTTCCACCGCCTGTTTCTGTAAGAGAATGTTCGCTTCCAGTTGTAATTGGTGCAGTTGGAATCTGGATTGTTTCAGAGGTATTGACGATGGAGGGCTGATGAATCTGAGAGAATATCTGTTGTGAACAATATTCAGCATCCAATTGTCTCTCGTAATTTTTTGACACTCTGTCAGGTAATGTTGGATGCTTCCCCCTACCAGAGTGGGTAACGGAAGAGGAGGAAGACAGGATTCAGGGTTTTAAACCAGCTGGCATTTTGGCTCCTTGAGCAGGTTGCTGTCCTGATCTTCCTCTTGCCTGTCTTCTCTGATAAGGATGGTAGGAGCGTTGGTACTGTTGTTGTGTACCTGACTGGTGGACCTGATACCACCGAGGGGTTTGAACCCTCTGTGTAGAATAGCGGCGTTGAAAAGGTCCAAAAGATTTACGCTGCTACTTACTTTTTTCCAGGCCAACGGCTTTTAGCGTCTCCATTTCTGCCTTCATCCTGGCCATCTCTTCGTCTGCATGGGTGCCAAAAAGAGTCGCACCTGAGATTCAGGATGCACTGCTGTGATTCAGGCTTAAGCAATGTAAGACGTAGCCATGAGTGCTGCCGTAGTGCCACGCTGTGACAATACCCTTGTGCAGCAAGAAGGGATGTGTCTGCTGCTGTGCTTATAACTTGATTAGAGACCACAAGCCCTACTGTCAAGACCACATTAAAGTCCTATCTTTTGTCTCTAGGGAGGTAGTCCGCAAACTGTTGGAGTGATTCCCACAGTGCCCGGTCATATCTGCCTAATAAGGCTGTGGCACTAGCAGCTTTCATGGTAGTCGCTGCTGTGCTAAAAAACTTCCTCCCCACAGAGTCTATTTTTCGGCTCACTATCTGGTGGCACTGTCGAGGTTAGAGCTGTGGCATGTTGCTTTTTCGCCGTCACCAAAAAAACAGAATCCGGAGTTGGGTCTGTCCGTAGGAAAGAAGGGTCCTGTTCCGGAGGCCGGTATTTCTTCTGCCGCCTGGATGGAGCTGACTTATTTGAAGAGGGTGTCAAAAAAAGTTCCATCGCCGGTTCTAAGAGGTCCGTCACCAGAGGAAGCAAGGGGCGTGAAGCTTGTTTTTGTTGAAGAGTTTCAAATATGACGGAAGTAATTGGTGTAGGAGTGGACACTGGAATATTTAATTTTGAAGCACCACGCACTAGAACCTCTTGAAAGGTTGAAATATCATCAAGTGATGAAATCTGTGGGGGAGGTGAAGCCAACAGTGTAGGAGAGTATCTCCCAGTGCTTGAAGAGGAGGTGTCCCTGTTATGTCTGGAACGAGTCCTTCCTCCATGATGGCGACAATGTGAATGAGTAGAGGAGCATCGATGACTGTGAGACCGATGTCTCGTGTGAGATCTAGACCTTGGTCTTTGTGGTGGTGGTGGTGGAGGTGGACGAGGTGGAGGATGTGGAGGAAGAGGCAGATGAGGAGGCGATGTCGGAAGTCTTGGTTCCAAATCTGGAAAAGGAGGTGGAAACTGCTGAGGAGGAAGCGTCGGAGAAGGAACGATCCTAGATAGAGAATAGGTTTGTGAGTACTCCGAATCCAAGTGTAAACAAGTCTTCTCCTTTTTCGCGCCTCCTGAAGCCTTGAAGAGGCTGATAAAGTCCCTGAGGAGATCTTCCCGTCCCTCTCGACGTCGATCTACTCATCGACAGCGACCTTCGACGTCACCTAAATGGAGGATAGCGACTCGACGTCGAGCACCAGCCTCCAGGCATCGACCAACGGTGGGAGTGCATCAGTGATCGACGGTGGTGACTCGACATCGATCGACGGTGGTGACTTGACATCGATCGACCGAGGTGTCTTGACGGCGAACGACTGTGGCAGTAGGATAAGGTGCTCGAGGGCGACCTGTGAGGTGTCACCGTCTGCGGTGGGTTTCCTGATGCCTACCGAGGAGTGCTCTTCGTCGGCTTCGTAATCGACGTTGAAGATCTTTTTCTCGACGTAGAATGTCGACACCGTTTAGACCCAGAGGCCTGGGTCAACGGCGAACATGTCGGCGCTGTACCTCCTCTTGACGTCATCGTCCTCGACCGGGACGGGCGCCATTTATCAGCCCTCCTTCTGCTGGGGAGCCCCCCAGAGGCTGAAGACAGAGCCCTGGTAGAGGACTGACCCTCTCCTCGCTCTGAAGTCCCACCTGAATACTGGGCCTGCTGTTTTCGTCACTCTTCTGCTCCCTGGAGCTGAATCTTCTCTCTGTCACGCAGAGTACACTTAGAGAAGGTTTTACAGATGGAACAGGAGTCAGGAACTTGAGAAGCAGGTAGACAAAGTATACATACTCTGTGAGGATCAGTCTTGGCCTTCTTCCAACCACAGTCTGGACACTTATCAAAAAGAGATGGCATTTTTGAGTGAAAACTGCAAAATTTCCTGACAGAAAAAGACAGAAAAACGTAGAGAAGGACCAAAGATGTTGAGTGAAATAGCTAATTGTTAAATTCAGAAGTAAATTTTGAAGAAAAAAACAATTAGGTAGAGCTCAATGGTCCAGGTTCCTGAGCAGGAGGCGGAAAAAAAACTGAAGTAACTGCCACTGGCTGTGTAAAAAAAAAAAAAAAAAAAATGTAAGCCCGTTTTTATATAGCGCAGCTACTCACCCTTACGGGTCTCAAGGCGCTGGGGGCCGTAGTGGAAATTAAGTGAGCTATTGCCCAGAGTCACATGGTGCTGAGCTGAGCTGCCGCCGGGGATCGAACCGTGAACCCTGTGCTCCGAAGTCAGCTGCCCTGGCCGCTGCACCACACCTCTCCACTGTGCATGATGGGATACTGGTGGTCTCTGGATTCTTAAAGGCACAGCTTCTATTTTTAACACATATAATTGCAGCCTATGGGGCTATTCTGTTCTCTCCTTTCATCTCTATCATGAAAAAAGGAGTTTTGTGAAGGGGATTCTTCTGTGTGTGAAACACCATAAACAATTGCACAAAATATAGTATACTGGCTACCTTTTTTCACTTCAAGATGAAGATGCGGCCAGTGTAGCCTATGCATTTAGGCTGCATTATTGTCTCTCTGCCTCTTAAGTGTCTTTGCAGGCATTACTGAAGAAAGGCGAATAATATCCACTTAAGAAGCTATATCTAAAAGAAGTGTTCCGGGGTCCCCGCATGTCAGCGGGACTAGTCAAGTGCTTATGGCTATACATGGAAATCCCCTATGAGAGAACCAGCATTACAAGAATGGTGAAAAAGATAAACAGTTCAACCATTATGACATTACTATGATTATACTCCTACCTATTACTAACTACACTATTGAGAGCATAGTAGGAGTACCCTCTGCCAGATCCCTTGGGACAGCCTAATCCCCCATACATGAGTATGATGTATCCTTTGCAGGATAGAGGTCAGAGTCAGCAGGACTGAATCTCAGCCACAGTGCGTTGCATTACAGGACAATCTCAGAATGTGCTCCTCTGCCAAATGTGGTGCATAGACTGTTTATATAATAAAAGCACTGTTCCAATCGCACGGGGCCAAAGGTGCAGCGCTGATGCAATGGTTAGTCTGGAGCCGTAAAGGTGTCTCCAACCAGACAATCAACTACAAGGTATTGCTTTCTCTGTGCTTAGCCTTTGGCAGAGTGTATGAATAACATGATAATAAAGTGTGCTAAGAAATGAACAACGGGTATAATCATTTCTCAGTACATTATTGTGTAAATGCAAAATATGTAAAAAGTAACCATTAGAAAACATGAAACTAAAATGGAGACTGGGCACAGGCCCTATTGTACATCACAACACTCCTCTCTTGGCCAGAGGAAGACTTAGCTAAAAGCATAAAAATATCCTAAAATGTGTATTACATGCTAATAAAATATACTTTAATAACAAAAGTAAACAGTCGGAGGGATCTAGAAAGGAACTCACATTCACAGACAATGTATCCACAGTGCCCTCAAGATCAAATTCCAAAGTGCAAACATGGTCATATCCATCACGATAAGCAGCTGCTGATGGTGTGACTGCTGAAGCACCACAGTAGCAGAGCCATATTACAGGAATTCATGAGCCGAAGCATTTATCCTGGCAAGAGATAATAGCTCATATTAAGCATCCTGCAGCCTTGGCATTCTCATAGGACACCAGGGCAGTCTCATGGGACAACACTGAAGATCAGACCTCAATGGACGCTCTTGCAGTTCCATATCTGTAGATCGAACCAATTCCATAGCAAGACATAGATCCAATGCATACTCGAAAGGGCACAACAGACAGCGGAACAAAGGCTGCATGCAGCGTAACCACAGAGGTCTAAAGGCCAAGGACCAGTTGTCGTTCAATTCCTGGAGTAAAGAAACTCCAAAGCACTGCATAATGCGTTTGCAGCACAGCAGGATGTGTGGTAGGTCCATCAACATTTGAGGTGGAACATCCATTGCAGAGCAACAAAAATAGGAACAAAAGCACAATAAGCAGGAATACCACTAGCGGTATTCCTCCAAATACACTGGAAACTAAAGAATGTAAAAAGGACCGAATATCTACGAATACTGTCTGTAAGGTGCTAATAAAGCCAGATCCAATCACTTTCAAAATGTGTACCAATCCCACAGTATTTGAAGCATGAAATATTCAGTGTAAAAGTTCACCAAAATGCTGGGGCAGGTTTGTGCACAAGAGGAATTGTACTTTAGAGGAGACATTGCAACTTGGAAATCAAACGTTTCTCATGCAGATGTTGATGAAAAGTCCTTTTGAAACAATAAGGCTTTCAGTCAGCTTAAGTTATCAAAGTTAATGTTAAAAATTTGAATAGAAGGCAATACGGTAACTTCCTTAATCTTGTGTGTTGGGGGAAATAGAATGTTATTGCAACAAGTAATGACCCTGGAAACCAACACTACATATGGCACTCCCGGTTTCATCCCACAACAACCTTGGTCATTCCGGATCAAATAACTTCTATTTGAAAGTAACTTGAATACTGGCCGAATTAAGGATGCAGGGACACCCTTCAGATAACATGCCCAAAGGGCCATGGATGCATTGCACACCCCATGAAGTGTTACCTCTTTACAAACTAATGAATGGCCAAAAGAAGTTTCAGATTAGTTTCTGCTACTGAATACTTCAGTTTCCCCACTCAAACATTTGTAATTGAAGGGTAAAACCCAGGGTTCATGAACAAAGCTCTTGCCTAAAGCTTTATATCTGCCTACTTGAAAGTGTTTCAGACAAGATGAAAACTGAAATGTTGATATAGGTAATGTGATAAAACCATGGAGAGCTGAGCCAGGCTAATCTCGGGCTCCGACCAGCAGCTTGGGCTGCTAGTTAACGCTAGTCGGCGTGCCCACCGACTCTCTAACATGGATTTTGGCTAGCGCCACTGCACTTGATTTAACTCTTTCTGATGGTTAAGCAACACAAGAAATATCGGAAAGAGCAAGGAGAATTCGTGAACATGGTGTTTGTTTTATATATATGGAGATATTGCCAGTCTGACATATATATATCTTCACAATATGTTGATGCTCTTCCCCTTAGTGTGAATACCACCATTGCTGATATGACATTGTATTTTATATATTTCTTTACACCTAACAAGTTACATACTGATAATCTCTGCCATAGTTTGTGATTCCACACATTTTTGTCTGCAACTGCTGTGCTCTTCATTTACAGTTGAGCACCACAAGACGTACAGAGTGGTTTGAGAGTAGATTTCACTTCTCTCATCATTAGGTAAGACCAATTATGGATAACAAAGTGGAGCTATGTCAGTTTCTACACAACTTAACTACTATAGATCTTTAACAGATACGAGATAATTTTAGTATTGAAATGCCATTTTGATATCCGTGTATACTTGGATGATAATTGAATCATGACCATTGTTTTCATTATCACTTTCAGAAAGATGGTGCCCTCAGAATAATATGGGTCATCGCTATCCTGGCCGCTTTGATCACGTGGTGACCAGTATATTTACATTGTTTCTATTTTTTCCACTATCACAAGCTTATGCAGAGTGACTATATATCTTTGAAGTCCTGACCAATGCCCCCGAATCCATTTATGGGACCATATATGGGCAGAAACATGTTGACACCTGAGAGGGACATATTTGATTAATCCACAGTCCTCTTTTTAACTCTATCCCAGAGGCCATTAAAGAAAGTCTACGTTGACCCCTGGTGATAGTATTGTCCATCACCCTAACACTTCTTTTGCACTCTGCCCCTCACTAACCCCTTTCCATCGCTCATCTTTGCAAAACACCTCAGCTCCTCCCGGTTGGGGAATCATAGCCCACACCATAGACTTTGCAGCCCAGGTCTGAGTAGGGAACCCAATGATGAAGCATGTCACCCTTGGGTGAGTGAGGGTTGTTGTCCTAAAAGGATTTCTTTTCCGGCAGCTCTATTACAAACAGTTACTAGTGAGTATACAGGACTAAAATTCGATACATGTGATCTGTTTGTCCTGTTTGATTAAACAACCAGACGTACAAATTGTGAATTTTCTGACTATTAGGGATCTGTACTTTTCTGGTTCCTTTCATCCCATTAAGATCCTCTGTGTGGAGACACAAAACCATGGATAAGCCATACAGCTGATGGTGTCTCGACTACTGTAAAAGGCAATTTCTCTAAACTCTCTATGTAACATTGTGTAAGGCGCATCTTTCTTTGCCATTAGTCTTTGTGTGTGTATTAAATTGTACAGCAAAAACTATTCTGTTGCGTTCAGATATTTCCATGGCACACAGTTTGATTTTAAACCTGCAATGGCCAACTCAGTGTCATAATCTATCTCAGCTGACTTTGCTCATGCTGGAGGAGAGACATGTCATTTTGTATTTCATCTAATACAGATGATACAATATTATTCAAAGAATAAATTAAAATTAATAATGTAGTCATGCCATTGTCTACAACAACCAATGCGTTTTCTAAATTAACCCTGTCAATTTGTCATAAGCGTTCAGCAGCTTCCTGCTGAGAATTGTTTTCCACAGTTAATTATACGTGGCATGAATGAATTTCTTAGATCGTGGCAGGGGCGGCTCCTCCACGTGGGTGGAGGAGCGTCGCCCCACTGCTTTCTCGCAGTGTGAGAAGCAGAAACATAAAATGGTATTTTAAATACCATTTTATGTTTCTGCCTCTCGCACTGCGAGAATGCAGAAGGCAGGGTTTGGTTGGGGGCGGGCAGGTGGGCGGTCCTGCTTCATGCAGGGGAGGAGTGGCTAGCCCAATGTTACGGGCGCTGACTGTTTGGTCGGCCCCAGGCCCGACCAAACCAGTCATGAGCACTCTCCCGTTTTCTCCATGTAGGCTGCATGCAGCCTGCATGGAGAAAACGGCCTCCCCATAGACACCTGTACAGATGGCATCCTAGCCAATCACAACGCTGCCATTGCAGTGTTGTGATTGGCTTAGGGGAGGAGAGGGAGGCTGCCTGCTTCTGCTTCCTGTGAGCAGAGAGCGAGCAGGAGACGCAACGCGGAACCGGAGGCGAAGGTAAGTTTAAATAAAACATTTTTTTTAATTAACCCCCCCACCCCGCGTGACCGCCTTCACCCATGACCCTCCTCACCCGCGACTGTGTAGCCTGTTATTCCAGAGAGGACAGGCGGCGATTCGCCATCTCATTTTGTCTAATGAAAAAGTCGTCAAACTTTATTCACGTTGTTTAACTATATTAAAAAAACTATGCTTTTGGAATTTCTTCCCCTTAACTCTTTACCTACAAAAGGCACGTTTGCGCGTGCACGAAGGCCATGTGGAGGGTATGTTAAAAGCGGCCTTTCTTTAATTTACCTACACTGTTGGTGAAAGGAAAGGTAGAGGCAGTTTAAGTACGTATTTATTTTCTTAGAGAGAATGAAGCGTAAAGAAAATTATGGACGAAATGTCGTCACTTAATTCAGCAGCCCCAAAAATACAATTTTGATTTAAAAAAAAAATAAGACTTTGAACTCCATTCTTGGCAAGCTTGTGTAAATGCAAAGTACGCCCTTCCTCGTCACAGTTCTGCGTTACAAGTTTATGATTTTTTAATAAAGGTGTCGCCCACTACGGTCTCAGCAAGAGTTTAAACTTGTATAAGTGGTGCAAACCATGCGATCTATTATTTCTGGCCCTTTTAATAACAATATTGGCCCTTCGTCTTATTATCCCTTGAAAGCAGTGACTACGAAACTCATTTGCATGCATTACTTGTCTTTAAAGGGATAGGTTCTCTTATCGGGCCTCAGCGTAGTTGCATAATTATATAAACAGCGCTCTCTGGTGCCAAATGCTTGCCTGTCACTCAGATTTTTTTCGTTTACCTAAATATTTGAAATCCATAAACGTTTTCGCAAAACTGCATTGTTCCCCTGTACTTTAGTTTTGTGAATAGAGATGTGGACCAATCTGAAGGCACTTAGCTAATGAGCAGGGTTGCGCCTTTTACGCGTTTATGTTAGCTATGTGAAAAGTCTAAGGGGCATATTCTCAAGGACTTATTGCCGATTTATCGGCACATTAGCGCCGCAAAAGTGGCAATAGACTTTTCACCCTATTCACAAGCTGGTGCAAACTGCCCATATCGCCAGTTTACCAGCGATAGCTGCCGCAAAAAATATCGCCACGGATGAGAGAGACAACTACCGCTAATGATATGCAGAGTAGGCGTTCCCGTGCAAAAACACACGAAAACACCACTTCGCGATATTCTCAACGACCAGCCAGATCTGCGATGCGACCCAAAAACAGGTGATAAGGCGCGTTAGGAGCAGGCATTTAACACCTGCCTTCTGCTGGTGCTAAGCAGGACGACTACCTGCAGTATGAAAGGGAGCCCAGCCCAGAGCCACATCTGAAGACCCACAGATGCCATGGAGACAATGAACATGCAGCCCGGAGACCCAAGAGGGCCACAACACCCACCGCCACCACCCCCAGGACCACCCCCCCCAACCAAACCCCCCCTCCCGGACTACCACCGAGGCAGCGTAGGATAAGACAGCGGACCGTCCGAAAACGGCATGGCCCCTCAGCCACACAATTGCAGAATGTGGGGAGAGGTGGGAACCAAGTATGTGTGAAGGAGGCAACTCACCCATGAAGAAGAATGTACACAATGCCAAGTGTGGCGGTGATGTGCTGGACAGACCACAGAATGCAGAGCACAGACATGTCCATGTGGACATATACTGCTGGTGTGTGTAGTTTTGTGGACAGTGGACGCAACCATGCCACCTCAGGCAGTGGGGAAGACCCTGGACATGTAGCTGTGCCGTCCCCCCCTGTAAGCGTAAGCGCAGTGGGCTGGGCCGGCGTACGCCACTCCACCGTAGGAGTGCTGATAAAAAGTCCAGGGCCCTGGGCGTGGTTCTCTTCCGTGATGGGTAACGCGTCTGCCAGGGCGGCGCACCTCACCCTGCCACGAGTTTGCCGCCGTGACCTCCAAACTCCGCGACACAGGCCCCCAGCGCATCCAGCGGCACAGCAACACGGAGTCATGTGTGTGCCGGACACTGCCTTAGTCCTACACTGCGGTCAGCAGGTCCCACAATTCAAATTGTGCCACATTTCTGTTAATGGAGGAAACCACCAGTCAACAGACATTACCCCCAGTGCGGCCCGCCCGGATGACGCATCATTGTCGGCTGCACACCCGCTGAGCGCTCCAGGTGCCACTAACTCAGTGCACCACAAGTCATCGCCAAGTGGATGTGGGCCCTCGCTGACCGCTGCCTCCGGCCTACACTGCGGTCAGCAGGTCCCCCAAGTCAAACGACGCATCATCGTCGGCTGCACACCTGCTGAGCGCTCCAGGTGCCACTGACCCTATGCACCACAAGTCATCGCTACATGGATGTGGGCCCACGCTGACCGCTGCCTCCAGCCTATACTGCGGTCAGCAGGTCCCCCAAGTCAAACGACGCATCATCGTAGGCTGTGCACCTGCTGAGCACTCCAGGTGCCACTGACCCTGTGCACCACAAGTCATTGCCACATGGGTGTGGGCCCTCGCTGACCGCTGCCTCTGGCCTACACTGAGGTCAGAAGGTCCCCCAAGTCAAACGAAACATCAGCGCAGGCCGCGCACCCACCGAGCGCTCCAGGTGCCACTAACTCAGTGCACCACAAGTCATTGTCACGTGGCTGTGTGCCCTTTCTGACCGCTGCCTCCGGCCTACACTGCGGTCAGCAGGGCTCGCAAACCAAATCCAATCCTGACATGCAAGGTCACGCCATCAACGCTGGCTGCACACCCGCCACCACCGCCAGGACCACCTCCAACCAACAACTGCCAGAGTCGGAGGAGTGTCACAGCCAGCCCATCTACGTTGCTCACACCTGTCTTGGATGCCATCATCAGCTTGATCCCCTGCTCAGATCTTCAGGTGCCACTAACTCAGTGCACCACAACACATGGACCCTTCATGATTGAGTTTTGTGCTGTGGACAGCGGACGCAACAATGTCACCTCAGGCAGTGGGGAAGACCTGGGACGATGATGATGAGGCAGGTGTACCACACCCCACTGCAGCTGCATCAGGAATATCCCGAAGGGACCAAATCATTACCAATTCCTTCACATGAGCACGCTCAGCTCTGGTGCCCCTACCTCAGTGCACTGCAAGTCATGGACCCTTTATGATTGAATCTGTGTGTGTGATCCGATGATCACTGTTCTAGTTGTTGCCAGCACCAACCACTCCCTGAGGGCTGGCTTACACCCACCCCACGCCCATCCAGCACAGGCATCACTGGACATGTGACCCTGGTAATAAAAGGTGGCCGGGCGCACGTGCCCGTAGCCAGTTCAACTATCTAACTAAGTGTGTCCGTGTGGTCATTATGTATGCATGATGGGCCAGGGCCCTAACACATTACATTGTGCTGTGGACAGCGGACGCAACCATGTCACCTCAGGCAGTGGGTACAACCTTGGACACGTAGCTTTGACCCCCCCCTGTAAGCGTAAGCGGAGTGGGATGGGCCGGCGTACGCCAAGCCAGCATAGGGGTATGAAGGATTTGCCCGGGGCTCTGGGCGTGGTTCAGTTCTGGCCTGGACAAGGAAGTAACTAATGCGTGTGTCTCTGTTGTAGTGTCAGCGCCACCCAGTCCGCAATCAACAATGTTGCAATGTAGCATGCACCCGGAGGGTGGGCTCGCACGAACGGGGAAATGAAGGAGCGCAAGACCGCTCGGGGTCTTGGCTCATACATGCCAAGTGTTGTGTGTATCTGTATTGCCTCAGCATGAGCCAAATGCCTAGCCTTAACCGAAGCGCGAGTTCAGCCAGGCATGAACTCTACGTCTGTGTCCGCCCTATCCTTCCCACAGGCCTACACTCACGTGGCCGCCCACCTCCAACGGCCAACCTTCACAGTGTTGTTGTCAGGCTTGTGGAGATGCGCAGACAGGCATGACAATGGTGTGCCGTAGGAGTGCCAGTGATGCAACCGCGCAGCGCACACAAGTAATTAGGCTCGGGGGGAGGGAGGAGCAGCTGTGAGGCAACGTTACACACAGTGATGCCAATCATTTGCCACATGCAAGACATGTCGAACATGAATCCCAAAGTCGCACACATCCCACCCCACCCCCAACAAGCCACTTCACAGTACCTGAATGCAAGCAGATGACAAACTAACATTAGGGATGAATGCTCCTTTGTCTGTGCTATCAGGCGGAAGCACATCTGCACCTCCGAACTCGGAATTACATGTGCCCGGCACCCCCTGACAGATACTATAGCACCTGATGATGACTCCCACACTAATCACAGCCCGACGAGAGACCAACGTATACACACCCCACACACAGAAGTCCTTGCTCGAAGTTATCTTGCATGGAATGGCCTTCACACTTACTCCCACATTAACCCAGGCGTACAACCATTGCACACGAAAACAACTCATTGATCTGAGCTGTGGCATTTTATCCACAGAACTGGCGCAAGTCAGAACAGTGCCGCTTCAACCAGAGCCACTAACGCAATGGCAGACCATCACGGACACTTGCACAACCCCTGTCAGGTGGAACTGTACCGTGCACGTATGCTGCATTTACTGGGGGCACTGCCATTGGTAGTGCTGCGGATCAGTTACCGGCTGAGCTTCCGCCTTGCCAACGTCACCTGCGTGCAGCCTGTGTTGCATTGTCGCTCGTGCATATTCGAGTGGCCCATGGATGTCTGCCTATCCAACAGGACGGTAGCCGAACTGGATTTTGACATGTGTGTGCGCCCCCTATTGGCCCATGACCATGAGTGTCACCGTGACACCCGTCTATGGGATGCCTGGATACTTGGCATACATGCTGGCAGCTGGACCTGGGAGAATGCAGAACTCCTCATGTGCAGTGAGCAAATTGAGCCGCTCCCCTATTGGGCTGTAGTGCTAATTGGTGAAAGGGGGTGGACGGAGCACATCTGTCTGGACCTGCTAATGGTTAGCCTCGCCGTCCTGTTCGATGGAGTCGACGACGACCTCATGTTGGAAATGATTGCCTACGAGGCTGCACTAGCTTTCATGGACGTGTAACTACGTACCTGCAGACACAACAGTTTGGAACACATTGCACATGTCCCGACAACTTGTTGGAACTTGGGGTTCTGGTAACATCTCCCACGGCGACAGTGGACATGTCTGCATTCGCCTGGACTCCGAATACATGAACGGACAACAACGCGGGTTAACACACACCTGTGAAAGGTGAGGCACTCCCCCGGAATGGACAGCGGCGCTTGGCAACGTTCCACGTTCTGACATACTGCTGCATTGGTCTGCATGTTGTGGCACTTATCTTGGCCGTACTGACATGCATATGCTAATAAAGTCTACGCACCCTCACTTGTATTCAACTGTGATGAGTGTTGATTTGCATGACAATGTGTGTCTCACTGCCTATCTGGGTCACGGCCATACATGCATTACTGCACCATCAGGGATGTGGGGTTGTACTAGTACATTATCATCTCACAGTGTCCTGTTGTGCCACATGCGAATGGCCATTTTCCGCACACGAGCGGCAGCAGTTGTGTCCTCTGTTCTATTGTGCTGGTGTTGCTGTTTGTTCAACATTGTTGTAAATGTTGAGGTGCTCTGGATCTTATGTGTGCGTGCTGCATTGTAGGTGAGTTGCCCCTTCAGCTCTGATTTTGCTGGCCCTTATCCCTTTCAGGCGGTGTGGCTTTCGCTTCTGTGCTTATGCAGTGCTGTGATGTTGCAGACTTGGGTGAATTGGGCTCTTGGTTGGTGTTGTGACTCTTGGGCATGGTTTGTCCGCAGATGTGCTCTACTTAATTGTGCATGTGTGCCATTGTGCCCATCTCCCCCCGTCCCCCCAGTCCCTGGTGGTAACTCACCCTGTTGCTGTTGTGTCGGGTCATATTGAGCAGTGTCCGGTCCCCCAACTCCTGCCACCGTCTACACACTGATGACTGTGGTCACCATTTCCTCCATCTCATTCAGCTCCTCCTGTGGCGCTGGTCTCCCACCTCAAGTCTGCATTGCTGCCTTCTGGTTGTCTGCGAGTTTCTGCTTGGTCTTGCGCTTTACATCATTCCAGCGCCTCTTGAGCTCGTCCATTGTCCTCCTCAGCGCTCCGACTGCATTCGCCTTGTCCAGGATGGACTGCCATATTGTATTTTTTGTTGCCAATGACACAGTGGAGGTGACGTACAGTTGTTGATGGTGTTCTATCACCTCCGTGATCAGGATCCTGTTTTCCTGCGGACTGAACCGCGTCTTCCTCTTCTTCTTCTCCTTGCCCTTCCCTGACCCCGAGGTCCCAGGTTGGTCCTCCGTGGGGCTTGTGGGGTTCTGGTTGTCCTCTGTGCTTGCTTCGGCTACCTCCATGGTGCTTCGCAGTTGTTTGTGTTTTGTTTGTGTTTTGTGTTGCCGCTTTTATTGTGCTTTTTGCTGCCTGTCTTGTGGGACTTGCAGGCCTGGCGCTGCTTCTCGCTGGATTTTTTATCGCGGTTGGGCCCATCGCAACTTTTTTCGCGTTTGGGTTTGGATATTCATCGCCGTCCCGGTAATGTTATCGTGGACATTTGAGGTGTTATCGGGAGACTATTCCATGTTACCGCCGTGTTGAGAATACGACGTTAAACCAAAGTTATTTTCCCGCGATAGACGGCGATATGGGAACTTGCGTTAACCTATTGTGGCGATGTTTATCGCACGTTCTTGAGAATATCCCCCTAAATCTAGCTAAAGAGCAACAGAGTGCTGGAGGACAGGAGACCCTCAGAGTGAAGCATAGGCTTGGCTTTGTCCTACCCGCCTGTGTAAGGGAAATGGCAATGCGCCCTTGAAGGTGCACTGCATTGACAATTTGCCGACCCCACACAAGCATGATGGCCCTAGCTAGCAGTCCCAAGCATGCTTGTCGGATAGCATACCAAGTCCACAGAGAGGCATCACCCCCTCTTCTCTATTGCTCTTGGAAGGCAGTTGAAAGGGTTCTTCCCCCCAACTCCAGCAAGTAAGAAAAGCCAAGCCACGGGAGTGTGTCTGGAAAGGCATCTGGCCCTCGCACGCCGTTAGCAATTGCTCTGCAGCCTATTTGTCATTCCCAAGTAGGAAGAGAAAACGTGTATCAGACTTCAAATAAATTGATGGCCGTAGGGAGGGGCGGAGGTCGTTGACATTTTCTGAAGGTTGCTTGAAAAGCGCTTCCTATATTGAACTATCTAATCGAAACAAGATGAATCCAAACATCAGGCCCTTGATTGCACTGGTAATCCTGAGTTCCTTTGGGAATACTGGATAGTAACACAAGCAGTGGTGGCTGGTGACTTTTGAAAGTGGTAGCCTTAAACGAACAGGTTCAACAATATTTGGTTTGGTTGACCGGATTTATGATATGGTGTTATATAGATTGCACCACATACGGAATTGTGTCATGAGCTTTGTGTAATATATCTTATATTACCCCACTGATAGTCATTTTATGATCCACAAAAGGGTGAAACGCTGAGAGGCTCCAGCAAAGTGAGTGAACTATTACTTGCAGGTTATGATGTAAATCACTGCAGCATGTGCCTAGCTATCTTACTGAATAGAAGTAACATCGTAGAATGTTTATGCTGGCATCCATAACGGAAGCTAGAGTGCTCACTGCCTTGTTTCCTCAATTATGTTGCCCTTACTTATTTCACTCTTCTTTATATTGTGATGTTTTTGCTGACTACCATTCTGTTGCCCTCCTTTGTGTGGATACAGAAGAAGACAGACAGACATAAGGAATGATGTAAGGTAGTCTGTCCCACAGTGCATCTAGTGTGTCCCACTATTAAAAATTGTGTGTAAAGGCCTCATGAACAAGGCATTTTTGTGATCGCAAATCCTGTGATTCACAAAATCAAATGTCTGCGTGGAGTTAGGGCGTAGTGAACATTAAATTTTAAGGATAATACGAATCAGTTACGTCCTTGTAGGAACCGTTCTGCAGGTTTGTCGGATTGACAGTTCTCTGGATAGTTTATTGCATTATCAAAAAATCAAAGGGGGGGAGTGAAGAGGAAAAAAAGTAGAATCGTCCTCCTCATGATATCGTAATTCAACAAAGGGATTCTACCATTATCTACATAAAGATATATATGTGTATAAGTGTATACTCAGTTTTACTGCAGGTGTTTTTAATGTGTTCTAATGATGATGTCTGGAAAAAATCCTTCTCTAGTTTATAGGAAGGGCAGTGTTCAAAAATTGTAAAATACCCCTCACACACTGAAACCTGATTCAGTGTCATGCTTCATCATTGGGGTCTTCCCGCCCCTCTACGGGACGGGGCGCGCTACTACCTACGTAGACGCGGGAGCACTTAATTTAGTGATTAGTGTGTATGTGTAGTGCGTGGGATCGTGAAAAAATATATATAAGTGATGATTTAAAAATTCCCTGGCTAGTGGAAAAAAAATACACTTTATTGGCTTCCCTAGCTGAGAATAGTAAAAGTGGGGAGGTGTAGATAGTGTACTTTGATAGGTCACTTTCTACAGGGTCGACATGTTTCAGAAGCCATCCCCTTGGCTTACTTCCTCAGGACCAGAACGATCCCTATTGCACCTCACTGGGTGATATTATAAATGTACATATGCCTGCTGGTCACACATACTCTTCCATGTACCCTATTAGGGCAGTAGACACAATATACCAATTGTATATCCTGTAAAGAAACCTGAAAATGAAAAACATTGTGGATAAACAATAGCTTTTATCGTTTATCCCCTTCATATTCACATCACCATCATGTGGAAACGATAATATTGTCTGTCACTGTGATATATTTTTCTCGTCTCACCCAATTGTGGGTGTTTTTGTGACTTTCACTCATATTTTAGCTATAGAAACACTCCTCGTGGTGTTAGTATCCAGTATTTCATGCATCCAGAACTTTCATACATCTAATGCGGTGGTTTTGAAATAATCCTCGTGGTGTCAGTATCCAGTTCCCATGCATACAGAATTTCCATACATCCAAAATTTGTGGCTCTTATACATGCACCTTTGTTAACTATTCAAACATTCACACTCAAGTGGAAGCAGAAAATACGATATAGTTTTGATTTGACAGGATTTTGGGATTATCATATGTCCATGTATGAAAGTTCTGGATGCATGAAATACTGGATACTAACACCACGAGGAGTGTTTCTATAGCTAAAATATGAGTGAAAGTCACAAAAACACCCACAATTGGGTGAGACGAGAAAAATATATCACAGTGACAGACAATATTATCGTTTCCACATGATGGTGATGTGAATATGAAGGGGATAAACGATAAAAGCTATTGTTTATCCACAATGTTTTTCATTTTCAGGTTTCTTTACAGGATATACAATTGGTATATTGTGTCTACTGCCCTAATAGGGTACATGGAAGAGTATGTGTGACTAGCAGGCATATGTACATTTATAATATCACCCAGTGAGGTGCAATAGGGATCGTTCTGGTCCTGAGGAAGTAAGCCAAGGGGATGGCTTCTGAAACATGTCGACCCTGTAGAAAGTGACCTATCAAAGTACACTATCTACACATCCCCACTTTTACTATTCTCAGCTAGGGAAGCCAATAAAGTGTATTTTTTTTCCACTAGCCAGGGAATTTTTAAATCATCACTTATATATATTTTTTCACGATGCCACGCACTACACATACACACTAATCACTAAATTAAGTGCTCCCGCGTCTACGTAGGTAGTAGCACGCCCCGTAGAGGGGCGGGAAGACCCCAATGATGAAGCATGACACTGAATCAGGTTTCAGTGTGTGAGGGGTATTTTACAATTTTTTGAACACTGCCCTTCCTAGAAACTAGAGAAGGATTTTTTCCAGACATCATCATTAGAACACATTAAAAACACCTGCAGTAAAACTGAGTATACACTTATACACATATATATCTTTATGTAGATAATGGTAGAATCCCTTTGTTGAATTACGATATCATGAGGAGGACGATTCTACTTTTTTTCCTCTTCACCCCCCCCCTTTGATTTTTTGATCATTCTTCACAGCGCACAGCTGTGGGAGTTTTTTTCCTTTTTTTGAATAGAAACCCCCTTGGGGAGTAACATTAGTATCCTTTCAACTCATAACACACCCAACCCAGTACATGCGAATAGAACTTACATCGGGCAATTAATCACAAAAATGGCAGAGAATACAGGACTGACTTTCTCGGAAGAGGAGATAGACAGCATCATAGCCTCATTAAACAACTTTGAGGGATTAAACACACCAGACCCAATACCAACAAACAATGACTGGGATGAAATAGAACAACTAAGACGCACCCAGATAAAAACAGCCCTTCATGGTCTCCTCATGACTGAATATCTCAAAGGTAATGCAGCACCCAATGGACTAATAGTTAAAAATGAACCATATATCTTTCAACATGACAAGATTTTTAAAAAAGATTGGTCATTAATAAGTTGGCACTGCACACGAGACTGGCTTGTGCTAATAATCAAGACAGCCGGCAGAATAGCGCAAGAACTTAAAATCAAAATTTAAGAAATAGAAGTCCGTCTGAAAAGTTATGAAACACCAAGTGCCCTCAAAAAACATCTTGAGGAGCTTAACAAAACTCTCAATTACTTTGAAATAACTTTGAAACAAAGTAAGTACAATAAACTTAAGAAAGATGTCACTCGTTTCAGCCATGAGAGGATTTATCCTTACATAAGAGATGATTATAAACCACAAGAGAACCGTCATGAAATGGCAACGGATGACGATTCATCTGACTCAGGATCCAGTGGATCAGATTCAGGGAGACGCAAATATCAATAATATCAAGGTGGGAGAAGTAACAACAGACGCACTTGGTTCCATGGCCAAAGAGGAGGGGGACCCTATCAAGGCCCACCCCAATACCCAATACACCCCCTAGGACCTCCAATGTACCCGCATCAACAAGGCACCTACCCACAATGGAACTACCCCCCGCAAGACTATCCCTACTATGAACAGCCCCATTTTTTAGGGCAACGCCAAGGGAGAAACAGAGGGAGGAACCGGAGAGGGAACAATGTCCACTGGGCTCCACAAACCGAGGAACAAATCCGGATGGCAACAAGGAGCATGACGGGGGCTTCAACCAGCAAGAAATGAATCTGGTGGTGAACCTTTCAAATCATACTCTAACACCGGCACAGATTAAGGTCCTTGAAAAGGGGCTAGGTTTTGTACCCACAGCTAGATTGGATAAATTCCAATTATGCAAAGAGATGAAGGAGTTTATGAGAAGACTCAAGTTACAAATCTTTTTCAAAGACAAGCAAAGAGATGACCAGCAAGATGGAGACACCAGGTTAAGACCCAAATCTACCTTTACTCCACCAGATGCCAACTTACCAGTGGAACTGATCGCCTTCGAAAAGGCTGTGATGAAAGACCTGGAAGAAATGGATTCAGAGACCAAAAAGGTCTTCCACAACATTACCAGAGAAGAAAATGAGGCACTCAGAGAATTAGCGAACAATACTCAATTGGTAATAAAACCAGCCGATAAAGGAGGGGCAATTGTAATACAATCTGCAGAAAAATATGACCAAGAGTGCAAACGCCTCCTTGATGACACAAGGAACTATGAAATCCTCACCCAAGACCCCACAGAAAAAATACGAGTAAAAATAGCAAGCATGGTGGAAGAGGCAGGATCACATGGGTGGATATCGAAAAAGGAAGGGGATTTTCTGATCACAACCTCACCTAAAACACCTTACCTATACACTATACCCAAAATTCACAAAAACCAGGTCTCTCCGCCTGGCCGCCCAATAGTGTCTGGGATTGGATCCATCCTGGAACCGGTCTCTAAATTTGCAGACGCTTTTTTAAGGCCATTGGTACAACAAACATCCACGTACCTGAAAGACACTAAAGACGTCCTACAACTGCTAGAAGGACAGCCATTCAACCCAGAAAAAGAACTACTGATAAGTTGTGATGTGGAGAGCTTATATACAAGCCTTCCCCCACAATGAGACCCTGAACATCATAGAAGACGTCTTATTCGATACTGATTGGGATTATCAGACACCAAGAAACATGATCATGGAGTGCTGTCAACTGGCACTAAAAGAATTTTTTTTGAATATCAAGATACCATCTATCTACAAAAACATGGGACCAGCATGGGGAGCACATTTGCTCCCAGTATAGCTGGTCTCTATGTACATCAATTGGAGAAACAAAAATCCTAAATCCCAGAAATCCATTCCGTGACCATATACGAATATGGAAACGATATATAGATGATATATTGATCATCTGGGAAGGAGATGAGACCACCGCAAGACGTTTCCTGACATGGCTGAACTGTCAAGATGAATTTTTGAAGTTCACAAGTACCATCACAAATGAAAAACTAGTCTTCCTTGATCTCAATATATATGCCAAAGAAGGAAAACTGACAACGACCACCCATTTCAAAGAAACCTCTAAAAATTGCCTTTTGCTGTATAACAGCTTCCACCCGCGGCATCTCCGCGACAACCTATGGGCAATTCCTACGGTTACGAAGGAATTGCACGGAAATTGAAGATTTCAAGACACAATCAAATGACTTAAAAAAGAAACTGGAAAAACGTCAATACCCTAAAAGGGTGATTGATAATGCATACAAAAGGGCGCGCAACAATAGCAGAGAAGGCCTTTTGGAACCGAAAATCCACAAGGAGGAGGAGAACCGCCCAGTATGCATAACAACTTTCAACACAAACTCGAATGGGATCACAAAAATTGTAAATAAACATTGGCGAATCCTTAATAGTGGGGGCATTAACTTACCAAAACCCATCTTCTCTCACAAAAGAGGCAAAAGCATCCGAGATTTGGTCGTGCACACCAGACCAAAAGAAAGTAAAGATGGACAGAGGATGCAAACTACCCTAATGCCACCAATCTCTGGCCATCATCCCTGTGGCATGTGCAATGTATGTAAACTAACCAAAAAAGCAAAGAGATATGGTTCCAAGATGGGACCAGATGGGACCAAAGAAATTTCACAACATGTAACTCAAAGAATGTGGTTTATCTTATTTCTTGCCTGTGTCTTTTAGAGTACGTAGGAATGACCACACGCCCCGTAAAAATAAGGATAGGGGAACATAAAAGCAACATAAAATGCAAAAAAAGCACCACCAAAATGGCAGCCCATTTTTTGGAAAAAGGTCACAAGTGGGAAGATCTCTCGTGGACAATAATCGAACAAATCCAAAACGAAGGATATTTATTTGAAAAGGAACAGCGGTGGGTGTTCCGTCTGAGAACTCATGAAAAAGGGCTAAATGATGATATTCCTTGGAATCAGCTATAAATACTGAGGATTATACAAATAAATCCCTCAATAGATGCTCTGCTAAGAAATTAAGAAGCTATCATATGGCAGGAACTCTAAAAAATAGCCATAAGAACAAGCCCTGAAAGCCATTATGGAATTTTACAAGGCTCCTTTCTCTCTCTGTTTTTAACAAATACTGTTTCACCTGTGGGAGAATACGCAATTTAAACACTTTTTTTGACAATCATATGCTTTTTAACCCTGCAAATTACCCCCCCAATTTATTTTTTTTGGGGGGGGGAAATAAGCCATGTAGAAAACATATATGTTTCCCTATTACTATTATTTTTTAATAATTATAATTTTTAAATAACTAGCTTAACGACCCCATAGAACCTACTAGACCCTGGGTTCTATCTCAAAACCTTTTTTTAGCGTTCTCTGTCTTTATCAACAATCAAAAGAAATAATCAGCAAAGTTTTCCATCAATAACTTCCAACAGGAAGTGGACCAAAATAGAACTCCCTTTCGTCCCGATTACAGGCGGCCATTTTGTTTTTTTCCCGGTCTAGTTGTTTCTGCTGCAGCTGCTTTCAATTGAGGGCGCTTCCACACAGAGTACTTCCTTTATAAACCGGGGCGTGCACAAATCTTCATTGAGTTCCCGGAGAGCCACGAAAAAGTAATCCTTGGTGATTGAGCAGCACCCAGCATGTAAGTAAGACAAGGGCATGTCTTTAAAAAGCCCAAGACACCGCGACCAGCACTGAGGAGAAACCACTCCAATGTTGAACTTAGCCTTTCCATCTATGTTTCCCCACGTTTACAGTATCAATGTGAAGGTGCCTTTACACCCCTCGTGGAATCTCATGGAGCGGATACGTTAATATACGAATGTATGTATTTTTTTAAACAACCTTTAAAGGCACGTCTCTCTGAGAGCATGAGTATTACCCCATTTTTTAAAGGCACACCATGGGAGCACTTCCTAATAAGAGAGCGCATGCACATATATGGGAATTAATTTACGCCCAGGATGAAAAGAGCGAGTGGACATATGATAATCCCAAAATCCTGTCAAATCAAAACTATATCGTATTTTCTGCTTCCACTTGAGTGTGAATGTTTGAATAGTTAACAAAGGTGCATGTATAAGAGCCACAAATTTTGGATGTATGGAAATTCTGTATGCATGGGAACTGGATACTGACACCACGAGGATTATTTCAAAAACCACCGCATTAGATGTATGAAAGTTCTGGATGCATGAAATACTGGATACTAACACCACGAGGAGTGTTTCTATAGCTAAAATATGAGTGAAAGTCACAAAAACACCCACAATTGGGTGAGACGAGAAAAATATATCACAGTGACAGACAATATTATCGTTTCCACATGATGGTGATGTGAATATGAAGGGGATAAACGATAAAAGCTATTGTTTATCCACAATGTTTTTCATTTTCAGGTTTCTTTGCAGGATATACAATTGGTATATTGTGTCTACTGCCCTAATAGGGTACATGGAAGAGTATGTGTGACCAGCAGGCATATGTACATTTATAATATCACCCAGTGAGGTGCAATAGGGATCGTTCTGGTCCTGAGGAAGTAAGCCAAGGGGATGGCTTCTGAAACATGTCGACCCTGTAGAAAGTGACCTATCAAAGTACACTATCTACACCTCCCCACTTTTACTATTCTCAGCTAGGGAAGCCAATAAAGTGTATTTTTTTTCCACTAGCCAGGGAATTTTTAAATCATCACTTATATATATTTTTTCACGATCCCACGCACTACACATACACACTAATCACTAAATTAAGTGCTCCCGCGTCTACGTAGGTAGTAGCACGCCCCGTCCCGTAGAGGGGCGGGAAGACCCCAATGATGAAGCATGACACTGAATCAGGTTTCAGTGTGTGAGGGGTATTTTACAATTTTTTGAACACTGCCCTTCCTATAAACTAGAGAAGGATTTTTTCCAGACATCATCATTAGAACACATTAAAAACACCTGCAGTAAAACTGAGTATACACTTATACACATATATATCTTTATGTAGATAATGGTAGAATCCCTTTGTTGAATTAGTTTATTGCATTAGCAAGAGTTTGTGTACATTTATTGTGAACAGAGTATTTGAGAGTGATCTGGAGAATTCACTTACCGTAATGATCTGCGTCTGAGATCGCATTAGGCTGGGGGTGCAGTGAAGGAGAGAGCACAGGGAGGAGGGACTGCAGGACTAAAGCACTGGAGTTGAAGGATACCATAGGAGGCTGATGGTCCAGAGAGGGAGAGCATTGGGAGGATAGGGAGCATACAAGCAATATGAAGGTGTAAAGATAGCACAGGAGACTTCTGGTACAGTCCAGAGTAGGGGAGCGAGCATGGGGAGGGGATAGAGTACACAAGAAATGTGCTAGGACCGAGGGAACTTAGGCAGCACAAGGGGTTAACTGGCTGGGAACTAGATGGAGATAAAAGAGAGCACAAAAACAGTGGGTGCTGCCAGGAGAGAAGATAGAGGCTGGGGCTCAAGATGAGCCAGGGCAGAGATAGAGAGATGAGCAGCCATGTCAGACAAACTAACAGCTATGTGGTTATACTGAATAAACAGCTACCTACATCATTATCATATGAAATCTATTTATTGATGTAATAGCTACGCTTTTGCAATTGCTTTATTAACTTTCTTGCTTTCTCAAATATGCTTCAAAAGGCTCCATTTGCCCACTCTTCTTTCAAAATTTTCACCGCGGGGGGGGGGAGAACCCCACTTATGACAGTCAGGCTCTCTCGCCACCGGGCACTCATCACAAACGTTTATACCTCACCACTTTCAAATGTCACCAGCCGCCACTGGATCGTGGTGACCAGGACCCAACAAGAAAATGTCATTGGAAAGGAGAAAAAGACATTCTTTAACTGCAGACAAAGTGGAATGTTGTCGTCTTTGCTGGCATACCTTTCCTAATCTATCTGTGGTTACCACCCCTGAATGTAGTGACTGCATGTATCAGGGGCCTGGTCTGCTAGCTTTAAAACCTGTGGAGGAGTTTAAAAAATGAGTGTTACAAACCTTAGTGTCTATTGGCCACACTAACTACCCATTGAACCTAAAATTGAAGAATTATATGTACCATACTGCACCATACTATTCAGTTGTTCTTCTGTAAAATTTGTAAGATGTTGCCAATTGTCAAACAGTGCAATCGAGGGAAAGTTTGTGGTTATTTCCTTAATCTTTGCCAAACCTAGGCAGACAGTTTGCTGCACTGTTTTGTTCAGAAAAATAATTTGAATAGGGATTAGAAAAGCTCTAAATACAGCATCAATGCACCGTACTTGCAAGTGTCGTTTTCCCCAAATTGATTTTGTTCCAATATTCATAGCCTTGCACAGCCAACTGGGAAATAAATTAATCTCAAAACCTCAATTTTGTGTGAGTCAGCATATTTTTCTTCGCAGGGGAAGGGGTAAGCTTATAATAAAATGAACTTGAGTCTACAGAGTTGTTAACAGAAAAATATGAAAAATACATTTTAGAACTATCCACTGGTGATGTTGGGCAATGTTCCCATTGCATGTAATTGAAAACTGTACGTAGAGTACTAGTTCTTTGTAAATAGTGATGGTCATAGTGATAACAAAACATTTCACCACAATTAGCAGAATTCAAATACAAATATTTTGTTTCAAACACTGTATAATTTTCAAGTTCAGAAAACATGCCCTTAACACTGTTTACATTCCATTCATCAGAGATGGAGCCAGCAGTAATAATTTCGTCCATAGATTCCCTAAACACATAAGAAATCTGCAGAATTTCTGTAGGACCAAAAATATCAATTAGTACCTTATCCCAAACAATTCCATCAGAGATAGGAAACACAGAAATGTTCACAAGGGACAGGTCTTTTTGCACTTTAAGTGAAGAAGAATGAGACTTCAATACCTCGGCTAATAGTTCTGCAGCAGAGCATTCTGGAAGGTAATGGCCATTTAAAAGCAAGAAAAATGCTGTAACAAATTCAATCCAAACGAAGAGGAAAAACAGTGAAATGGAAATCCAAATATAGGACCCTGGAGGAATCAGATAAGTCTGTTTCGGCCAAAGAAGAAAGGCATGTGCATCATGTAGTACTGTGTGAGAGGAATCAGAAGAAAAATCATCAATGTTGGCAAGGTAGCCAGAGGCAGTATGTGCAAAATCAGGAACTTTGCGTAGTAATGGAGAACTGGTAGATACCGCCGAAGGAGGTTGATAATAAACAATTTCATTGTTAAAAGTAAAAGTGGAAAACTGTAAATTAATTTCTGATGTGCATCCTGCATCTGTAGTGGTAGGTAACAGGAAGTAGTAAAATGTCCGCATCTAAAGTCCCAAGCCAGGGACAAGCAATATTTGTATTACTTAATGTTTGCAGAGGGACTTCCTGTATGGTAGCAAGAGGAGACCAGTAACTACCAAGGACCCCACGTGGCCTACTGTGTAGGACTCACCACATGGTGTGGTTTGATCAGGTTAATGGAAATAAACTGATTATTTCTACAACCAGCATGCGGTGGCAAATCACAGTTCTGGTACCTTGAATGCCAAGCACTGGTGCTCTGAATGATGGGCCAAATTCTTTTCTTTAAGTAATCTTCTCATTAACTAGATCCTCAACTTTAAGAATCCAGCCAGACGTTGCTGGTTTCTCCTTCACTTCATCAGTGGCAGAAAGTTAGGAAATTTCATTCTAGTACTCATCTCGAAAGTCTTGGAGCTCCAATAAGACAGCGAAACGTTCATGGATGTCAGAAGACGTGTCTGCTGCCACTGCACCAGGATTCTCGAGATCTGGGATGTACATATGGACCCCAAAGAGGACTTCACAGGGAGTTTGGCCACCCAAGGATCGTCTAGGCAGATTATTTAAAGCCCTCTGGACTCCATTCAAGTGATCAATACAACTACAACGTGCAACTAATGCTCTAGCACCTAAAGACTGCTTTAAGTCATGGTTTTTCCTCTCCACTATCAAATTTCCCTCAGAATGATATGGGGAGAAATAATGCACAACAATATCCCGGGTTCCCATGATATTCCGGTAAGCCCTAGAATCAAATGCTGGGCCCTGCTCCGAGTGGAATGCTGCCTCTGCATATGTCCAGATAAACAGTTCAAGCGGCAGCTGATCGCTGTGGCCATGCCCATAGGAATCTAAAACATGAATCTACGGCCAAAATAATACATTTAAATGCACCATCTGAGTTCAGAGGTCCGCAGTAATCCAAATAGACACAGGTCAAAGATTTGTTTGAAATGTGAAGGGGTGTCTGCGGTGGGCGAGCTATGGTGGAGCTTTAAATTTGCTGGCAAACATTACAGCTAAGGAGAAATTGTTTAGTCTTTCTGTACAGACAATGGCACTAATAGGGTTTCTATACTAAAGAAACTGTTCCAACCACAACTGCATGGCCAGACACCAATCCTTTATGAGCAGCTATGATTAATTCTAGCCTGAGGTCCTAGTTGGGTATCACTCGCTCACCCACCCCGGGAATGCGAGCAAACGTTATGTTTTGTATACTCAGTGCCAGGAGTATTTTGCTGGATAATTTTTTAGTAATGGAGTGTCATTGCCTGAAGCATTGACAGCAACCATGATGTCTTCATCCACCCTCATGTGTGAATGAGTAATTGCAGCAACAACAGCAGTCTGAACCACTTATTTGGCTGCTTCATCAACCAGTGAATTCCCTACAATGTTTATTCCAATACGCTAATGACTCAATGTATGTATTACATGAGCCCATGGCAAACATTCTTTAAGATGTGCCACCTTTCCCAAAAACAATCTATGCTTGATAGTGTTGCCTTTAAGATCTCTGAATCCATTCAGGCAGCAATAATGGAAATGTTCAATAAAGAACTGGACACAATCATACAAATCAAACACTATAAGTGTGGAAAATGCAGGATCCGTATTTTCTAGTGCCTGAATGAAAGCGTTGAGTTCAGCCAGATAAGCGGTAAAATCTCCTAAGGATTGTGTAAATCTTTTTTCTTGATGTAATTCTCCATTTTTCATGACACAATGAACTACTGAGCAAGCGGCTGAATATTGTTGCTTAGTGCCATTAGCAGGCTGAGCTGAATCATCAGTATATATTATATATTCATACTGATCAAGAGGCAAAAGATCACTGGGCACAGGTTATTTTTGTTCATACTAGAGGAACTCTTGTGTTTGCAAGGTAGGGTCAAAGACATAGTCAACATCAGTAGCTCTCACGGAGGTGGCCATTTTTATCCATCTTGGATGTAAGACATCTGCGTTCGGGACGATTGCCTTGGTAACAGCCTTTAAGGCTGGGACAGGAGTAACTTCAATTATGCATTTCCCCTGAGCCAACGATCTTTCCTTTAGAACAGCTGTCTGTACGGCAGTCAGTATTTTTCCAGTTGATGGAAAACGCATTTCAGCATTTGAATACAAATGACATTTATATGCATTCGGCACAGTGTCACCCTCGATAAAGGTGACATGTATATTTTGTGGATTCCGCAGTTATGCGGCTCACCAAGTTAGCTGTGTTGGCACGTGTGTGCAAGTGTCTGGATGCGCGCATGTAAGTTTGTAATGTTCTGAAGACATTAGTATGTTCTTTAGTCAATTGTCTGTCTGAAAAATCAGGACACATTAAGTCGTACAGTGGTTTAACACGTTGTTCGTAATCTGGTATGTATGTTCTACCAAAGTTGAGAAAACCTAAATGCAACTGTAGCTTTTTAATGCTGTTGCTGGTTGTGAGAGACCACATTTCTGTGATAAATTTAGGGCAAGGCTTTTGCCTTCATTTGAAAGTTCTTATCCTAAGAATAGGACATTAAGAAAAGCAATTTTCGTTTTCTGGAACTTTAATTTGTAGCCATGTTCAGTAAATCCAAAGACATCTACTCTGGCTAAGTGTGTATTTAAGTCATAGACTGTTAGATTTATGTTATAAACATAGGACAATGCTTCTGGGTCAGTGTAATGTAGAATTGACGTTACTCAGGCAGGAAACAGACCTGGGCTGTTTTTATACCCCTGAGGAAGTCAGTAGAATTTTCTCTGAACTCCCAAAGCACTGAACACAGTTAAGTCTCTGCTTTCAGGTGCTCTATGTTGGCATAAAAAGCCATAGGAAATGTCCAAAGTAGTTGTATATGTTTTTGCACATTAAGTTGTTCATTATTGCTGTGCTGGGTGCATTTTGAATTGCAAAGGTGCATTTGTGACTGTTTAAATGTCTGTAGTCCAAAACTAGATGATAGGAATGATCTGGTTTGGCCACCGGGAATTATGTATTGTTCACTGCAGAAATACAAGGCTCAATGAAGCCTTGATATGCTTATTGTGAGAGAATTTCCCTAACAGGGCCTTTAGCTTCATGTTTTATTGGGTATTATGATTGTACTTGCTGGCTGGGCCTTATGGGTATAACATGATAAGGCGAGTCCTTTTCCCAGCCTACATGATTGTGATATAATGACAGGGCTTGTGCAATGTCCCATTCTGCAGCATACGCTTGTTTGACAATGTCAGGAACAAGAACAGCAAAGGAAGGTATGATGATGTCTTCCCCTTGTGGGACTTTTCTAACAAAGCAAACACAAGGAGATGATGGACGGAGCGCTGAAACTTTTCAGACACTCACCCCCAGTCACAGATCTGGGTTGAATCCATCATCATTCTTTAGCTCACTTTGCCACCTCAGTTCAGACCCAGCTATATGCAAATCAGTCTGACCCTGTGCCTCATGGGAACAGTCCAGCCCAAACTGCCAATCCAGATCTTCCCTAAACCGGAAACAAGCATCCTGGGACCGGTTTCTGGGTAACACCTTTCATCAGCCAGGCTAGCTTGAATCCAGTGGCAAAGTGAGCAAGGGACCCACATCTGGGCATACCCTGCCAATTTAGGGCGAACAAAGCAAACACAAGGAGATGATGGACGGAGCGCTGTAACTTTTCAGACACTCACCCCCAGTCACAGACATGCGTTGAATCCATCATCATTCTTTAGCTAACTTTGCCACCTCAGTTCAGACCCAGCTATATGTAAATCAGTCTTGACCCTGTGCCTCATGGGAACAGTCCAGCCCGAACTGCCAACCCAGGCGGCCAATCCATTTCAGCCAAGAGAATGTCATAGGTGTTTGCTAAATTTTCCCAGAATAATACTTATAGAGTACGCAGTAGGTCACCTTCAATTATACAATCTGTCAGGAAGACTACTCTGCTACTCTGGTGTTTCAACTTGAATAAATTCAGTAGTTGCTCTCAAAACCAGAAACTCTTGAAGATCCTGGTGAACTATTGTGACCTCTGCTGCGCTGTCTTGAAATATAGTTGCCCACTTCTTGCTCTGAAGAGCCGTTATCAATATGTGTGGCATGTTTAGTGGAAATACCTGCCACTTTCTTCTTTCTGAATTGGGGTTTTTGTTTTTGAAATTTGTCTTCCTTTTTCATAATGATGTCAGTAGCGCATTGTGAGTCCTTTCTCGGTATCACTTGCTCTTCTTGCCTGCACTCTGGATGTCCCCTTCTCTCCGAACGTTTGTCGGGTCAGTCCTGAAAGGAAGGAGAAGGATCTGTATCAGTATACTGATACCTATCAGGCTGTTCAAGTGTATCATGGCTACGTAAATTATAAAGTTTTTCCTTGGGCTCCGGTTGTGGAGATCCACCCCGTGTTTTTATCCTATAAATATTTTTTTGTTAGTCCCAGCATTTTAGGGAAAAATCATGTGCCTGTTGGTAGTTTCTTTTTCAGAATTGCCCTTCAGCTGTGCCTTATTAGGTCTGGTGACCAAATTATCTTGACCTATTGATGTATAGGTTTCAGCAATATTTTTATTAATTTGCGCGCTTGGTCCGTAACAAGGACCTGCGTGCGGCGTTGACATAACGCCAGTGTTGCTGCCTCTCCTTTAATATTACTTAAAATAAGTGAGGAGACTGACAAAATTGCCAATTAATTTAATCTCCAAGTCCAGGGCAGGGGCCACCTCTATTTATTGTGAATCTGTTTTATCACTTTCAAACAAAACAGCGATGGATGGTGTACCATGCGTTATGTTATATATGGCAGTAAAGACTGTGCCCCAAGTTGCAAAATCCTACACTGGGGGAACCATACAAAATGGTAGGCACATTGTAAGGATTCTATATTTGTCTTCTGGTTCTCTGTGGGGAAACAGTGCTTCAAGCTGAATTGCTTTTTGTGCAATCCAGAATGGAATTTCCTCCCGTCTGGCAGGAACTTTACCCATAATTGTGTTGATAGTGACTGGACTAATTGCAGGCACAGATAACTGTGGCTGTACAGCTTTAACAGCCCTTTCTGGGGTAGTTGTTAATGAACTCATTACAAACTGTGTTAAGTGTCTATATAGTCTCACTAGATCTGTGTACATGGTACGAAGGTCTACAACATTTAAAGGTGCTATGTTTGGATATGGTGTATATCCACCTAGGACTGGCCAGGTCACCCCCTCATTGCTGAGAGGACCCAGTCTCACATTGTTTAGTGGATGTGGAAGGGCCCCTTGGAACCAATTGTGATGTTTTTGATATGTTAATGGTAGTTCTAAATATTCACAAGCTCTGTATTGATTTGGTAAAGCAGCCGGAGTGTATGTGTGAAATGCGTCTGAAGTGTCATTGACTGCAGGAAAGTGAACCCATGAGTAGAATACATCTGTCTTATGTGCTTTGTGGGCCTCAACAACAAAGGTAACATCTCTACCCCCAACAGGGAGCCTGTGTTGTATTAATAATGCTATGTTGGAATGTTAACAGGAATGATATCTGCTAGAACAATATTTAATTAATGCAATTAAAGGAAAATACTAAAGTGGGGTAACCCTTTGAAAGGTTCAAGCTTGATCAATCTACAGACTAAAATTTCCTGTTAAGCTAAGGAGGATTAACAGGCACATGCATCAAGCTAAATAGCGCTCGCAAAATTTGCGAATCGCAAATAAACCCTATTTGCGAGCGCAATTTAGCTAATCCCAATGCATGAACACAAATCTGCGAAAAACCCTGAAATCGCAAAAATAAGGAATCGCTAATTTTGCGGAGACTTAATTTGCGATTCCTTATTAGCGAAATCCTTATTAGCGAATCCTAAATAGAGAATCGCAAATAAGGATTCGCAAACCAATGTATGAAAAATCGCAAATTGCGATTTGGTCGAAATTCGCAATTTTGCAAGTGCAATTTAAGAAGGATCACAATCAGGTGGTAACCATGAGTGAAAATGCCATACAGGTGCAAATCATCAGAAACCTATTTAAACCGACCCAGGAGGCCACAGAAACCTTCACAATGGCAGCGCTCTACCTGATGGCGAGGAGGATGAGGCTCCAGGCAGCAGCACAGCGAAGAAGGAGAATACAGGAGCGCATCTTCAGAGTGCGCATCACATTGTTAGGACAAACAGATGAAGAAATCTACGACAAGTACAGGCTGAATGGTGACATGATCCTTGACCTAATAGCAGAATTGGAACCCCTAATGCAGCACAACACTCGTAGGACCCATGCCATCCCCACTCATGTGCAGATCCTATGTTGCCTACACCTACTTGCGTCCGGCAGTTTCCAGGGGGTAGTAGCTGTTGCTGGAGGGGTGTCACAAAGTTCCCTTTCACGTATCTTTAATTCTTTCCTGAACGCCATGATGACAAGGATCCATAACCACATTAGCTTCCCCACACCCCCACAGGAATTGAATAGGACCAAACAGGACTTCTACCAGGTAGCCCGGTTCCCACACGTAATAGGATGCATAGATGGGAACGCATGTTGCCATTTGTCCCCCAGCTGTGAATGAATACATTTTTAGGAACCGTAAATCCTATCACTCAATCAACATACAAGTAGTCTGCAACGCCAACCATATCATCACAGACATTGTGGCTCAATACCCTGGGAGCAAACATGCCTCCTATATATTCAGACACAGAGGCATACACACCCGTCTGCTCAGGGGTGATTTTGGCGAAGGGCATCTGCTTGGTAAACTCATATAATGATTCCTCACACACAATGCTCAAATGGCAATGCATAACTGTTACTAACCCTTTGATCACTACCCTGTAGGTGACAGTGCACGTGCTGTGCGAAACTACATAATGACGCCTTACCTCAACCCAGCCACCCCAAATGAGCAGAGGTACAATGCAGCGCACATTGCCACACGAAATGTCATCGAACGCACCTTTGGGCTGATGAAAAGTCACTTCCGCTGCATCCACAAGACTGGCGGTGCGTTGCAGTACCGGCCCGACACCTGCTGCAGAATTGTGGCTGCATGTCCCATTGAACTCACCGACAGTGAACCAGAGGACAACCAGCAGGTGCCACAACTAAGACCAGCACATGGGGCAAGCTCAGCAGAAGGGTGAAGGAGACGTGCAAAATAACGCAACATTTTTTCTGAGGTGAGTAATGATGAGACAAGACACAGCATTTCCGAACTGTACTATATTTCTCATAATTAAATCATGTTGTAGTGTTGAAGCACACATATCACGTGCCAAGTAGCACAGGGATTGCATTTTAAAAAAATTATACAATGACATAATCATAGGACTTGAAACTCAGTCACTAGTAATGTCAGTGGCAATGGTTACTTCACCATGGTTGTTTGGCTCTGGACATGTCTGTCTATCTTTTCCTTCCACGCACCCCCAGACGCCTTTCGCCTGCTTCATCTCCATCCCTCATGGAGCCTACAGAGGGTGTGGTGCTGTGTGTGGCGCGCCTCCTGCAAGTGGTGACTGGCACTGACAGGCTGCTGAGGCTTGAGGCCTCCTCACTCCCCTCTTCCCCCGTCACATTGCTAGCCCCAACAGTGGCAGATTGCATTAGTTCCACGGCATTGGTTACCTGGCCCAGTGCCTTGGCCACATCCCCACAACAATGGGTCATCTCGATCTGCATGGAGACGGACCTACGGGACAGCAATGCAGTGTTGGCGCTCAGGCGATTGTTTGATTGTGTATAGCCCTGTAAGCGCTGCATCAACTGGCGATGCTGTCTCCTTTGTGTCACCTGGCCCTCCTGCATCACCCTGGTCAGCTCTTGCATGGCCGCATTTGACTGTCTGTTGCCCTCCACCACAGCTGTAGTGAGTTCCCTCATGCAATCACTCATGACAGCGATGTTACTTGCCATTGTGTTCATTTGGGCCTGCACTAACCGCATGTTTTTGGCCTGCAGGCGCTGCACCCGGAGCATCTGTGCCTCCAGCCCACCCCAGACTTTTGTGGATTGGTCCTCCTGTGGTGTGAATCAGGACCTTGCTCTGCGCCTCCGGCTTTGGACTGTGCTGTTCCGGACCTGTGCTTGGGGTGTTGTCGTGGGGGTACCTTGAGGCTGGCTTGTCTCTGGTGTTGTTACTGGCTCATCCTCAGTTTCCATGGTCTGCAGTGGTGGAACTGTGGCCCTGCGTGTAGTGGGGGCACGGGCTGTTGTTTGTGGGACCACAGGTGTATTGATGTCAGCCACAGCCGGAGTATCCTGGGTGTCCCCGCAGTCACTGTCCTCAGCCTCTCCTTCTGCTGCATCTGTGATGTTAAACAGTGCAAGGTTTAATTTTTTGGGAAGGGTTATGTCGTGTCACATTACGCATACTTTGCCTCTCAATAAATTATTGACTGTCACATATAGTTCACTTGTCTTAACTTCTTATTGTCCGTTTGCCTACGAACCTGCTTAACCTGCCTGTGTCTCCCATAATGCATTTGGGTGTGGGTGGAAAATGTGGACTGGAGTTGCTTTCTGTACACTTGTGCTGAACTGGGGTGATGTGCACATTTTGATATGTCTCTTGTAATGGTCACTTGCATGCACCTTACCTTGAGATGTGCTGGGCGCTCCGGATGTGTCCAGCTGGGTCACTCCCCACGGCTTCAGGCTGGAGTGTGGACTCCACTAGGTCCTTCATGGGTGTGTTCCCAGGCTGTGTTGCTGGTCCCCCTCCGGTCTTCTTGGCCTCCTTCAGCCTCTTAGCAATCCTCTCTTTGGCACGGCTGCGCAGGTCGTACCAACGCTTCTTTAAGTCGTCTATTAAGCGGTGGGTGACCCCCACTGCATTTACTTTATTCTTGATCCTGAGCCAGATTTTGGGCTTCTGTGCCTCTGGGACCTTCAGTGACAGTTTGCCAAATAGCTTGTCATGGCTGCTGACTACCTCCTCACTGAGGTGTTCAATTTCCCTCTCACTAAACTTCAGCTTGCGTTTCCTGCCTGGTGTACTCTCCCCTGATGCTGGATTATCCATTTTTAACAAGGGACAGGTCTGCAAGCACAGTTGTTGGCTCTCCTGTTCTGCTCCTGCACTCAGCCTACTCCTCTCACTCTCACTGAGCACTGAATGAAGCATGGGCTGGATGACTTCCTGGGTGTGAAGCCATCACCATGCATCAAAATACGACCGCGCTATTTGCGATTTTGCTATTTGCGATTTTGCTATTTGCGATTTCGCAAATAGCGAGGTAGGTATTGGGCTTTTCGGAAATAGCGCGACTCGGCGCCGGAATCGCTATTTGCGATTGCGAATTTTACTGAATCGGTAAAAATGCGCAAAAGTGGTCATGCATTGGAAATAGCGATTTCTAAATAGCGATTCCTTATTTTTCGCTATTTAGGAATCGCTATTTCTTAGTTTGATGCATGTGCACCTAAGTCCCTAACTCCACGGACGTCTCTGTATGAGGTGAAAATGAGACCTTAGGCACACACAAGAACTACTCAGGAGACACATTAAACAAGTGCCTGACCTGGATCGTTGGTGGCGCCATGTTATACTGTTCCAACAAATTAAGTAGGACTGTGTAGCTTGATATCATAGACTTAGACTTAAAAAAATGGGAACTCAGTTCACACAAACCATCAGAGCATGTTGGCCTGGTTCCTAAATAGCTCACAGTGCCCTATTTAAACACCGAGCCTGCTCACAGTGCCCAATTTGAACCCCAAACCTGCTCAAAGTGCCCCATCTGAACCCCTAACCTTACCAGGGTAGCAGATGCTATCAACAACCTAAAACATGACCACTCTTAATTCCCCAAAGAAATCATCGAAAAGAGATCAACCCTTTCGTTGTTTCACTTCTGCATGCCCAAGGTAATCACAAGAAAGATACAAATTGGATTTTCAAACATTTATTGAAACAATCACATTCTTACATAGAAAGAGTGTGATGCAATTATTCAATCAATTAATCAGGATTTATAAAATGCGGCTAATCACCAGATAGGGTATCCAGGCATTTATTGTTAGGCAGAAGAATCAAAGCATTGAAACCAGCATTACACGAGTGGTGAAAAATATAAACAGTTCAACCATTATGACATTACTATGATTACACTCCTACTTATCACTACCTATACTATCCAGAGTTTAGTGGGAGTACCTTCTGCCAGATCCCTTGGGATAGCCTAACCCCAATACCGGAGTATGATGTAGCAGGGAGCCGGCCTGTGCAGAACAGGCTAGAAAGCTTTGCAGGATAGAAGTCAGAGTCAGCAGGACTGCATCTCAGTCACAGTCTGTTGCATTCCAGGACAATCCCAGCAGAAGTGCTCCTCTGCCAAATGTGGTGCAGAGGCCATTTATATAATAAAAGCACTGTTCAATCGCACTTTGTCGAGGGTGTAGCGATGATGCGATGGTTAGTCTGGAGCCGTAAACCTGTCTCCAACCGGACAATCAAATACAAGGGTATTGAGTTCGCTGTGCTTAGCCTTGGACAGGGTGCACAAATAAGTTGATAATAATGCATGATAAGAAATGAACACAGTAACGGGGGCGTGGCTTAGCCAGCAATGGAGCTGGATGTGCTGCTGTAGAGCTCCGTCCTCGGCTCCCATCTCTGGATGCATATCTCCGAGCATAGCCGAGTTGCAGAGGCAGCGGCTCGCTGATACCACCCAGGAAGCGACCCCGGTGCCCCGGTGAGGTGGCAGAGCGCTATACGTCCTGCAGTCCGGCAGCGGGCATTACCGCTCGCGACTTGGCCGACAGAGGCTCCACGACACTGGGAGCGCCGCTGTGCGCGAGGCCGGGGGTTGGCTCCGCCCCTCAGGCCCATCGCGTGCAGGGGATTTGCCTCCCTGGATATGCAGCCGGCCGTCGGAGGGGGCCCGAATCTGGCCTTACCGGACCGGTGAGACGGTGGGGAGCCGGCGCTGCTGTGCGTGCTGAAAGTCTTTGCTGTGAGTGAGGCGGTCGGCTGCGGAGCTGTGACGTCGCCTGCGGAGTGGCACGCGAGGCCGGGGAGCTGCCCTGCATTGTAGGCCCAGACGGGCATCCAGGCTCTAATTTGGTCTGCAACCCTCTGCGGGGACTCCGGGATCCATAGAGGAGCTCCGAACTGGCGGGGGACTGCATGAATACAATGTGAGAGGTGAGGCGCGAAATAATGAGGCCTGTCTGACGACGTGGAGCGCCCACCTCTCATGCACAAAGGCACGGGCTGCACCTTCCTGTTACGGTCGCACCACCCAAGCGATTTGGGGAACAATGGAGCGGATGTATGGGATCCCTATGCTGTGATCAGTGAGGACTGGGCTACTTTGAATTATATGTTCTACCGGGGACCGGATGTGCAGTGATAACTAGGCCTCCTGGAAGATCCCACAGCACTACCCTCTGTGTGGGGAGCATGATACCCCTGACCTAAAGTCCCATATAACAGGTTGCCAACGATATCCCATACCTACACACTCTGATCTGCTGCACACCTTCACATCACGTGCTCCTTGCCCTGGGGCCTACTGACCGGCAGGATGTGGCCCTGAGACTGTCACATACTGGTGTGGGGTGCGCTTGCCACGCCTGGCCCCCTGCGATTGTGGTGCCGAGTTGGAGGCTTGCGGGGTTGGTCCGACTGACCCTGCGCCTGGGAGACTGTGGGATAGCTGCAAGTAAAGCGGGCATGCCACGTCCGCCCAGTCCGGTTCGTGCTAGGCCTGGATCGACGCTGTTGGTGGGGGCAGTTCCCGGCAGTCACTTCAGAAGTATTCAAGAGGTATTACGTCCAACTTGGCCTTTACCACTTGTTGCCCCATGTCGCGGGGGCCGTACGAAGATTAGCACAAGGGGTGCGGCGGCCCCTCACTCGCAGACTCGTGCATAGGCGGACAAGATGGCGGGCTCAGAGGCGACAGATTCCATGACGCACAAACTTGATGCAGTGTTGGCGGCAGTGGAGAATCCTGTCATAGGGTTTAGTGTATTGGGGCAGGGTGGGGGCGCTTGCCAGCGCCACTGATGCTGCTTGAAGGACACAATTGGTGCCCTCCTTGCATACTCCAGTTCAAACGAGTTCAGGGAGCCATTGGCTCCCGCTCTGGCGCGAAACTGGACAAAGGACATGAAGTATCCTCCCCACTGTCCACCCCTGAATCGTCCCAACCCTTTTCTGAAGGTACTTAAGGTCTTACCTGTGGGCGGGTCCCTAGATTTGTCATGGGACAAGATTCAGATCACATACCTCTTCAAATTCAACCATCTGGGTACTCTGGACCTCGCTGCACTTCGTGTTGGGAACAGAGACTGCAACTGGGAAGACTCCTGCTGCTCCCGGTCTCGTCGTCCTGAAAGTCTGCTGAGACGTTTAAGCTGTGCTCCATACAGGTTCTTCACAGGACCTGTGGACATCCAAGACACCCAAAGGAATCTCCCTTAGAGTGAAGGAGTCACTCCCCTGCATCCGCAAGCACCGCAACACAGCTGACCGGTCTGCTGATCCTGGGCTCCCACGGACTCTGGTAGGCTCGGCAACACAGGTGGTGGGTCTGCAACTCCCTTGAGGCCTACACTGTCTTCTCACCGAGTTTGAGGCCAGTATCCCTCGTCGGAACCGCCGGAATAGAACACCTGTGCACCGCGTTGACTTGTGTTGCCAAGGCTTGTTGACCCACTCCTCCAGAGATCTTCAGGCTACAAGAAGCCTCAACCTCAAGCATCTCCTGCAGCCAAGCTCTTCGCATGCATTGCATCCTTTGCACTGTGGGCCTTCATCCTTTGGTGAGCTTCTCGAGGTCCTCTTGCAACTCCTGTGCCTCTGGCCCATGGATCCACTTGAGGGTCTTCTTCGACTCCAGTGGGCCCCCCTGCTTGCTTGGGCCTGCTCTGACTTACCTGCTGGTGGTGAGTCACTTGGACCTTGCTGGTCCCGACACTGCTCCTTTTTGATCAACTACGTTGTTAGCCGCTGCCAAGGCTTGTTGGTTCCCCTGCGGGACACTGACACCTTGGCTCTTGACATCCGATGTGGGACAGCTCATAAACAGCTCCTGGTCTTCCACAGCATCACCTGGTCCGTGCAGCTGCAACTTGAAGGGCACAGTCAAACTCTCCTGCATCTCTGACATCGGTGTGCATTCGTCTTCCGTGCCTCCTGGTCACTCCTGAGGGGTGACTTATAGGTCTAATCAGGGTATACCAGTAGCCAATCTGGAGTGTACCTAAGTACTCACCATGTCCAAATTAGGGAAGAAGCACAGAGACTGAGGCCCTGATTAGCAGGATCTTAGTCAGAAAAACATAATGACACCAGCAAAAAGTGGGGGTGAACATGAAATCAGGTGCTACTTTCCTACACCCCCACTTCAGCTTTTACCTGGGTACATGTACCAGGTGACCAACACTGAGGGTGTTAAGACAGATCATCCCATGGCCATCGTCAATTTCCTCTTGGGGATGGATCAATAGCCCTAAAAAGGTTGCAGTGTCCCCAAACCTACCTGTTGATTTCCTCTTGGGCAATGATCTAGAAACTTTAACCTGGGATTAAGTAGAACAGGAGGCCCATGTAGAAATGGTAGAGCTCCCTGAGCAGGTGGTTTGACCCTTAGGGCCCCAGTCCAACCACAGGGAAATCCTGGTGCAGTGGAGCCTGAAGGAATGGCCCACTGAACTCCAACAGAGAGCACGAGGGAGGCAGAAAAATCTTCTCCCCCCAGACAGTAGGTGAGGGTCAGCCTCCTCAGGGAACTGATCCTGCCCCTTGTGAAGAAAGTGCCCCAGAGGAGGCCAGGCCTGTCCTGACAGAGCCACTGAGGGCAGAGGAGTCTTCTAAGGAGGTATCAAGTCTGGAGCAGGTATCCTGCCACTCTCTGCCAAGCCTCAGTCAGACAGGTGCTGCAGAGGCTAGGGATGTCACTGGACCCCACAGGGCCCACTGCCAAGAGTACTCCCCTCATCCACAGATTAGGGACCCCAGCCTAGTAGTACTAGCCAGGTGGAAGATCCTCAGCAATCTGAGGGATCCCTCTTACACTTAGCAAGTGACGTCCTCCAAATGGACTCTGTTAGGCAAAGTGAAACCTGGGACAAGGCTGTCCCAAACCTTCACTGGCCCTTTATTGTTCCAGCTAAACCGGATCAACCAAAAGCTGTAAGCAACCACAGGTTGACTCCCAGGGATAAGTACAGGTCAGTCATAGAGAGAAAGGCCTCTGTTGTGGCCAGTGCTCTGAGGAAGTTGAGACCAACCCTGTTAGGGCCTCGCGTCCCTAATCAGACACCCCTCAAGCCTCTCTCTTGGCTCAAACAGCTGACAGGTAGACACCCCAAACTTTTGAGGGGAATTCAAGCCCCTACAGGGGAGGAACTTCTCAGTGGACCATAAGATAGGGAGTATCCATGCCAGTGCAGGACCTTCCTTATATGGCCACTTAGGAAATAAAGACTCAAATGGGCAAGGTTAGCCTTATCTCCTTTCGTTGGGGTGGGATGGATTATGTAGGAAGGCAGGATCCTTCTGCATGGTTACCCTGACTTTTTGCCTGGTGTTGTTGTGGTTTCTGACTAGTCTGACTGGGATCCAGCTAATCAGGACCCCAGTCTCTGTGCTTCTTCCCTAAATTGGACATAGTGAGTACTTAGGTACAATGCATATTGGCTAAAGGTGTACCCTGATAAGGCCCTAGAATATGGTACTAAGGTACCCAGGGCATAGGAACACCAGGGGTCTCCCATGGCCTGAAGCATGTATTATGCCTCCCATGAGAGGCAACTCAAATTGTGACTACAGCCCTGCGATTGCAGCCTGTGTAAGCTGGTGCTAGCAACACTTACAACCATATATGTTTCCTTATATATGAGGTCACTGCACTTAAAACCTATGTCACCCCTAAGGCAGGCCTTTCAACCCTGAAGGCAGGGTGCTCGGTTCTAAGTGTGAGGGTGCCCCTGCATGAGCAGCGCACCCCTCCAATGTACGGCGTCCATTCTCCCGGGTTGTAAGTGCATCAGCCATTACGATACATAAAGTGGCCATGCTTCATTATGCGATGACCATCTCTAAATTGGCTGTAACGAACCCTGTCATGTAAACGGTGTGGGAGGTATGATTCCTTGCATTGTAAATCTCTGCCGGGAGGCCCTCAGTGCTCCTGGTACCGGTCTTCCAGACCCGGACAGCAAGCTCGAGCAGGGGAAGGCAGAACAATAGAGATCCTGTCCCAGGGAGTTGTGACCACCTCCCAGACAGGGTTTAGTGTATTGAGGCAGCGTGGGGTCACTTGCCAGCGCCACAAAGACTGCTTGAAGGGTGCATTTGGTGCCCTCCTTACATACTCCAGATCAAACCAGTTCAGGGAGTCGCTGGCTCAAGCTCTGGCATGAAACTGGACAAAGGACATGGGAGTATCCTCCCCACTGTCCAGCCCCTCCTCTGGGAGTGACCCCTGCATCATCCCAACCCTTTTCTAAAGGTACTTAAGGGCTTACCTGTGGGTGGGAACCTAGATTCATTGTGGGACAAGATTCAGATCACATACCACTTCAACCGTCTGGGCGCTCTAGACCTCGCTGGACTTCACGTTGGGAACCGAGACTGCAACTGGGAAGACTCCTGCTGCTCCCAGTCTCATCGTCCTGCAAGTCTGCTGCAACGTCTGTGCCAGTGCTCCATACAGGTTCTTCACAGGACCTGTGAACATCCAAGACACCCGAAGGAATCTCCCTTGGAATGAAGGAGTCACTCCCCTGCATCCGCAGGCACTGCAACACAGCTGACCAGTCTGCTGGTCCTGTGCTCCCACAGACTCTGGTAGGCTCAGCAAACACAGGTGGTGGTTCTGCAACTCCCCCGAGGCCTGCACTGTCTTCTCACTGCGTTTGAGGCCAGTATCCCTCGTCGGAATCGCTGGAACAGAACCCCTGTGCACCGCATTGACTTGCTTTTGCCAAGGCTTGTTGACCCTCTCCTCCAGAGATCTTCAGACTCCAAGAAGCCCCAACCACAAGCATCTCCTGCAGCCAAGATATTCGCCTGCATCGCATCCTTTGCACCGTGGTCCTTCCTCCTTTGGTGAGCTGCTCGAGGTCCTCTTGCGACTCCTGTGCCTCTGCCTCTAGAGGGTCTTCTTCGACTCCAGTGGGCTCCCCTGCTTGCTTGGAGCCTACTCTGACTTACCTGCTCGTGGTGAGTCACTTGGACCTGGCTGGTCCCGACAGTGCTCTTTTTTCATCGACTACATTGTTTGCCACTGCCACGGCTTGTTGGTGCCCCTGCCGGACACTGACCCCTTGGCTCTCGACATCTGACGTGGGACAGCTCGTAAACGGCTCCTGGTCATTCACAGCATCGCCTGGTCTTTGCAGCTGCAACTTGTAGGACACCGTCAACCTCTACCTCATCTCTGACATCGGTGGGCATTCGTCTTCTGTGACTCCTGATCACTCCTGAGTGGCATAGACTCTGTCCCCTCTGCTTGCAGGTTCTTCTCACCTTGAATCCACCTTTGGTTCCACTGGACTCCTTCGTATTCTTCTCCAGCAGCAACTTTCCTGAAGTTCTCCATTGTGGTTTACGGCGGGTTCCGACGTCACTTGACACCTATGCACCAGGCTTCCCTGGTGTAGGTATCCTGGTACCTGGGGTCTCCACGGGTGGGGTGACTCTCCAACCTTCCATCTTCCACAGGGTTCCTTCAGGGTCTGCTGTGAAGGGTCATTTTTCTTTAAAACTGCAACCGTGACTTACCCATGGACTTCCATTGAGTATGCGGTCGTGTTCCCACTCTGCACACAAACTCCGTGGGGTTCCTAGATACTCACCTTGGGTGGTTCCTTGGGTCCCCGATTCTTCTATGTCTTCTGGGTTCACTCATGTCTTGAGTCGTGGTTCGCATTTCATTATTTTAGTATATGGTTAGGTCTCTCCCTGGAGACACTGTGTATTTGTGCTACTTACGTGTCTATTTCCTAAGTATTGTGTGCATTGTGTTTGTATCTCCGGGAAGGAGATAATACAATGTGTTAGTGAGTGTTTGTAATAAAATACCTATTTTTATAACTACACTGTGTGATTCTTTTTTACTTAACCTATACCATAAGATTAAGTACTGGTACAAAAGCTGCTTTACACTCCTTCAAGACTAAGCCTGAAGGCTGCTCTCCACAGCTACCACTTAAAGAGCTTTCAAACGTTGTCTAAGACCACTAAAATCACCATAAGGGTTGTCTGGATTAGTGCAGGGTGCTACACTTACATAGGTGAGCACAATATACTAAGCCAGCCTCTCAGAGTACCATTCCCCCCCTTTTTTTCCTTTTTTTTCTTTTCTTATATTTATTGGTTTGATTTGAAATACTGATTGTATTCTTTGTGAATTGCTTATTTTGCATACTGGATACCTAAAATCCAGGAATATTTGCAATTTTTCACATGTCTGTTTACCATTGGTTACACTGGATTTTTTACACATTTAATTTGTGATATCCTTTAAATTATCAGCCTTGAAAAAGCCCCAGGCTTGCAAGCCAATAGGGGGCGAAACGCGTGTTGACTGCGATTTACAACTCTCTCGGTCTTAGTGATTCTGACACATTGAGAATAATCTTTGACCTTTTTCTTTGGAAAATAAACATCAGATGTTTATACTAACAGGATATTTCCAGCTTATTATGAATATATCCACTTGTCCTGGCACATTCTCGCATTTACCTAATTAATGGGTGAGGGGTCCCCCATTCCTGAGGACAAGTGCCAATATAATTATCCTCATTGAACTCAGGTTGGGCAAACAACCAGGATCCATCACTCCTCCAATTTTGCAGCATAAACTTACAATATGTGCCTGAGTGATGGATTTCCTACACTGAAGAGGTAGCCATTGAAAATCTCGCCGGAACAGGCGCATAATTCCAAAGCAGGACCCAAAGATAGAATGTACTTGTTCTTTCGTTCATCAATCAGTATGCCCAGATTTCTAACTACCTTTTTGGGGTCAGGGACTGGCCCCAGTTTCAGTGGCCACCAGTCTTCAGACCAAAAGGAGGGAGGTATACCAAAGAGCAGAATTTCAGTCTTTGCTGACTATAGCTGCTATGAGGCACACGAGGTGCCATGCATTGTTTTTAATCATTGTATTCTTGCAGTTTGCACTTTATGCCTGAGCGGGCTTTTAATTGATAATTGGGGTCTTACCGGTGAACTTAGTTGTTCTCTCCCCTCCCCGGTCCAATGCAGCATTTGCAGGCTGTTTGAGTGGAGGGAGGGGTAATCCACTCTCTTTCCTCAGTCCTCCTTCTAAGACGCCATCTTGGAGGTCAATGGTATAGCTATGTTCTATACCCCCTTCTTCCGGCATAAAAGCGGACAATGGCGCTTACACGCAGTGGACTATAGCTGCTACGAGGTGCCATACATTGTTTTTAACCATTTTATTCTTGCAGTTTGCACATTATGCCAGAGTGGGCTTTTAATTGATTACTGGGGGTCTTACCGGTGAACTTAGTTGTTCTCGCCCCTCCCCGCTCCACTGCAGCATTTGCAGGCTGTTTGAGTGGAGTGGGGTGTAAACCATTCTCTTCCCTCTGTCCTCCCTTCTAAGACGCCATCTTTGAGGTCAGCGGTATAGCTATTTTCTATATCCCCTTCTTCCGGCATAAAAGCGGACAATGGTGCTAACCCGCAGCAGATCCGTGCAGCGGGTGCCCGAAAGGCGCGCCAAAGGCTAGCTTGTCTGCGCCCGTCCGCGCCTGGACCACGCCCAACGCCACAACCCCTGCCCATTTTTCCCCAGGAGAGGAGCCCACATTTAAAAACTCCAGGGAGGATTTATTAGCATCACATACAGGAGGTAGGAATCCTAACTGTGTCTTACTAGACCCACAGGGTGAGCCTACGCAATGTGACTTTTGCAATCTGCGTTTGAGTTCTGATAAGATTAGAGCCACCCCTACTGCAAACACGTTTAGGCTCGCGCAACCAGGACAGCCTAAGGTGCTCTATGGTATGCTTATTAACGCACGGTCCTTAATAAAACATAAATTAGAATTCGCAGAGATGGTGTGTACACATAAGCTCAATCTGGCATTTATCACCGAAACGTGGGCAGACGAAACGTCAGATCCAGAGCAGATTTGAGCTATTTCAGCAGGCTATTCAATTCTCAGAGCTGACCGGGTAAATAAGCGAGGTGGGGGATTAGTAATCATTTTCAGAGACAACCTGTCAGTTTCGGGTTCCTTAGCTGGAAGCAGCTCTGGCAGTGAAGTTCTCTCGTTCTAGATCAAACTGAGCAAAAATTATACCTTTAAAGGCCTTTTGATATATAGGCCACCGGGCCCAAGAAATACTTTTGTTAATTTCATAAGCCCTTTTATTGAATCCAGTATCGATTCAGCTGATTTCTCAGTATTGAGGGATTTTAATTTTCATTTGGAAAAACTGGAGGACTGTGATACAGCTTCTTTAGTTGACACTATGGCTAGTTTTGCCTTGAGACAGGTAGTCGAGCATTCCACCCACGCGGTGGGCCATATCTTAGATGGTATATTTACATCGAACCCAACCGTGAAGGTTTCAGAAGTACTGCCTATTCTTTGGTCAGATCATAAAGCAATAATGTTCACAGTTAGTACTTCCCAGCCCTCTCTGAGATCTCATAACCCCTGTGTAGTAACGAAAGGCTGTGACTGAAAGAATATTGACCCCCTTGCAGTACAAATATCTTTATCCAGTTCAAAGCCCGACTTGACCCCTGATGTTGATACTGCAGCCTGCAGGTTTTCATCTTGGATGAAAGCAGCGGTCGATCCAATAGTTCCCGAAAAGACCTTGTTTGCTAGGCAGAAAACCCCTTCGGAGCCCTGGTTCACAGATAGATTGAGAGCCGAGAAACAAACCTGTAGAAGGAAAGAGAGGCAGTGGAGAGCAAATTATGACCCATCAGAAAAGACAAAATATGCACAGTCCCTTTGTGACTAAAACAAATTTATAATGGACGAAAAAAGCAAGTACTTCTGGGCAAGAATTCTGCAGGTGAGGAATTCCAGTAAAGAGCTCTTCCAGACAGTAAAATGCTTAGCCAAAATACCAGAGGCCTGTATTATTAACAGTAGTGAGGAATTCTGTAACTCCCTTGCTCAGTTTTTAAGAACGAAGTGGAAGTAGTCTACAAATCTTTAATTGACAGTGATTTAAACACAAATAGAAATCAGTCGGATGTCACAATACCTTCTCAGTCCAATTCTTTTTTGTCTTTCTCTCCGCCAAACTTAGAACAGATTATACAGTTGGTAATGACAGCCAAATCAGGGGCTCCATCAGACCCATGCCCCCAAAAATAGTTCACCTTGCTTCTGAAATTATTAGTGAGAAATTGGTGATCGTATTCAAGGAGATCATCAGTTTAGGCTCTTTTCCAGACGTTTGGAAAATAGCCTCGATCCTCCCACTCATGAAAAAACCTAATTTAGATCCCTTTGAACCCAGTAACTATGGACCAATCTCTAGACTACCCTTCCCGGCAAAGGTATTAGAAAAGGCGTTAAATATAAAACTTACGTCTTTCATTTTTTCCAATGAATTACTAGATCCAGCTCAATACTGATTCCGGGAAGGACATAGCACTGAGACTGCTCTGGTCATGGCCTCTGAAGAACTAAGATCAATCTTGGATGTAGGAGGTAAGGCCGCCCTGATTCTATTGGATCTGTCGGCGGCCTTCGACACGATGAATCATGAAATATTGGTTACCCGGTTATCAGATTCAGGGATAAAAGGCACAGCGCTTAAGTTGCTTAAGTCATTTCTCTCTAGCAGGGTTCAATCGGTAGAGATTGGAGATTTTTCATCTGATCAATTCAGACTTCCTTGTGGGGTACCACAGGGCTCATCATTAAGCCCTACACTTTTCAATCCCTATGTTACCCCTCTGGCTAAAATCATTAGGGATTTCGGCTTTTCAGTTGTCTCTTACTCTGATGACACTCAGCTTGTGGTCTCAGTCTTTAGTAATCTTGAAGAAACTGCAGATCGATTTAGCAATTTTATGACTCAGGTAAAACAGTGGATGAGTTCCAACTGTTTAAACCTTAACAGCGGAAAAACAGAGGTTCTCCTCTTGGGTGCAGACACCTCCTTCTGGTCACCTAAATGGTGGCCATCAACTTTGGGCGATCTTCCATCACCAGTGAAGAAGGTGAAAAATCCAGGCTTCATCTTTGATGATAAACTGACTTTTAAAGATCAGATCAGCACCCTCTCCGCCGCAATCTTTTTCATCTTAAAGATGATTAGAAAAATTTGCCCTTTCATACCTTCAGACCTGCAAAAACACTTGTGACAGCATTAGCCCTATCTAGACTGGACTATGGAAACGCTCTTTATGTGAATATCCAAACACAGTACCTACAAAGGTTACAGCGGTTCGATATCCCAAAATATCAGCCAGTTGTCCATAGTCTAAGAACACTGCACTGGCTTCCAGTCGGAAAAAGGATCAAATTCAAATCCCTATGCTTAGCACATAAGGCTCTGTATGGTGCCGGTCCACATTATTTGAAGAACCATCTGATTTAGTATTCACCTTCTAGAAACTAAAGGTCTTCTCACAGTAAACTCTTACAGACCCCCAGCTTCAACAGAGCACACTGGGGAGGAAGGAGTTTCATTTTAGGAACTGTCAAAACATGGAACTCCCTCCCGGCAGATATAAATAACAGTCCAAATTTATTATCCTTCAGAAAATCTCTAAAAACATTGCTTTTTACTAATTGAAGTACTCACTATTTCTTTCATAGGCAGCTTACTGGTTCTTGCTGGCAACAGCGCCAAGACGCCCTTGGGCATTCAAGCGCTATACAAATCCCAAATCAATCAATTAATCCTGTGTTTAGTTGAAGGCAATTGGACGACAACCAGAGGGCTATATTCTTCATACATTCCCTGAAACTGATCTTAGTAGATTCAGGATCTTTCCCCATGGTTATTATAAGTTGCGTCTCGTCCGCATATGAAATGAGTTCGAACTTCCAAGATTTTATCACGGAGCCAGTGATGCCAAATAGATATTGAAAAGGATGGGGCTCAAAGATGATCCTCGAGGTACCCCCCTGTACAAGGCCATAGTTCAAAAATTGAAAAGGTCAAGCTGCACCGAATGGGTCTGAACCCTTACAAAGTTTTTTAGCCAACCCAGGGCTTTTCTGCCAACACCAACCTCAACCAGTCTTTGGACTAGAATAGAATGTGAGATGTTATAGAATGCTGCAGATAGATCTAGTAGTACCAGCATGGCTGGGTGGCTTTCATCCAGGGAGAGTCTAATGGTGTCCAGAACATCCACCAATGCAGTTTCTGTACTATGAGACGCCCGAAAACCAGACTGGGAAGGGTGTAGCAGAGAGTGGGTTTCCAAGATGGACATCACCTGCTTGTTAACAACAGTCTCCATAATTTTTCAGAGAAAAGGAAGAAGTGATATTGGTCTGTAATTTGCAAGGTCTGAAGGATCTGCCATGGGTTTCTTTAGAATAGTACTCACTAAAGCTGGTTTCCATTTTGCGGGAATGGTTTCTGTATTCATGGAGTGAATAAACAGATCCGTACACGTAGGAAGGAGTGCTGGGGCTAAGGTCGCCATGATTAAAGGAGCAGAATCCTCTGGTGAGCCCGATTTGATATTATTAATCAGGACCAAGATTTGCTCAGGGGAGACTATGTCAAAATATTCCAGAAAAGTAGGATGATTAGACAATGAAGAGGCAGGTGAAGCCCGCCTTTCTTGTGTGAGACCATTTGACAGAGTGTCATGAATGTTTTTAAAAATTCCTTCAAAACGATTGGCAAGGTCATCACAAAGAGACTGATATGCTGGGATAGATTAGGCACATGCCAAATGCTTGGTAAATTCATTTAAAACCATATATTATTCCTTTGTCATGTTTCCGGTGTTGCTAATTCTATCCACCATATGGGACTTCCTAATTATTTTGATGTTTCTATGGTAAATGCCTGAGGCTTCTTAGTGAGTTTGTCTGCACAAGTTTTAGTGGTTCGCCACTTGCGTTCTAACTTTATACAGACTGCTTTTTCTGCCTTTAGAGACTACGAGAACCAGGGCGACATGGCTTTCTGAGTTTCGAGGTGTGATGATATCTAATGCCTGGGTAATGCTTCCTCAAAATCCTTCAGAGCAAGATTAATATCTCTGTGAGCGGTAGGGAGGGAAGTAGTAAAATGTGAAGTAAAGGACTGAAGAGACACCTTTCTCCACGGTCTGACCTTTCTAGGTGACCCGGTTTCGAGGTCCAGGGATTCTCCCACATGGAAATGAAAAGTGATAGAGAAATGGTCCGTCCAGATCTGAGGCATGGGGGATTAGACCCATAGGTTAGGAGAGTTTGTGAACATGAAATCCAATGTGTGTCCAGCTATGTGTGTTGGGCCTACTACTTTTCCATACAGGCCAAATGAAATGACACTGTTGCGGAGGTTTATAAAGTTCACTTGTGTTTGAGAAAATGTAACACATTGTCAAAAATACAAAGTTTGCCTGTGCTCATTTCTTCAGTGTCTACACATATTAGACTTTTATGGTTTATAGTAAGATATTTATCTATTTAAGGGTATGAATGTTTATAACGGAAACATTATTTAGAGAAATAAAGAGAGCTGTGCATTGAGGTATTGGGGTTGAAGAACAGGGAGAGGAGTAATTTCAAGATTGTGTGTATGCTGCAGTGGAGGGGCCTTGATGTTTATGAGGCTTATGTAAGATCAGGAGATTAGATTGAACTGTGATAGTCACATAATGTAGTAGAAGGGGCAGAATTTCCAATCCAGCAGCACCAGTGAAAATACAGTTTGGAGACTTTTTCCAAGCAGGGGCCTACAAGTGCATAGCTAGCCATAGGACAGGTCATAATACCATCACTGTGTCACATTCCATTCATCGCTATCATCTTTCTCTACTTGAAAGCATCTTCTGTAATACTGAACAATGTTCTTTTCATGCAGATATGCCAAACTGCCTATCATGCCCTGAAGACCAGTGGTCCAATCAGAAGAGAGATTCCTGCATTAAACGGGTGGTAGAGTTCCTGTCCTATGAGGATCCGCTGGGAGTTACCTTAACCTTCATTACAAGTTTGTTCTCCCTCCTCACTGCTGGAGTGCTGGGAATCTTTATTAAATACAGCAACACACCTCTGGTTAGAGCCAATAATCGGGATCTCAGCTACATCCTTCTCCTCTCCCTCATGCTGTGCTTCCTCTGCTCTTTTTTGTTTATTGGACACCCTTCAAAGACTTCCTGTCTCCTCCGTCAAACTGCCTTTGGGATCATTTTCACTATTGCTGTTTCTTCAGTTTTAGCAAAAACTCTCACAGTTATCATCGCCTTCAATGCCACAAAGCCGGGTAGTAAACTCAGAAAGTGGGTGGGCCCTCAATTGTCCATCTTTGTGATGCTTCTCAGCTCACTGGGGGAAGTGGTGATCTGCACTGTGTGGCTCCTTCTCTCTGCTCCATTTCCAGACACTGACACCAAATCAGAAACCGGAAAGATGATCCTACAGTGTAACGAAGGTTTTGTCGCTGCGTTCTTTGCTGTGGTTGGTTATGTGGGATTTTTGGCTCTTCTTAGCTTTGTTGTTGCCTCAATAGCTAGAAAGCTACCAGCTACTTTTAATGAGGCCCAGTTTATCACCTTCAGCATGCTGGTATTCTGCAGCGTCTGGGTCTCCTTCATCCCAGTGTACCTGAGCACCAAGGGCAGGTACATGGTGGCCGTGGAGATCTTTGCCATCCTTACTTCCAGCTCTGGACTGCTTGGCTGTATCTTCATCCCTAAAGTCTACATCATCCTCCTTAGGCCTGAGCTGAACACCAAGGACTATCTAATGGGAAAACAAGTGACCACCTGAGACTTACTGGACTGGGACAGTTGTATCTCACAATACTGACTGACAAAATATCGACCTGCAACAATACCAAGTGCAGAATATTGGATAGCACGGTCTCTTCATTGTAGGTATATATAACTGTGTGTTTACATTTTCTATTCTCAACTTCACAGCTATGTATCTTGACAACATTTATATCGTCAAGGCACATCGGTGTGGAGGTAAAAATATTAAGGGGCTTATTTAATTAGGTTTTGCGACGCCCTTTCGCCACGCTAGAGGCCCAAGGGCAGCGCAAAACCTCTGATTTATCAAGCCACCTTGCATGGCCCTGAGTGGCTTGATAAATCCAGAGAAACACAACACAGTGCAACGTTGCATTGTGTTACTCTGCCCTGGGAAGGCATTCCATGGGTGGAGCATGGGTGTTCTCACGCATCCACCCATTTATTCTGAAGCATTCCAATATTTACCAATACTGGAAGACCTGGGAATACGTCAGAATGCTACGTCTTCCCACATGAGGCGTAACAAGGAGAAATATCTGTATTTCTCCTCGTTACTTCCTCTTTCTATCTGTGCTCCATTCTGCAGCACACAGAAAGAGGAAAATACCTCGGGGATTGTTTTTGTGCAGGAAGGTGTCCCTTTCTGCACAAATACACTCCTGCTTACAAAGCTGGCACCCTCGCACCATGGTGCAAGGGTGCCTGCATTGGCGCCAGGCAGCGCATTGGCGCCAGGCAGCGCATTGGCGCCAGGCAGCACATTGTGCGCCAGTGCTGGGAAATGACAGGAATGCGCCATATAGTGTTAAGTACAGCGCATTCCTGCCCTTTCCCTATCACGCAGTGCAGCACAGAAAGGTGACGCGCTAAGCTGCGTGAGATCTTAGTAAATATGATCCTAAATCTAGACTTACCAATGTACTTACCTGACAATACAGCTTCAGACCCCATCCTGACTTGATTTTTTTGCAGCCAATATTCTGCACTCATTTTGTGATAGAAAATCCACTAGAGCCCAACGAAGAACGAGCGCAGAGATGTCATGGTGTACTGGGGTACTTTCACAGTACATCATTTACACACAAATAGCTTTGTATTGTACACATCACAATTATACTGCCTTGAATATGTGATCCTTTAGGGAATACTTTATCAGCTTAGCATTCTAGCAATCAAAGCATTACTGCTAAGAGAGAGGATTTCGGATTATTTAAATCTGTGCCTAGCGGTATATTTTTGCGCTAAAACAAAAACTGCGCTTTGCAAAACTGTATTTTCCTGTGCTTGTCAAAACTAGGTGCAAACTAGACATAAACTCCACCTTGAATTCTAGAGGGGCCATGATGTGTGTCAAAGTCAAGTTTGTTTGCATAGTTAAAAACTACTGCATGCCAATAAAAACATTTCTAATACATTTGTTTAAAATACAAAAACAACGACTCTGAAAACCTTGTACTCTGACCTCTGCTAAGGATTTCTGCTTTATACAATGAACCTAGTGATATGCCATTTATCCTGCAAGTAAAATACATTCGTGAATAAATACAAGTGAATGTAGGTGTGAGTCCATTGTTAGTCCTATATTGCACCTATTAACCAGTGGCCTTAAGTAAACCAGTGGACTAACCAGTCGTCTGACCTTGCTAATTCTATTTCCCCCCTAGCAGCAGATATTTTGTACCTGTCCTTGCTCCCTCCACGAATTAAAGTGCAGGTACCTTGTTCAAACCTAGAATCTAGCAATCTGATATTGAGTAAGTGAGCTGCTCAAATCGCAAATAAAGTGCAAGTGCCTTCTAGAGTTCAATGGTCTTAATTATGAACCAACCTTACTCTCTTATTTGCCCCCTAGCAGCAGATTGCTCGTTAGCTTGGTCCATTTCTTTGAAGATTGGCTTTAGAACTTTTACCCCCTTGCAGGCTGGGGGAAATGAAGTGCCACTTAAGAAGTGATTACTGCTTGCCTGCAAGAATACATATTTTTTTAAATATTTTATTTGGAGAGACTAAAAAACCATCATAAATACAAATATTGCCATTTTCGGCCATCAATTTTCAGAAAATGTCATATATATACATCCCGTAAAACATACAAATAATCAAAAAAAGACAATGAAGAACAATGACAATGAGAGGGGTACGGGAGACAAGAAAAAGAAATGTGTAAAATCTAAAACTGTACAATATGACATAGAAACATAGGAATGGCTAATAGTACATAACATTTAGCTACGCCATCGATGGAGATCGATACATATACAATTTTCTCCTACTCTGATGCATAGAGGAATCATTCTATTATCCCACCCGTTCTTTCCTCCTCCATCCTAGGCCAGCCAATCCCTCCCATCTTTATGCCTTGTAAGCCATTTGCTCATTGGCGCCCAGATTTTACAGCCTCTCTTGCTTTGGCGCCGGCCTTTACAGTTATACAGGGATCTTTGAAGATTATATATGGCCAACAAGCGACCCAGCCAGGTGTGATACGTGGGAGGATCAACATCCTTCCATTGTGTAGCAATAAGGAGTCGAGCTACGGCCAACGCAATGAAAACAAAGTCGTTCTGCCATGCATCACGTTGTTCCATGTCGTCAAAGCCCAATAGCATCAGTGATGGAGTTATACGGACCCTGCCCCCCAATGCCACTAGCAGAAATTCCTCTATTCCCTCCTTTAGGAGCACTAATTTCTCACATCCGAAAAACATGTATTATATCCGCCATTCCTTAATCACACCGAGGACATTTATCGTCCCCTCTTTTACCCCAGCAAAAAAGCTTGGCCGGAGTAAAATAGAGATCAAAGATAGTTTGATAATGTTGAGCTTTTAAATTTGCTGAGAGAAATATTCCCTTCCCTAGTGCGATTGACTGATATAAATCCACGTCAGGGTGTCCCAATTTCCTGACCCATTTAGTTTCTACCTTTTCCAGGTCGTCAGGAGCTGTATCCATTAATATTTTATATATATGCTTGATTCTAGTCTGAGGATAAGACATAACTTCCACTAGGGGAATTTTATTTGTAGAAATCTTTTCAGTCCCTATTTGGGTTAAGAAACTGGTGATCTGCCTGTACTTGAAGTGACTCCCTGCCATTATTCCATATCTCTGTTGCAGATCTATAAATGAGGACCTTTGATTGGTTGAATACAGATCCCCTACCTTTGTAATACCCCTTTCTTCCCATTGCCTGCCCATACTGTCGTACATTGTTTCAGGGAAGAATGCATTTTCAGGCTTATTAATATTGGTTTCAAGTGTATTTTCCTTTGAGCCAGGGGCACTGGGCACACACAAAAGATATGTACTAGTGACTCTTGCTAGTATCCACAGGGACGACATTTTCGATTTTGCGACTGATCTTTCCAAGTGGAGATAAGATCTTTCGTTTCAATGAAGCCAAAACTAAATAACATGAACTGATGATATAGGGCACGAGAAAAGTGCTCTGAGAGATACTCCTAAGGTCGCAAGCTGTTGTATGAGTTGATCACTACCCAGGCGTGTCGTCTTCGTGCAAGAGTATTTTTATCTGTTAAATGTCCAAGTTGAAGCAATTATTGTTCAATAAAATGCAGATTTTCCCATGCTCGCTCCCCAGGCGTCTTGCATACCTAAATCCTTAATGACCTGGTTCAGATGGTATCCCCAGGAGCCTTTTATGTTGCTGTGTTGTTGCTCCTCAATTTCCAGCCAGCATAAGTTGTTGATGGAGCCGCTCTCGGAGGCATGCAGCCTTAAGCACTGATTGATATGAGCACTCCTGCATTGAAATGCTTGGGTTTTCAAGCCAAACTCTAGGTGTACCTGGGCTGGTGAGGCTGATTTTGGGATGTGAAACACGGTTTTGTATACTTTCGTTTGGCTCTTATTGAGAGTGACTTTCACAACCCGCATGATTTCCGTACCATGTATCACCGTTGGCGTTAACTGATAGAGAACTACTGTGAGCAAATGGCTGAATGATGGATAGCTCAGTTTCCTCTTTAATAATTTAAACCCCGCGTTAACGACTGCTTTGGCCAGAATAGCGGCTAGATGATGTTTGAAAGCCATTTGATGTTCCACATTAAATCCTTTATATGTGGTCGCTAAATCGACCTTTTTCCCCACCAAAAACCAGGATGATGAATTAAATTTGGAATCAGACAACCGAACCACTTTAGTTTTATTCGAGTTAAGCTCTAGCTCTTGCTCATCCATGTAACTTTTAGGGCATTCATACTGTGTTGCAGACCAATGGAGTTTGAGACTCAATAGGACAATATTGTCCACATATTGGAGGCATCCTAGTTTCTCTTGAGCCAAGACTGGCGGGTGGGTGTTGTCCTGTGGGAGGCGCTTACAAGATTTGCAAGGTACACGTTAAGCAGACGTGGGGCCAAGATGCATCCCTGTTTAAGGCAGTTCTTTGTATGAATTTTGTTGGTAACTTGGCTGCCATTTCCAATTTTGACTTGCACCCGAGTTCCTGTACGTAGTTTTATAATTGTCCTCAGTAGGCTTTTGGAATGCCCCATTCTTCCAATTTTGACCATAAGCATCCTCAAGGAACTCGATCAAACGCAGACTTGAGGTCTACAAAACACGCAAATAGCCGTGATTTTCTGTATTTGGCCTTCTCTATTAAGAAAGTTAATGCTGTTAAATTTGTTAGAGTCCCCATGCCGGCTCTGAAACCTGATTGTATTTGTGGTATATGCTTTTTCTTGTCTGCCCATGATTTTAAATGATGGAGTAAACAAGATGCATTGAGCTTCGCTTTGAAATCGATTAAGGCGATAAGCCTGTAATTCGTGTTGGATACAATATGGATTATTTATTTTATTATTATATATGTTGGTAAGGTTAGGTTTTCACTCTTGTAAATGGATTGGAAGATGTTGCGTTTCCAAAAATCTGGATTTTGGTAGTTATGATATAGCTCATTAAAAAACGGTGCAAAATAACAGGCCCAGTAAGTTACGTCTCCTTTAAATAGTGCATTAGGGATTCTGTTCGGGCCTGCTGCACCTTCTGGTTTTAATTTCTTTAAAGTTTTCATCAGTTGTTCTGTATCTACTACTGAAGTCTCGTTTTCGTGACGGTAATTTCTTTAATCCTTTTGCTTGTCGTCTTTCACTTGGTCTACGTAATTTACGGTGACTGGGCATACCTTTCTTTTGGTTTTTGCGAGCAGACTCTTCCCCACGCTGTCTATCTCTGATGCTGCATACTTGGCACACACACAGGCTTCCCAGGAGACTGAATCAATCCCTTCACTGTGATGTCTGGCCTTTCCAGTTGACAACCCATTCACCTGCCGCCAGAATTTGTTTACTGTTCGGCCGTTTACTGGACAGGAGGATCTTGTTCCACAGATCCTCATGGTATCTTCTTTTTTCTCTCCAACAGTTTTTCTTATATTACATTCTCTAATTTCGTAGTGTGGTTTTGTCCAGCCTCTTCCCTTGATTTAACTGCTTTGTCACTTTTCTTGTTTCTCTTATAATTTGAGATTTTTGAATACGTAGCTCCCTGATATACCAGACTTGCCTTCCTGTACCGCCATTTTTGTTTGCTCAGTTTATGCTTTTAAGGAGTTGTTTTCTAGCTGCAAATTCTGTCAATAGTGTATCACTTAAAATTGCCTATGCCTTTTCTCGCTCACCTACTTCTGTTTTTGCTTTTTCCTGACTTTTAGATTCTCTTCTTATGACCTTGATGGTTCTAGCACAGTGATAAACTTCTGCCATCAGCTTCTCGATCCCCGGGCCACACCAATTAAAACTTTTTAAATGATAAATTATTGGGGAGGTGATTAGATCTTTCATTCGAAACAGCTGTTCGATCTCACACACCTTCCGGATAGATTGGGTAAAATGGTCACTTTCTGTGCGAGGGAGGATTTGAAATTGACACATCTGTGGCAAGGCTGATTCGCGTATCAACATATGATCAATTGTTGAGCTTTTTCTATCGCTTAAGAAGGTGATTGATGGTGGTGAGTCCTCTTTTGTATTTCTGTTCAGAAGTCTTAGACCTAGTTTTTCCAGCTGCCTTCTGAATTTGCTTCCACCTTGGAGAGTGCCCCTTTAGTACTTGGATTACTTAGGTCTCTATTAAAATCTCCGGAGATAATGAAAATTGCTTGCTTGTATTGCTTCTGTAACGTTTGTATTATTTTGAGCAAAGTTTGCATGTTTTCCCTTTTTTTTTGTTTTGCTGGGGTGAATGTATACATTTGTAAACAGCACTGCCATAGGCATGAAACATGCCTTCTTGGGTTCTAGCTTAATTGCTAAAATCCAGGTTACCCTGAGATCCATTTGTTCTATGGCCCAGTTGAATTTTGTAGCACATAACGTGGAGAGGGTGCCCTTGGAATTTTGAAAACTTTGTCACCGGTACATGATACTCTACGTAGCTTACAATTTGTGTTGGTTCTGAACACAACGTTTCCTGAATCAGGATAATGTCAAAGTTCTGGAGAAATTACCTTGCGTCCTCTTCTTGTAGCAGATTCTCCAGCCCATGTGCATTCCATGACCAGATGTTTATGCTATCTGACTCCGTTTCAGAGCTTTTGTTCTTCTTGTCAGGACCGGTTGATGACTTGACTGTTGGGAAGCCAGGGTCTAGCCTGGATTATAAGGGCCAGGGCGGAGTCATAATACACCTGCTGGACCTGTCCCTGGTGGTCATTGTTTGAAAACTTCACAATTGTTGGGTTTTCGAAAGTTCTCGGATTCATTCCTGCCCTGCCACTCCCCTTAGGACTGAACTCCCTCTTGCTTTTATAGGAGCAGTGGTCCTGGGTAGCGGAGGGAGTTCGATCTTTTGTCGCTCTATCCTCCATGAATTGAAGATGACTTGATTTGCCAACATTTGGTCAAATATATCCGGAAAGGTCTAAGTTGCTACTGTTGCTTCTCTATCGCTTCTATAGGGATGGGGTCTGAATTCGACTGATGTCAAATCAGAAGACGTAATGTACGCAAGGTCCCTTATTTTGTTTGTTAACTTTAAGATGGTTCCTCCATTTAAAGTTTCGAACACCCCAACTGATGTGTAATTATGGATTAATAAATGTTTGTTAGCCTGGAGACCCCCTATTGTTCACTGCAACTCAGGGAGTTTAATCCTTGGGAGATCCTGAACGTGTGGTTGCTGGCCCTCATCCGGCTGACAATGTTGTGCCTGCCGTGGTCTTGCATTGATATTTCATCTTGTTGCACTTGGTTGTTTCTCCATGTCGTTGCTTATTGGCCAATTTTGTTGACCCTCCAATTCGTGGTCTAAAAGTGGCTGGCTCTTCAAAATGTAGCTGCGTTTTATCTGTATGCTCGTTCTCTTTTTTTCCTGCTGTGTGGTTATAACCACCTGACTGCCTGTTGCCCTTGAAGCTGTGTCGTGACCATTTGGTGACTGTTCTAAGTTCTTTGCCGATACACTAGGGGGCAGATTTACAAGCCCCTTGCGACACATTTGCGCCGCCGTTGCGTCACTTCTGTGATGCAGCGGCGGCGTAAACCATGCGCCACATTGTGCCTTATTTACAACGTGACGCATCTAGGGAGATGCGTCACGTTGTAAAGCCCTGCGCCACATGAAACCTGCGTCAGGTTTCATGGGGGCGTTCCGTCGCAGGGAGGGCGTTCCGTCGCAGGAAAGCCTTGTAAAAGAGCCAGCTCTTTCCATGGACACCTCACGTACTCGGTGTTATTACAGTAGACATCAGGTATAAAGAATGTAGCTGTATGTAACTTTCAGCCTTGCAATAGTGAATAGCATTTGCAATGCAACAGGTCTCGCATTTACACAAGTTTGAGCTATTGGCATTGTAAATGACAATGCCTTTTATTTATGTTTTGGTTTTTAAAACATAAATAAAAGGCATTGTCATTTACAATGCCAATAGCTTAAACTCGCATAAATGCAAGACCTATTGCATTGCAAATGCTTGTTTGCGGTTGCAAATGGGCTGATTGTCCGTTTGCGACCAGAGAAATGGTTGTACATCTGTCCCTTTGTCCCTTATGCGTAATGACATGAACACCTTATGCTGACAATTGATTTTCAGTGTGAAATTTGTTACACAAAGAGTTGTTTTTGGATGTGAGCTGGGTCTGGTTTGCCCTGACTTTAGAGAGAGGACTCATGTTAGTCTGTCTCCTGATTATGACTTAGAATATTTTACTCTAAGATTTGACTTCATGTCATTCTCTTTGCTGCATTTGACTAAGTCTCATGCTAATTACCTATATTGATTTAGTGTGGATTTTGACTAACCTTTATTTTTGGCTTCTGTTTTGCACTTTATTATTAGATTAACCTTCATGGTTTCAAAACCTTCTAGAAGGCTCAAGTCCCTTCTTGATTTAAGGCTTATTCAATCAACTAGGATGATTTATTAGCTGCCTGTTATCTGTTGGGGTACATTGCCTCATATGTTTTTGAGGTAAACACGGTCTCCGATCCTGCACAACTGCAATGTTCAATGATGTTACAAAAGAATGAGATGCTGTTGCCTGGTCAGATTAAAATGGCTGTCCAAGGGGATGTACTATCTGCCACTGTGCTTAAGAAAATGAATAAAAGCTTGTTCCTCTAAGATTGTCTCATCGTGGTGCTGCAGCATATTTTTGGAGACGAGTTGGCCAGCATTACAGAAGCACAGCTTTTCTCTTTTATGAAGACATCAGGGTGAACAACAAAGCCACTGTTTGGCAACTATTGTCCAGGTATTGTATATTATTGTGTTTCAGTGTGACAACACCTGTTCAAGTATCTCATAACTGCACTGATGCTCAGCAGCTATGTTGAGGTTCCTCCAGGGAAGATTTCTGCAAGGTGCAGAAGGAGTGCCCCGCTCTTGTTACAAGTTGATATCTTGCCATATGGCATATGCTCGGCAACTAAAGAAGCTCCTTTCCTTGCACCTCCAATGTGGTTAATTACCAGGAACTATATACTTCACGAGTCATGTCTACTTCAGCACCAGCACGCATGCCTGGTCCAGGTTGCTAGAGGTGATGGGCCAGGTGATGTTGAGGGCGGCTGTCCATTGGGTCTCTGTTACTTTGTTCCAGCTGTGGTGGGGTGGGGTGCTCAGGGGCTTAGTCCAGTTAGCGTATTAGCTACATGACCGCAATGAAAATTCAAGGAGTGGGGACATGAGGTAATTAGGATACTTATAGACCAGATAGTCAAATAGCTATGAGTGGTGAATGACTATGGTGAGGTTAACGTGCTCACACTCCTCCAGGTAGGAGAAAGGAGAAGTCAGTGGATTCCAAAAAGTCTACTGGGAGGATGGAGTTCTCTATATTGGGGTAAGAGACCTCAAAGAAGGGGTAACCTTGCCCTAGTGTCTAGTGGGCAATCCCCTCCCCCCCCCCAGAGTGGCAGATAGGAAAAATACCTCATTTGCCCCCAGAGAGGGTAGAAAGGCTTTCTGCTTTGTTTTTGGGGTGGGGACATATGGTGGGCAGCCCCCCCTTATGTTTTGTTTTAGCTTTACCTGACATCTAGTTGACTTTCTGCCCCTGCAGGGGCAGATCAGGAGTAATTACCCCCATCTGCTCACCAAAGCACGAAACGGCAGAAAGACTGATGCCCCATTTTGTTGGGGTGGGGGCATAAGGCATCCCTATAGTCAAAAAACAAATATTTCCATGGTGTGAAATCCCCCCCTTCGGGGGGAGGGTGCTGAAGTCATCAAAAGTACTGGGGGATCACAAGCCCTTGCATAAGGTGCCACTCCTTCCATACCTTGTGTCAAGTGGGTGGATCCCTGCTAGGGGATCACTCCCATGTGGCAATGTCCAAGCAGGGATCTACTGGGCAGAGGTACCACTAGAAAGAGGAGATTGTCCTCTTTCCAACAATGCCTCTCCCAAAAGAATCAGGGCTCGGGGGCTGAGATATGCGCCCAAGCACTGATTCAGTGAAAGTAAAAAGAGCCCACCGGCTTGTTTTATTTTCACTTTTCTGTAATGACATCAGCGAGCCCAGGGGGACAGAAAGGCTGATTTTGTTGGGGTGGTGGCATGGCAATACCCATGGTGGACAGCCCCAAACCCAATATATATTTTTTTATCTTTCCCTGGCGCCTAGTGGTGTTTCTCCCCCCCCACCCACCACAGGAGCATATCAGGAGTAATTCCCCCAATTTCCCCCTCGGGGTTAATTACGCCATCTGCCCCGCAAGGAGGGCAAAAAGACTGATGCCCTAGTTACTTGGAGTGGAGCACGGCCCCCACACCTATATTTTGGTAAATATTTCCCTGGCATCTAGGGGGCTTTCTAGGGGCAGAAAAACTGATGCCCCATTTTGGTGGGGTGGAGGCATGGCCTTGCCCATGGTCGGCAGCCCCCACCCGTATATTTAAAAAAAATCTTTCCTTAGCGTCTAGTGGGCTTTTTGCCCCTCCCCCCCCCCTGGGGGGGCTAGATCAGGGGTAATTACCTGCATCCACCCCACGGGGGCAGAAAGACTCAAATGAACAAATCATCAAATGTGCTGCATGGGAGCACCAGCCTTTGCCCAAGGGGCTGCTTCCCCCATCCCTGGTGCCTACTGGGTGGATCCCTGCTTGGGGATCACTCTCTTGTGGCGATCCCCAAGCAGGGATCCTCTGGGCAGAGGTAGGACTGGAAACGGGTGATACTCCCCACTTATACCTCTCCCAAAAGAATCTGTGTTCGTGGTCTGAAATATGCCTCGAACACTGATTCAGTGAAAGTAAAAGTAGCCCATCTGCTTTTTTACTTTCACTTTCCTGTAATGACGTCAGCGTGCCCTGCACGCTAATCGTCATTACAGGAACATAAAACAATTAGGCTGCTTGGAAAGCTCTTCCCGAGCAGACTGGTGCAGATGGCTCTTTATATACCTGCCCAGTGTTGGCACCTGGCACATCGAAAACAAGGTTGTTAGTTGTTTTAGAGGCGCTAAGCAAGAGAGCGGGCCTCTTGAAATAAACACTTTTTAGGTAAAGTGTATTTTTCTTAGTGCAGTTTGTGTGTGTGGCATTGAAAAGAACGAAACAGGCCCGTTTCCATTCACTACAGTGTCCCTGGATCCATTTAGGGCCTGTGAGGAAACTAAAAGCATTTATGTCACTTCAACTATATATTGAGTGGGATTCTGCAGGGCCACAAAAACCGTTCTTTCACATTTAAGCGTTGGTGCATTGAACTAAGTTCACTCGTGGGTGTGAAAACAAACCTTGTAGAGCTGAGCCACAGACTCTGTTTATACAACAATAAGTCCCACACACAAACCTCCCCGGCAGCATCTTCTATAAGAATGTCTTCTGTGGATGATTTCATGACTCTTCAAGATGTCCTGATAAGAGGGGCCATAAAGCTGAAAATATAAATGGGGACCCCAAATGGGCTGTGTCTATAATAATTGATACTTTGCAACCAAGAGCTTTCACTTAACCCATCTTACCATTGGTCTCAGGTTTTGCCGAGTGGGGTTCCTGACTCCAGATAAATCATATTAGCTACTCAAAGGCTTTTCAATAAATACAGACCCTTAGAGCAGGACCAATATATTTGAGACTAGAACCTAAGCCAGACTTGGTGATAGTCTTGACTGTAAGAAAGAGATGCCCTTCTGCTCCTGAAATTTTAGTGCCAAGAGGGAGAAAGTAAGACTGTTGATGCTGTAGGGAGCAGAGTGTGTGGCTCTGTATCTGTAAAGCCAAAGCCAAAACCTAGTGCATAAGCTTTGTTGGGGCAATATGACTGAGCTCATTAAGAATCACTTACTGCCTTTGCAGACGACTTGACAAAAGATAGAAGACAGGACTTTTTAAAGGTAGCACAGGAAGGCCAGATAGTCTCCAAATAAATGTCACTATTGCTTCTGCAGGCCTTGCTGTCACAGAGCTTTGTCACATCATCTCACTCCCTCAGTCGTCCTGGCTGAGGTTCACCATACCAATCTAGACTCAGAACTCAAGAAAATGAATCTCCCCTTTACCAGGGCAGTCCTTTTTGGACCTCATACGGATGAGCAGATGGAGTGTATGAAGAAAGAGGAGGAAATACTAAAAGCAGTGGTGTTAGATGAGATATTTTACTGCTACCAGTTCAGACACAGACATAATAGGTACCAGTCTAGACAGAGGGTTCTATCCCTTCAATGGCCCTTTTATCCTCAGGCTCAAGGACAGCAACAGAAGCAGCAAGCCCAGTACCATTGCAGAACCAGTCAAGGGAGAGGGCAAAAGCAGCATTCCTACTCATCAGGGAAGTCTTTAATAAAAGCTCCAGTCCTTCTACTCTATTTGCCACTCCGCTGGGAGGGAGTGTACAAAAATTAGCTGACAGAGAGGAGGTTAATTACCACTGACAGATGGGTCCCACAGATCATCCACGATGGCAACACACTGAAGGTCAAAGCTCCTCCTCCATCAATCCCCCTAAATTGAAAGACATTAGTTGTCACTTTTAAGAAAGGAGGTAAACTCACTGCTCCATAAACATGCAATAGAACCAGTTCCTTCATCTCAAAAAGGAAAAATAATCTAAGCCAGATATTTTGGGTACCCACGAAAGGCCCCAAAGAGGCGTTCAGGCAATCCTTGACCTGAGGCAAGTCAACAAATAAATCAGGAAACTAAAATTCTGAATGCTAGTCTTGCATAATAGATATCCACAGCTTATGAGGGGAGACTGGATGTGTTCTGTGTATCTACAGGATGTTTTTTTCGCATACCAGTGACAGCTAAATACAGAATGCATGTATGTATATGCATAGTATTTTAATGGAGCAAACCAAGCCAAAAGGCAGCGGGCACTGTACGGGGTCAAAGACGAGCATAAAGCCAATGAGTGATAGGAGAGGTAGCTAGTTCGTCGCAAGTTAATGCATTGTGATGTAGTGTTCTTCAACTCTTTCCTAAATCAGAGAACTGTTGAGGCGGTCTTGAGGGATACAGTGATGTTGTTTCAGATCCTCGGTGCCTTTGCGCTTCTTAATCTGCAGTCTGATGCAATTCTTGCTGTGGGTATGTAAAGAACCACCAGGGATGGTGAACTTGTCTGAACCAACTGAATGAAAGATTCTATGATTCATGGAAATCAGTCCCATCATCAATGCAAAGTTCTTCCCTTCTGCTGCAAGAACTTTCCTGAAGTGCATGGCTGTAGTGGCTGCTCACCTTAGGCGGGAAAAAATCGACATCTGTCCCTACCTGGGTAACAGGTTTGTAAATGCATGCTCTGCACGGTATGCAGACATAATATCGATTTTTTATTATCGACCTACACTAATATCGAGTTTTAAATATCGTAGGGACAGAATATCGAAGTCAAGAATATCGGTGACCAGAATATCGACCTTAAGGTAAGTAATATCGTTATTTTTTATATCGAAGTAAGTAATATCGAAGTAAGTAATATCGTTAGCAAAAATATCGTTGTTAATAATATCGATATTTATATTAGTGTTATGTAAATGTAAATAAATGTAAATCCAGTACTTGTATAGCGCAGGAATCACCCCCGAAGGGGTATCTCGGCGCTGGGGGCCGTTGGGAAGATTAAGCGAGCTATTGCCCAGAGTCGCATGGTGCTGGGCAGACCCCTGCCGCTGGAGCCAGGGATCGAACCGTGATCCCCAGCATCCAGCGTCAGTCGCCCTGGCCGTGGCGCCACACCTCTCCCCTGTATTTTAGTGTATTTCATGTATTTTAGTATGTATTTTATATGTACGTGTTTAACATTTTTTGTAATGTTTTTTAATTATTTTTAAATATATGTATTAAATGTTTAGAAATTAGTAAAAAAATTAAAGTAAATTTTGCGTTTTAGTATTAGAGCGGGTTGTAGGTTTATAGGGAATAGGGTGGGAAGTAATTTAATTATAATTAATTAATTAATATTTTTATTTATTTTTATTGATTATTAATTTATTGTTAATTAATTATTAATTGGTAATTAATTTTTATTAATTGAATAATTTATAATTAATTTAATTATAATTAATGTATTTTTATTTTTATTTATTGTTATTGTTAATTAATTTATTGTTAATTAATTATTAATTGGTAGTTAATTTTTATTAATTGATTAATTGATAATTAAATTCATTGTGTTATTTTTATGTGACGCGTGTTGTGGGTTTATAGGGGAATAGGGTGGGAAGTAATTTATTATAATTAAGTACATTTTAATTTTTATTAATTGGTATTGATTATTAATTTATTGTTATTTAATTTTTAATTGGTAATTAATTTTTATTAATTGATAATTTAATTAATTGTGTTATTTTTTATGTGTAGTGGGTTGTGCGTTTATAAGGGAATAGGGTGGGAAGTAATTTAATGTTATTTAAGTAAATAGTTATTTAATTTTATTGGTATTTATTATTAATATTTTTGTTAATTAATTATTAATATGTTATTTATTTAAAAAAATATTTAATTAATAAGTATGTTAATTTAACCCCTACGCTATCCTACATTTTCCACACTGTTACACTCACTGGAGTTGGAATAGTAATTTTAACCCTAACGATATCCAACACTTTCCCTACTGTTGCACTCACTGGAGTGGAAATAGTAATTTTTACCCCTATGCTATCCAACACTTTCCCTACTGTTGCACTCACTGGAGTGGGAATAGAAATTGTAACCCCTACGCTATCCAACACTTTCCCTACTGTTGCACTCACTGGAATGGGAATAGTAATTTTTACCCCTACGCTATCCAACCCTTTCCCTACTGTTGCACTTACTGGAGTGGGAATAGTAATTTTAACCCCTACTCTATCCAACACTTTCCCTACTGATGCACTCACTGGAGTGGGAATAGTAATTTTTACCTCTACGCTATCCAACACTTTCCCTACTGTTGCAGTCACTGGAGTGGGAATAATAATTTTAACCCCTACGCTATCCAACACTTTCCCTACTGTTGCACTCACTGGAGTGGGAATAGTAATTTTTACCCCTACGCTATCCAACATTTTCCCTACTGTTGCACTGTTTGGAGTTGGAATAGTAATTTTATTCCCTCCGCTATCTAATATTTTTTGTATTATTTTAGTTAATGTAGTATATAATTAATTTTAAAAATATTAAAAATTATTGATTTTTTCAAATTTGTTATATATATTTATTTAATTTTTATTTATATTATTGTTTTATGTGTAATTTATAAGATTTTTTAACAATTTATAAGTTATTAAAATAATTATTAAAAAATATTATTAAGTATATATATTATATGTATATATTTAATTTATTTTTACATTATATATATTAGTTATAATTTTTAAACATTTTAAAATATTTTTAACTATGTTTATTTTAATTATATGTATTATTTACTTTATTTTACATTATTTTTGTAACTTTAAAAAAAAAAACGATATTTTTAACAACGATATTTTTGACATCAATATTATTTTTCGATATTTTTGTATTTACCTTAATGTAGATAGGATGTCGATATTCTTGACTTCGATATTTTTGCGTCGATATTTCTGTAGGTTGATTTTCTGACTCTCGATATTTTGTCAGTGATTCGCTCTGCACAACAGGCTCAGTTAGACTTCAATGCCATCGCCAACTTATCCTATCACCTGGACTTGCACATCAACCTCAAGAAATCAAATGTTGTCTCTAGTGCAGATTCTCGACGAACTAGAAGCAACACTAAAACATAAAAGGAAGACGTGTATCTTTCGAAGGATAGATTATGGACCATTTTTCAGAACTGTCACCAGTTGCTGCAAACACCATAGTCACCAGCATGTCAGATTCCATCCCTATTGCAGTCCATAGCATCATGTATCTTCCTAGTCCCCAAAGCTCATCTTCACATGAGGCTGCTACTACAGTGCCTGGGGGGACCAGTGATGCCAATGTAAAGACAATTTGGTTAGACAGTCTGAATCTTAAGATGCAAGTCGAACAGTCCTTCAAATAGTGGTGCAAGAGACACAGGGTTAGATGTACGAAATTCCAATTTTGCATTTCCTAAATTACAAATGCTAATAAATCGCTATTTAGGAAATGGAAAATGGAATGTACAAAAATACCGATTTCAAATAGTGATCCCTACTTTGTAGGAATCACTATTAGGAAATCGCTATTTATGAAATACAAACCCATTTGTTCCTATGGCCTAAGGCCCAAAGGTATGAATAGTTTTGCCTTTCATATTTTGCGATTTTTTAATTGGAAATAATTTTGAGAATGCAAAAGCATTCCTGCCTATGGGCCTAAGACCCCCCCGCCCCAAAATCAAAGGGGAACAAAAAATGGTGCTTGTGTGGAGCGCTCAATTGCCATAGGGGCAAGTGGGTGCTCTATAGCACAGGAAAAAATGAATTTTAGGGGCGTTTTCACAATTGCACGGTTACCAGCGACTTGGAGTCGATTGTAATAGCATTTCCTAAATGCCCTTTTTGCATTTAGGAAATGCTATGTACATGTGCTTAGGATATCGCAAATAGATAATCCCTATTTGCAATTTCCTATTTAGGGATTTGCAAAATGAGATTTCTACCGGTTAGAAATCGAATTTGCGACCGCCTTTAGGCCTTTGTACAAGCCAAAAGGCAATTTAGCATTTCTTAACAGCCCAAAATAGTGATTTGGTCCATTAAGAAATGCTAAATAGCTTTGTTCATCTAACCCACACTCTCTTAAAGGGAATTTGCTTTGAACAACAAAGGCCTGCCAACCCAAACAATCGTAATGGATGCCTCCTTAGAAGGAAGGGGAGCTCACTCAAGAGATCTCACAGTGCAAGGACTGTGAACAAAGAAATAATTCCTTTACTACATAAATGCCTTCGAATTGAAGGCAGTTTTTCTGGCACTGAAAGCTTTTGTACCATCTGTAATGTCAAACAGGATGTTGATGCAGGTAATACAACTACAATGCACTGTTACAACAAGAAGAGTGGCACCAGGTCAAGGATCCTGTCATGGGAATCCCAAGCCATTTAGAATTGGCTACTAGCAAAAGACTTGTTGACCGAAGTATTTCACCGACTAAGGGGCCGATTCCGATCTGGGTCGGAAAGCTCTCCGACCGAGCCGGATCCGGAGTGTTTTCCGACCGAGCTGGAGTCCTGCAGTCCGACCGAGCGAGTACGATGCGGCCGCATGCTGCCGGACTCGATTCGGTCGGACTCCCATTGAAGTCAATGGGAGCCGGTCGTACGACGCGTAAATGGGCTCCCATTGACTGAATGGGTACATCGCGAACAAGTGCGCCCCCTACAGTGGGTACGCGTCGGTGCAACCCGCACCGTACATACCTGTGTTGGGGAGACCCATGGGTCTCCCCCTGTGTTCGACTCGTAAGGCTACGGGTTTTGGGGGGTCCGGCACGGACCCCCAACGTCCGTCTCCGGGAGCTTTTTCGAGCCGGACGCTCCGACTCGATCCGGCTGTCCAACACGTACATCGTAATCGCTCGGTCGAATGACGTCTCCATTGCGTGGTGCGATTCGTTTCCGAACGAGTCGGTCGGAGCGGTTCGGATCCGGAAACGGTTCGGTCAGAACACACGCGTACAATCGCATCGTACTCGCTCGCTCGTACAGCTGTATGAGTCGGTCGGAAAACAAGTGTACGGCTCGTACTTTTTCCGGCCGGATCCCGTTCGGAGAGCTTTCGACCGAGATCGGAATCGGCCCCTAGGTCTTCAAAATTGTCAGGCACGTCTCCTCAGCAGATGCTAAGTAGACAGTCACGGATGGGAATTAGATGATGGAGTTTAGCTAGACATTTTTCAGGACTGGGGCTTTCCCGAGACAGACTTAATCATAAGCAGTCAAAATGCAACATGCTAAATGCACAAACTACACATCCATAGTTTGAGAATGTAAGTCAGTGGACAATTGGTTGAAAAGTTGCTCCACGCCTTTCCACCAGTTACATGATCGTGTTGTGGTGGTCACCAGAGCTTCACCACCCCACAAGAAACTGCCATGCAAAAAGAACCTACTATTGAGAACGAAATGCAAAATTGTCCATCTGAATGTACAAACACTGAATTTGGGAGCATGTGTAGGAAGGTAGGATCCTTCTAGAATGGTTACTCCCACTTTTTGCCTGGTGTCAGTGTGTTTTTGACTAGTCGGACTGGGATCCTGCTAATCAGGACCCCAATCTCTGTGCTTCCTCCCTATATATGACTATGGTAAGTACTTTGGTACCTCCACAATTGGCTACTGGTGAACCCATGTAAGTCCCTAGAATATGGTACTAAGGTACCCAGAGCATAGGCACACCAAGGGTCTCCCATGGGCTGCAGCATGTATTATGCCACCCATGAGAGACCACTCAAACTGTGTCTACAGGAATGCCATTGTAGCCTGTGTAAGCTGGTGCTAGAACCACTTACAACAGATCTAAGTTTTCTTATATCTGAGGTCACTACACTTAAAACCTATAAGTCACCCCTAAGGCAGGCCTTTCAATCCTGAAGGCAGGGTACAGGGTTACAAGTGTGAGGGTGCCCTGGATGAGCAGGACACCCCCTACAAACCTTAGAGTCGATTCTGCCAGCTTTGTAAGTGTGGTCAGCCATTTTGATACATATGGTGGCAATGCATTATTACGTGATGGCTAGCTATATATTGGCTGTGTCGAACCTGGGCATGTTTGGTATCAAACATGTTGGAATCATACCTCCAACACTGTTACAGGTGTTGGAGATATGATCCCATGCACTCGGGGGTTCCTCTGGGAAGCCCCCAGTACTCCCGGTAACAGCCTTCCAGCTTCTACAAGCAAGTTAGTGCTGCTTCCGACCCCAGACACGATTCTGCCTTCCTACTGCTGAGCTAAGCTCATGCAGGGGAAGGTAGAACAATAGTTTTCCTGTCACAGGGAGGTGTGACCACCTCCCAGACAGGCCTTAGTGTATCGGGCTGGGGTGGAGGCTCTTGCCAGCGCCACCAGACTGCTTTGAAGCACGTTTGGTGCCCTCCTTGCATACTCCAGTTAGAATCAGTTCTGGGAGCCCTTGGCTCACGCTCTGGCGTGAAACTGGACAAAGGACATGGGAGTATCCTCCCCTCTGCCCAACCCATCCTCTTGGAGGGACCCCTGAGTCGTCCTAACCCCATTCTTAGGGTATAAAAGGGCGTACCTGTGGGTGGGTCAACAGATTTGTCGTTGGACAAGACTCAAGACTGAAACCAGGTCACTCTTCGACCGTCTGGACAATAAGACTCTGCTTGGAACCGAGACTGCATCAAGGAAGCCTCCTGCTGCTCCTTGCCTCGCTGTTCTGCAAGTTTTCTTCGTTGTCTGTGATGTGCTTCATCCAAGATCTTCAACAGACCTGTGGGCATCAATGACACTCGAAGTAATCACCCTTGGAGTGAAGGAGTCACTCCCCTGCATCTACAGGCACTGCAACGAAGCGGACCGGTCGGCTGCTCCTGACGTCCCACAGACTTCAAAAGGTTCAGCAACACAGGTGGTGATTCTGCAACTTCCTCTTGGTGTGACCTGCCCTTTTTGCAATTTTGAGGCCAGTATCCCACGTCGGATCCGCTGGGACCGAACCACTGTGCCTCGACTTGCCGTTACCAAGGCTTGTTGGCTCTGCACTCCAGAGATCTTCGGGCTACAAGAAGCTCCAGCATCTCTTCCTGACAAGATCTTCGTCCTCACCGCATCCTCTGCACCGTGGACCTTCATCTTTGGTGAGCTACTCGAGGTCCTCCTGCGACTCCTGTGCCTTCAGCCATTGGGTCTTCTTGAGGGTCTTCTTTTGCTTCATTGGGCTCCCCTGCTTGCTCGGGCCTGCCCTGACTCTCCTGCACTTGGTGAGTCCCTTGAACCTTGCTGGTCCCCACGCTGCTTCTTCATCATTTTTCACATCTGTTACTGCTGCCAAGGCTTGTTGGTGCTCCCGCCGGACACCGACCCCATGTTTCTCGACTTCTGAAGTGGGACAGCTCATGAACGGCTCGTGGTCTTCCACAGCCTCGCCTGGTCCTCACAGCTGCAGCGTCAAGGTCACCATCATCACTTCTGCTTCTTCCGTCATCGGTGGTCATTGCTCTTCCGTGCCTCCTGGTCACCTCCGAATGGCACAGACTCTGTCCCCTCTGCTTGCAGGTTCTTCCCTTCAAGAATCCATCCTTGAATTCTACTGGACTCTTGCCCAGTCTTTGCCAGCTGCTTCTTTGCTGAAGTCCTCCAATGTGGTCTACGGCAGTTTCCGATGTCACTTCACACCTATGCACCCAGCTTCCCTGATGTAGGTATCCTGGTTCCTGGGGTATCAACGGATGGGGTGATTCTCCAACCTTCTGTCCTCCACAGGGTTTCTTCAGGGTCCACTGGGAATAATCCTTCTTCAAAACTGCAACCGCGACTTTCCTGTTGACTTCTATTGAGTATGTGGCTGTGTTTCCACTCTGCACACCGCCTCCGTGGGTTTCCTGGGTACTTACCTTGGGTGGTTCCTCGGGTCCCCAGCTCTTCCGAGTCTCCTGGTCCAAGTCCCAACTGCGGTTGCAGTTTGCATTCCACTTTCTTACTAAATGGTTTGGTCTCACCCTGGAGACCACTGTGTATTGTGCTTACTTACCTGTTTACATTTGCAGTATTGTGTGTATTGTGTTGATATCTCTGGGTAGGAGATATACCAATGTGTTTGTGAGTGTTGTATAATAAATAGACGTATTTTTATAAATACACTGTGTGGTTCTTTTTTCATTTAACCTACACTACATGATTAGATCTGGTAAATCAAGCTGCTTAACGCTCCTTCTGGACTAAGCCTGAAGGCTGCTCTCCACAGCTACCACTTAGAGAGCGTTCTAACATTGTCTAAGACCACTAAAAACACCATAAGGGTTGTCTGGATTAGTGCAAGGTGGTTCACTTAAATAAGAGTGCACCATATACTAAGCCAACCTCCTACAGCATGGCTTCTTAAGTCATTCCACATGGACATCTAAAGTTACCACAAGACTGAATGAAAATTCTTAAGGAGCCAAAGTGTCCGCCTGCATTTAAGTAGGAGAAATATGTACATGTAATTTTCAACTTGTTCTCCAATTATTCCAAATCTACTTCCTTTACTATATGAGGTTGCTATCAATGTTTCAAATTAGCTCCTTAATAGTTCTCCACTCAGCAAATTATTTAAACTGGTGCAGAAAACTAAAACATCCTAATGAGTACATCATAGGGGCCTCCAAAGACCTTCCAATACTCTCTATGCATCTCCTGGTTCTGTGTTAATATCTTTAATCCATAAGCTCGACAAGTTCTAATCATGTCTATATTTATACTGAAACACACCATTCTATAACAAGTATCAATCATGTCCCTAGACAGAAACTTCCAACAATATACAAACTCCTAGGCCATATTCTTAGTCGACATCTACCCACATCTCATAAGGTAATATAAGGAAAGTATGTGGTGCATTATCAAAATGTCCCCACATAATGTCATATTCAGCACCCAAAGTAACATGATGCCAGTCTGTGCTTTTACTGCAGCACATCCAATTTCATTTACTGCTCTTAATACACTGTTATACTTACTCTGATGTTGGTTCTTCCTCTTTCCTTTCCGATTTTCATGTGCACAGGAAGACCAACCATCCCAATCTTCGCCCCCGTATTTGTAGGTCTTCGTGGACAAACAATTCAAAACAAATGATTACCCCGGAGGTCAAAAGGCCCTACTGGGAAGACACCCAATCTAAGTCACACGATTGTGACTGCAACCTGAGCACCATCTCAGAAATGTTCGGGTCTTTAAAACCATACCAAGGGGGTGTGGCCAAGATGGCGGAGCGCTAGGGTGCAATGTCCCACTCCTCTGACCGACCGTCGCCAAAGAGCTTTTACAGTGGCGCCCCGGCCCCCCAAAACGAACCACAAAGAAGCAGATACATGTATGCTATAAGTGAAATGAGGCGGGAGTGTGCACGCTCGCCAGAAAGAGCGCGGTACTGGCCGAGAGCCTCCCTGAGACTTGGAACAAGATGGCGGTGACTGCAGGCATGGCGGCCAAGACCGGGCCGTAGCTGGGCGCATGGCGGCCTTCGAAGAGCACCCGTGAGTGTCGCTGTCCTGACTGCTGAGGCTGGGGAGGCGTTGAAACAAGATGGCGGTGACTGCAGGCATGGTGGCCAAGACCGGGCCGTAGCAGGGCGGCCTTCGGAGAGCACCCGTGAGTGTTGCCGTCCTGACTGCTGCAGCTGGAGTGGCGTTGAAACAAGATGGCGGTGACTGCAGGCATGGCGGCCAAGACCGGGCCATAGCTGCGCACATGGTGGCCTTCGGAGAGCATCCGTGAGTGTCGCCGTCCTGACTGCTGCGGCTGGAGCGGCAATGTGGTGCTGTCAGAGACCGCGGCTTGAGGAGGCTTCCGCGCAAGACCACCCTCGGCGGGCGGGCGGGCTGCGTAGGCTTTCAGTGGGCCCCTTGGGCTCTGACGGGGGCTGTGGGAGAGGGCCTGCTTGGATTGCCACAAGCGATGTGAACATGGCTGCTGGGCCTGGGAGCCGCTTCCAGGGGACAAGACGAGTGGTGGGGGTTGGAGAAGATGCCAGCCCCGAGTGTTGTGGCCCACATTGCATAGGCGGTATCCGGCGCCTGACGGGCCTGAGAAGCACGGGAGCTGCCGCCCTCAGAGAGGAGAAGCTGCTGCGCCTCGCCCAAAGAAGTATGTTGAGTGAGCTGGGTCGAGGGGGGTAAGATTAACGGAGGCCGAATACACCCCCCTGTGGAGGCCTGCAAGACACTGAGCATGCCGTGGCCGGGCAAGTGGCGGTCTCCAGCGAGCACTGTGAGCGGCACCGCCCCAACTGAGGTGATTGGAGAGGTGGTGGGGAGTCGATGGGGGCTACAAAACTCTGCTTGAGAAAGCTGCACACTGTACCGCATCCAGAGGTAGCCACGAATGGACGGACTGCCAAAACCTCAGTGCTGCCCCCTCCCCCCCCCCGGGCACTGAGTGAGGCTGTGGGGGGGCCGCTCAGATTGCCAAGGCAGAGGTGTAGCTTGGTTAGAAAGATGGGGGAGGGGAGCTCCAGACTGTCCGACAATCAGACTCTCACATAATGTTCAAACACATTATAGGACAAGCAGGGTGCATGCGAGGGCCCAAAGGGGCAGTGGAAAGAGAGAGGAATGTGGATTGGTAGGAGAACTAAGTGAGACAAACACAATTTTTGGTAAAATAACCAATATTCTGAGGACTTTCAAAACAGAGTGGGAGTGTGTGTGTGTGCGCGCGTTTGTCTATGTCAAAAGCACAGGTGAAATCCGACTGACATCTCAAAATACCCGACTGAAAGCACCTACCCAACTATTTATCAGAAAACACATTTATTTAGTGGGTGTAACACCCCAAACACCCCCCTGAAGCTACACCCCTGGCCACAAGCAAAGCGATCTTGGTTGTTCGGGCTGGGGCCACCTCCACAGGACCACATTGAGAAACTGTGGCTGGGAGGGAATTGATCCAGAGTACTGCGCTCTGTGTGACCTAGGGGGGCACCCTGCACCTGGCAGGACTGGGCTGCTCAGGAGCTCAAGCCCTATGAGAAGAAGGGCGAGTGAAGACCCGCTGCACCTTCTCCCTCCCCAGGAGAAGGGTGATTATGAGTGTGGTAGGGGGTGAGAGTACCGAGAAGATGATGACCATCCTGGCGGTGGGCTGAGAGATATTCTTGAGCGTGTTGAGGCCTAGTGGCTGGCATAGCCTGTGATACTGCACAACCAGTAACTGGCCATCCGGAAACATCTCTGCTGCATCTTGCATATCCTGAGAGACGCTTTTCTGCTACAAGATTGGGGCCCCTCCCGAGCCAGACACAGGCATTTGTCCCTCAGCAGTGGTGCCCCTGTGCCTGCACTGCCCATTGGGTCTGATCCTCAGCCTGCCACACCTGAGGTGAAGATGATATGGGGTAATAGAGGGCAGCATCTGTATAGTGCTACTGGAAAGGGGCCTGGCTGGTGGTGACGCTACAGCGACCTTCTTGAGATGATCGTCTCTGGCGGTCACTATGGCATCCACCGGGGGAAAGAAGGAACACTCTCTCAAAGATATGGTCACGAGGTTGGCTGCGGCCGCGACTGGGGAGGGCACACTGGCTCTGAGGCTAGATACAGAGATGGAGGGGGGCGAGTAGGAGGCCCCATTAATGAGATCCTTCATGGAAGTACTCTTTGCATCTCTTCGTGAGGACATTCAAGCAGTCAAGGTGGAGCTCAGCAAAGATGTTAATGAAGTCATACGAGTTCTGGCGGATGTGAGAGGCACTGTGTCCATTCTCGAGGACCACAAGTCCAGCCACGATGAGATTGAGTTTTTGCAGCAGGAAATTATCCGACTGTGAGAAGGGGTCCATTATGCGCAAAGCAAGGGATGCGTAACTTGTGCAGTTCAGAGGCCATCCCCTAACAGTATATCAAGTACTGGTGGTGGTCACTCTCCAGAGTAGACAGGACATTCAATATATCACTACTTTCCCCTTGAACGAAGGCATCCCGTACAAATGGGGGTATGCGTTCCGCCTCATCTTCTACTGGAATGAATTTGTGCAACTGTGGGCATATGCTCCGATTCTATCATCTAATTAGTGGTCCTCCTGGACCAAGGAAGTAGCCTGAAAACAAAATACCCCCCAGGTCTCTGATCACACCGAGTGTGCAAAGTGAGCAAACACAACCTCTCCTTACAAGAATTCCTTTTGCCTATTCATTCTCCTTCTACCATCTATCTATACATAAATCCATTTACCCTTCATGTAGCCTTATCTATCCATCTCTTCACCTTTGCATCCACCCATTCTCAAAATCTATCCATCCATTCACCTACACATTTATGCTTTCATACATACATTTATCAATATATTCATGCATCTGTCCTTTAACCCATCCATCAATTCTCCTTTCTCCATTGACCCCTTCATTTGTCAAACCTTTCACCCTTCTATCCAACCTCTCCATCTGTCATTGGTGCACCCTTCCATCCATTCATTCTTTTCTCCCACTATTCGATCACTTTATTCCATCTATTCGTTAATGGTTCCCTCCCTTTCTTTGCCTTTTTTATTTACCCATCTTGTTTCTCTCACGCTTCTTTCTTACTCTTCTCTCTCTCATAATATGAGAATTTGTAACTATTTTCCCCAATTTTACTTGCTTTTCTTTCTGTTTCCTTCTTTGTACATGCCAGCCAATGGCCCAAACCACTCTTTCAGACATTCCCTAACAGAGATATTTAAAAGCTTTTGTGTCCAGATTTGCAGACAGAGGAGGTTTGAAATGGCTAATTCACAAGGCCATCAGGCCTATTGGCAGCCCCACTTAAGCTGCTATAATGGGGTGGGGAGGTGGGGTGAGGGGGGGGCCCTACGCCACTGTCTTGGATGCTAAAAATGGGCAGACAACCATGGCTGATGAAGATTAATGCGGTGGAATGAACACCTGACACTCCCATGGATACCCCACGCTTATCACATGCACATAGGCCAGGATGGAAAGTCACTAGATCCCACCCGTACCTCAAGAAGCCACACCCCCTAAAAAAAATTAGCTACCGTTAAGGACAGGTGACACCCCCTCCTCCTCGAGATACATATTTGGAGAAAATCTATAACTGCTGACCTTAACCAGAAAAATGAAGTGCCAAGACACTATGAGATTATGTAGATGGCAAACACTCTGCTACATAAAAAAACATTTAACAGAACAACATTATCATATCAGATTTTTTTATCCAGTAAGTCTATTCAAGTTTGACTAACAATGTTTATTATAGATCCTCCACATGAAAAGGATAGTGATGGATGGCCGAGTCCAATTAGCGAGGTTGACACTTATGACCCTATGCAATTGATGACTTGTACATGGATAAACCAGTGGAGGGATTGCCATCAATGTTAGAAATGATCGATGATTTGGGGTAGTTGTTGGGGCTAGTATTTACCGGTTGAGATGGGTGCCAGTCGAACATTGTCTCTGGTCTGCTACGGACAATCCCAACCAGTGTTCAAGAGCACTGAAGGCCATTGGCTTCAACAGATCTAGAATGGAAAATCCTCTACAGTGAGTGGTCCTTGCTACATTAAAACATATGTATGCCTCTGGTGGGCCTGTGTCCAGATTCTGAGAAAAACTACCAGGTGCCACAAATTTGACAAGAAGTGAAAAGATTTAATTAGATCTGCCCATCACGATGGCCAAGAGATGTTGACACCCAATGAAAACCTTTGAGTTTTGTGGTTGGTCAAAGATGGTTGTAGCATCTCAAACTCCAGCCCAGATACTAAAGACTACAAGGACATCCCTAGACACCTCAAACTTAATCTTTACTGATATTCTCTTGCATAGACGTTGCCTCCTTGAGGGATGAAAGGGTGCAGCACTCTGGAATTGGGCAAAAAAAGGCTGCAAGCCATTTAAAGACCTGTACAAGAATAAACAGGGAGCCATTCTGTCTACATATTCGTCAATGACTAGGTGGTAGCCCAAGAAACTCTTGACTATGCGCTTAAAATGGCAGAAATACACAAAGGAGTTCTTGGCATATCTGTGCAGGAGTTGGGCCATAACCTTTTCTACATTGGATGCACATATTTGTTTAGAATATCTTTACATCCACAATTGTCAAGTGGTGTGTCTAATAAAGGACACATTGCATTGGTCTTGTCTACTCTAGGAAGGAGTATCACTAAGCTTGATTGCACAGATTAAGGTAAATATTTGAGTGCAAGCATTAGGTTGGACATTTCTTGTAAGGTCAGTGATGTAATCTCAGAAACATACTGATACAATTTCACTAGGAAACCATTCCATCATGGCGAGCCTCCTGCCCTCAAAAGCCCAGTAGTGCTCTTCAAGTTATTGTTTCCCTCCAAATATGTTGACAAATTTCCAAGTACAATTGGGGAAGTAGCAACTTGCTTCCTGCCACATATCTCATTGTTAGAAACGTCTTCCGTTGTTGAGCCTGCTGGTGAACTTGTTTTCTTTGTGTGCCAGTACTGAATAAGGGTCTCAAAGGCAAACTTTCCCAATCAAAACCCACTGATCTCAAGTGATTAAACAAAGCATTTATCTGTTGAAACACCTTCTCTCGTGCTGTAAATGAAACTTTTCTTTTGAGAGTGAGCTGTGTTTGACATAGTCGGGAAACACATCACATGTTCAACATTTCTTGCAGCCATACACATCAGATCACATGTGGGTATTATGAACACCTTCTGGCCATCGTAGAGAACACTAAATGTTTCTTGTTTTACGTCAAGATGTTCCACAATTCGTCCAGGTGAGATCTGGCTTTCCTCTGTAGAGTGCTGTTCAGCTGGAGTCAGAGTGCCAGAGCACAAGTGCCACAAACCTTCCCCAGTAAATTCAGCTTCTGTGTCTGAAGGTCCAGAGAATTATGGCCCTGTTGGATCTCATTTTAGCTGCAAACTCAAAGAATTAAAGGTTCACAAGGAATAGCTTTGTGCTTCTATTCATGTCTGGTGGAATAAGGTCTGGTACAGACAAGTGTAAGAAAAGCCTCTGGACATATATGGTACATTGCTCGTGCACTGTAAGAGCTTCCACAAGCCAAAATCTAACAAGGTTGAGCGGGTGCTGACCAATACAGTAAGGTTGAGTGCTGTAGTACATTTTTTAATGTAACTTAAGGTAAAGGATAGTCCGGAGAAAGTCTCCAGGGTCTCAAATGTTCCTCATATGGAGACCATGAGTGTTGTAAATCCCTAGTCACTTGAAACTTGAGGAAAAGGCTATTCGCGCAGGAAGAATTTTATCTCTTGGAGAGTTTCAGCCTAACCAGCAAGAAAAAGGCTTGGTCCACAAAGTTCTTGCAGGCTCCTGTTCAGGCATGCTAGAAATAGGAGATGAAACTAGTGACATGGATTTGCTCCTCAAATATGAATCAAGCTTTGGCATCTACCGCCTCAGAATCAAAGTCTCAGGCTGTGACACCTTCTACTTGACGACCACCTTCTCAATGCCGAATCTTACGACAACTGATCACAAATTTCATAAGTGACTGAAAATGAAAGAGTGCATGTTCTTATCGAACTTGGGGGCATATTACCAAGGGCAGTATCGCCACTTAAGCGGCACTTTTTGCTGATAAAGCGACAATATTTTTATCGCCCTATTAGCAAGCTGTCGCTAACAGCTGTTAGCGACAGCTGTTAGCGACAGCTTAATGGCGATAGCGGCCGTTTTGTTGCCGCTTTGCATGTCAGCGATAATCATCGCTAATGACATGCAAAGTAGGCGTTCCCAACTAAAAGCAACTGCAAACAGTCGCAAACACAACTTCCCCCTATTAACAATGCCCGCGAAGCGTATAAAAAAAGTCGCGCTAACCGCGTTTATCGCTGGAATTTAACACCTGCTAAAAAGTTGACTTACCTATTTTCTCAATGGGAGGTGGATTGTGAGGCTAAGTCCACTGGTGTTTTATCACAGGATTTCCTGCGATATTCTCGCATTTCGCCGCTATCGCTGGATTTTTTATTGCCTTGGAGATAAGCGTTGCTAATAACGCGCTATCTCGGCGATGAAATCCAGCGATAGCCGGCGATAAAAAAAAACAGCGCTAAGCGCGCTTTGCGATAATTATTACAAATCGTTGCTAATATGCCCCTTATTGTCTAATTATAGGATATCAAATGTGTGTACAATGTGCATATCACTGTAAGCTGACTGATTATATTTCTTTTTATGTAACAAATGTTTTTATTTATTGCAATCCCACTTTTATGGTCATTTGACTGAAATAAAGTACTTTGATTGAAAGCAAGCGTGACACACTCAGTAAGATTGGAGGGCTATCATTGGCACAACAGGTGGATCCTGCGAGGTCCATAAGAAAGCATACCAAAAACAGGTTTAAGACAATGCATCCTTCACTTTTGAAGCAGGAGGCACAATTCTTCCATAAAATCCCACCTTTATTTGCAGCTTCTGCATAGCTTCCCTGTCTGAAGAGCAGCTCTACTTAGTTTTTGCATAAATGATCCCCATCTTAAGTTAATGACTTCTTTCCTTCTCACTTCCTCCACGTGCTGAATGTCATTGCCTTGCACTGTCCATATTCATTAACTGTGTGGTGATTAAAAAGGCAAGAAGCATTTTGCAGCTCCATCCTCATATCCAATTTTGCCAACACATATAGAAAAAAGAGCTGAAGGATTTAAAAATAAAGCTGTGGTGCACACTGATAGTCTCAGAACAAACCTCAACAGTAATGCGTAGCAACGGTGTGCAGGGACACCCATGTCGCTGCCTTACCAACCTCCGCGACAGGAACAGCTCTCACCGGTGACGACTTGATCCTGGTTGAATGGGCCCAGATTCCCAAAAAACGGTCTCCTCCTTAGCAACGCCATAGCACATTTTAATGCAGATGAGGATCCAGAAGAACAATGCCTGTTTCTGGACTGGTTTGCTGTTCCTACTGCCACAATGACCAAGAACGAGAGGACTGTCTACTCTGAAGTCTCGCTCACAGTAAGTGTAAAAACTGACCGCCCTCGTGGGATCCAGGCAATGCAACCTCTCCTCCTTTGTGGGATGAAGCGTGGGATAAAAATATGGCAGGGTGATAGACTGAGCCAGGTGAACGTGACTGACTGGCAGACAGACACTCAGTGCTTGTAGCTCACTGGCACGTCTCACTGATGTAATGGCAACCAAGAATACTGTTTTATGGCCAACAAACGAAACTGGCAGCTATGAAGGGTCTTGAACAGAGCCCCCATAAAAAAAGGCAGAAACAAGGTTGAGATCCCATTGAAGCATAATAAAGGGAGACTGGGAAGACAGATTAGTCAATCCCTTAAGGAATATCATCACAAATGGGGATTTGAACAGGGAAGACTGGTCTGGGAGACAGAGGAATGCTGATGTCAAATAACGCTTGACGGCACCTACCACACACCCTATCTGTGCTAGAGCGGTCACGAACTTGAGGATCTATGACAACATGGTCGACAAAGGATCGGTGTTGTTGCCCAAGCACCATGAAACAAAGATATTCCATCTTTCAGAGCACACCGATTTCGTGGAAGGACTGCAAGCAAACAAGATGACGTCTATCATCTCAGGAAGTAGCTGAAAGGAGCTCAAATGAGTCCGCTCAGCCTTCATGAATCCTCCTCGGAACCCAAGGAATCAAGAGTATGAGGAAGGGTGAGTAGTGAAGCAGAAAAATTCTCCTTAACTGAAACTCCCCCCCCCCCCGGCATCTCTCAACGGATACTGGATGGCACAGAACTGCTGGCACTGAGCATTTTTGGAGGAGGCTCCCACAGAGAGAACATATCCAGGACCAACTCTGGAAGAAGACACCACTCGTGATTGGCAAGATAACGCTGGCTCAAGCTGTCAGCTCTGATATCCAGATACCCTGCCAGGTGATTGACTGTAAACCTTATCCCTCGATTGTGTGCCAAGACCAGAGCCTACATGCCTTATTACAGAAGAGATAAGACTGCACTTCCCCTTGCTTGTTTTCATAGCAGACCTTTGAACGGACAGTGGTATTGAGCTAGGTGAAACGGCACCGATGGGATCCGAATGGAATGACTATCCTGTATTGGGGCAGGTACATCGACGATTGCCTCATGATTTGGACAGGCACGACAAATAAACTGATGGATTTTTTCAAATACATCAATGAAAATGAATATAACATCAGATTCACCTTTGAGTTTAACACAAACAAGATCTCTTTTTTAGATGTTGAACTTTATATCAAGGAGAATAAGATCCAAAGTAGATTGTTTCGTAAGAAGACAGCGTGCAACGCACTGTTGCATGCGTCCAGTGCTCATCCTGCTCACCAAATTCGGTCTATTCCCTTTGGAGAACTAATCAGGGTTAGACAAAATTGCAGCCAAGATCCAGAATTTGAGGAAAGTAAGAAAGGTGTGTTGGCCCGCTTCCAGAGAAGGGGCTATGGCAAAAATACACTTGGGAAAGCTGAACAGAGAATAAATAGTGTAAAGAGACAGGACACTTTAAGGGAACGTACCAAACCTAGCAAGAAAAATGAGAAGATACGTATGGTGACTGGTTACAATGCCTGGTTGGGGGGTTAGTACGTAGTCTCAACAAGCATTGGCACATTCTGAGAGCTGACAAATCCCTCAGCGATGCGATCTCAGACAGACCAGACATTACTTATAGACGTGGAGTCTCACTGAGAAATTTACTGAGCCCTAGTTATCTTAGAGATGGGACAAAAGAGAGTTGGCTTACACAACGTACAATAGGTTTTCATGGCAGTGGGCACTGTAGTGCATGTAATTGGGCCTATAGCAGAAAGACACATTTTAAGGGCCCAGGAGACCAACCGTACCGGATTGTTTCCAATATAAACTGCCTGACTAAATTTGTTGTATACATTATCGGGTGCAGGTGTAACAAAAGATATGTGGGTAGCACCATTAGGACATTACGTGAAACAATAGGGGAACACATGAGAGTGGTGAAACAAGGGGACATTAGATATCCTATTGCAGCATACATCGCACTCTGCCCCTCACAAACCACTAATAAACACTACTCATTCTATGGCATAGAACAAACTCAGAGACACCCCAGAGGGGTAACTAAGAACTTGCCTTACGAAGACGTGAGGCTCGTTGGATTCTCAAACTTCGTACTACTGAGATTGGGTTAAATGTGGTTTAGGAGCTGCATTATTTTTTGGGAAGGTGAAATGCTCATTACTGCATTTTCTGTGTGGATAATAGTTATCAAAAGTATGTAATATAAGAAATGATTTTGGTTGCCTCGTTTCGTAACTCAAATTGTACACTTTTTTCTCTTCTGTTAAAAATCGTTATGTCTACTTTCCGGTTATATTTTTCTTACATAAAAAATATAGGAACTTAAATCTAATTGAAGTTATCAAGGGGATGGAAAAATGTAGCGTTAATATATCACAACCAACACTGGTTTTAGATGATTTGTCACACCATCTTAATGAATTTTGAAAGTGACCTTACGCCCTTTCATACACTTAAAGGGTGGTGTTTGCCTCCTCAATTTTGGAAAGCATGTTACCATAAACACGGTGAAACACGTTTCAAGATGGCGCCCATTTTGGTACAGTTTTAATCACGATTAATTTGCTGAACATTTTGCACTGTACGCAGAACAATATAAGTAGCATAACCATATGACATATTTTGGGTCAGATAGCACTGTAAGAGCTTTGAATACAGTGCTGCTGCGTGAGGATTTTGAAGATTTTGGTGCCTATTGGGAATTTCAAGATGGCACCCGTTTTGGAGACAATATGTGTCCTTCTATTTTGATGACTCCTAGCTGTGAGAGATTGTATAAAGGCGAGAACACTCATTTCCTCTGTGTTCTCGCACTCGAGAGTCACGGTTTGGGCTACGTTGATGACGGAGCTGTCCTTACGGTAAGAGATAATTGACTGTGGATACATTGTTAAACTTTGAAGGACTACGCGGGTAGTTTGAGATAGTATACTTGTGCGATGGACAAATACGAATTGGGCATGTGTTATGAAGGCATCTTTTAAATATCTTGGTGCCAATTGGGTGCAGTACATATGGATTTGTGTTGGGATCGTGATGGGACATATACGGTTCCATCAGCAAAGTCTCGGACGACTGAGTCGGATAGTGGTGACGTGGATATTTTCTGAGATGTTAGGAATAGTTTGATACGTGAGCGCACGTGCTGCAACCCTGACAATGTAATGGATATGTAAAGCGGGGACACGCGTTTGCGTTTTGAACAAGTAAGCATGACAGCATAGAGGTTGTGGCTGGATGGTGTGTTAGGATGGCGAGCTTATTACACTCCCTTGAGTGATTGGGATTAACAAGGCAGCGTCACGCACAGGTGCCGAGATAGTTCTGGCTCGAGAGTTGATATATGGATGTGTGTTGTGATCTCGATGGGACATATATGGTTCCATTGGCCAAGTCTTGGACTTTGAGTCGGATAGTGGTGACGGATGACACTCTGAGATGTTAGAAATAGGTAGATACGCTAACGCACGTGTTGCAACTCTGACAATGTAATGGATATGTAAAGCGGGGACTCCGTTTGCGTTTTGAACAAGTAAGCATAACCGCATAGAGGTTGTGGCTGGATAGTGTGTTATGTTACCGAGTTTATTACACTCCCTTGAGTTAATGGGATGAATAAGGCGGCGTCGCGCACAGGTGTCTAGTGATTTCTGGCTCGAAAGTTGATATATGTGCATTTACAGTATTATATGGATCTTACCTAATGATAGATACGAGTATTGTCTTTGGAGGAGTTTATAAATTTTTACATCCCCTGATATATATATATTTTCAGAGCTCGTGGATTGGTCAGACGGAGTCCTTTCCTGAATGAAGAACCGATTTTAACGCAGAAGACAGATATTTTACCCATTGTGGGTTGGAATTATCACCACATAAGAAGTAGGTTTTCCATCTGCATGTCAGATTTAGAAATGGAAGTAGGCATGTATACGAGGAGTTTGTTCTAATGATAGGTTTTTTTAATTTCACAGAGGAATATACCAAAGATTGTAGAGGTATTTGAAGTGCGTTCTCACATACACATGACTTTGGGTTTTAAGGTGGATATATTGATCACTCTTCCATCACCTATTGTTTGTGTTTTTGTGCTTGTATCTGACAATCTACAGTCCTTAATTTAGGCTGTTCTTTAATCAATGTCAGATAAGTGTCATCACGGTTTTTTGACCAGCACACGGTCATAGATTGGTATTTAGCTCTTTCACTTTGTCGTCACAAATGTTTTCCTCCATCACCAATCAGCAGGTGATCAGGGATGTCACTTTTTCACCCCTATAGTTTGGCTTAATAGTAAGGTTGGGCCCTTGATTGGCATGGGTTTCATGTTCATTTGTTCTATCTTGTGCATGTTTATTACATGTTTCTCCTTAGAGGTGTATAATTACACCTCTAGACATGGGGAACTTCTAATGTGATAATGTTCACCAGTGTATGTATGGTGTTACATCGGTCTTTTGTTTGTGTTTATACAGCCTTGAGAAAGTCGTGGGACAATTTCCCAGTGTATGCGACGAAACACGTGTCGGCTGAAGAAAAACTATAAGAATAAAGCAAGAAAAACAAGAAACTCAAAATACTGTGTTAATATTTATGCATACAATGTGCAGATAATTGTTTAGATACACTACAGACATGTGCTGAGGATTTCCTTTGTTATTTTCATAGCACACTGCTGTAGTATTGCTCATCAAGATCTGAACAGACAGACCATGAATGGCAGGGAGGCAGCCCTTTAGGGCCAGACAAAATGCCTACAGCTCTAGCAGGTTGATAGGTTGATACGAAGCACCTGATCCTCTGGAGACAGAGGCCTCTGATCTCCAGATCCCCCAGAACCTTGGAGTAGAGGCATCCGTCACTACCGTAGTCATGGTTGAAGGGGGACTGTTAGAACTGGGGGTCTCTAGTTGGCTGAGGTAGGTACCTTAGGCCAAATAGGGACCCTTGCTCCTAAGTCAGGGAAAGGAAGGACACCTTCTCAGATAGCCCCTGCTCACCCCCTCGGTAGCTTGGCACGAGCAGTCAGGCTGATCTCCAAGACAAATGTGTAAAGTATTTGCAACCACGCTCTCAGTAACCCAACGATAACACCACAAATGGACTCCACACGAGTTTCATAAAAAAACAAGTATATGTTTATATAAATAGATATACGATGAGACCACACGATAAAAATCCAACATATGCGTATTTGTAATATTTCACCTGGCCGGTTATTAGGCCAGCAAGCCCTTGTAGGTTCTTGCAGTATTAATGAGCAATTCTCGATGATCCCCTGCAGTCCTAATGCAATGCTATGCAGTTCGTAATGCAAGAATCAGGCACTTCGTAATGTAAAAATAATGCAGTTCGTTATGCAAAAATAATGCAATGCGTAATGCAACAATCAGGCAGTTCGTAATGCACAAATAAAGCAATGCGTAATGCAACAATCAGGCAGTTCGTAATGCAAAAAGAATGCAATTCGTAATGCAACAATCAGACAGTTCGTTATGCAAAAATAATGCAATGCGTAATGCAACAATCAGGCAGTTCGTAATGCCAAAATAATGTACTTTGGCACCGATCGCGGTGCTCTGAACGGTCTCTATACCACTCTTACTGACTCGCGGTCAGCTACTGCCAAAATATGCCCCCAACACGGTCTATGATGGAAAACAAAGTGTAGCTCCACACTCCGGTCCCGGTACTGCCACTCCTCGGCAAGTACGGGCCGCAATACGGACTTCAGCGGAGGCTCACGCTGCAAAGTGGGGAAAGGCAGAGAGCGTTTCTCTCGTAGCCCGCACCCCGCCCCAGGCAAAGACACAGGCACGCTCGCGGAGCGTTACCTGGGGGGTGCGATCTCAATCTCCTCGCGACTTGGGCCTCCAATGCGACTTCGTTGATCTTGGGCAGTGGATCACGGCCCCCCCCCCCTCCGGCGGGGATGGTTTGAGGTCCCTCCTTGGCAAAGGCAGGCTCGGGCCGGCGGCACAGCTCCTCTGGGGATGCCGGTCCGAGCCGATGGCAATGACGAAGGTCTCAGGCTGCAACAGGGCACACGCACACAGCGTCGCTGAGACTCACTTGAGCTTCGGGTGTACACGATCACAGGGCAATCCTCACGAAGGTCTCAGGATGCACGAAGCACACGCACACAGCGTCGCTGAGACTCACTTGAGCTTCGGGTGTACACGATCACAGGGCAATCCTCACGAAGGTCTCAGGCTGCACGAAGCACACGCACCCAGCGTCGCTGAGACTCACTTGGATTCCGGGTGCACACGATCACGGGGCAGGTCTTACGAGGGTCTCAGGCTGCAAAAAGCACACGCACACAGCGTCGCTGAGACACACCTGGAAACTTTTATGTTCCTGAGTTTCCACAACAGGGAGCCAGCTCTCCTCGGGCCCTTGGGGACAAGTTACTTCAGGACACAGCACACAGCAAAGTACTTTCAAGCAGGGGGACACAGCACACAGTAAAGTCCCTTAGCCACTCATTGGTTAAATCAGCAAACTGCAGGCCAGCCCCAGAACACACAGCAAGGGTCAGTCCTTTCCTTCAGTCTCTTCAGCTGTTTCTTCCTTGACAGAGGTTCCTCTTGACCACGAAGTAGTTTCAATTCTTTACAGTCTTGATCAGTCCTACGTTCAGGGGTTTCAGCTCTCATAGTTATACCCCTAAATGTCTTTGAAGTCCTTGCGTTCAGGGGGGCACTGACCCCTGTCCAAACCAGTTCTGGGTGTCTCCCTGCCATTGACACCCTCTTCCTTTGATAGTGGGTGTCTGGATCCTCAATCACTCAGCAGGAGATGGAGCCATTGTTTTATGGCGGCAGCCCAGGCCTCTTCACCTCCAGGGGCTACTCCTCCCCCCTACACTCCAGATGCAGGTCAGCCTGTTGCTGTCTCACCTCCTCCCCTGGGTCAAGACATTCCCCAGATCCTATCACTTTCAAATCCAGACAGTCAATCAACAACCAGGCAGAGACACACAGAATTGTTAGAACACAAAAACCAGCCACTTCTAAAAGTGTGGTTTCTAAACACACAATGCAAAAACCACCTTCACAAAAAGATGAGTTATTAAATTGTGAGTTCAGGCACACTAAACTTCACCTCTCCATCTTAAGCCTATGGGAATATAGGCTGAAAACATATTACACAGCCTCTCCATTCAGTCCTATGGGCAAGATGGCCTTTCAACAGTGAAAAACGAAATGGAGAGTATTTCACTGTCAGGACATGGTACACACCTCAGTACATGTCCTACCTTTCACATACACTGCACCCTGCCCAGGGGGGTACCTTGGGCCTACCATAGGGGTGTCTGATGTGCATAAAAAGGGAAGAGTAAGGCCTGGCAAGTGGGTGCACTTGTCAGGACAACAGGGCAGTTTAACAAACTGCGTGCAGGCACTGCAGTGGCAGGCCTGAGATCTCTTTTTAAGGCTACTTGTGTGGGTGGCACAATTAGTGCTGCAGGCCCACTAGTAGCATTTGCTTTACCAGCCCTGGCACACATAGTGCACTTTACTAGGGACTTTACTAGTAAAACAAATATACCAATTATGGACAACCAATTACCATACACTTTACACAGGGAGCACTTGCACTTTGACACTGATCAGCAGTGGCAAAGTGCCCAAAGCATCTAAGTTGGCAACACCATGTCAGAAAAAAGGTCTAGGGGGAAGGCAAAAGGTTTAGGGAACTTTAGCCAAAGAGGTCCAAGTCCAACACAACCCCCTCCCAGCCTAAAGCCAGGGTAGACCAATCAACTACCTTGATGGACTTCCCTGCTTGGGGCGATAGAACACGGACGCAGGCCCGCTACTGCAGGGACACCCTCCTGTTCTACGCCTTCCTGACCCCAGGGGTTTCTCTTGGTCACTACTCCCTGGGCCAACTATGCTGCTCCATGGGTACTTCCTGGCAGTCGGGGGTCCTTCGGGGGTGCTGGTCCCTTGCCAACTCCCACCTAGAGCGGTACCCCTGGAAGACCCATCGGTCAGGATACTGTCTCCGGTTATCCTGCCCTCCAGGCTAGAGGTGGGTGTACCCCGTTCACTTTTAGGGGACCTAGCCCTACAGGCTGGGCACTGTCCCACGGGTTTTCCCACGGGGGGACACTTTCCTCCCTTAACCTTCCATTTAGATTTCTGTGCCTGACATTTAGGAATGGCACCCACAAACTTCAGGACCGCGGGAGCTCTGGTTACAGATGCCCCACGCCCTCCTGACGCTAGGTGTTCTTTCTCACACAGCTGGCAATTAGGTGCTAGGCCTCCTACCTGGTGCTCCTCTAAGGAACCCTCCAGTCTCTGGGGTGGGGTGGTGAACCCCTGGGGACGCTGCTCACACTCCCTCCCTCTCCCTTGAGACAGGGCGCTAGTCCGCATGCCCCCCCCACTACTCTTGGCCCTAACTGCTCTACTTCGCTTCTCTTCCCTCCCTAATGCCTCCTCAGACCCTTGGACCCATGACCAGGGGTTGGACTCTTGTGCAAGCTCCCGGGAATCAAAGAGCTCGCACCCTAACAAGGGTTGGCGCAATCCTGGAAAACAATTACTGAGCCTAGGCTCCCTGGGGTCCCAATTGAGCAACCCCTTCAAATCATTTGCCATGCTAACCATCCCCCAATCATCCAGTGCACGCTTGTACTCATCCACACTTGGCACTGGCTGTGCGCTGCCACCATTCGAACCTGTTTAGCCTTAATGTCCAGTTCCCTCATGCTTAACTCATGAGCTAAGAGAATCTTCTTCTCTTCCAAGGCGAGAGCGTTCTTGCTCTCCTCTGCTCGCTTTTCACTTTCAATGAGCAACTTCTTCTCTTCTGCTTGAGCTTTAAGTTTTAAAACCTCCAACTCATGCTCTCTGACCCTTTGGTTTTCCTCCCGCTCCTCTGGGGAAAAACTCCTCCCTGAATGATTACTACCAGTCCCTGAGGCTGGTCCTTCCACCGGCAAATCCTGTGGACCAAATCCATTCCCTGGGTCATCCTCATCCACCTCAACATCACCTGTCTCCTGATCCTCTTTGGCTTCCCAACATGCCCTCAAGGCCGTTTGCAGCTCCTCCATCTTGGCGCTACTTTTCATGGGACATCCCAAATCTCTGCAGAATTGCCTCAATTGATCAACTTTGTAGGTAAGCAATACCTCAATGTTGAACTCCAATTCTGCAACCTCACTTGCTACTTGACTCCTCTGAGACATGATGTGTGGCTTAAAGGTAGCTCAAAAATAGAACCAAAAATCAAAACACGATATGTGGTTGCGTCGTGGTCTGCGCTAGACTAGTGATGTACACCAATGACTGTGTGAATTTGCAAATACACGTTCAAATCCCCAACCGCAGATCACCAATGTTAGAACTGGGGGTCTCTATTTGGCTGAGGTAGGTACCTTAGGCCAAATAGGGACCCTTGCTTCTAAGTCAGGGAAAGGAAGGACACCTTCTCAGATAGCCCCTGCTCACCCCCTCGGTAGCTTGGCACGAGCAGCCAGGCTTATCTCCAAGGCAAATGTGTAAAGTATTTGCAACCACGCTCTCAGTAACCCAATGATAACACCACAAATGGACTCCAGACGAGTTTCATAAAAAAACAAGTATATGTTTATATAAAAAGATATACGATGAGACCACACGATAAAAATCCAACATATGCGTATTTGTAATATTTCACCTGGCCGGTTATTAGGCCAGCAAGCCCTTGTAGGTTCGTGCAGTATTAATGAGCAATTCTCGATGATCCCCTGCAGTCCTAATGCAATGCCATGCAGTTCGTAATGCGAGAATTAGGCACTTCGTAATGTAAAAATAATGCAGTTCGTTATGCAAAAATAATGCAATGCGTAATGCAACAATCAGGCAGTTCGTAATGCACAAATAATGCCATGCGTAATGCAACAATCAGGCAGTTCGTAATGCAAAAAGAATGCAATTCGTAATGCAACAATCAGGCAGTTCGTTATGCAAAAATAATGCAATGCTTAATGCAACAATCAGCCAGTTCGTAGTGCCAAAATAATGTAATGCGTAATGCAACAATCAGGCAGTTCGTAATGCCAAAATAATGTACTCCTGCACCGATCGCGGTGCTCTGGACGGTCTATATGCCACTCTTACTGACTCGCGGTCAGCTACTGCCAAAATATGCCCCCAACACGGTCTATGATGGAAAACAAAGTGTAGCTCCACACTCCGGCCCCGGTACTGCCACTCCTCGGCAAGTACGGGCCGCAATACGGACTTCAGCGGAGGCTCGCACTGCAAAGTGGGGAAAGGCCGAGAGCGTTTCTCTCGTAGCCCGCATCCCGCCCCAGGCTGTGACACACACACGCTCGCTGAGCGTTACCTGGGGGGTGCGATCTCACTCTCCTCTCCTCTCCTCTCGACTTGGGCCTCCGATGCGACTTCGTTTATCTTGGGCAGTGGAACACATCCGCCCCCCCCGACTGGGATGGTTCGAGGTCCCTCCTTGGCAAAGGCAGGCTCGGGCCGGCGGCACAGCTCCTCTGGGGATGCCGGTCCGAGCCGATGGCAATGACGAAGGTCTCAGGCTGCAACAGGGCACACGCACACAGCGTCGCTGAGACTCACTTGAGCTTCGGGTGTACACGATCACAGGGCAATCCTCACGAAGGTCTCAGGCTGCACGAAGCACACGCACACAGCGTCGCGGAGACTCACTTGAGCTTCGGGTGTACACGATCACAGGGCAATCCTCACGAAGGTCTCAGGCTGCACGAAGCACACGCACAGCGTCGCTGAGACTCACTTGAGCTTCGGATTTGCACGATCACCGGGCAATCCTCACGAAGGTCTCACGCTGCACGAAGCACACGCACACAGCGTCGCTGAGACTCACTTGGATTCCGGGTGCCCCGTGATCCCAGGGCAATCCTCACGAAGGTCTCAGGCTGCACGAAGCACACGCACACAGCGTCGCTGAGACTCACTTGGATTCCCGGTGCACACGATCACAGGGCAATCCTCACGAAGGTCTCAGGCTGCACGAAGCACATGCAAACAGCGTCGCTGAGACTCAATTGGATTCCGGGTGCACACGATCACGGGGCAGTTCTTACGAGGGTCTCAGGCTGCAAAAAGCACACGCACACAGCGTCGCTGAGACACAGCTGGAAACTTTTATGTTCCTGAGTTTCCACAACAGGGAGCCAGCTCTCCTCGGGCCCTTGGGGACAAGTTACTTCAGGACACAGCACACAGCAAAGTCCTTTCAAGCAGGGGGACACAGCACACAGTAAAGTCCCTTAGCCTCTCCTTGGTTAAATCAGCAAACTGCAGGCCAGCCCCAGAACACAACGCAAGGGTCAGTCCTTTCCTTCAGTCTCTTCAGCTGTTTCTTCCTTGGCAGAGATTCCTCTTGACCACGAAGTAGTTTCAATTCTTTACAGTCTTGATCAGTCCTACGTTCAGGGGTTTCAGCTCTCATAGTTATACCCCTAAATGTCTTTGAAGTCTTTGTGTTCAGGGGGGCACTGACCCCTGTCCAAACCAGTTCTGGGTGTCTCCCTGCCATTGACACCCTCCTCCTTTGATAGTGGGGGTCTGGATCCTCAATCACTCAGCAGGAGATGGAGCCATTGTTTTATGGCGGCAGCCCAGGCCTCTTCACCTCCAGGGGCTACTCCTCCCCCCTACACTCCAGATGCAGGTCAGCCTGTTGCTGTCTCACCTCCTCCCCTGGGTCAAGACATTCCCCAGATCCTATCACTTTCAAATCCAGACAGTCAATCCACAACCAGGCAGAGACACACAGAATTGTTGGAACACAAAAAACCAGCCACTTTTAAAAGTGTGGTTTCTAAACACACAATGCAAAAACCACCTTCACAAAAAGATGAGTTATTAAATTGTGAGTTCAGGCACACTAAACTTCACCTCTCCATCTTAAGCCTATGGGAAGATAGGCTGGAAATATTTTACACAGCCTCTCCATTCTGTCCTATGGGCAAGATGGCCTTTCAACAGTGAAAAACGAAATGGAGAGTATTTCACTGTCAGGACATGGTACACACCTCAGTACATGTCCTACCTTTCACATACACTGCACCCTGCCCAGGGGGGTACCTTGGGCCTACCATAGGGGTGTCTGATGTGCATAGAAAGGGAAGGGTAAGGCCTGGGAAGTGGGTGCACTTGTCAGGACAGCAGGGCAGTTTAACAAACTGTGTGCAGGCACTGCAGTGGCAGGCCTGAGATCTCTTTTTAAGGCTACTTGTGTGGGTGGCACAATTAGTGCTGCAGGCCCACTAGTAGCATTTGCTTTACCAGCCCTGGCACACATAGTGCACTTTACTAGGGACTTTACTAGTAAAACAAATATACCAATTATGGACAACCAATTACCATACACTTTACACAGGGAGCACTTGCACTTTGACACTGATCAGCAGTGGCAAAGTGCCCAAAGTGCCCAAAGCAACACCATGTCAGAAAAAAGGTCTAGGGGGAAGGCAAAAAGTTTAGGGAACTTTAGCAAAAGAGGGCCAAGTCCAACAGGGACCAAAGGATATTGCTCAGAGAAGGGACTTTTTTCCCCCTAGCAGATGACATCCACTGCAGCTTTAAGGAAGATCACAATGGTGTCCGACAGATCTCCCCCATGCTGGAACCACTGTCTGCAGAGGCACCACAGCAGAGCCCTCATGGGCTAATAAGTATGACTAAGAGAAAACAGGAAGCCAGAAGGCGCAAGTCCAGCAAGCCTGGGAGTCGCACGCCTTCCTGGAAAGATGGAATCATAGCCTGAATGTCTTGGATCCTCTGGAGAGGAGGAAAGACATGGAGACGTTGGGAGGGCTCGAGACAAAATCAGAGAAAACACAATTCTCGAACTGCAGAGCTCCCATCAATTGCAGATGGCAGGTCACCACCTCTGGAGAGTCTGCTTTGATCAGCCAGTTATCCGTGTACAGGATAATCAGGATCCTCGACCATCTGTGATGTGCCGCAACCACCACCATTACCTTGGCAAAGACGAGGTGGCGATGTCAAGCCGAACACAGGAAACACAAAGTGGTAATGGGTGGATCCTACCACCAAACACAGGTACTTCCTACTACTGCAGGATCATAACATGATGCATCCTACAAACTGAATAACACCAACAAGTCTCCCATTTCCAACACCAGCAGGACCTGAGCGAGGGTCAGCAACTTGAACTCCTTTCTGATTGAACGTAGACTGCCATCCTTCTTTCAATCAAGGAAGTGTTTTGAGTGATAACCCTGCCCAATTTCCTGCTCTGGCACCCACTCCACTGCTCCTTTCATGAGAAGCGCTGCCATCACCGGTTTTGAAATGGAGCGGTCTCGGACATGTAAGAAGGTTGGGGAGGGGTGGGCGTGAAGAGCGTCAGGGAAGAGTAGGGTGTACCCTCTTTCCACTATTTGAATGACACACTGGTCCACACTGATGACCTGCCAGGACCAAAGAAAAGAGGACACGCATCCTTCCACAGCCTCCTGGTGTTCTGATAAGGATGAACTAGAGCTGCTCCACTGGTTGCGTTGTGGAGGACATAACAGCGCACTGCGGCCCTCTTCCTGTGGCTTTTCCCCTGCCTCTGTACTGGCTGATGAAAGGCTTTGGAGGCTGTTCTTGCTGGGATTTAGCTTGTTGCTGGTGAAAACTGAAAGCCACAAAAGCTGAGAAACTGCCTGCCTGTAATCCCTTTGGGATGGATGTTATAGGCCAAGAGACCAAGCCGTTACCCTTAAATCTTTCCAACGCAGAGTCCACTTTAACACCAAAGAGGTAGGCGCCATCAAATGGGAGATCCATAACGGTAGCCTACACATCTGAGGAAAACCCAGATGTGCGCAGCCAAGCACATCAGCATAGGGCAACAGTGGATCCCATGGCTTGAGCTACTGAATCAGCTGTGTCCAGCCCTGATTTAATATTGTGCCAGGAGGCGTCATCCTTCGAGACCTCAGAACAATTACCCTCGAGGCCTTCAGAAACATGCGGGCCATCAATTGAAGCATGTCCCACAAAGCATGCAAATATGGCAAGAAAGCGTGAACCACTAAGGGATTTGAGCAGCACACTACCAGCAGAGATTTTTTTCCTACATGTTTCTAAATCAGGGGTCTTCAACCAGTAGCTCGTGAGCTATTGTAGCTCTCCAGCTACCTCCGAGTAGCTCACCTGTGTGCAGCCCAGCTTATTAAAACAGAAAGCTTTTGCTTGGTTGAATTATTATACATATAAAACAAATTGAAATCATACAAGCACTAATAATATTAGTAGCTGTCAATGCGTTTCATTAAACATAAGTAGCTCTCAGTACAGAAAAGGTTGGAAACCCCTGTTCTAAATGGTTGGATTTTCTGTAAGAAGAGGCCGTAGGGAAGGTTTCCAATGCATGCTGTGAAGAGCAACATGCCTGAATTACCAAACTTTCTAGTGACGGATGAGCCACCAAAAAAGAAGGATGACCAGGGGTGGGGCGATAAAGTCTAGTTACCAACCTAGTTCCAGTCGGAGTGGAAGATAGTTTTTCCCTGGCAGCCAGCATCTGTTCCATCATTAAAAGGTAAAAGTGGTTCAGACGAGGATTTGAAGGCTGCAGAGCCTCTGCTGGTACAATTGCCTCAATAGATGGTAGGAGAGGTTTCAACACTTCTGCAGCCTTATGTACAACAGAGTGGAAGGAAGTGGGGGGGCCTGAAGAGAATCTCACTCTCCAGCTGAAGGGAGATATATATATCTCTGGGGGACATGAGGCTCATAAATTCCAGGGCTAGTTCAGTAAGACCCTAGTTCAACCCAGCATCATAAATTCTAAGAGAGTCCATGTCTGTCTCAAAGGACTTGTAAAAGGGGGCATTTGAGAGAGCCGGTTCTTGACAGTATCTCTCCTTTTCAAGAAGCCATTTCATCTCTCTCCTGGATCTATAGCCCTGAGTAGGATGCAATGACCCTGAATACATTCCCTAAAAGACCTCCCTATTCCACACCTCCTCTACAAAGAGTGCAGGATTAAATAGCCGTGAAAGTGAACTTAACAGCTCTTGAATATTTGATTTTTCAGCACCACGCGATTTAATCAAAGCAATTGGGTGTGCACTTATGGTTGTTACCGCATAGGCTATGGGGTTAGAGAATAACACATTCACCCCACTGAGTCTTAGAACTCTTAGGAAAAAAGTAGGGTTCTTCAGCAACCAGACTGGAGATCTACAAGGATTGTCTTGGCATTGTGTTCTCTCCCTTTCAAGCATGCGCCAAGTGATACATGTGGCTCAACAGACCTGTCAAGCAGGACATGACAGTGTGGTGTCACAGAATGCCCACAACCCCTACTCTGAATATTCTGTGGAATTCAGAGGACTCATCCCTGCCCATTCAGGTCAGTCTTTCTCCTTGGAAGTATTTCACACCTCTTTCACTCTTATTTAAGGCTAAGCATAAGCTGAGAGCTGGCAGAGACATCTGCCAATTAGCCTTCTGACAGTTCAGGCAGGTAAAGGATAACTTTCTAAAAGTTACTTTTCATTAATATTTATGAAAAATCTGATGGCACGATTAAATTGCATTTTTAATAAATATTTTAAAAAGTTGTTTAATTATTTTTCTAGCTGGTCCTGTTCCTGAGATTTAGTATTGTAATATACACTCTGATTTTCTACATAGGACACCTCGGTCTGCCACAGAGAAAATTGCTTTTTGGTCTTTGTAATTGTAGGCACATAGTCACATTAATTTTCTACTGTCACACCTCTAAATATCATGCACCCTACCTTGTGGGCTGCAAGGTCTATGTAGGGTTGACTTAGTAATATTTAAAAGGAAGGTTTTCTCCCGTCAAAAAGGGTTATTTTGACAGGTCATACTGCAGGATTTACACTACAGCAGTCAGGCTGCACACGGTAGGCCTAAAGTCAAGTTTGCCCTGATACTGTAGTGGATGGCACATTTGGTGCTAGAGTCCACTATTGGCATTTAGCTTCCAGGCCATGTGTGCACTTTCTACACAATGCACAAGTTACTAACTTGTGTAACGATATATCTGTAAGAGACAGTAGTTAGTGACAGATTCCTTACCTTAGAATATCCCCAGGCGTCAGGCTGGATCCGGAAAGTTTTTGCGTAGCAGTACCCTTGCGCGTCGGTAGGCGGCGTCGTGATCGCCGGGATGACGTCGCGGGCAGTACTTAGACGCCGCCCCTGCGCGCTGACGTCAGTTCTGTACACGACTTTCCACGCCAGGAACGCAGAGCCATGCAAGAAGCTGACATAGGTGTCTGAAAAATACTAGGGCCCTGAAAGGGATGTCCTTAACCCTAGAAATCAGTTCGCAGAACGGGGAGGATGGGTGGGGCGGTAAGGAATCTGTCACTAACTACTGTCTCTTACAGATATATCGTTACACAAGTTAGTAACTTGTGCATCTGAAAGAGACACGTTAGTGACAGATTCCTTACCTTAGAATAGATACCCCAGCAATACCAACCCCGGTGGTGGGTCTGCGAACAAAGATCAGACAAGGAAGTCCTGGAGGGCAGAACGGCCAAGAAGCCGTCCCTCCGGACCTGACTGTCAAGGCAGTAATGCTTTGTAAACGTGTGCAGCGAGGCCCACGTAGCTGCCTGACAAATAACCGTCAGAGGAACACCGCGGCCCAAGGCCGTGGTAGCAGCCGTTGCCCTTGTGGAATGGGCACGCAGCCCAACAGGAGGCTCCTTCTTCGCCAAAGAATAGCAGGTCTTGATGCACAAGGTAACCCAGCGGGAGATGGTCCTCTTGTGCACCGCCCGACCTTTTTGGCGCCCACGTAGCCAACAAAGAGCTGGTCATCCACCCGGAAGTGTTTTGTGCGGTCAATATAGAAGGAGAGCGCACGTTTTGGGTCCAGACGGTGGAGCCTCACTTCCTCTCTGGAAGGATGCGGAGGCGGAAAGAAGGTGGGCAAAGTGATGGTCTGCCCAATATGGAAAGCAGTAACCACCTTTGGCAAGAAGGACGGACGCGTCCGAAGAACAACCTTGTCTGGATGAACAGACAGAAAGGGAGGTTTGCAAGATAGAGCCTGGAGCTCACTCACCCGCCGAGCGGAGGTGATGGCCACCAGAAAGGCTGTCTTCAGAGTCAGAAGACGAAGAGGACAGTTATGTAGAGGCTCAAAGGGAGCGCACATTAAAAGGTAAGAACCAAGTTCAAGTCCCACTGAGGCATCACAAACGGAACAGGAGGAAAGAGGTGAGTAATGCCTTTTAAGAACCTGTTAACAACAGGGGACTTGAAAAGGGAGGGCTGATCAGGGAGCCTGAGGAAGGCCGAGATAGCACAAAGATAACCCTTGATGGTACCCAGGGCAGAACCCTGTTGGGCCAGAGAGAGAAGGAACAGAAGGACCTCAGAAAGAGGGGCAGAAAGGGGATGCACAGCCTTTGCTGTGCACCATGCCACAAATTTGTTCCACCTGCAGGCGTATACCACCTTAGTGGAGGGACGCCTGGCTGCCAGAATCACATCACAAACTTCGGGAGGCAAGTCGAAAGGAATCAACTGCCGCCGCTCAATGTCCACGCAAGCAGGTGTAGACTGGACAGGTTCGGGTGGAGGACCGTCCCCTGCTGCTGCGACAGAAGATCCTCCCGAAGAGGCAGACGGATTGGGGGATCTACGCTCATATTAAGTAGCTCGGGATACCAAACTCTTCGAGCCCAGTCCGGAGCCACAAGAATGACTTGGGCCCGGTCGTGCCGAATCTTCTTCAACACTCTGGGTAGAAGTGGTATAGGCGGAAAGGCGTACAACAGACCGCAACTCCACTTGCGACGAAAAGCGTCGCCGAGCGAGTGCCGCCTTGGAAATTCCAACGCGCAGAACTGATGACATTGCGCGTTCTCTTTGGTGGCGAATAGATCTAACCAAGGCTCTCCCCACTGTAGAAAGAGTCCTTGCGCCACTTCCGAGTGAAGACGCCATTCGTGATCCATCATGCACCTGCGGCTGAGGTTCGTCCGCCCTGGCGTTCAGGGAACCTGCCAGGTGTTGAACCATCAGGAACATGCCCTGATGTTCCAGCCATGTCCAGAGGCGCAGAGCCTCCTGACAAAGGGTCCAAGACCCCACCCCGCCCTGTTTGTTGCAGTACCACATGGCGGTGGTGTTGTCTGTGAACACCTGCACTACCTTCCCTTTGACAGAGGGAAGGAATGCCTTGAGTGCAAGTCGGATCGCCCGGAGCTCCAGAATGTTGATATGGAGCCGGGACTCCGCCGGAGACCAGAGGCCTCTGATCTCCGCCTCTCCCATGTGACCGCCCCATCCCAGAAGGGACGCGTCCGTCACAACTGTGTGCTCTGGCTGGGGAAGGGAGAGGGATCTGCCCATGACCCATTGCCGGTTCGAGAGCCACCACTGCAACTGTCTTGCAGTCCCCTCCGAGATCTGGACGTGATCGGACAGGTTGCCCTGGTGCTGCGCCCACTGGAACTTCAGGTCCCACTGCAGAGCCCGCATATGCCACCTGGCATGATTGACCAGCAGGATGCAGGAGGCCATGAGGCCCAGCAGCCTCAGGGTCATCCGTACCGAAACCCAGGATAAAGGCTGAAAGATCGGAATCATAGCCTGAATATCCCGGACTCGCCGTTCGGGAGGATAGGCCCGAAACTGCGTCGTGTCCAGAACCGCTCCGATGAAAAGGAGCTGTGGAGAAGGAATCAGATGCGACTTCGGCACATTGATGGAGAACCCCAGCGAGTGCAGGAGTTCGGCCGTAGTCTGGAGGTGGGAGACGACTGCCTGGGACGAGCCCGCCTTCAGCAGCCAGTCGTCGAGGTAGGGGAAGACTGAAACCCCTGCCCGGCGCAGATGAGCTGCGACCACCGCCATCACTTTCGTGAACACCCGAGGAGCACTTGTAAGGCCAAAGGGAGCACGGTGAACTGAAAATGCTCGGGCCTACCGTGAACCGAAGGTAACGCCGGTGGGCCGGCAGGACGAGGATGTGGAAATATGCGTCCTGCAAGTCCAACGCTACCAACCAGTCTCCAGGGTCGAGGGCAGTCAAGACCTGAGCTAGGGTGAGCATCTTGAACTTCTCCTTCCGGAGGAAGCGATTGACGTTCCGGAGGTCCAAGATAGGACGCATGTCCTCCTTGTCCTTTTTGGGCACCAGAAAGTAGTGGGAGTAGCAACCACGCCCTACTTCTGGGGTCGGAACACGCTCGATGGCCCTCTTGGTCAAGAGGGCTGTGACTTACTTCTGTAGAAGCACCAAGTGATCCCCTGACATGCGGTGGAATTGAGCTGGCATGGCTGGGGGGGTGGTCTCGAAGGGAGGGAGTAGCCCCTTCGGACAATGTCCAAGACCCACCTGTCCGAGGTGATGGTACGCCAGTGGGGAAGGTGATGGCGGACCCTGCCCCCTACTGGCGTGCTGTGCACCTGAAAGGAGGGACTAGGAGGGCTTGGAGGCCGCGGACGGGTTGGAGGTGGTGGCCTGACCCGCACGCTGGTTGCCCGATCCGCCACGGCGGAATCCACGTCCTCGGCCACGCGAAGACGCCTGCTGCGCGGGCCGGTGGCTGGGCTGCTGACGTGAAGGGCGCCCCTACCGTGGCCACGATAGGGGCGAAAAGCAGAAGTCAGCGGAGGGCGTGTAGCAGAAAGGCCCAGGGACTTGGCAGTAGCCCGTGAGTCCTTAAAGCGCTCCAACGCATGGTCTGCTTTGGACCCAAAAAGACCGACTCCATCAAAGGGCATGTCCATGAGAGTATTCTGGACATCCCCTGAAAAACCAGTGGTTCTCAGCCAGGCGTGGCGTCTGAGCGCCACCGTCGTTGCAATAGACCTGCCCAGCGAGTCGGCGGTGTCAAGGCCACAACGTATTGTGTAATTAGCCTTCCTTCCGCAATGGCGCGGGAAAGCAGTGTCTGGACCTCCTCAGGACACTGGGGCAAAACATCCGCCACCGAATCCCACAGGGAGTGGGTATATCGGCCCAAAAGACAAGCGGTGTTAACGGACCGCAAGCCAGCACTGGAGGAAGAAAACCTTTCTTCCCAAATTGATCCAGGCGTTTGGATTCCCTATCCGGAGGAGCGGTAGGGAAGGCGGTTTGGGAAGCGGAGGCTTGGACAACCAAGCTCTCAGGAGTGGGGTGGACAGAGAGAAACAGGGGGTCGCCCGGAGCTGGGCGATGGCGTCGTGACACGTTCCGATCCACAGGAGCCCCTGTGTTGGGCTTGGACCAGGCGCCCAAAGAACGTCAGTGAGGGCGTCGTTAAACGGCAGCACAGTCTCCGCAGAGGAGGCTGCCGGCTGAAGCACCTCTGTCAAGATGTTAGGCTTGACCGTCAAAGTAGGAAGTTGGAGACGTAAGGCCCCAGCTGCCCTACGCAACACCGTACCAAAATTGGCTCCCTCCTCCGTAGCCACGGGAGGAGACAGCATGCCAGTGTCAGGGGAAGTATCCAGACCACTGGCCTCCCTAGACTCTCTGTCCAGTCCTCATCGTACTGACAGTGTCGTGTCAGAGGGTCATCAGACCCCTCCCAGTCCAACTGGTCCTCCTCTGGTTCAAAATAAGGAGGAGGAGGGACAGTTGGGACCCAAGGTCCCATCGGCGCCGGAGCCGGCGTCGAGCGACGTCGGTCCGGATCCATGTCCGGAGCCGGAAGGAACTGGGGGACGACGCCGCCCGGAGCCCAGGGCGGCGCCGAGAACGGCACCGGAGACATCGGCGCCGGCTGAGGTGTCGTTAGGTCGACCGGCGTCGATGGGGGTTGTGGAGCCGGGATCGAGTCCGGGGCCGAAGCCAAGATCGAGGCTGGAGGCACGGGCGACGCCGGGGCCGGAGCCGTCGGCGACGCCGGAGCAACCCCATCAGGGCCCGCGGGGCCCGAAGGCGCACCGGAGGGGCCTGAAGGCCCGAAGAGGCGGGCCATGGCCGACAGGAATTCCTGCACTTTGGCCGGATCCGCCCCGAACCCGGGAAGGGCGGGTATGGCGGGGGCGACTCCACAGGCATGTCCGGGGCCGCGGGGCGGGGACGGTACCGGGAGGGGCCTCAGCCGAGTCGCGAGACCGGCGAGGCGAAGTCCTAGAGCGATGATGCTTTTGGACTTTTTGTGTTTCGACTTACCGGACGAAGAAGACTTCGACGCCGACGACCGGTGTGGACTCCGCGATCGACCCCTGGACCTCTCACGCGACCGGGGCTTCCGCGGAGCCGAATGCCGGGCCTCGAGGAGCTTTCGAGACCGCTCTCGCAAAGCTTTCGGGTGGAGGGCCTGGCAGTCGGTACAAGACTCCGTGTCGTGGCCTCGGCCGAGGCAGAAGAGACACTCCCAATGCGGGTCGGTGACGGACATCATCCGCGCACAGGCGCCGCATCGCTTGAAGCCGGGCATCCCTACGACACCTTGAAAGATGAAAAAACAGTGAAAAAATTCACCAAAAAGTATGGTCAAAAAATGACCAGGGCACTGCTCTTCCCGGATCTGCGCTTGCTGGCGCGGAAAAAGAAGAACTGACGTCAGCGCGCAGGGGCGGCGTCTAAGTACTGCCCGCGACGTCATCCCGGCGATCACAACGCCGACGACGGACGCGGAGCCGCACGACGCCGCCTACCGACGCGCAAGGGTACTGCTACGCAAAAACTTTCCGGATCCAGCCTGACGCCTGGGGATATTCTAAGGTAAGGAATCTGTCACTAACGTGTCTCTTTCAGATATACTGAGGACTTGTAGGCAAGTTAATTCTGTCAATTAGGAATAAGACAATCCAACCATGCTTGAAAGATGAGCACATGAACTTTACCACTGCAGTGTTAAGTGCACAGAGTTCTAAAGTCAGGAAAAACATAGGGTCCAGCTAAAGGCAAACAACATTAATAAAATTGGGGGTTACCACACAGAAAAGGTGGAAATCCTACAAGGTGAGGCTGGACATGTTTTAGAGGCATACTGTGATCATGGTGGAATAGCATACTGGCCACTCCAAAAGCGTTCCTTAGTCAAATATGTTCTTGCTCAGACCTTTCTGCCTCCAAATTCTAGACCATGCTTTTCAGGTATGTACTGGGACATAGGTGTGAAGGTGAAACAGAGCCAAACCCACCCCACCCTCAATCTAAGAAGGTAACAGGAGGGAAGGAAGCGGCTACAGTGGTCCCATGCAAGTTTAAGTTAAGCGCCATAAAAGACAATTTTCATGTAATTACATTGCACAGAACATAAGTTCACTTTACTGCCTCAGGCCTTGCAGTTTAGTAGTATTCGGCTCCATACTTGGAAATGTATGTGTGTAGTAACATATAAAAGCAGACAGATAACGGTGTGGGGTTTTCATGTTTATTAAAAGTAAATATATCATTTTACAAGTATTACCTGGCCTTTGTAAATACAGTTCTGTGCACAGCCCTTCGGAGACCACATACAAAAGAAAAAAGTCCATTCAAATTGCATACAACAAAGACAAGTGTACCATGCACATACAAAAACAATCAATCCAGTATAAGAACAAAAATACAATTCCCAAACTAAATGGCATCCAATTCCAAACAAAAACTCATTAAATCCCATACAAGAACAAAATTAATGCAATACCCATTAATGAAAAAACCAATCACAAAAATACTAATTAAACCCCATACAAAAACAAAGTACTATTTAAACAAGTAACATTTACTCAGTGCTAAGGATTTCCCTTAAAGTGTTTTCTTTAATAAATACAGAAAAGAAAAAAATTAGAAGCAACATAATGAATTAAAATTCAAGTTTGACACATTTAAAAATAAGTGCATATATTTTGTGGTCAGCTGTAAATGACTAGTTTCCCTTGGATACTACATGTGCAAAAGGAATAACTTTCAGGCTGTAGGATATAAAAAATATTTTTTAGCAGACTGACTGGTGTTTGCTTGGAAGGTGAGCAAAGCGGGTGAGCGAGAAATTTGTAAAAGTCAGGATTCAAGGCAGTTCTTCAAAAGTTAGTTTTTCTTGCCACTTTGATTTCAGAACATGGTGAATGCTGAACTTGGTAAAGAATGAAAGCCGCAAAGGTTTTGGGAAACCCAAACCATGGCAGAAGAGAACCATCCATTCTGCAGCAATACCCAGAGTAGCGGAAGTATTTGGATTAAGAGTTTGCAAACTGAACACCAGACACAATGGACTGACAGGTTTGATGACATATCAAAGTAACATCACAAAAGTGAGACTGGCATGCAAGGGACTTGTAAATCAAGCTCTGTGTGGGGGAGACAGTCAATACAGTATGCAATGAAAACTGTATTCAACTCGGTAGTAAAAGCTTTGTTGAAATTATCAATGTACCTCCCAGGAAAAATATGCATAATTCTCGAAAGAAAATAGATTTGCTGCTAAAATGCATGAGAAAGAGGGCTAATGTGGCATAAACATGACCAAAAAAGAAATAACCACACTAGAAAGTTGAGTTAACAGGGAAAAAAATGGTATTTGACAAACTAAATACAGGTGCTTCAATATGATAAAAGCTTGGGAAGAAAAGGGACAGTGCACACTCTCCATGGTGTCTCTTTAAGGCAGAAGCTGCAGGAGCCATGCAAGAATAAAAGAAGGGGTTGCAACATCCAAGAATATAGCCACGTACTGGCCGTCTTGCATTCTCCATCTCTCACAAAGAATGCCCGCCCAGGCTGGTGTTTCACCTACATACCTCAAGTCTATGTGCTGTCTTAGTGCAGAGCTTCAGCTGAAGATTGCTGCCTAGGCCTGAAATGATTGGTAATTTCTGGCACGCGACATGTTAATCAATGCATTAATAGTTCAACAGCGAAATATCAAGTAAGTGTGGAATTATTCTTTGAGATTAAATGCTCACATTACTAAAGTTTTACCACCTTTTTTTGAGCATCCCAAAACTAAGGGATGTGGCTGAAGATTCTGTCGCCCCCACAGGATCACAGGGGTTTTTACTGGTCCTGAGTGGGTGAAAAACAATACCAACCATGTATTAAATGATAGTTTTGCTAGATTATTTACTTCACTCCCTAAAATTGGTCTGCTTGCACATCAGACAGGTCTCCAGGCTGAGATGCCACCAGCACACAAAAGAGAGCCAGAAATCAAGAAATACTTCAATGCATTGGAGCTGCATGGAAGCAACGAGGCATCCATGATGTAAGACAAACTCACCTGGCCTGGGCTCAAATTCAACATCAGACTCAACATTGCATGTTATACAAAAATCTAAAAATCTTAGGGGCAACTGGGATTGTGTTTTATTGGCAGAATCTACTCGGTAGAATTATGTGGAATTCCACACTGAGCAGAATAGCAGCAGGCAACACTACTGGGCGCTTCTGTGAATTTCTGAAAATGTGAAAGAATTCTTAGCTGTCTAAAAAAGCAGTGCACATTGCCAAACTTCAGGAAATGGTTCTGGTCTCATTTCAGGCACAAACTCACAAAAATAACATCAGAATTGGGTAACAGAAAAACCCAGTTATCTAGATTTTCCAAAATTCAAAAAGGCTGAAATTGATGCACTCCAGCGCCCCCTGCTGAACAGCAGAAATAGCTGCCCAGGTCTTCAGACGGGCTCCTCGCTAGCATGAGACGTGGAGCAATATAGACACAAATTCAAAGCAATTCTATAGCGGAGTCCTCTTTTTACACCGATGGCCCTTTTGTACCCACAAAGACGGAAGTGATTTAGAAGTTAAACCGACGATGGTCACAGAGCTGGAGGCAGCCACGCTCTGCCATTAACACTTTATAGCGCATATCCATAACATTCAAGGCAGACTTTCTGGGTCAGATAATGGATGTTACGGTCTGAGAAGAGACTTCTGGGTTTCATGGAAGAAATGTGACACAGGCGGTTTAACTGCAAACACCAGCCCCCAAACCACAGACACATTTAAATTGAATTCCTCTGAAAATAGGAAGTTTCACCTCGATTCTTGCTTCTAGTCATGATCAGAGTATTTCCAATAGCCAGCATCTCCTCACAGGACAATAAAACTAATTGGCACTCTAGTTTCAAAAACGTTTAGGTGTGATTTGTGGGGATTGGAATTAATACTCCTTTTAGAACAAAGTGATATTAACTCTTGTCGACGTGCAAAATACTGACGTCTGCCTCAAGGGTTGAATAATTCCTTTCAGTTTTATATGTAAATACCTAGACTTAGGTGAACAGTTGATCACTGATATCGGACTAAACCAGCCCTGATAGGCAGAAGCTGAACTAGAAACAAAGAGATATCTCCCTATGATTTGGTATCACATATGAGAAACCAGAGCACCTAGGTGTTCATGGTCAGACGCAAACAAGCACTGGAAGCGGTGTTCGAATGTAGATCATCTGTCCCAGGGTAAATTGAAGCAGAGAGACTCCAGCTTAGAGGAGTTTGTCGAGTACTTGAATCCGAGTTTGAGTCGCAGTTCCTTGAGGGTCACACCACCTCATCCGATTCCAAATTGTACTCTTCGTAGAGCGCGTCAAGCAGGGCCAGCTGCTGTCCCATGGCTGGCAGGTAAATGTCCAGGTCTCTCTGCATAGCCCACTCAAAGGCTTCCTTCCAGTCATCGCCTACGCCCACTGCCAGTGCAGCTGCAAAGTTGTCATAAGTTGGAGCCGCCTTCAGCGCCAGCTAGAGATGAGGGAGATGAAACAATGCCAGTTAATGGATGTTTGAAATAAGGGAGAGGCTTCATGAGTGGAGGAAAGATGTCTGAAATAAGGGACAGCCTTCATGGGTGGAGGAAAGATGTCTGAAATAAGAGAGCCTTCATGGGTGGAGGAAAGATGTCTGAAATAAGGGAGAGGCTTCATGAGTGGAGGAAAGATGTCTGAAATAAGGGAGAGGCTTCATGAGTGGAGGAAAGATGTCTGAAATAAGGGACAGCCTTCATGGGTGGAGGAAAGATGTCTGAAATAAGGGAGAGGCTTCATGAGTGGAGGAAAGATGTCTGAAATAAGGGAGAGGCTTCATGGGTGGAGGAAAGATGTCTGAAATAAGGGACAGCCTTCATGGGTGGAGGAAAGATGTCTGAAATAAGAGAGCCTTCATGGGTGAAGGAAAGATGTCTGAAATAAGGGAGAGGCCTCATGGGTGGAGGAAAGATGTCTGAAATAAGAGAGCCTTCATGGGTGGAGGAAAGATGTCTGAAATAAGGGAGAGGCTTCATGAGTGGAGGAAAGATGTCTGAAATAAGGGACAGCCTTCATGGGTGGAGGAAAGATGTCTGAAATAAGAGAGCCTTCATGGGTGGAGGAAAGATGTCTGAAATAAGGGAGAGGCTTCATGAGTGGAGGAAAGATGTTTGAAATAAGGGACAGCCTTCATGGGTGGAGGAAAGATGTCTGAAATAAGGGACAGCCTTCATGAGTGGAGGAAAGATGTCTGAAATAAGGGACAGCCTTCATGGGTGGAGGAAAGATGTTTGAAATAAGGGACAGCCTTCATGGGTGGAGGAAAGATGTTTGAAATAAGGGAGAGCCTTTAATGAGTGGAGGAAAGATGTTTGAAATAAGGGAGAGCCTTTAATGAGTGGAGGAAAGATGTTTGAAATAAGGGAGAGGCTTCATGAGTGGAGGAAAGATGTCTGAAATAAGGGAGAGGCCTCATGGGTGGAGGAAAGATGTCTGAAATAAGGGACAGCCTTCATGGGTGGAGGAAAGATGTCTGAAATAAGGGAGAGGCTTCATGAGTGGAGGAAAGATGTCTGAAATAAGGGAGAGGCCTCATGGGTGGAGGAAAGATGTCTGAAATAAGGGACAGCCTTCATGGGTGGAGGAAAGATGTCTGAAATAAGAGAGCCTTCATGGGTGGAGGAAAGATGTCTGAAATAAGGGACAGCCTTCATGAGTGGAGGAAAGATGTCTGAAATAAGGGAGAGGCTTCATGGGTGGAGGAAAGATGTTTGAAATAAGGGAGAGGCTTCATGAGTGGAGGAAAGATGTTTGAAATAAGGGACAGTCTTCATGGGTGGAGGAAAGATGTTTGAAATAAGGGAGAGCCTTTAATGAGTGGAGGTAAGATGTCTGAAATAAGGGACAGCCTTCATGGGTGGAGGAAAGATGTCTGAAATAAGAGACAGCCTTCATGGGTGAAGGAAAGATGTCTGAAATAAGGGAGAGGCCTCATGGGTGGAGGAAAGATGTCTGAAATAAGAGAGCCTTCATGGGTGGAGGAAAGATGTCTGAAATAAGGGACAGCCTTCATGGGTGGAGGAAAGATGTTTGAAATAAGAGAGCCTTCATGGGTGGAGGAAAGATGTCTGAAATAAGAGACAGCCTTCATGGGTGAAGGAAAGATGTCTGAAATAAGAGACAGCCTTCATGGGTGAAGGAAAGATGTTTGAAATAAGGGACAGCCTTCATGGGTGGAGGAAAGATGTCTGAAATAAGGGACAGTCTTCCTGGGTGGAGGAAAGATGTTTGAAATAAGGGAGAGCCTTCATGAGTGGAGGAAAGATGTTTGAAATAAGGGACAGCCTTCATGGGTGGAGGAAAGATGTTTGAAATAAGGGAGAGGCTTCATGAGTGGAGGAAAGATGTTTGAAATAAGGGACAGCCTTCATGGGTGAAGGAAAGATGTCTGAAATAAGGGAGAGGCTTCATGAGTGGAGGAAAGATGTTTGAAATAAGGGACAGCCTTCATGGGTGGAGGAAAGATGTCTGAAATAAGGGAGAGGCTTCATGAGTGGAGGAAAGAGGTCTGAAATAAGGGAGAGGCTTCATGAGTGGAGGAAAGATGTCTGAAATAAGGGAGAGGCTTCATGAGTGGAGGAAAGATGTCTGAAATAAGGGAGAGGCTTCATGAGTGGAGGAAAGATGTCTGAAATAAGGGAGAGGCTTCATGAGTGGAGGAAAGATGTCTGAAATAAGGGAGAGGCTTCATGAGTGGAGGAAAGATGTCTGAAATAAGGGAGAGGCTTCATGAGTGGAGGAAAGATGTTTGAAATAAGGGAGAGGCTTCATGAGTGGAGGAAAGATGTCTGAAATAAGGGAGAGGCTTCATGAGTGAAGGAAAGATGTTTGAAATAAGGGAGAGGCTTCATGAGTGGAGGAAAGAAGTCTGAAATAAGGAGAGGCTTCATGAGTGGAGGAAAGATGTTTGAAATGAGGGAGAGGCTTCATGAGTGGAGGAAAGATGTTGGAAATAAGGGACGGCCTTTATGAGTGGAGGAAAGATGTCTGAAATAAGGGAGAGGCTTCATGAGTGGAGGAAAGATGTTTGAAATAAGGGCGAGGCTTCATGAGTGGAGGAAAGATGTTTGAAATAAGGGACAGGCTTCATGAGTGGAGGAAAGATGTTTGAAATAAGGGAGAGGCTTCATGAGTGGAGGAAAGATGTTTGAAATGAGGGAGAGGCTTCATGAGTGGAGGAAAGATGTCTGAAATAAGGGAAAGCCTTCATGGGTGGAGGAAAGATGTTTGAAATAAGAGACAGCCTTCATGGGTGAAGGAAAGATGTTTGAAATAAGGGACAGCCTTCATGGGTTGAGGAAAGATGTCTGAAATAAGAGACAGCCTTCCTGGGTGAAGGAAAGATGTCTGAAATAAGAGACAGCCTTCATGGGTGGAGGAAAGGTGTTTGAAATAAGAGACAGCCTTCATGGGTGGAGGAAAGATGTTTGAAATAAGGGACAGTCTTCATGGGTGAAGGAAAGCGGTTTGAAATAAGGGAGAGGCTTCATGGGTGGAGGAAAGATGTCTGAAATAAGGGAGAGGCTTCATGAGTGGAGGAAAGATGTTTGAAATAAGGGAGAGGCTTCATGAGTGGAGGAAAGATGTTTGAAATAAGGGAGAAGCTTCATGAGTGGAGGAAAGATGTTTGAAATAAGGGAGAGGCTTCATGAGTGGAGGAAAAATGTCTGAAATAAAGGGAGAGGCTTCATGAGTGGAGGAAAGATGTCTGAAATAAGGGAGAGGCTTCATGAGTGGAGGAAAGATGTTTGAAATAAGGGAGAGGCTTCATGAGTGGAGGAAAGATGTCTGAAATAAGGGACGGCCTTCATGAGTGGAGGAAAGATGTCTGAAATAAGGGAGAGGCTTCATGAGTGGATGAAAGATGTCTGAAATAAGGGAGAGGCTTCATGAGTGGAGGAAAGATGTCTGAAATAAGGGAGAGGCTTCATGAGTGGAGGACAGATGTCTGAAATAAGGGAGAGGCTTCATGAGTGGAGGAAAGATGGGAAATAAGGGAGAGGCTTCATGAGTGGAGGAAAGATGTCTGAAATAAGGGACAGCTTTCATGAGTGGAGGAAAGATGTTTGAAATAAGGGACGGCCTTCATGAGCGGAGGAAAGCTATCTGAAATATGGGAGAGGCTTCATGAGTGGAGGAAAGATGTCAAATAAGGGAGAGGCTTCATGAGTGGAGGAAAGATGTTTGAAATAAGGGAGAGCCTTTAATGAGTTGAGGAAAGATGTCTGAAATAAGGGACAGCTTTTATTGAGTGGAGAAAAGATGTTTGAAATAAGGGAGAGCCTTTAATGAGTGGAGGAAAGATGTCTGAAATAAGGGACAGCCTTCATGAGTGGAGGAAAGATGTTTGAAAAAAGGGAGAGGCTTCATGAGTGGAGGAAAGATTTTTGAAATAAGGGACGGCCTTCATGAGTGGAGGAAAGATGTCTGAAATAAGGGACAGCCTTCATGAGTGGAGGAAAGATGTTTGACAAAAGGGAGAGGCTTCATGAGTGGAGGAAAGGTGTTTATACTAAGGGACGGCCTTCATGAGTGGAGGAAAGATGTTTGAAATAAGGGAGAGGCTTCATGAGTGGAGGAAAGATGTCTGAAATAAGGGAGAGGCTTCATGAGTGGAGGAAAGATGTCTGAAATAAGGGAGAGGCTTCATGAGTGGAGGAAAGATGTCTGAAATAAGGGACGGCCTTTAATGAGTGGAGGAAAGATGTCTGAAATAAGGGACAGCTTTTAATGAGTGGAGGAAAGATGTCTGAAATAAGAGACGGCCTTCATGAGTGGAGGAAAGATGTCTGAAATAAGGAAGAGGCTTCAAGAGTGGAGGAAAGATGTTTGAAATAAGGGCGAGGCTTCATGAGTGGAGGAAAGATGTTTGAAATAAGGGAGAGACTTCATGAGTGGAGGAAAGATGTCTGAAATAAGGAAGAGGCTTCATGAGTGGAGGAAAGATGTCTGAAATAAGGGAGAGGCTTCATGAGTGGAGGAAAAATGTCTGAAATAAGGAACGGCCTTCATGAGTGGAGGAAAGATGCTTGAAATAAGGGAGAAGCTTCATGAGTGGAGGAAAGATCTTTGAAATAAGGGAGAGGCTTCATGAGTGGAGGAAAGATGTCTGAAATAAGTGAGAGGCTTCATGAGTGGAGGAAAGATGTCTGAAATAAGGGAGAGGCTTCATGAGTGGAGGAAAGATGTCTGAAATAAGGGACGGCCTTTAATGAGTGGAGGAAAGATGTCTGAAATAAGGGAGAGGCTTCATGAGTGGAGGAAAGATGTCTGAAATAAGGGAGAGGCTTCATGAGTGGAGGAAAGATGTCTGAAATAAGGGACGGCCTTCATGAGTGGAGGAAAGATGTCTGAAATAAGGGAGATGCTTCATGAGTGGAGGAAAGATGTCTGAAATAAGGGAGAGGCTTCATGAGTGGAGGAAAGATGTCTGAAATAAGGGAGAGGCTTCATGAGTGGTGGACAGATGTCTGAAATAAGGGAGAGGCTTCATGAGTGGAGGAAAGATGGGAAATAAGGGAGAGGCTTCATGAGTGGAGGAAAGATGTCTGAAATAAGGGACAGCCTTCATGAGTGGAGGAAAGATGTCTGAAATAAGGGACGGCCTTCATGAGTGGAGGAAAGATGTTTGAAATAAGGGAGAGGCTTCATGAGTGGAGGAAAGATGTCAAATAAGGGAGAGGCTTCATGAGTGGAGGAAAGATGTTTGAAATAAGGGAGAGCCTTTAATGAGTTGAGGAAAGATGTCTGAAATAAGGGACAGCTTTTATTGAGTGGAGAAAAGATGTTTGAAATAAGGGAGAGCCTTTAATGAGTGGAGGAAAGATGTCTGAAATAAGGGACAGCCTTCATGAGTGGAGGAAAGATGTCTGAAATAAGGGAGAGGCTTCATGAGTGGAGGAAAGATGTTTGAAATAAGGGAGAGGCTTCATGACTGGAGGAAAGATGTTTGAAATAAGGGATGGCCTTCATGAGTGGAGGAAAGATGTCTGAAATAAGGGAGAGGCATCATGAGTGGAGGAAAGATGTCTGAAATAAGGGAGAGGCTTCATGAGTGGAGGAAAGATGTCTGAAATAAGGGAGAGGCTTCATGAGTGGAGGAAAGATGTTTGAAATAAGGGAGAGGCTTCATGAGTGGAGGAAAGATGTCTGAAATAAGGGACAGCTTTTATTGAGTGGAGAAAAGATGTTTGAAATAAGGGAGAGCCTTTAATGAGTGGAGGAAAGATGTCTGAAATAAGGGACAGCCTTCATGAGTGGAGGAAAGATGTCTGAAAAAAGGGAGAGGCTTCATGAGTGGAGGAAAGATGTTTGAAATAAGGGACGGCCTTCATGAGTGGAGGAAAGATGTCTGAAATAAGGGACAGCCTTCATGAGTGGAGGAAAGATGTTTGGAAAAAGGGAGAGGCTTCATGAGTGGAGGAAAGATGTCTGAAATAAGGGATAGGCTTCATGAGTGGAGGAAAGATGTCTGAAATAAGGGAGAGGCTTCATGAGTGGAGGAAAGATGTTTGAAATAAGGGAGAGGCTTCATGAGTGGAGGAAAGATGTCTGAAACAAGGGAGAGGCTTCATGAGTGGAGGAAAGATGTCTGAAATAAGGGAGAGGCTTCATGAGTGGAGGAAAGATGTCTGAAATAAGGGAGAGGCTTCATGAGTGGAGGAAAGATGTCTGAAATAAGGGACGGCCTTCATGAGTGGAGGAAAGATGTTTGAAATAAGGGAGAGGCTTCATGAGTGGAGGAAAGATGTCTGAAATAAGGGAGAGGCTTCATGAGTGGAGGAAAGATGTCTGAAATAAGGGAGAGGCTTCATGAGTGGAGGAAAGATGTTTGAAATAAGGGTGAGGCTTCATGAGTGGAGGAAAGATGTTTGAAATAAGGGACGACCTTCATGAGTGGAGGAAAGATGTCTGAAATAAGGGAGAGGCATCATGAGTGGAGGAAAGATGTCTGAAATAAGGGAGAGGCTTCATGAGTGGAGGAAAGATGTCTGAAATAAGGGATAGGCTTCATGAGTGGAAGTTTGAAATAAGGGAGAGGCTTCATGAGTGGAGGAAAGATGTTTGAAATAAGGGAGAGGCTTCATGAGTGGAGGAAAGATGTTTGAAATGAGGGAGAGGCTTCATGAGTGGAGGAAAGATGCTTGAAATAAGAGACAGCCTTCATGGGTGAAAGAAAGATGTTTGAAATAAGAGACATCCTTCATGGGTGAAAGAAAGATGTTTGAAATAAGGGACAGCCTTCATGGGTGGAGGAAAGATGTCTGAAATAAGAGACAGCCTTCATAGGTGAAGGAAAGATGTTTGAAATAAGGGAAAGCTTTCATGGGTGAAGGAAAGATGTTTGAAATAAGAGACAGCCTTCATGGGTGGAGGAAAGATGTCTGAAATAAGGGACAGCCTTCATGGGTGGATGAAAGATGTCTGAAATAAGAGACAGCCTTCATGGGTGAAGGAAAGATGTCTGAAATAAGAGACAGCCTTCATGCGTGAAGGAAAGGTGTTTGAAATAAGGGACAGTCTTCATGGGTGAAGGAAAGCGGTTTGAAATAAGGGAGAGGCTTCATGGGTGGAGGAAAGATGTCTGAAATAAGGGAGAGGCTTCATGAGTGGAGGAAAGATGTTTGAAATAAGGGAGAAGCTTCATGAGTGGAGGAAAGATGTTTGAAATAAGGGAGAGCCTTTAATGAGTGGAGGAAAGATGTCTGAAATAAGGGAGAGGCTTCATGGGTGGAGGAAAGATGTCTGAAATAAGGGAGAGGCTTCATGAGTGGAGGAAAGATGTCTGAAATAAGGGAGAGGCTTCATGAGTGGAGGACAGATGTCTGAAATAAGGGAGAGGCTTCATGAGTGGAGGAAAGATGGGAAATAAGGGAGAGGCTTCATGAGTGGAGGAAAGATGTCTGAAATAAGGGACGGCCTTCATGAGTGGAGGAAAGATGTTTGAAATAAGGGAGAGGCTTCATGAGTGGAGGAAAGATGTCTGAAATAAGGGAGAGGCTTCATGAGTGGAGGAAAGATGTCTGAAATAAGGGAGAGGCTTCATGAGTGGAGGAAAGATGTTTGAAATAAGGGAGAAGCTTCATGAGTGGAGGAAAGATGTTTGAAATAAGGGAGAAGCTTCATGAGTGGAGGAAAGATGTTTGAAATAAGGGACGGCCTTCATGAGTGGAGGAAAGATGTCTGAAATAAGGGAGAGGCTTCATGAGTGGAGGAAAGATGTCTGAAATAAGGGAGAGGCTTCATGAGTGGAGGAAAGATGTCTGAAATAAGGGATAGGCTTCATGAGTGGAGGAAAGATGTTTGAAATAAGGGACAGCCTTCATGAGTGGAGGCAAGATGCTTGAAATAAGGGAGAGGATTCATGAGTGGAGGAAAGATGTTTGAAATAAGGGACAGCCTTCATGAGTGGAGGCAAGATGCTTGAAATAAGGGAGAGGCTTCATAAGTGGAGGAAAGATGTTTGAAATAAGGGACAGCCTTCATGGGTGGAGGAAAGATGTCTGAAATAAGGGACAGCCTTCATGGGTGGAGGAAAGATGTCTGAAATAAGGGAGAGGCTTCATGAGTGGAGGAAAGATGTTTGAAATAAGGGAGAGGCTTCATGAGTTGAGGAAAGATGTTTGAAATTACGGAGAGCCTTTCATGAGTGGAGGAAAAAGAATAAGTTGTGAGAATTAAGAAGACCATACTATCTTTGCGGAGTTTGTGGTCTTTTGAGGTTTTCTGTTGTGCCCAAAATGAACACCTGGTGAACCTTAACTTTAACCTAACTTTAGATTTTGAGGACATTTCATTTGTTTTTATACTTTTCTGGCACTTATTGCTGCTGTGGTGAGAAAAGTTGTGATTATAATTATTTTCCTCACACGATATTCACAAACACGTAGTAAAACGGTCACATAATTCAATTTTTTCCTTAGGAGTTGTTTGCAAAGAATATCTTGGGTGGCTCATATTTTAGAAGTCGAAAAACACTATTGTGACGCATGATCCACCTTCGCAAATCTCTTTGAACATTTTTGGAACACACTGCACATTGTGATCTGTGCATGTATGCAGTGGTTAGATTAGTTAGGCCGCCCACACTGCATGCTTTAGCCTCGCAGAGTTTGTTGATGCGTAATGTTTGCTGTTCGAGAATATGAATTACGTGGTGCAATGCAGCATATTTTGTGGGAGAATTACTCGACTTATCTGTCATGTTAACACATGTTTATACTGTAAGGTTTCACCTCAGTAGTGTAAATTTAACACTTAAATATAGCAACCGCAACTGAAAGCCGACCAGTTAACCTTTGCAAAGGAAATGCCACTGTGCAGTAACATATATGTGGCAGTATAAGCTAGAAATTTTGTTTGTTAAAATCTGCAAATTATGCTGGGGATAAATAACTATGTGGCAAGGGCAGTAAACTCAATGTTGTGGTCACAGAATTGCATAATTCATGAGGCCTTGGCTACATAAGATGTCTGTAAACATCACATAATGTATGTTTTCGGGGCTTCACAAAAATTCTGGCCTACATTTCTATACGACACGAGTGTCAACTTGGCTTTGCAATCTTTGGTTATGTATTATAAGTGCTGTTTGAGAACACTACTCTGTTTGTTTTATGGTTTCAGCATACCTGGAGTGTCCGTCATATTTTTCACATTTGAATAGCGCTAACCGTGACCCATGATGGTTGAGGTGGGTGTTATAGTTGAGCCTTCCAGGATGGTGACTTTGGAAATAAGCTACTTTGTGGCATTTGCAAATAAGGCTCTATTTTTTTTTAAATCAAACAGAACTTGAGGCTTATATGTCTATGAGGGAAGTGTTACAGATGGACCCACCAGTGTGTGAGTTTTACACTCTTGAGTTTGTGCATGGTTTTATTTCGAATGCTTACAAATATTTACAGTAAGTGTAAAAACGAGCAAGCATTCAGACTGAATACTCGCAATGTCCTGAAAAAACTCAATTGCTCACAAAGGTTCACGTGGTGTTCTCGAACACTTATTGACATACAGGGCACTGATAGGAACTCAAACGGGACACTTGGTTTTTACTTAATAACTCAAAAGCAAAAATTTACCAAATGAATAAAAGGAAAGGCAGCGAATGGGGCCAAGCATAACATACTTGCAAAAATGAGTGCACTCAAGTTCAGCACTTTCTTTTAGTTCTACGTGCAGAAACTCATCTATGCCAAGTTCCTAAAATAAAAGTGTCTGAAAATTATAATTATTATAATTGAGGTATTTAATGCTTATGAAGTGACTAGGTTAGGATGCAGAGGAAACAGAGCTTTAAAAAGCTACTTAGACAATTTGAAGTCTTAACCAAGATGTAAAAATAGATTTATTGCCTTAGAAGACTATTAAGCAGTGCTTACCGCAAAAACTCCTCGCACAACCCATCCGTGGTACTGCCGCAGTGTCTTACCATAGGCAATGCCTTAAAACAAGAGACAAAGAGCAGGCGGTTACCAACTTAGAATTTTTAGACAGTGCTATTGGGCGACATTGTTCTTTCATAAATCCTGACAAAGCCTTTATAGAGCTTGAAATGATGTGTGAAAGAGTTTCAGTAAGTTTATAACTAACAAACAAGTTGCTTACCTTCAGTAACGCTCTTTCTGATAGAGAGTCTATTTAACCACAGATTCCTCATCTTCTGAGAACTTCCCCAAACATCAGACTGGATCCAGAAACTTCTGAGCAGTATCTCCAAGCTCCGCCAAGTGGCGTCATGCAGCTCCGCACTGAGGCTGTGCCCTTCTGGAAAGAACATGTGGGGCAAATATAGGCGCTGCTCCCGTGTGCTGACATCAGCGGTTGTCGAGGTTTTCCACGTCCCCAGGCACAGAGTCCCAACAGCAAACTAGGCCAACAGGTGTGGAGATTCCTAGACTTCAGATCTTTTTAATGGACAAAGACCAATTCACAAAACAAAGAGGAAGGGACGGTCGATGAGGCATTTGCGGTTGGGTAGAAAGAGCTTTACTGAAGGTAGGTAACTTGAACTTCTGATGAAGACTAATTTCAGATTCCTCACCTTTTCAATAGATATCAAAGCATTACCTATTTAGAGGTGGGTCTGTGAATTGGCTCAAGCCAAAAGTGGGCAAAATACCCCTCTCAGAAAGCCTGGCCGACCAGACAGTAGCGCTTTGTGACCATTTGGTGGGATGCCCACTTCGCTACCTGACAAATGCCCAGGACAGGAATTCTGCGTGCCAATACAGTAGTAGCTGCCTTGGCCCTATCGCTGTGAGCCCTTAACCCTTCTGGGGGCTTTTTGACCAATGCATAGCAAATCTTAATATAGCGCATGATCCAGTGATAGATGGTCCGCTACGGCAAGGCTTTGCCCTTTTTTGATCCTGCAAACCACATAGAGATGATCTCCACTCGGTATTCTCTGGTATGATCAATATAAAAGCTCATTACTCTTTTGTGGTCTAGGTGATGGAGTCTCTCCACCTCCCCAGAAGGGTGCGCGGCAAATAGAATGCTGATAACATGATGATTTGTCCGACATGGAGCAGCATCACTAATTTTGGGAGGACTAGTGCCAGAGTCCGCAGAACAAGTTTTTCTGGGAAGAACCTGGTATATGGAGGATGCACACAAAGAGCTTCAAGCTCGCTTACCCACCGTGCCAGTGTTACAGCAACTAGGAACACTAGCTTGAGAGTGAGAACTCTGCAGTGCTCAAAGGGACAGCACATCAAATATGCGAGGACCAGATTAAGCTGCTACTGCGGCATAACAAAGGGAGAAGGAGGAAACAAATGTGGAGTCATTAAAAAAAACGCATTATACCAGGTGATTTAAATAATGAAGACTGGTCCAGCAACTGTAAGAAGGCATAAAGAGCAGGAAGATACCCTTTAACCATGCCCAAAGCAATGTCTTGCCGGGTGAGGGATAAAACAAGCAGAAGACCTGATAACTTGGCCTGGAGGGGCTCTATCTGTAGTGTACTGCACCAAACCACAAATTTTGTCCCAGCAACAGGCATAAACAGTTTCTTTTGAGGGACGCCTAGCTGCCAAGATGACATCAATCACCTTTGGAGGAAGGTCAAAGATGTTTAGTTGACACCACTCAATCTCCAAGCATGAAGGTAGAGATTGCAGAGGCCTGGGTGAAAGACCCTGCCCCGCTGCTGCGACAACAGAACCTCCTAGAGAGGAAGCCTGATCAGAGGACAGATGCTCATGCCCAGGAACTCTGAAGACCATTCGCTCTGTGCACAATCCGGGGCCACTAGGATGACCTGGGCCAGATTGTTTGTGAGCTTCAGAACTCAGACAGGGGTGGTACTGGAGGGAAGGAATACAGAATTCCTGAGTCCCACTGTAGGCGGAATGCAAGGGAGAAAGGGAGAAAGAGAGAGAGAAAGAGAGAGAGAGAGAGAAAGAGAGAAAGAGAGAGAGAGAGAGAGAGAGAAAAATAAAGAGAGAAAGAGAGAGAAAGAGAGAGAGACACACACACACACACACACACACACTCTTGTAAACTGCAACGTGCAGAATTACTGACATTGGTGAAGAGATCGAGCCAAGGCTCGCCCCAAACGTGGAAGAGACCGTGCCCACCTCTGAGAGTAATTGCCATTCATGATTAGCTAAGCGCCAATGGCTGAGTTAGTCCACCCTGCGTTCAAAGATCCCGCCAGGTGGTATACCACCAGGAAGATTCCTTGATGGTCCAGCCAGTTCCAGAGCCGCAACGTCTCCTGGCACAGGGTCCAAGACCCCACCCCACCCTGTTTATTGCAGTACCAGATTGTCGTGGTGTTGTCAGTGAGCAACAGCACCAAGCTTCCCTTAATGGTTGGTAGGAAGGCTTTTAATGTCGAGTGGATGGCTGGCAGCTCTAGAAGGTTGATGTGGAAGTGGGTCTTGGTCAGAGACCAGAGGCTTCTGATACCCACCTCTCCCAGGTGGCCGCCCCAACCCAGACCTCTGTCTCACTGTCAGCCTTGGGTGTGGTATGGAGAGGGGTCTGCCACTAACTCAAGTGGTGTCGAGCAACCACCACTGCAGATCTTTTGCAGTCTCCTCCTATATCTTGACATTGGAGAGGTCCCATTGAAGTTGGGTCAACTGAGACTTCAGATCCCTCTGCAGGGCCCGCATATGCTACCCGGTGTACATTACCAGCAGAATGCAGCAGGGTATTGGTCTCAGCAGCCTCCAAATCGACCTCACTGAAATACAAGACAGAGGATGAAGGATTTCGATCATAGCCTGGATGTCCTGGACTCTCCTTTAATGAGGAAAAGCAGGAAAACAGAACGAGTACAGAATGACTCCAATCAAAGGGAGCGTCTGAGAAGGAGTTAGACGTGACTATGGCACACTGACAATGAACCCCAAGAATGTCAGGAGGTACACCGTAGCCTAGAGGTGGGTGACAACTGCCTGGGTGGAGCCCGCCTTCAGTAGTCAGTCGTCAAGGTAGGGGAAGACTGGCACCCCTGACCTCTAAAGGTGTGCTGCCACTTGAGCCATCACTTTTGTGAAAATCAGAAGGGCACTGGTGAGACCAAAGGGGAGCACAGTGAACTGAAAATGCTCCTGTCCCACCATGACCCGCAGGACAGGGATGTGAAAATAAGCGACCTGGAGGTCTAACGCCAACCTCCAGTCTCCAGTTTCTAGGGCAAACAAGACCTGGGCTAGGGTGCGCATCTTGAATATGTCCTTCCAGAAGAAGGCGGTGAGAGGACGCAGGTCTAATAGAGGGCAGAGGCCTCCATCCTTCTTCAGCACCAGGAAATGGAGAGACTAGCACACAACCCACTTTTGGTACAGAAACCCTCTCGATATCCACTTTGGCCAAAAGGGCTTGCGTTTCCTGCTGTAAGATGGACAGATGGTCCTTCATCAGGCGTACAAGTATGGTGGAAGGTGTGGCAGGGAAGGCCAGGAAGGGTAGGCCGTACTCCTTCCGGACAATTTGCAGGACCCACCTGTCCGATATTATAGCATGCCAACCTGGTAAAAATCTTGGATCCTGCCTCGAACTGGATGGCCGTGCTCCATTAAGGGCATGCTAAAGGGGTTTGGCAGTTGGAGCTGCAAGGGAGGGGGTTTGGGCAGGGCCAGCAAACTGACTGGTAATTGACTGCGGAGCCGGTGTGTGCCATGGCCTCAGCCACAAAACGGCTGGGAACCCTGCAGTGGCTAAAGTAGCTGTCTGTATGGGGTATCCCTGCCTGAACTCCGAAAGGATCAAAAGGGCTGAGGCAGTTGGCGTGGCAGAGCAGACAAGCCCAGGGAGTGCGCTGTGGCCTTTCTTTCTTAGAAGCGCTCCAGAGCAGAGTTTGCTTTAACCCCAAAAAGGCGAGTCCCATCAAAGGGCATGTCCATAAGGGACGACCGGACATCGCTCAAAAAGCCCAAACTCAGCTAGGCAAGGTGACGGATAACAACGTTAGTGCCAATGGCTCACCCAGTGGAATCTGTGATATCCAGGCCAAATGGATGGCAAGTTAGAGGCTTCCAGGCCATCTTGTAATGACCTATGTTAGTACAGGATGAGGGTCTTCCGGGACGCCTGGGAGGACATGAAAGTTAACCAGACATCGTGAGAATAGCGGCCCAAAAGGCAACTGACATTTACTGACCAAAGAGTCAAACTTTTGGAAGAAAGTACCCTCTTTCCAAAGGCCTCAACTCTTTTAGATTCCCCATCTAGGAGAGTAGTCAGGAAGGCTTTCAGGTTTGCCCGACTGGTGAAGGCTTGCACTACTAAGCTCTCAGGAAAGGGTGCGAAGTGCCGGGGCAATAGCGCTACGCAATTCGATGATTTACAAGGGACCAGAGCAGGGTTTGGACCAGGCCCCTAAGAGGGTGTGGGGGTAAGGGCCACATTAAAAGGCAAAAGGGGCTCAGTAATGGTTTGCCCTGTTTGGAGGATTTCAGTCAGCATGCTGGTGTTAACCTCCAAGGTAGGAAGATGGAGATCAAGAACTTTAGCCGCACTCCGCACAGCCATCAGATTGCAGGGCCAGGGGGTGAGACTAGGCCAGTGTCAGGAGAGGTGTCAAGGCCACTGCCATCCTGGACGTCCTCATACTAGTTCTCTGCACTTTTATGTTGCACTAATTCATCCCCCGCAATCTACTCATTATCCAAATCTGTCCCACACAAGAAATGTAAAGTAAGAGACCTGCCCTGCGGAACCAGGATATTAAGCGGTTTAAATGGAGTGGGCAAAGGTGGCTGTTCAACGGACCATGGATTCGGTCACATTCGAGGCGGTGCTGACTCAGAGTCAGAGAGCACAATAGGATGCACTTCGTTCTCTATGATCAATTCAGTCAGCACTGTCGTCAACGTTCCAGGAACAGCTGTGGGCCGTGGAGCTGGAAGTGGATTTGGCAAAGGCGCCTGTGGTGGTATGGCGATGGCAACAGAGGGCCCAACTGGTGCGGAGGGCAAAACCGAAGGCAGTATCCCAGATGAGGACCTCTCTGCTCATTGGGGCCCACAGGTGCACTAGAGGCAGTCAGAAGGGACCCAAAGAGTTGTAACATGGCTTTGTGGAACTCTTGGATATGCCTCTGAGTCACAGACTGCCTGGGAAGCTTGGGTTGTGCCAGGACAAGCTGCAAATTGACTCCAAAGTTGGCTGATTTAGGGAGTGAGATCGAGAGGCATGGCGATGCCCTTGCGCCTTCTCAGGTGTACAAGAAAGGTGGGAAGGGGCCAGAGTCTCGCTTGGGTTCTTTTATGTTTTTCTTTAACTTACCTGAGGATTTGGAACGCGACGACAATCAACCTCAGGACCGACCACTTGGACTGGTCCCAACGCGGGGCCTTCCAATGCTTGGCGATGTATAGCTTAGCCTAGCAGTCTTGAATGGCTTTGGATTCATCAGCTGACAGTCTTAGAGTCACAGCTTGACCCCAGGCACCACAGGTAAACCTGATGTGGATCAGTCACAGTCATTGGCTTGTGACAGTCTCTACAAGGCTAAAACCAGTTGTTTTGGGCGATGACGTTTCCCTTGCACACTGTATAATTTTGAGGTAAATATGTCTCGAAAGAGATGAGATGTAGATCAAGATCTGCTTCTGGTAGAGCAGAAAGAAAGGAACTGACGCCAACGCCCGCGAGTGGCCCTCATATTGGTCCTGCACCTCATTTCCGGAGGGGAACTGCCTCAGTTGGGAGCCGCATGGCACCTCCTGGCGGCGCAGAGGTACTGCTGAAAAGCGTCCGTATAACGCCTGGCTAAGTATTCAAAAGGTGAAGAAACTGCGGTTAGAAGTCCATACATGAAGGGACAGTTACAGAAACAGTCTAGACCAGCGACACAGAAAATAACTTGCAATGAGACTGGTTTGTGGCATGGAATACTTGGGTAAGAGACTTGAGTACTGAGGCAAACTTCTGAGTCAAGGAGAGATTAATGGGTGGACATCCAAACCAGCCAACAGAGCATCTTCTACTGAACAGAAGTAAAAAGCAAAAGAGTTCAAAAACTAAAACCCAAATAGTGGCTAGAAAACAGAACTGGCTACATGCTTTCCTTTCCAACAACTATAAGAGGACTTCCAAAACTCTAGAGTAAGCCCAAGTTCACTAGAGTTATTCAAGGGACAATCCTAGGAATGACTACCAGTTTCCAAGAAAATGCTCTTGTAGTTCCATAGCAGTTACAAGCAGCACACAAAGGACTAGAACCAATACCCGGTCACTGTTCTGGTGACATCCTCACTGTGGTCAGTCTTTCCTGTGTCAACTGGAAGGTAATTATGAACTATTTACTGGACAACTGATTGACCTGATCACCTCCAGTTTGTTAAAGAAGGTAGCCCTTGGGTGGCAGAAGTCTTCCAACTGCACATTTGGAAAGTTCAGTTTTGCATGGCTGCCTTAGCTGATGGGAAAGCATAGGGGGTATGTGCCCCTCCTGAAGTCCTTCAATCTTGGTGGGGCATTTCACTCGGACATGAATGAATGAAACTACATTTGTAGAGTGCACGCCTACTCCGAGGAGTGCCCTGGCGCTGGAGAAGGCTAACTGCACGCTAAACCTGGATGATTACCTCACTTGCTAAACAGACAGGTTTTCAGCTTCTTCCGGAAAATTGAAAGTTCCGGGGTGGCACGAAGTGCTGGAGGAAGCCGATTACAGGCTTTAGCTACGAGATATGAGAATGAACTTCCTCCAATTCTGGTTCTGTGGATTTTTGGGATGGTGGCCAGGTGGCCAAAAGTTGACCGCAGTGTCCTAGGAGGGGCATAAGTAGAAAGCCTCCTCCTAAGGTATACTGCACCATTTCCGTGCAGAGCTTTATGCCCCAGGACCAGTGTCTTGAATCAAATCCTCTTTTTCACGGGAAGCCAGTGAAGTGAATATAAATGTGGGGACAAATGGGTTCTAGGGGCGAGATTGAGAACTAATCTGGCTGCCGCATTCTGAACCATCTGCAACCGGCTCAAAAGATATTCCGGTTGACCTAAGTACCGAACGTTTCCATAATCAAGTTTGGATGTGATCAGGGCCTGGATTACTGTTTTCCTAGTTTCGACTGATAGAAGGGGTAGGAATATTTTCAAGGTGCGTAGTAACCTAAAGCAGGTGCCCACCAGAGCCTGAATTTGGGGTTGCTGGGACAGAGCATTGTCAATTTTGATCCCCAAATCTTTTACTGAGCTCTGAAGAGTGGATCGAGGAGGGACATCCAGAGGGCACCACGATTTCCAGATTTCTGATGGAGTTGTGCCAAATAAGACAATCTCCGATTTGTCTGAATTGCATTTTAGTTGGTTGATGGACAACCAGTTGAACACCTTAGACAGGTAGGTTTTAATGATTTCTCCCTCAAATTCTGCCCCCTTTTCATAAGTAAAGAGAAGCTGAGTATCGTCAGCATACAATATCACTTTGGCTCCGCGTTTCAGCAAGAACGGCTAGAGGAGCAAGATAAGCGTTGAATACCATGGGTCTTAGTGCTGAGCCTAAAGAAACACCCACATTCATGTTCTGTATAGGGGATGCAAACGGGAGAAACCATACTTCTTGGCTTCTATTGTCCAAGAAGGAAGTCAGCCACTTTAGAGCCAAGCCTACCATCCCGATGAAGTGTAGTCGATCCAAGTGTCTATAGTGGGGGACGGTATCGAAAGCCGCCGAAAGATCCAACATAATCAAGATGGCCTTGCCCCCATAATCAAGCTGGTCTTTAATGTAATCTGTTACCTCTAGCAGGGCTGTTTCAGTACTGCAGCTTGCTCTAAAACCCGATTGACTAGGATGCAGCAGATTGTTATTTTCAAGGTAACCTGAGGTAAGTGAATTTACATGTTTTTCTAGCATTTTTGAGAAAGCAGGAAGAAGAGAGATGGGTCTACAGTTGGCCAGGACCTTGTGGTTGGCTGACAGCTTTTTAAGTAGTGGGAGGAATTTGGCGTGTTTCCATTGAGGAGGCACCCTTCCAGATGCTAGTGATGCATTTAAGACTTTGTTGGCCACTGGGTTAATAGCTTGAGTCACTTTATCCAAAGGCCAGGGCGGGCATTCGTAGTGAACTCGCCCCACAATGCACCTTCAAACCAATTCTCCTGGACCACAAGCCACTATGCTTGCATTTTCGTTCCTTAAATTATTTCAGAGGTCAGAAGAGCTGGGAGAATGACCTGGGCCAAACTCTCACTGATAAAGAAAGGGCTGATGTGTTTCGTCGAGCGTGTGCCACAGCGAACTCTGCATTAGATAAGGAAACCTTGATAGAAATAGTAACATACTGGTACTACACCCCAGACCGACTGCATGAATGGTACCACTAGAAACCTGACTGATGTTGGGGAGGATGTGCAGGATACGTCTCCTCTGGCACAGTCCCAAGCTGACACGTTACTGGGTGATGTGTTAGAGGATATAGATAAAATACTGGAGTAGAGATGCCCCGCTTACACTATATTGGGTCTCCCCTGCAGACAGACATTCTATTAAGATCGTCAGATGGCTCTCGCATTGTGCATGGCACACCAGGTGATGTTGTCCCATTGGGGACTTCAGCTCAGACATTAGCGACACAGAATCTGGGACTTGCTAGGAATGGAGAAACTAACGCTGTCCTTAGATACTAATGAGAAAGTCTTTGAAGGGGATCCGACATATGCTTAATGTCGGAAAGTGTTACATATGCTCCCTGAATCAGTTAACGACACATCCGCAAGGCTCTAGTCTCAGAGTTTGGCTAGCATGGTTCCTCATAAGCTCACAGGAGCAATGGATAAGGCGTGCATACTGCCTTCTCACGAGAGTGACTCGCCAAGGCCATGTTTTTTCTAACTCCAAGGCATCCTTTCTTTTTTGTGTTCTGAAATGTTGTGGTCGGGGAGGGAGAGGCTGGGAGGGTGCAGGTTTTAAAAAAAAATCTTTATAAGAATGCTAGCTGTCGGCCACGGTTATGTAGGCGCTGCAGCCATGGACGTCCTTTAGGGGGTCGCAGCTGTGACCCCTGGCTTTCCCCTTATGACACTTGGCACTGATGTTATGACCCCTGGACTCATGGGTGCCAAAATCAGTGCCAAGAACACAGGGGTGGCTTCCACCTCTATGTTTTTGGCCCATTTTATATCACACTAACAGTGAATAATTGTATATTATTCACTTTTAGTGTAATACAAAATAGAGATTCAGGAACTGGAATGCACCTTCGCTGGCAGCAGTGGGAAGTAAAACAAGCATTGGCATAGCCAATAGGTCTCCCTTTTGGGGCCTTATAAGTAATCAAAATGGTGGTTCAGGGCGTTTGATTTATAACACATTGGTGAGGAGCTCCCTAAAATCTCAGGGTTATGTAAAAAAAATTGTGACTAGTGAATTATCTTGGGGAGGATCAGTCACAAGAAGGATTTTCGATCTCTGTAAGAATTCAACATTACAATATGAGTTCAACCGGATATGTGCAAGTAAAGTCGAGCTTAGCAGGATAACAAAACTAGTGTCCAGAGAAGAAGATCTAAGATATAAAAGAACTAAGAAATCAGTATCCTTCCTGTTGAACTCGTGGATGGAGGAGGAGACATTTCCATATCAAGATAATTTACCTAATGCATGTTTAAGACGATGCCTATTGAAATGTAGATGTTGGGTAAACCAGATCTTAATCTCCGATGCTCAAGGATCATTATTAGACAATGATAACATTTGTAAATGTGGCATTAATGTGAAAAGGAGATCTAAAGCAGGTTCTAGTGGATTGTCCGTGGTTTTAGCTCAGCAGAAGATTTTATTAAAACCAATTTTACAGAAATATGGTATTAGGGAAAGGGGGCAATCAGTCAATCTACTTTTAGACATGTGTTTTTAATGCAACGTGTGCCCTGGTGTGATTTGTATTATTTGGGAGTTAAGTGTTAGCTAAAATTTGAATATTTTATTGTAATGTTGGATAGGAGTTATGCTATGTTTCAACTGTGAGCTGGTCCCGATTTTAGACACAATGGTTTTATAATGTATGGATAATGTGTTTTATTGCATATATGTTTGAAAGACTAAGGTCTCAAATAAACTTATGTTTGACTGACTGACTGACAACAGACCAAGTTCATTTTTTGCATTAAGGCCTAAGACACACTGGCTACGCCGAATGAGATATCTCAATTGTCCGATTTCTGCAAAGAATTTGCTTTCCTCATTGTGGCTCGGACTGTACGCGAGGATCCCTAAAAGTAATCAAACACATACTGATATTTTTACAATATAATGCCATCTCAAATTGCGGCGTGCCAGGAATGAATAGCACATCCAGTATGTTTTTCTTTCAGTTGTTCTATTAGAAATTCAAAACTGCAAGTATCGAATGCGAACCAAGAAACAAGACTTGAAAAACGTACACACCATAACCAAAGCTATCTATTAATATAGGAGACTGCCTGCGCCGAGACATCACTTCCGGTTGAGTCCTGCGCAATATAAATAAGTGTTATTGTATCTATCCTACAGGCATCTGACACACAGGAAAACTGCAGCAGACTTGCAACCCGCTGAGTTATCTCACAGGGAGCGGAGTCCACATTCAGTTTGCCTGCCAAGTGTTGAAAACACTGCTGGTCTATTGGATTCCCCTAAGCCCCTTTATGCGATAAATCCAACTTCTGGGATAAAATTGAGGGACTTCAAGCCGGTTTGCCTGTCACGTGTTCAAATCACTGCTGGTCTGTTGAGTCCCCGAAGCTCCTTCAAGAAAAAGAAATCCTCTGTTCTTGGATAAAATTGAGGGGCTTCAAGCATGTTTCGAAAATCGATCGCCCTACGCCCCCCACCCCTTCAGCCTGGTAACTCTCCCTCCCTCAATGCACCTCTCGATGCCCGCCTGCACCCCCTCAAGGCAGGTCTATCTTGCAGCATCCTTTGTTGGTGGGTGCACTGGGAGGGGAGGGGGCACTGTCGAGTCTCAGGATCTCACCCCATGAATCTCCCTGACTGAGATACCCCACCCCCTCCCGCTCATTATCAGTCTCTCAGTCCCGCAAGCCTCTGTTGTCTGCTGTGGGGCATGAGTAGGGGAAGAAGTGTACACTACTAGTAGTAAACAGGATACTTCCATCCATGTTGGGTGCCTACGCCCGTCACGAGCCAAGTGTCTGTAGCGACGACCCCTGCGCACTCCCTCCCTCTGTCCCTCGCCCCGCTCTTATCAAGGAGGGAAGGGAGGAGGAGGCTTCCTTCGGCCTCAGGCAGCGTCAGAGAGGGGTAGAGGGTCTGATCCCCCCGCCCCCTGTTGGTCCAGGAGGGACGTCACAACACCCGAGGAGTGATGTAAACCGCCTCACTTTACATATGAGCACAGGTGGAAATACAAGCAGTGATAGGGGCTTGGGGCATAAACAGCCCTCCGGGCATATTATACCCAGGATTATGCATATACAACAGGTTTTCACTAATCCCAAGCTACAGGCATTCCACTTTTCACAAACATGTTCTGCTCATGCATGTAAAGCAAAAAGCATAGGCGCGCACATCACATACAAACCAAACTCAAAGGCACTAAGCTCACACACTTGTTTACAGTTTTAGAAGGCTCGAGCATCACTGAAACAATCCTTGGAGCTTGGGGTCCACAACACGACTCTCTAATTAGCATGGAGGTCCGCATTTGTTGCCAGTGTGTCATTTAAGCCTCTTGCCCTGTCTCACTTTGCTAGCCCCTCCCGTCACAAAAAAATAAAGAATAAGATAAGGCTGGGCGCAGGGTGGTGCACACACACACACACACACACACACACACACACACACACACACACACACACACACACACACACACACACACACACACACACACACACACACACACACACACACACACACACCCCCCCCCCCGTTTCCCTTGCGGGAGCGAGCAGGGGCACCACATAATTACAAACATATGTGGCCAAAGCTTGCTCCCGCAAGGGAATCGCCAAACGTGCACGCGTTGCCATTGAAAGCAATGCAACGCGTGCACGTTTCTGCCCAAAAAAAGCAAATCAATTCCAAGAGGTCTCTTCCTATGCAGCGCATGCGCGCTGCGTAGGGGAGACCTAAAAATATTTGCAAAGGTATGTTGTGTGTGTGTGCTTGCTGGTAAGTGCGTTTGTGAGAGAGGGAATGTTCACGTATAAGCTTGTATGTCAGTATGTGAGCATGTGTATGGGAGTGAAAGTGAACGGTAGTAAGTAAGAAGTAGTGAGAATAATAAGATTGAATGTATGAGTGGAGTTAGAGGGAGTGAAAATGAGGGACTTAGAGTAACAGTAAGTGCAAGGCAGAGTGAGTAAGTATGAGTGAATCAGTGACAATGATAGAGAGCGTAAGTGAATGAGTGAGAGCGGGTGAGAGCAAGATTGAGTACAAGTGAGTGAGAGCGAGTAGTAGAGAATGAGTGTGAAATGCTGAATGTAAATGAGTGAGAATATTGTGTAATGCTGGAGAGTCTGCATTTGGCCCTGCTTATCCAAAGTAATTCTTGGCTTGTAGAGGAACCCATGGCAAAATACTGGCTCTGGCATACTGGAGCCAATTCTTAACTTGACAAAATAGCGTGCTACATATCATATGTAGTGATTGACATACGAGACATCCATGGCAAAAGGTTGGCAAACGAATACTGGAGGTAATTCTTGGTATGGCATATCCATGGAGAATTGCTTTCGCTAGTGTACTGGAGGTAATTTCTGGTATGGGGTACTCATGGAGAAATGGTGGCACTAGTATACTGGAGGTATTGCTTGGTATAGGGTACCCATGGAGAAATGGCGGCATTAGAGTACTGGAGGTAATTCTTGGTATACGGTACCCATGGAGAAATGGCGGCATTAGAGTACTGGAGGTAATTCTTGGTATAGGGTACCCATGGAGAAATGGCGGCACTAGTGTACTGGAGGTAGTTCAAGGTATAGGGTACCCATAGCGAAATGGCGGCACTAGAGTACTGGAGGTCATTCTTGGTATAGGGTACCCATGGAGAAATGACGGCATTAAAGTACTGGAGGTAATTCTTGGTATAGGGTTCCCATGGAGAAATGGCGGCACTAGAGTACTGGAGGTCATTTTTGGTTTAGGTACCATGGAGAAATGGTGGCACTAGTGTACTGGAGGTCATTCTTGGTATAGGGTAACCATGGAGAAATGGCGGCACTAGAGTACTGGAGGTCATTCTTGGTATAGGGTACCCGTGGAGAAATGGTGGCACTAGTATACTAGAGGTATTTCTTGGTATAGGGTACCCATGGAGAAATGGCGGCACTAGAGTACTGGAGGTAATTCTTGGTATCGGGTACCCATGGAGAAATGGTGGCACTAGTATACTGGAGGTATTTCTTGGTATAGGGTACCCATGGAGAAATGGCGGCACTAGAGTACTGGAGGTCATTCTTGGTATAGGGTACCCATGGAGAAATGGTGGCACTAGAGTACTGGAGGTCATTCTTGGTACAGGGAACCCATGGAGAAATGGCGGCACTAGAGTACTGGGGGTCATTCTTGGTATAGGGTACCCATGGAGAAATGGCAGCACTAGAGTACTGCAGGTCATTCTTGGTATAGGGTACCCATGGAGAAATGGCAGCAGTAGAATACTGCAGGTCATTCTTGGTATAGGGTACCCATGGAGAAATGGCAGCAGTAGAGTACTGGAGGTCATTCTTGGTATAGGGTACCCATGGAGAAATGGCGGTACTGGAGGTCATTCTTGGTATAGGGTACCCATGGAGAAATGGCGGCATTAGAGTACTGGAGGAAATTCTTGGCATGGGGTACCCATGGAGAAATGGTGGCACTAGAGTACTGGAGGGCATTCTTGGTATAGGGTACCCATGGAGAAATGGCAGCATTAGAGTACTGGAGGAAATTCTTGGTATAGGGTACCCATGGAGAAATGGTGGCACTAGTATACTGGAGGTATTTCTTGGTAAAGGGTACCCATGTAGAAATGGTGGCACTAGTGTACTGGAGGTATTTCTTGGTATAGGGTACCCATGGAGAAATGGCGGCACTAGAGTACTGGAGGTCATTCTTGGTATAGGGTACCCATGGAGAAATGGTGGCACTAGTATACTGGAGGTATTTCTTGGTATAGGTTACCCATGGAGAAATGGTGGCACTAGTGTACTGGAGGTATTTCTTGGTATAGGGTACCCATGGAGAAATGGCGGCACTAGAGTACTGGAGGTCATTCTTGGTATAGGGTACCCATGGAGAAAAGGCGGCATTAGAGTACTGGAGGTAATTCTTAACATGACAAAATAGCGTGCTACATATCATATGTAGTGATTGACATACGAGACATCCATGGCAAAAGGTTGGCAAACGAATACTGGAGGTAATTCTTGGTATGGCATATCCATGGAGAATTGCTTTCGCTAGTGTACTGGAGGTAATTTCTGGTATGGGGTACTCATGGAGAAATGGTGGCACTAGTATACTGGAGGTATTTCTTGGTATAGGGTACCCATGGAGAAATGGTGACACTAGTGCACTGGAGGTATTTCTTGGTATAGGGTACCCATGGAGAAATGGCGGCATTAGAGTACTGGAGGTAATTCTTGGGATAGGGTTCCCATGGAGAAATGGCGGCATTAGAGTACTGGAGGTAATTCTTGGTATAGGGTACCCATGGAGAAATAGCGGCACTAGTGTACTGGAGGTAGTTCAAGGTATAGGGTACCCATAGCGAAATGGCGGCACTAGAGTACTGGAGGTCATTCTTGGTATAGGGTACCCATGGAAAAATGACGGCATTAAAGTACTGGAGGTCATTCTTGGTATAGGGTACCCATGCAGAAATGGCGGCACTAGAGTACTGGAGGTCATTCTTGGTATAGGGTACCCGTGGAGAAATGGTGGCACTAGTATACTAGAGGTATTTCTTGGTATAGGGTACCCATGGAGAAATGGCGCCACTAGAGTACTGGAGGTAATTCTTGGTATAGGGTACCCATGGAGAAATGGTGGCACTAGAGTACTGGAGGTCATTCTTGGTACAGGGTACCCATGGAGAAATGGTGGCACTAGAGTACTGGAGGTCAGGGTACCCATGGAGAAATGGTGGCACTAGAGTACTGGAGGTCATTCTTGGTACAGGGTACCCATGGAGAAATGGTGGCACTAGAGTACTGGAGGTCATTCTTGGTACAGGGTACCCATGGAGAAATGGCGGCACTAGAGTACTGGGGGTCATTCTTGGTATAGGGTACCCATGGAGAAATGGCAGCACTAGAGTACTGCAGGTCATTCTTGGTATAGGGTACCCATGGAGAAATGGCAGCAGTAGAATACTGCAGGTCATTCTTGGTATAGGGTACCCATGGAGAAATGGCAGCAGTAGAGTACTGGAGGTCATTCTTGGTATAGGGTAACCATGGAGAAATGGCGGCACTAGAGTACTGGAGGTCATTCTTGGTAAAGGGTACCCATGGAGAAATAGCGGCATTAGAGTACTGGAGGAAATTCTTGGTATAGGGTACCCATGGAGAAATGGCGGCACTAGAGTACTGGAGGTAGTTCTTGGTATAGGGTACCCATGGAGAAATGGTGGCATTAGAGTACTGGAGGTTATTCTTGGCATGGGGTACCCATGGAGAAATGGTGGCACTAGAGTACTGGAGGTCATTCTTGGTATAGGGTACCCATGGAGAAATGGCGGCATTAGAGTACTGGAGGAAATTCTTGGTATAGGGTACCCATGGAGAAATGGTGGCACTAGTATACTGGAGGTATTTCTTGGTAAAGGGTACCCATGTAGAAATGGTGGCACTAGTGTACTGGAGGTATTTCTTGGTATAGGGTACCCATGGAGAAATGGCGGCACTAGAGTACTGGAGGTCATTCTTGGTATAGGGTACCCATGGAGAAATGGTGGCACTATTATACTGGAGGTATTTCTTGGTATAGGTTACCCATGGAGAAATGGTGGCACTAGTGTACTGGAGGTATTTCTTGGTATAGGGTACCCATGGAGAAATGGCGGCACTAGAGTACTGGAGGTAGTTCTTGGTATAGGGTACCCATGGAGAAATGGCAGCATTAGAGTACTGGGGGTCATTCTTGGTATAGGGTACACATGGAGAAATGGCGGCACTAGAGTACTGGAGGTCATTCTTGGTATAGGGTACCCATGGAGAAATGGTGGCACTAGTGTACTGGAGGTATTTCTTGGTATAGGGTACCCATGGAGAAATGGCGGCACTAGAGTACTGGAGGTCGTTCTTGGTATAGGGTACCCATGGAGAAATGGTGGCACTAGAGTACTGGAGGTCATTCTTGGTATAGGGTACCCATGGAGAAATGGCGGCATTAGAGTACTGGAGGTCATTCTTGGCACAGGGTACCCATGGAGAAATGGCAGCACTAGAGTACTGGAGGTCATTCTTGGTATAGGGTACCCATGGAGAAATGGTGGCACTAGAGTACTGGAGGTAGTTCTTGGTATAGGGTACCCATGGAGAAATGGCGGCATTAGAGTACTGGAGGTCGATTCTTGGTGTAGGGTGCCCATGGAGAAATGGCGGCACTAGAGTACTGGAGGTAGTTCTTGGTACAGGGTACCCATGGAGAAATGGCGGCACTAGAGTACTGGAGGTCATTTTTGGTATAGGGTACCCATGGAGAAATGGGGGCACTAGAGTACTGGAGGTCATTCTTGGTATAGGGTACCCATGGAAAAATTCAGCATTAAAGTACTGGAGGTAATTCTTGGTATATGGTACCCATGGAGAAATGGCAGCACTAGTGTACTGGAGGTAGTTCTTGGTATAGGGTACCCATGGAGAAATGGCGGCAATAGAGTACTGGAGGTCATTCTAGGTATAGGGTACCCATAGAGAAATGGCGGCCCTAGAGTACTGGAGGTCATTATTGGTATATGGTACACATGGAGAAATGGCGGCACTAGAGTACTGGAGGTCATTCTTGGTATAGTGTACCCAGTGAGAAATGGCGGCACTAGTATACTGGAGGTAGTTCTTGGTATAGGGTACTCATGGCGAAATGGCGGCACAAGAGTACTGGAGGTCATTCTTGGTATAGGGTACCCATGGAGAAATGGCGGCATTAAAGTAGTGCAGGTAATTCTTGCTATAGGGTACCCATGGAGAAATGGCAGCACTAGAGTACTGGAGGTAGTTCTTGTTATAGGGTACCCATGGAGAAATGGCGGTACTGGAGGTCATTCTTGGTATACGGTATCCATGGAGAAATGGCGGCACTAGAGTACTGGAGGTAGTTCTTGGTATAGGGTACCCATGGAGAAATGGCGGCACTAGAGTACTGGAGGTCATTCTTGGTATACGGTAACCATGGAGAAATGGCGGCACTAGAGTACTGGAGGTCATAGTTAGTATAGGGTACCCATGGAGAAATGACGGCATTAAAGTACTGGAGGTAATTCTTGGTATAGGGTACCCATGGAGAAATGGCGGCACTAGAGTACTGGAGGTCATTTTTGGTATAGGTACCATGGAGAAATGGCGGCACTAGAGTACTGGAGGTCATTCTTGGTATAGGGAACCCATGGAGAAATTGCGGCACTAGAGTACTGGGGGTCATTCTTGGTATAGGGTACCCATGGAGAAATGGCAGCATTAGAGTACTGGGGGTCATTCTTGGTATAGGGTTCCCATGGAGAAATGGCGGCACTAGAGTACTGGAGGTCATTCTTGGTATAGGATACCCATGGAGAAATGGTGGCACTAGAGTACTGGAGGTAGTTCTTGGTATAGGGTACACATGGAGAAAAGGCGGCATTGGAGTACTGGAGGTCATTCTTGGCATAGGGTACCCATGGAGAAATGGTGGCACTAGAGTACTGGAGGTCATTCTTGGTATAGGGTACCCATGGAGAAATGGTGGCACTAGTATACTAGAGGTATTTCTTGGTATAGGGTACCCATGGAGAAATGGCGGCACTAGAGTACTGGAGGTAATCTTGGTATAGGGTACCCATGGAGAAATGATGGCACTAGTATACTGGAGGTATTTCTTGGTATAGGGTACCCATGGAGAAATGGCGGCACTAGAGTACTGGAGGTCATTTTTGGTATAGGGTACCCATGGAGAAATGGCGGCACTAGAGTACTGGAGGTCATTCTTGGTATAGGGTACCCATGGAGAAATGGCGGCACTAGAGTACTGGGGGTCATTCTTGGTATAGGGTATCCATGGAGAAATGGCAGCACTAGAGTACTGGAGGTCATTCTTGGTATAGGGGACCCATGGAGAGATGGTGGCACTAGTGTACTGGAGGTATTTCTTGGTATAGGGTACCCATGGAGAAATGGCGGCACTAGAGTACTGGAGGTCGTTCTTGGTATAGGGTACCCATGGAGAAATGGTGGCACTACAGTACTGGAGGTCATTCTTGGTATAGGGTACCCATGGAGAAATGGCGGCATTAGAGTACTGGAGGTAATTCTTGGTATGGCATATCCATGGAGAAATGGTGGCACTAGTGTACTGGAGGTAATTTCTGGTATGGAGTACTCATGGAGAAATGGTGGCACTAGTATACTGGAGGTATTTCTTGGTATAGGGTACCCATGGAGAAATGGTGGCACTAGAGTACTGGAGGTCATTCTTGGTATAGGGTACCCATGGAGAAATGGCAGCAGTAGAGTACTGCAGGTCATTCTTGGTATAGGGTACCCATGGAGAAATGGCAGCAGTAGAGTACTGGAGGTCATTCTTGGTATAGGGTACCCATGGAGAAATGGCGGCACTAGAGTACTGGAGGTCATTCTTGGTATAGGGTACCCATGGAGAAATGGCGGCATTAGAGTACTGGAGGAAATTCTTGGTATAGGGTACCCATGGAGAAATGGCGGCACTAGAGTACTGGAGGTAGTTCTTGGTATAGGGTACCCATGGAGAAATGGTGGCATTAGAGTACTGGAGGTCATTCTTGGCATGAGGTACCCATGGAGAAATGGCGGCACTAGAGTACTGGAGGCCATTCTTGGTATAGGTTACCCATGGAGAAATGGCGGCATTAGAGTACTGGAGGAAATTCTTGGTATAGGGTACCCATGGAGAAATGGTGGCACTAGTATACTGGAGGTATTTCTTGGTATAGGTTACCCATGGAGAAATGGTGGCACTAGTGTCCTGGAGGTATTTCTAGGTATAGGGTACCCATGGAGAAATGGCGGCACTAGAGTACTGGAGGTCATTCTTGGTATAGGGTACCCATGGAGAAATGGCGGCACTAGAGTACTGGAGGTCATTCTTGGTATAGTGTACCCATGGAGAAATGGCGGCACTAGAGTACTGGAGGTCATTCTTGGTATAGGGTACCCATGGAGAAATGGCGGCACTAGAGTACTGGAGGTCATTCTTGGTATAGGGTACCCATTGAGAAATGGCGGCACTAGAGTACTGGAGGTAGTTCTTGGTATAGGGTACCCATGGAGAAATGGTGGCATTAGAGTACTGGAGGTCATTCTTGGCATGAGGTACCCATGGAGAAATGGCGGCACTAGAGTACTGGAGGTCATTCTTGGTATAGGGTACCCATGGAGAAATGGCGGCATTAGAGTACTGGAGGAAATTCTTGGTATAGGGTACCCATGGAGAAATGGTGGCACTAGTATACTGGAGGTATTTCTTGGTATAGGTTACCCATGGAGAAATGGTGGCACTAGTGTCCTGGAGGTATTTCTAGGTATAGGGTACCCATGGAGAAATGGCGGCACTAGAGTACTGGAGGTCATTCTTGGTATAGGGTACCCATGGAGAAATGGCGGCACTAGAGTACTGGAGGTCATTCTTGGTATAGTGTACCCATGGAGAAATGGCGGCACTAGAGTACTGGAGGTCATTCTTGGTATAGGGTACCCATGGAGAAATGGCGGCATTAGAGTACTGGAGGTAATTCTTGGTATGGCATATCCATGGAGAAATGGTGGCACTAGTGTACTGGAGGTAATTTCTGGTATGGAGTACTCATGGAGAAATGGTGGCACTAGTATACTGGAGGTATTTCTTGGTATAGGGTACCCATGGAGAAATGGTGGCACAAGTGTACTGGAGGTATTTCTTGGCATAGGGTACCCATGGAGAAATGGCGGCACTAGAGTACTGGAGGTCATTCTTGGTATAGGGTACCCATGGAGAAATGGCAGCAGTAGAGTACTGCAGGTCATTCTTGGTATAGGGTACCCATGGAGAAATGGCAGCAGTAGAGTACTGGAGGTCATTCTTGGTATAGGGTACCCATGGAGAAATGGCGGCACTAGAGTACTGGAGGTCATTCTTGGTATAGGGTACCCATGGAGAAATGGCAGCATTAGAGTACTGGAGGTCATTCTTGGTATGGCATATCCATGGAGAAATGGCGGCATTAGAGTATTGGAGGTCATTCTTGGTATAGGGTACCCATGGAGAAATGGCGGCAATAGAGTACTGGAGGTCATTCTTGGTATAGGGCACCCATGGAGGAATGGTGGCACTAGTGTACTGGAGGTAGTTCAAGGTATAGGGTACCCATAGCGAAATGGCGGCACTAGAGTACAGGAGGTCATTCTTGGTATAGGGTACCCATGGAGAAATGACGGCATTAAAGTACTGGAGGTAATTCTTGGTATAGGGTACCCATGGAGAAATGGCGGCACTAGAGTACTGGAGGTCATTTTTGGTATAGGTACCATGGAGAAATGGCGGCACTAGAGTACTGGAGGTCATTCTTGGTATAGGGAACCCATGGAGAAATTGCGGCACTAGAGTACTGGGGGTCATTCTTGGTATAGGGTACCCATGGAGAAATGGCAGCATTAGAGTACTGGGGGTCATTCTTGGTATAGGGTTCCCATGGAGAAATGGCGGCACTAGAGTACTGGAGGTCATTCTTGGTATAGGATACCCATGGAGAAATGGTGGCACTAGAGTACTGGAGGTAGTTCTTGGTATAGGGTACACATGGAGAAAAGGCGGCATTGGAGTACTGGAGGTCATTCTTGGCATAGGGTACCCATGGAGAAATGGTGGCACTAGAGTACTGGAGGTCATTCTTGGTATAGGGTACCCATGGAGAAATGGTGGCACTAGTATACTAGAGGTATTTCTTGGTATAGGGTACCCATGGAGAAATGGCGGCACTAGAGTACTGGAGGTAATCTTGGTATAGGGTACCCATGGAGAAATGATGGCACTAGTATACTGGAGGTATTTCTTGGTATAGGGTACCCATGGAGAAATGGCGGCACTAGAGTACTGGAGGTCATTTTTGGTATAGGGTACCCATGGAGAAATGGCGGCACTAGAGTACTGGAGGTCATTCTTGGTATAGGGTACCCATGGAGAAATGGCGGCACTAGAGTACAGGGGGTCATTCTTGGTATAGGGTATCCATGGAGAAATGGCAGCACTAGAGTACTGGAGGTCATTCTTGGTATAGGGGACCCATGGAGAGATGGTGGCACTAGTGTACTGGAGGTATTTCTTGGTATAGGGTACCCATGGAGAAATGGCGGCACTAGAGTACTGGAGGTCGTTCTTGGTATAGGGTACCCATGGAGAAATGGTGGCACTAGAGTACTGGAGGTCATTCTTGGTATAAGGTACCCATGGAGAAATGGCGGCATTAGAGTACTGGAGGTAATTCTTGGTATGGCATATCCATGGAGAAATGGTGGCACTAGTGTACTGGAGGTAATTTCTGGTATGGAGTACTCATGGAGAAATGGTGGCACTAGTATACTGGAGGTATTTCTTGGTATAGGGTACCCATGGAGAAATGGTGGCACTAGAGTACTGGAGGTCATTCTTGGTATAGGGTACCCATGGAGAAATGGCAGCAGTAGAGTACTGCAGGTCATTCTTGGTATAGGGTACCCATGGAGAAATGGCAGCAGTAGAGTACTGGAGGTCATTCTTGGTATAGGGTACCCATGGAGAAATGGCGGCACTAGAGTACTGGAGGTCATTCTTGGTATAGGGTACCCATGGAGAAATGGCGGCATTAGAGTACTGGAGGAAATTCTTGGTATAGGGTACCCATGGAGAAATGGCGGCACTAGAGTACTGGAGGTAGTTCTTGGTATAGGGTACCCATGGAGAAATGGTGGCATTAGAGTACTGGAGGTCATTCTTGGCATGAGGTACCCATGGAGAAATGGCGGCACTAGAGTACTGGAGGCCATTCTTGGTATAGGGTACCCATGGAGAAATGGCGGCATTAGAGTACTGGAGGAAATTCTTGGTATAGGGTACCCATGGAGAAATGGTGGCACTAGTATACTGGAGGTATTTCTTGGTATAGGTTACCCATGGAGAAATGGTGGCACTAGTGTCCTGGAGGTATTTCTAGGTATAGGGTACCCATGGAGAAATGGCGGCACTAGAGTACTGGAGGTCATTCTTGGTATAGGGTACCCATGGAGAAATGGCGGCACTAGAGTACTGGAGGTCATTCTTGGTATAGTGTACCCATGGAGAAATGGCGGCACTAGAGTACTGGAGGTCATTCTTGGTATAGGGTACCCATGGAGAAATGGCGGCACTAGAGTACTGGAGGTCATTCTTGGTATAGGGTACCCATGGAGAAATGGCGGCACTAGAGTACTGGAGGTAGTTCTTGGTATAGGGTACCCATGGAGAAATGGTGGCATTAGAGTACTGGAGGTCATTCTTGGCATGAGGTACCCATGGAGAAATGGCGGCACTAGAGTACTGGAGGTCATTCTTGGTATAGGGTACCCATGGAGAAATGGCGGCATTAGGGTACTGGAGGAAATTCTTGGTATAGGGTACCCATGGAGAAATGGTGGCACTAGTATACTGGAGGTATTTCTTGGTATAGGTTACCCATGGAGAAATGGTGGCACTAGTGTCCTGGAGGTATTTCTAGGTATAGGGTACCCATGGAGAAATGGCGGCACTAGAGTACTGGAGGTCATTCTTGGTATAGGGTACCCATGGAGAAATGGCGGCACTAGAGTACTGGAGGTCATTCTTGGTATAGTGTACCCATGGAGAAATGGCGGCACTAGAGTACTGGAGGTCATTCTTGGTATAGGGTACCCATGGAGAAATGGCGGCATTAGAGTACTGGAGGTAATTCTTGGTATGGCATATCCATGGAGAAATGGTGGCACTAGTGTACTGGAGGTAATTTCTGGTATGGAGTACTCATGGAGAAATGGTGGCACTAGTATACTGGAGGTATTTCTTGGTATAGGGTACCCATGGAGAAATGGTGGCACAAGTGTACTGGAGGTATTTCTTGGCATAGGGTACCCATGGAGAAATGGCGGCACTAGAGTACTGGAGGTCATTCTTGGTATAGGGTACCCATGGAGAAATGGCAGCAGTAGAGTACTGCAGGTCATTCTTGGTATAGGGTACCCATGGAGAAATGGCAGCAGTAGAGTACTGGAGGTCATTCTTGGTATAGGGTACCCATGGAGAAATGGCGGCACTAGAGTACTGGAGGTCATTCTTGGTATAGGGTACCCATGGAGAAATGGCGGCACTAGAGTACTGGAGGTAGTTCTTGGTATAGGGTACCCATGGAGAAATGGGGGCATTAGAGTACTGGAGGTCATTCTTGGCATGAGGTACCCATGGAGAAATGGCGGCACTAGAGAACTGGAGGTCATTCTTGGTATAGGGTACCCATGGAGAAATGGCGGCATTAGAGTACTGGAGGAAATTCTTGGTATAGGGTACCCATGGAGAAATGGTGGCACTAGTATACTGGAGGTATTTCTTGGTATAGGTTACCCATGTAGAAATGGCGGCACTAGAGTACTGGAGGTCATTCTTGGTATAGGGTACCCATGGAGAAATGGCGGCACTAGAGTACTGGAGGTCATTCTTGGTATAGTGTACCCATGGAGAAATGGCGGCACTAGAGTACTGGAGGTCATTCTTGGTATAGGGTACCCATGGAGAAATGGCGGCACTAGAGTACTGGAGGTCATTCTTGGTATAGGGTACCCATGGAGAAATGGCGGCACTAGAGTACTGGGGGTCATTCTTGGTATAGGGTATCCATGGAGAAATGGCAGCACTAGAGTACTGGAGGTCATTCTTGGTATAGGGGACCCATGGAGAAATGGTGGCACTAGTGTACTGGAGGTATTTCTTGGTATAGGGTACCCATGGAGAAATGGTGGCACAAGTGTACTGGAGGTATTTCTTGGCATAGGGTACCCATGGAGAAATGGCGGCACTAGAGTACTGGAGGTCATTCTTGGTATAGGGTACCCATGGAGAAATGGCAGCAGTAGAGTACTGGAGGTCATTCTTGGTATAGGGTACCCATGGAGAAATGGCGTCACTAGAGTACTGGAGGTCATTCTTGGTATAGGGTACCCATGGAGAAATGGCGGCACTAGAGTACTGGAGGTAGTTCTTGGTATAGGGTACCCATGGAGAAATGGTGGCATTAGAGTACTGGAGGTCATTCTTGGCATGAGGTACCCATGGAGAAATGGCGGCACTAGAGAACTGGAGGTCATTCTTGGTATAGGGTACCCATGGAGAAATGGCGGCATTAGAGTACTGGAGGAAATTCTTGGTATAGGGTACCCATGGAGAAATGGTGGCACTAGTATACTGGAGGTATTTCTTGGTATAGGTTACCCATGGAGAAATGGTGGCACTAGTGTCCTGGAGGTATTTCTAGGTATAGGGTACCCATGGAGAAATGGCGGCACTAGAGTACTGGAAGTCATTCTTGGTATAGGGTACCCATGGAGAAATGGCGGCACTAGAGTACTGGAGGTCATTCTTGGTATAGTGTACCCATGGAGAAATGGCGGCACTAGAGTACTGGAGGTCATTCTTGGTATAGGGTACCCATGGAGAAATGGCGGCACTAGAGTACTGGAGGTCATTCTTGGTATAGGGTACCCATGGAGAAATGGCGGCACTAGAGTACTGGGGGTCATTCTTGGTATAGGGTATCCATGGAGAAATGGCAGCACTAGAGTACTGGAGGTCATTCTTGGTATAGGGGACCCATGGAGAAATGGTGGCACTAGTGTACTGGAGGTATTTCTTGGTATAGGGTACCCATGGAGACATGGCGGCACTAGAGTACTGGAGGTCGTTCTTGGTATAGGGTACCCATGGAGAAATGGTGGCACTAGAGTACTGGAGGTCATTCTTGGTATAGGGTACCCATGGAGAAATGGCGGCATTAGAGTACTGGAGGTATTTCTTGGTATGGCATATCCATGGAGAAATGGTGACACTAGTGTACTGGAGGTAATTTCTGGTATGGAGTACTCATGGAGAAATGGTGGCACTAGTATACTGGAGGTCATTCTTGGTATAGGGTACCCATGGAGAAATGGCGGCACTAGAGTACTGGAGGTCATTCTTGGTATAGGGTACCCATGGAGAAATGGCGGCACTAGAGTACTAGGGGTCATTCTTGGTATAGGGTATCCATGGAGAAATGGCAGCACTAGAGTACTGGAGGTCATTCTTGGTATAGGGGACCCATGGAGAGATGGTGGCACTAGTGTACTGGAGGTATTTCTTGGTATAGGGTACCCATGGAGAAATGGCAGCACTAGAGTACTGGAGGTCGTTCTTGGTATAGGGTACCCATGGAGAAATGGTGGCACTAGAGTACTGGAGGTCATTCTTGGTATAGGGTACCCATGGAGAAATGGCGGCATTAGAGTACTGGAGGTAATTCTTGGTATGGCATATCCATGGAGAAATGGTGGCACTAGTATACTGGAGGTAATTTCTGGTATGGAGTACTCATGGAGAAATGGTGGCACTAGTATACTGGAGGTATTTCTTGGTATAGGGTACCCATGGAGAAATGGTGGCACAAGTGTACTGGAGGTATTTCTTGGCATAGGGTACCCATGGAGAAATGGCGGCACTAGAGTACTGGAGGTCATTCTTGGTATAGGGTACCCATGGAGAAATGGCAGCAATAGAGTACTGCAGGTCATTCTTGGTATAGGGTACCCATGGAGAAATGGCAGCAGTAGAGTACTGGAGGTCATTCTTGGTATAGGGTACCCATGGAGAAATGGCGGCACTAGAGTACTGGAGGTCATTCTTGGTATAGGGTACCCATGGAGAAATGGCGGCATTAGAGTACTGGAGGAAATTCTTGGTATAGGGTACCCATGGAGAAATGGCGGCACTAGAGTACTGGAGGTAGTTCTTGGTATAGGGTACCCATGGAGAAATGGTGGCATTAGAGTACTGGAGGTCATTCTTGGCATGAGGTACCCATGGAGAAATGGCGGCACTAGAGTACTGGAGGTCATTCTTGGTATAGGGTACCCATGGAGAAATGGCGGCATTAGAGTACTGGAGGAAATTCTTGGTATAGGGTACCCATGGAGAAATGGTGGCACTAGTATACTGGAGGTATTTCTTGGTATAGGTTACCCATGGAGAAATGGTGGCACTAGTGTCCTGGAGGTATTTCTAGGTATAAGGTACCCATGGAGAAATGGCGGCACTAGAGTACTGGAGGTCATTCTTGGTATAGGGTACCCATGGAGAAATGGCGGCACTAGAGTACTGGAGGTCATTCTTGGTATAGGGTACCCATGGAGAAATGGCGGCACTAGAGTACTGGAGGTCATTCTTGGTATAGGGTACCCATGGAGAAATGGCGGCATTAGAGTACTGGAGGAAATTCTTGGTATAGGGTACCCATGGAGAAATGGCGGCACTAGAGTACTGGAGGTAGTTCTTGGTATAGGGTACCCATGGAGAAATGGTGGCATTAGAGTACTGGAGGTCATTCTTGGCATGAGGTACCCATGGAGAAATGGCGGCACTAGAGTACTGGAGGTCATTCTTGGTATAGGGTACCCATGGAGAAATGGCGGCATTAGAGTACTGGAGGAAATTCTTGGTATAGGGTACCCATGGAGAAATGGTGGCACTAGTATACTGGAGGTATTTCTTGGTATAGGTTACCCATGGAGAAATGGTGGCACTAGTGTCCTGGAGGTATTTCTAGGTATAAGGTACCCATGGAGAAATGGCGGCACTAGAGTACTGGAGGTCATTCTTGGTATAGGGTACCCATGGAGAAATGGCGGCACTAGAGTACTGGAGGTCATTCTTGGTATAGGGTACCCATGGAGAAATGGCGGCACTAGAGTACTGGAGGTCATTCTTGGTATAGGGTACCCATGGAGAAATGGCGGCACTAGAGTACTGGAGGTCATTCTTGGTATAGGGTACCCATGGAGAAATGGCGGCACTAGAGTACTGGGGGTCATTCTTGGTATAGGGTATCCATGGAGAAATGGCAGCACTAGAGTACTGGAGGTCATTCTTGGTATAGGGGACCCATGGAGAAATGGTGGCACTAGTGTACTGGAGGTATTTCTTGGTATAGGGTACCCATGGAGAAATGGCGGCACTAGAGTACTGGAGGTCGTTCTTGGTATAGGGTACCCATGGAGAAATGGTGGCACTAGAGTACTGGAGGTCATTCTTGGTATAGGGTACCCATGGAGAAATGGCGGCATTAGAGTACTGGAGGTAATTCTTGGTATGGCATATCCATGGAGAAATGGTGACACTAGTGTACTGGAGGTAATTTCTGGTATGGAGTACTCATGGAGAAATGGTGGCACTAGTATACTGGAGGTATTTCTTGGTATAGGGTACCCATGGAGAAATGGCGGCACTAGAGTACTGGAGGTCATTCTTGGTATAGGGTACCCATGGAGAAATGGCGGCATTAGAGTACTGGAGGAAATTCTTGGTATAGGGTACCCATGGAGAAATGGTGGCACTAGTATACTGGAGGTATTTCTTGGTATAGGTTACCAATGGAGAAATGGTGGCACTAGTGTACTGGAGGTATTTCTAGATATAGGGTACCCATGGAGAAATGGCGGCACTAGAGTACTGGAGGTCATTCTTGGTATAGGGTACCCATGGAGAAATGGCGGCACTAGAGTACTGGAGGTCATTGTTGGTATAGGGTACCCATGGAGAAATGACGGCATTAAAGTACTGGAGGTCATTCTTGGTATAGGGTACCCATGCAGAAATGGCGGCACTAGAGTACTGGAGGTCATTCTTGGTATAGGGTACCCGTGGAGAAATGGTGGCACTAGTATACTAGAGGTATTTCTTGGTATAGGGTACCCATGGAGAAATGGCGGCACTAGAGTACTGGAGGTAATTCTTGGTATAGGGTACCCATGGAGAAATGGTGGCACTAGAGTACTGGAGGTCATTCTTGGTATAGGGTACCCATGGAGAAATGGCGGCACTAGAGTACTGGAGGTCAGGGTACCCATGGAGAAATGGCGGCACTAGAGTACTGGAGGTCATTCTTGGTATAGGGTACCCATGGAGAAATGGTGGCACTAGAGTACTGGAGGTCATTCTTGGTACAGGGTACCCATGGAGAAATGGCGGCACTAGAGTACTGGGGGTCATTCTTGGTATAGGGTATCCATGGAGAAATGGCAGCACTAGAGTACTGCAGGTCATTCTTGGTATAGGGTACCCATGGAGAAATGGCAGCAGTAGAATACTGCAGGTCATTCTTGGTATAGGGTACCCATGGAGAAATGGCAGTAGTAGAGTACTGGAGGTCATTCTTGGTATAGGGTACCCATGGAGAAATGGCGGCACTAGAGTACTGGAGGTCATTCTTGGTATAGGGTACCCATGGAGAAATGGCGGCATTAGAGTACTGGAGGAAATTCTTGGTATAGGGTACCCATGGAGAAATGGCGGTACTGGAGGTAGTTCTTGGTATAGGGTACCCATGGAGAAATGGTGGCATTAGAGTACTGGAGGTTATTCTTGGCATGGGGTACCCATGGAGAAATGGTGGCACTAGAGTACTGGAGGTCATTCTTGGTATAGGGTACCCATGGAGAAATGGCGGCATTAGAGTACTGGAGGAAATTCTTGGTATAGGGTACCCATGGAGAAATGGTGGCACTAGTATACTGGAGGTATTTCTTGGTAAAGGGTACCCATGTAGAAATGGTGGCACTAGTGTACTGGAGGTATTTCTTGGTATAGGGTACCCATGGAGAAATGGCGGCACTAGAGTACTGGAGGTCATTCTTGGTGTAGGGTACCCATGGAGAAATGGTGGCACTATTATACTGGAGGTATTTCTTGGTATAGGTTACCCATGGAGAAATGGTGGCACTAGTGTACTGGAGGTATTTCTTGGTATAGGGTACCCATGGAGAAATGGCGGCACTAGAGTACTGGAGGTAGTTCTTGGTATAGGGTACCCATGGAGAAATGGCAGCATTAGAGTACTGGGGGTCATTCTTGGTATAGGGTACCCATGGAGAAATGGCGGCACTAGAGTACTGGAGGTCATTCTTGGTATAGGGTACCCATGGAGAAATGGCGGCACTAGAGTACTGGAGGTAGTTCTTGGTATAGGGTACCCATGGAGAAATGGCGGCATTAGAGTACTGGAGGTCATTCTTGGTACAGGGTACCCATGGAGAAATGGCAGCACTAGAGTACTGGAGGTCATTCTTGGTATAGGGTACCCATGGAGAAATGGTGGCACTAGAGTACTGGAGGTAGTTCTTGGTATAGGGTACCCATGGAGAAATGGCGGCATTAGAGTACTGGAGGTCGTTCTTGGTGTAGGGTGCCCATGGAGAAATGGCGGCACTAGAGTACTGGAGGTAGTTCTTGGTACAGGGTACCCATGGAGAAATGGCGGCACTAGAGTACTGTAGGTCATTTTTGGTATAGGGTACCCATGGAGAAATGGGGGCACTAGAGTACTGGAGGTCATTCTTGGTATAGGGTACCCATGGAAAAATTCAGCATTAAAGTACTGGAGGTTATTCTTGGTATATGGTACCCATGGAGAAATGGCAGCACTAGTGTACTGGAGGTAGTTCTTGGTATAGGGTACCCATGGAGAAATGGCGGCAATAGAGTACTGGAGGTCATTCTTGGTATAGGGTACCCATAGAGAAATGGCGGCACTAGAGTACTGGAGGTCATTATTGGTATATGGTACCCATGGAGAAATGGCAGCACTAGAGTACTGGAGGTCATTCTTGGTATAGTGTACCCAGTGAGAAATGGCGGCACTAGTGTACTGGAGGTAGTTCTTGGTATAGGGTACTCATGGCGAAATGGCGGCACAAGAGTACTGGAGGTCATTCTTGGTATAGGGTACCCATGGAGAAATGGCGGCATTAAAGTACTGCAGGTAATTCTTGCTATAGGGTACCCATGGAGAAATGGCAGCACTAGAGTACTGGAGGTAGTTCTTGTTATAGGGTACCCATGGAGAAATGGCGGCACTAGAGTACTGGAGGTCATTCTTGGGATACGGTATCCATGGAGAAATGGCGGCACTAGAGTACTGGAGGTAGTTCTTGGTATAGGGTACCCATGGAGAAATGGCGGCACTAGAGTACTGGAGGTAGTTCAAGGTATAGGGTACCCATAGCGAAATGGCGGCACTAGAGTACTGGAGGTCATTCTTGGTATAGGGTACCCATGGAGAAATGACGGCATTAAAGTACTGGAGGTAATTCTTGGTATAGGGCACCCATGGAGAAATGGCGGCACTAGATTACTGGAGGTCATTTTTGGTATAGGTACCATGGAGAAATGGCGGCACTAGAGTACTGGAGGTCATTCTTGGTATAGGGAACCCATGGAGAAATGGCGGCACTACAGTACTGGGGGTCATTCTTGGTATAGGGTACCCATGGAGAAATGGCAGCATTAGAGTACTGGGGGTCATTCTTGGTATAGGGTTCCCATGGAGAAATGGCGGCACTAGAGTACTGGAGGTCATTCTTGGTATAGGATACCCATGGAGAAATGGTGGCACTAGAGTACTGGAGGTAGTTCTTGGTATAGGGTACACATGGAGAAAAGGCGGCATTGGAGTACTGGAGGTCATTCTTGGCATAGGGTACCCATGGAGAAATGGCGGCACTAGAGTACTGGAGGTCATTATTGGTATAGGGTACCCATGGAGAAATGGTGGCACTAGTATACTAGAGGTATTTCTTGGTATAGGGTACCCATGGAGAAATGGCGGCACTAGAGTACTGGAGGTAATTCTTGGTATAGGGTACCCATGGAGAAATGATGGCACTAGTATACTGGAGGTATTTCTTGGTATAGGGTACCCATGGAGAAAACGTGGCACTAAGAGTACTGGAGGTCATTCTTGGTATAGGGTACCCATGGAGAAATGGCGGCACTAGAGTACTGGAGGTCATTTTTGGTATAGGGTACCCATGGAGAAATGGCGGCACTAGAGTACTGGGGGTCATTCTTGGTATAGGGTATCCATGGAGAAATGGCAGCACTAGAGTACTGGAGGTCATTCTTGGTATAGGGGACCCATGGAGAGATGGTGGCACTAGTGTACTGGAGGTATTTCTTGGTATAGGGTACCCATGGAGAAATGGCGGAACTAGAGTACTGGAGGTCGTTCTTGGTATAGGGTACCCATGGAGAAATGGTGGCACTAGAGTACTGGAGGTCATTCTTGGTATAGGGTACCCATGGAGAAATGGCGGCATTAGAGTACTGGAGGTCATTCTTGGCATGAGGTACAAATGGAGAAATGGCGGCACTAGAGAACTGGAGGTCATTCTTGGTATAGGGTACCCATGGAGAAATGGCGGCATTAGAGTACTGGAGGAAATTCTTGGTATAGGGTACCCATGGAGAAATGGTGGCACTAGTATACTGGAGGTATTTCTTGGTATAGGTTACCCATGTAGAAATGGCGGCACTAGAGTACTGGAGGTCATTCTTGGTATAGGGTACCCATGGAGAAATGGCGGCACTAGAGTACTGGAGGTCATTCTTGGTATAGTGTACCCATGGAGAAATGGCGGCACTAGAGTACTGGAGGTCATTCTTGGTATAGGGTACCCATGGAGAAATGGCGGCACTAGAGTACTGGAGGTCATTCTTGGTATAGGGTACCCATGGAGAAATGGCGGCACTAGAGTACTGGGGGTCATTCTTGGTATAGGGTATCCATGGAGAAATGGCAGCACTAGAGTACTGGAGGTCATTCTTGGTATAGGGGACCCATGGAGAAATGGTGGCACTAGTGTACTGGAGGTATTTCTTGGTATAGGGTACCCATGGAGAAATGGTGGCACAAGTGTACTGGAGGTATTTCTTGGCATAGGGTACCCATGGAGAAATGGCGGCACTAGAGTACTGGAGGTCATTCTTGGTATAGGGTACCCATGGAGAAATGGCAGCAGTAGAGTACTGGAGGTCATTCTTGGTATAGGGTACCCATGGAGAAATGGCGGCACTAGAGTACTGGAGGTCATTCTTGGTATAGGGTACCCATGGAGAAATGGCGGCATTAGAGTACTGGAGGTCGTTCTTGGTGTAGGGTGCCCATGGAGAAATGGTGGCATTAGAGTACTGGAGGTCATTCTTGGCATGAGGTACCCATGGAGAAATGGCGGCACTAGAGAACTGGAGGTCATTCTTGGTATAGGGTACCCATGGAGAAATGGCGGCATTAGAGTACTGGAGGAAATTCTTGGTATAGGGTACCCATGGAGAAATGGTGGCACTAGTATACTGGAGGTATTTCTTGGTATAGGTTACCCATGGAGAAATGGTGGCACTAGTGTCCTGGAGGTATTTCTAGGTATAGGGTACCCATGGAGAAATGGCGGCACTAGAGTACTGGAGGTCATTCTTGGTATAGGGTACCCATGGAGAAATGGCGGCACTAGAGTACTGGAAGTCATTCTTGGTATAGTGTACCCATGGAGAAATGGCGGCACTAGAGTACTGGAGGTCATTCTTGGTATAGGGTACCCATGGAGAAATGGCGCACTAGAGTACTGGAGGTCATTCTTGGTATAGGGTACCCATGGAGAAATGGCGGCACTAGAGTACTGGGGGTCATTCTTGGTATAGGGTATCCATGGAGAAATGGCAGCACTAGAGTACTGGAGGTCATTCTTGGTATAGGGGACCCATGGAGAGATGGTGGCACTAGTGTACTGGAGGTATTTCTTGGTATAGGGTACCCATGGAGAAATGGCAGCACTAGAGTACTGGAGGTCGTTCTTGGTATAGGGTACCCATGGAGAAATGGTGGCACTAGAGTACTGGAGGTCATTCTTGGTATAGGGTACCCATGGAGAAATGGCGGCATTAGAGTACTGGAGGTAATTCTTGGTATGGCATATCCATGGAGAAATGGTGGCACTAGTATACTGGAGGTAATTTCTGGTATGGAGTACTCATGGAGAAATGGTGGCACTAGTATACTGGAGGTATTTCTTGGCATAGGGTACCCATGGAGAAATGGCGGCACTAGAGTACTGGAGGTCATTCTTGGTATAGGGTACCCATGGAGAAATGGCGGCACTAGAATACTGGAGGTCATTCTTGGTATAGGGTACCCATGGAGAAATGGCAGCAATAGAGTACTGCAGGTCATTCTTGGTATAGGGTACCCATGGAGAAATGGCAGCAGTAGAGTACTGGAGGTCATTCTTGGTATAGGGTACCCATGGAGAAATGGCGGCACTAGAGTACTGGAGGTCATTCTTGGTATAGGGTACCCATGGAGAAATGGCGGCATTAGAGTACTGGAGGAAATTCTTGGTATAGGGTACCCATGGAGAAATGGCGGCACTAGAGTACTGGAGGTAGTTCTTGGTATAGGGTACCCATGGAGAAATGGTGGCATTAGAGTACTGGAGGTCATTCTTGGCATGAGGTACCCATGGAGAAATGGCGGCACTAGAGTACTGGAGGTCATTCTTGGTATAGGGTACCCATGGAGAAATGGCGGCATTAGAGTACTGGAGGAAATTCTTGGTATAGGGTACCCATGGAGAAATGGTGGCACTAGTATACTGGAGGTATTTCTTGGTATAGGTTACCCATGGAGAAATGGTGGCACTAGTGTCCTGGAGGTATTTCTAGGTATAAGATACCCATGGAGAAATGGTGGCACTAGAGTACTGGAGGTCATTCTTGGTATAGGGTACCCATAGAGAAATGGCGGCACTAGAGTACTGGAGGTCATTCTTGGTATAGGGTACCCATGGAGAAATGGCGGCACTAGAGTACTGGAGGTCATTCTTGGTATAGGGTACCCATGGAGAAATGGCGGCACTAGAGTACTGGAGGTCATTCTTGGTATAGGGTACCCATGGAGAAATGGCGGCACTAGAGTACTGGGGGTCATTCTTGGTATAGGGTATCCATGGAGAAATGGCAGCACTAGAGTACTGGAGGTCATTCTTGGTATAGGGGACCCATGGAGAAATGGTGGCACTAGTGTACTGGAGGTATTTCTTGGTATAGGGTACCCATGGAGAAATGGCGGCACTAGAGTACTGGAGGTCGTTCTTGGTATAGGGTACCCATGGAGAAATGGTGGCACTAGAGTACTGGAGGTCATTCTTGGTATAGGGTACCCATGGAGAAATGGCGGCATTAGAGTACTGGAGGTAATTCTTGGTATGGCATATCCATGGAGAAATGGTGACACTAGTGTACTGGAGGTAATTTCTGGTATGGAGTACTCATGGAGAAATGGTGGCACTAGTATACTGGAGGTATTTCTTGGTATAGGGTACCCATGGAGAAATGGCAGCACTAGAGTACTGGAGGTCATTCTTGGTATAGGGTACCCATGGAGAAATGGCGGCATTAGAGTACTGGAGGAAATTCTTGGTATAGGGTACCCATGGAGAAATGGTGGCACTAGTATACTGGAGGTATTTCTTGGTATAGGTTACCAATGGAGAAATGGTGGCACTAGTGTACTGGAGGTATTTCTAGATATAGGGTACCCATGGAGAAATGGCGGCACTAGAGTACTGGAGGTCATTCTTGGTATAGGGTACCCATGGAGAAATGGCGGCACTAGAGTACTGGAGGTCATTGTTGGTATAGGGTACCCATGGAGAAATGACGGCATTAAAGTACTGGAGGTCATTCTTGGTATAGGGTACCCATGCAGAAATGGCGGCACTAGAGTACTGGAGGTCATTCTTGGTATAGGGTACCCGTGGAGAAATGGTGGCACTAGTATACTAGAGGTATTTCTTGGTATAGGGTACCCATGGAGAAATGGCGGCACTAGAGTACTGGAGGTAATTCTTGGTATAGGGTACCCATGGAGAAATGGTGGCACTAGAGTACTGGAGGTCATTCTTGGTATAGGGTACCCATGGAGAAATGGCGGCACTAGAGTACTGGAGGTCAGGGTACCCATGGAGAAATGGCGGCACTAGAGTACTGGAGGTCATTCTTGGTATAGGGTACCCATGGAGAAATGGTGGCACTAGAGTACTGGAGGTCATTCTTGGTACAGGGTACCCATGGAGAAATGGCGGCACTAGAGTACTGGGGGTCATTCTTGGTATAGGGTACCCATGGAGAAATGGCGGCATTAGAGTACTGGAGGAAATTCTTGGTATAGGGTACCCATGGAGAAATGGCGGTACTGGAGGTAGTTCTTGGTATAGGGTACCCATGGAGAAATGGTGGCATTAGAGTACTGGAGGTTATTCTTGGCATGGGGTACCCATGGAGAAATGGTGGCACTAGAGTACTGGAGGTCATTCTTGGTATAGGGTACCCATGGAGAAATGGCGGCATTAGAGTACTGGAGGAAATTCTTGGTATAGGGTACCCATGGAGAAATGGTGGCACTAGTATACTGGAGGTATTTCTTGGTAAAGGGTACCCATGTAGAAATGGTGGCACTAGTGTACTGGAGGTATTTCTTGGTATAGGGTACCCATGGAGAAATGGCAGCAGTAGAATACTGCAGGTCATTCTTGGTATAGGGTACCCATGGAGAAATGGCAGCAGTAGAGTACTGGAGGTCATTCTTGGTATAGGGTACCCATGGAGAAATGGCGGCACTAGAGTACTGGAGGTCATTCTTGGTATAGGGTACCCATGGAGAAATGGCGGCATTAGAGTACTGGAGGAAATTCTTGGTATAGGGTACCCATGGAGAAATGGCGGTACTGGAGGTAGTTCTTGGTATAGGGTACCCATGGAGAAATGGTGGCATTAGAGTACTGGAGGTTATTCTTGGCATGGGGTACCCATGGAGAAATGGTGGCACTAGAGTACTGGAGGTCATTCTTGGTATAGGGTACCCATGGAGAAATGGCGGCATTAGAGTACTGGAGGAAATTCTTGGTATAGGGTACCCATGGAGAAATGGTGGCACTAGTATACTGGAGGTATTTCTTGGTAAAGGGTACCCATGTAGAAATGGTGGCACTAGTGTACTGGAGGTATTTCTTGGTATAGGGTACCCATGGAGAAATGGCGGCACTAGAGTACTGGAGGTCATTCTTGGTGTAGGGTACCCATGGAGAAATGGTGGCACTATTATACTGGAGGTATTTCTTGGTATAGGTTACCCATGGAGAAATGGTGGCACTAGTGTACTGGAGGTATTTCTTGGTATAGGGTACCCATGGAGAAATGGCGGCACTAGAGTACTGGAGGTAGTTCTTGGTATAGGGTACCCATGGAGAAATGGCAGCATTAGAGTACTGGGGGTCATTCTTGGTATAGGGTACCCATGGAGAAATGGCGGCACTAGAGTACTGGAGGTCATTCTTGGTATAGGGTACCCATGGAGAAATGGCGGCACTAGAGTACTGGAGGTCATTCTTGGTATAGGGTACCCATGGAGAAATGGCGGCACTAGAGTACTGGAGGTAGTTCTTGGTATAGGGTACCCATGGAGAAATGGCGGCATTAGAGTACTGGAGGTCATTCTTGGTACAGGGTACCCATGGAGAAATGGCAGCACTAGAGTACTGGAGGTCATTCTTGGTATAGGGTACCCATGGAGAAATGGTGGCACTAGAGTACTGGAGGTAGTTCTTGGTATAGGGTACCCATGGAGAAATGGCGGCATTAGAGTACTGGAGGTCGTTCTTGGTGTAGGGTGCCCATGGAGAAATGGCGGCACTAGAGTACTGGAGGTAGTTCTTGGTACAGGGTACCCATGGAGAAATGGCGGCACTAGAGTACTGGAGGTCATTTTTGGTATAGGGTACCCATGGAGAAATGGGGGCACTAGAGTACTGGAGGTCATTCTTGGTATAGGGTACCCATGGAAAAATTCAGCATTAAAGTACTGGAGGTTATTCTTGGTATATGGTACCCATGGAGAAATGGCAGCACTAGTGTACTGGAGGTAGTTCTTGGTATAGGGTACCCATGGAGAAATGGCGGCAATAGAGTACTGGAGGTCATTCTTGGTATAGGGTACCCATAGAGAAATGGCGGCACTGGAGGTCATTATTGGTATATGGTACCCATGGAGAAATGGCAGCACTAGAGTACTGGAGGTCATTCTTGGTATAGTGTACCCAGTGAGAAATGGCGGCACTAGTGTACTGGAGGTAGTTCTTGGTATAGGGTACTCATGGCGAAATGGCGGCACAAGAGTACTGGAGGTCATTCTTGGTATAGGGTACCCATGGAGAAATGGCGGCATTAAAGTACTGCAGGTAATTCTTGCTATAGGGTACCCATGGAGAAATGGCAGCACTAGAGTACTGGAGGTAGTTCTTGTTATAGGGTACCCATGGAGAAATGGCGGCACTAGAGTACTGGAGGTCATTCTTGGGATACGGTATCCATGGAGAAATGGCGGCACTAGAGTACTGGAGGTAGTTCTTGGTATAGGGTACCCATGGAGAAATGGCGGCACTAGAGTACTGGAGGTCATTCTTGGTATACGGTAACCATGGAGAAATGGCGGCACTAGAGTACTGGAGGTCATAGTTAGTATAGGGTACCCATGGAGAAATGGCAGCATTAGAGTACTGGAGGTCATTCTTGGTATGGCATATCCATGGAGAAATGGCGGCATTAGAGTATTGGAGGTCATTCTTGGTATAGGGTACCCATGGAGAAATGGCGGCAATAGAGTACTGGAGGTCATTCTTGGTATAGGGCACCCATGGAGAAATGGTGGCACTAGTGTACTGGAGGTAGTTCAAGGTATAGGGTACCCATAGCGAAATGGCGGCACTAGAGTACTGGAGGTCATTCTTGGTATAGGGTACCCATGGAGAAATGACGGCATTAAAGTACTGGAGGTAATTCTTGGTATAGGGCACCCATGGAGAAATGGCGGCACTAGATTACTGGAGGTCATTTTTGGTATAGGTACCATGGAGAAATGGCGGCACTAGAGTACTGGAGGTCATTCTTGGTATAGGGAACCCATGGAGAAATGGCGGCACTACAGTACTGGGGGTCATTCTTGGTATAGGGTACCCATGGAGAAATGGCAGCATTAGAGTACTGGGGGTCATTCTTGGTATAGGGTTCCCATGGAGAAATGGCGGCACTAGAGTACTGGAGGTCATTCTTGGTATAGGATACCCATGGAGAAATGGTGGCACTAGAGTACTGGAGGTAGTTCTTGGTATAGGGTACACATGGAGAAAAGGCGGCATTGGAGTACTGGAGGTCATTCTTGGCATAGGGTACCCATGGAGAAATGGCGGCACTAGAGTACTGGAGGTCATTATTGGTATAGGGTACCCATGGAGAAATGGTGGCACTAGTATACTAGAGGTATTTCTTGGTATAGGGTACCCATGGAGAAATGGCGGCACTAGAGTACTGGAGGTAATTCTTGGTATAGGGTACCCATGGAGAAATGATGGCACTAGTATACTGGAGGTATTTCTTGGTATAGGGTACCCATGGAGAAAACGTGGCACTAAGAGTACTGGAGGTCATTCTTGGTATAGGGTACCCATGGAGAAATGGCGGCACTAGAGTACTGGAGGTCATTTTTGGTATAGGGTACCCATGGAGAAATGGCGGCACTAGAGTACTGGGGGTCATTCTTGGTATAGGGTATCCATGGAGAAATGGCAGCACTAGAGTACTGGAGGTCATTCTTGGTATAGGGGACCCATGGAGAGATGGTGGCACTAGTGTACTGGAGGTATTTCTTGGTATAGGGTACCCATGGAGAAATGGCGGAACTAGAGTACTGGAGGTCGTTCTTGGTATAGGGTACCCATGGAGAAATGGTGGCACTAGAGTACTGGAGGTCATTCTTGGTATAGGGTACCCATGGAGAAATGGCGGCATTAGAGTACTGGAGGTCATTCTTGGCATGAGGTACAAATGGAGAAATGGCGGCACTAGAGAACTGGAGGTCATTCTTGGTATAGGGTACCCATGGAGAAATGGCGGCATTAGAGTACTGGAGGAAATTCTTGGTATAGGGTACCCATGGAGAAATGGTGGCACTAGTATACTGGAGGTATTTCTTGGTATAGGTTACCCATGTAGAAATGGCGGCACTAGAGTACTGGAGGTCATTCTTGGTATAGGGTACCCATGGAGAAATGGCGGCACTAGAGTACTGGAGGTCATTCTTGGTATAGTGTACCCATGGAGAAATGGCGGCACTAGAGTACTGGAGGTCATTCTTGGTATAGGGTACCCATGGAGAAATGGCGGCACTAGAGTACTGGAGGTCATTCTTGGTATAGGGTACCCATGGAGAAATGGCGGCACTAGAGTACTGGGGGTCATTCTTGGTATAGGGTATCCATGGAGAAATGGCAGCACTAGAGTACTGGAGGTCATTCTTGGTATAGGGGACCCATGGAGAAATGGTGGCACTAGTGTACTGGAGGTATTTCTTGGTATAGGGTACCCATGGAGAAATGGTGGCACAAGTGTACTGGAGGTATTTCTTGGCATAGGGTACCCATGGAGAAATGGCGGCACTAGAGTACTGGAGGTCATTCTTGGTATAGGGTACCCATGGAGAAATGGCAGCAGTAGAGTACTGGAGGTCATTCTTGGTATAGGGTACCCATGGAGAAATGGCGGCACTAGAGTACTGGAGGTCATTCTTGGTATAGGGTACCCATGGAGAAATGGCGGCATTAGAGTACTGGAGGTCGTTCTTGGTGTAGGGTGCCCATGGAGAAATGGTGGCATTAGAGTACTGGAGGTCATTCTTGGCATGAGGTACCCATGGAGAAATGGCGGCACTAGAGAACTGGAGGTCATTCTTGGTATAGGGTACCCATGGAGAAATGGCGGCATTAGAGTACTGGAGGAAATTCTTGGTATAGGGTACCCATGGAGAAATGGTGGCACTAGTATACTGGAGGTATTTCTTGGTATAGGTTACCCATGGAGAAATGGTGGCACTAGTGTCCTGGAGGTATTTCTAGGTATAGGGTACCCATGGAGAAATGGCGGCACTAGAGTACTGGAGGTCATTCTTGGTATAGGGTACCCATGGAGAAATGGCGGCACTAGAGTACTGGAAGTCATTCTTGGTATAGTGTACCCATGGAGAAATGGCGGCACTAGAGTACTGGAGGTCATTCTTGGTATAGGGTACCCATGGAGAAATGGCGCACTAGAGTACTGGAGGTCATTCTTGGTATAGGGTACCCATGGAGAAATGGCGGCACTAGAGTACTGGGGGTCATTCTTGGTATAGGGTATCCATGGAGAAATGGCAGCACTAGAGTACTGGAGGTCATTCTTGGTATAGGGGACCCATGGAGAGATGGTGGCACTAGTGTACTGGAGGTATTTCTTGGTATAGGGTACCCATGGAGAAATGGCAGCACTAGAGTACTGGAGGTCGTTCTTGGTATAGGGTACCCATGGAGAAATGGTGGCACTAGAGTACTGGAGGTCATTCTTGGTATAGGGTACCCATGGAGAAATGGCGGCATTAGAGTACTGGAGGTAATTCTTGGTATGGCATATCCATGGAGAAATGGTGGCACTAGTATACTGGAGGTAATTTCTGGTATGGAGTACTCATGGAGAAATGGTGGCACTAGTATACTGGAGGTATTTCTTGGCATAGGGTACCCATGGAGAAATGGCGGCACTAGAGTACTGGAGGTCATTCTTGGTATAGGGTACCCATGGAGAAATGGCGGCACTAGAATACTGGAGGTCATTCTTGGTATAGGGTACCCATGGAGAAATGGCAGCAATAGAGTACTGCAGGTCATTCTTGGTATAGGGTACCCATGGAGAAATGGCAGCAGTAGAGTACTGGAGGTCATTCTTGGTATAGGGTACCCATGGAGAAATGGCGGCACTAGAGTACTGGAGGTCATTCTTGGTATAGGGTACCCATGGAGAAATGGCGGCATTAGAGTACTGGAGGAAATTCTTGGTATAGGGTACCCATGGAGAAATGGCGGCACTAGAGTACTGGAGGTAGTTCTTGGTATAGGGTACCCATGGAGAAATGGTGGCATTAGAGTACTGGAGGTCATTCTTGGCATGAGGTACCCATGGAGAAATGGCGGCACTAGAGTACTGGAGGTCATTCTTGGTATAGGGTACCCATGGAGAAATGGCGGCATTAGAGTACTGGAGGAAATTCTTGGTATAGGGTACCCATGGAGAAATGGTGGCACTAGTATACTGGAGGTATTTCTTGGTATAGGTTACCCATGGAGAAATGGTGGCACTAGTGTCCTGGAGGTATTTCTAGGTATAAGATACCCATGGAGAAATGGTGGCACTAGAGTACTGGAGGTCATTCTTGGTATAGGGTACCCATAGAGAAATGGCGGCACTAGAGTACTGGAGGTCATTCTTGGTATAGGGTACCCATGGAGAAATGGCGGCACTAGAGTACTGGAGGTCATTCTTGGTATAGGGTACCCATGGAGAAATGGCGGCACTAGAGTACTGGAGGTCATTCTTGGTATAGGGTACCCATGGAGAAATGGCGGCACTAGAGTACTGGGGGTCATTCTTGGTATAGGGTATCCATGGAGAAATGGCAGCACTAGAGTACTGGAGGTCATTCTTGGTATAGGGGACCCATGGAGAAATGGTGGCACTAGTGTACTGGAGGTATTTCTTGGTATAGGGTACCCATGGAGAAATGGCGGCACTAGAGTACTGGAGGTCGTTCTTGGTATAGGGTACCCATGGAGAAATGGTGGCACTAGAGTACTGGAGGTCATTCTTGGTATAGGGTACCCATGGAGAAATGGCGGCATTAGAGTACTGGAGGTAATTCTTGGTATGGCATATCCATGGAGAAATGGTGACACTAGTGTACTGGAGGTAATTTCTGGTATGGAGTACTCATGGAGAAATGGTGGCACTAGTATACTGGAGGTATTTCTTGGTATAGGGTACCCATGGAGAAATGGCAGCACTAGAGTACTGGAGGTCATTCTTGGTATAGGGTACCCATGGAGAAATGGCGGCATTAGAGTACTGGAGGAAATTCTTGGTATAGGGTACCCATGGAGAAATGGTGGCACTAGTATACTGGAGGTATTTCTTGGTATAGGTTACCAATGGAGAAATGGTGGCACTAGTGTACTGGAGGTATTTCTAGATATAGGGTACCCATGGAGAAATGGCGGCACTAGAGTACTGGAGGTCATTCTTGGTATAGGGTACCCATGGAGAAATGGCGGCACTAGAGTACTGGAGGTCATTGTTGGTATAGGGTACCCATGGAGAAATGACGGCATTAAAGTACTGGAGGTCATTCTTGGTATAGGGTACCCATGCAGAAATGGCGGCACTAGAGTACTGGAGGTCATTCTTGGTATAGGGTACCCGTGGAGAAATGGTGGCACTAGTATACTAGAGGTATTTCTTGGTATAGGGTACCCATGGAGAAATGGCGGCACTAGAGTACTGGAGGTAATTCTTGGTATAGGGTACCCATGGAGAAATGGTGGCACTAGAGTACTGGAGGTCATTCTTGGTATAGGGTACCCATGGAGAAATGGCGGCACTAGAGTACTGGAGGTCAGGGTACCCATGGAGAAATGGCGGCACTAGAGTACTGGAGGTCATTCTTGGTATAGGGTACCCATGGAGAAATGGTGGCACTAGAGTACTGGAGGTCATTCTTGGTACAGGGTACCCATGGAGAAATGGCGGCACTAGAGTACTGGGGGTCATTCTTGGTATAGGGTACCCATGGAGAAATGGCGGCATTAGAGTACTGGAGGAAATTCTTGGTATAGGGTACCCATGGAGAAATGGCGGTACTGGAGGTAGTTCTTGGTATAGGGTACCCATGGAGAAATGGTGGCATTAGAGTACTGGAGGTTATTCTTGGCATGGGGTACCCATGGAGAAATGGTGGCACTAGAGTACTGGAGGTCATTCTTGGTATAGGGTACCCATGGAGAAATGGCGGCATTAGAGTACTGGAGGAAATTCTTGGTATAGGGTACCCATGGAGAAATGGTGGCACTAGTATACTGGAGGTATTTCTTGGTAAAGGGTACCCATGTAGAAATGGTGGCACTAGTGTACTGGAGGTATTTCTTGGTATAGGGTACCCATGGAGAAATGGCAGCAGTAGAATACTGCAGGTCATTCTTGGTATAGGGTACCCATGGAGAAATGGCAGCAGTAGAGTACTGGAGGTCATTCTTGGTATAGGGTACCCATGGAGAAATGGCGGCACTAGAGTACTGGAGGTCATTCTTGGTATAGGGTACCCATGGAGAAATGGCGGCATTAGAGTACTGGAGGAAATTCTTGGTATAGGGTACCCATGGAGAAATGGCGGTACTGGAGGTAGTTCTTGGTATAGGGTACCCATGGAGAAATGGTGGCATTAGAGTACTGGAGGTTATTCTTGGCATGGGGTACCCATGGAGAAATGGTGGCACTAGAGTACTGGAGGTCATTCTTGGTATAGGGTACCCATGGAGAAATGGCGGCATTAGAGTACTGGAGGAAATTCTTGGTATAGGGTACCCATGGAGAAATGGTGGCACTAGTATACTGGAGGTATTTCTTGGTAAAGGGTACCCATGTAGAAATGGTGGCACTAGTGTACTGGAGGTATTTCTTGGTATAGGGTACCCATGGAGAAATGGCGGCACTAGAGTACTGGAGGTCATTCTTGGTGTAGGGTACCCATGGAGAAATGGTGGCACTATTATACTGGAGGTATTTCTTGGTATAGGTTACCCATGGAGAAATGGTGGCACTAGTGTACTGGAGGTATTTCTTGGTATAGGGTACCCATGGAGAAATGGCGGCACTAGAGTACTGGAGGTAGTTCTTGGTATAGGGTACCCATGGAGAAATGGCAGCATTAGAGTACTGGGGGTCATTCTTGGTATAGGGTACCCATGGAGAAATGGCGGCACTAGAGTACTGGAGGTCATTCTTGGTATAGGGTACCCATGGAGAAATGGCGGCACTAGAGTACTGGAGGTCATTCTTGGTATAGGGTACCCATGGAGAAATGGCGGCACTAGAGTACTGGAGGTAGTTCTTGGTATAGGGTACCCATGGAGAAATGGCGGCATTAGAGTACTGGAGGTCATTCTTGGTACAGGGTACCCATGGAGAAATGGCAGCACTAGAGTACTGGAGGTCATTCTTGGTATAGGGTACCCATGGAGAAATGGTGGCACTAGAGTACTGGAGGTAGTTCTTGGTATAGGGTACCCATGGAGAAATGGCGGCATTAGAGTACTGGAGGTCGTTCTTGGTGTAGGGTGCCCATGGAGAAATGGCGGCACTAGAGTACTGGAGGTAGTTCTTGGTACAGGGTACCCATGGAGAAATGGCGGCACTAGAGTACTGGAGGTCATTTTTGGTATAGGGTACCCATGGAGAAATGGGGGCACTAGAGTACTGGAGGTCATTCTTGGTATAGGGTACCCATGGAAAAATTCAGCATTAAAGTACTGGAGGTTATTCTTGGTATATGGTACCCATGGAGAAATGGCAGCACTAGTGTACTGGAGGTAGTTCTTGGTATAGGGTACCCATGGAGAAATGGCGGCAATAGAGTACTGGAGGTCATTCTTGGTATAGGGTACCCATAGAGAAATGGCGGCACTGGAGGTCATTATTGGTATATGGTACCCATGGAGAAATGGCAGCACTAGAGTACTGGAGGTCATTCTTGGTATAGTGTACCCAGTGAGAAATGGCGGCACTAGTGTACTGGAGGTAGTTCTTGGTATAGGGTACTCATGGCGAAATGGCGGCACAAGAGTACTGGAGGTCATTCTTGGTATAGGGTACCCATGGAGAAATGGCGGCATTAAAGTACTGCAGGTAATTCTTGCTATAGGGTACCCATGGAGAAATGGCAGCACTAGAGTACTGGAGGTAGTTCTTGTTATAGGGTACCCATGGAGAAATGGCGGCACTAGAGTACTGGAGGTCATTCTTGGGATACGGTATCCATGGAGAAATGGCGGCACTAGAGTACTGGAGGTAGTTCTTGGTATAGGGTACCCATGGAGAAATGGCGGCACTAGAGTACTGGAGGTCATTCTTGGTATACGGTAACCATGGAGAAATGGCGGCACTAGAGTACTGGAGGTCATAGTTAGTATAGGGTACCCATGGAGAAATGGCAGCATTAGAGTACTGGAGGTCATTCTTGGTATGGCATATCCATGGAGAAATGGCGGCATTAGAGTATTGGAGGTCATTCTTGGTATAGGGTACCCATGGAGAAATGGCGGCAATAGAGTACTGGAGGTCATTCTTGGTATAGGGCACCCATGGAGAAATGGTGGCACTAGTGTACTGGAGGTAGTTCAAGGTATAGGGTACCCATAGCGAAATGGCGGCACTAGAGTACTGGAGGTCATTCTTGGTATAGGGTACCCATGGAGAAATGACGGCATTAAAGTACTGGAGGTAATTCTTGGTATAGGGCACCCATGGAGAAATGGCGGCACTAGATTACTGGAGGTCATTTTTGGTATAGGTACCATGGAGAAATGGCGGCACTAGAGTACTGGAGGTCATTCTTGGTATAGGGAACCCATGGAGAAATGGCGGCACTACAGTACTGGGGGTCATTCTTGGTATAGGGTACCCATGGAGAAATGGCAGCATTAGAGTACTGGGGGTCATTCTTGGTATAGGGTTCCCATGGAGAAATGGCGGCACTAGAGTACTGGAGGTCATTCTTGGTATAGGATACCCATGGAGAAATGGTGGCACTAGAGTACTGGAGGTAGTTCTTGGTATAGGGTACACATGGAGAAAAGGCGGCATTGGAGTACTGGAGGTCATTCTTGGCATAGGGTACCCATGGAGAAATGGCGGCACTAGAGTACTGGAGGTCATTATTGGTATAGGGTACCCATGGAGAAATGGTGGCACTAGTATACTAGAGGTATTTCTTGGTATAGGGTACCCATGGAGAAATGGCGGCACTAGAGTACTGGAGGTAATTCTTGTTATAGGGTACCCATGGAGAAATGATGGCACTAGTATACTGGAGGTATTTCTTGGTATAGGGTACCCATGGAGAAAAGGTGGCACTAAGAGTACTGGAGGTCATTCTTGGTATAGGGTACCCATGGAGAAATGGCGGCACTAGAGTACTGGAGGTCATTTTTGGTATAGGGTACCCATGGAGAAATGGCAGCACTAGAGTACTGGGGGTCATTCTTGGTATAGGGTATCCATGGAGAAATGGCAGCACTAGAGTACTGGAGGTCATTCTTGGTATAGGGGACCCATGGAGAGATGGTGGCACTAGTGTACTGGAGGTATTTCTTGGTATAGGGTACCCATGGAGAAATGGCGGAACTAGAGTACTGGAGGTCGTTCTTGGTATAGGGTACCCATGGAGAAATGGTGGCACTAGAGTACTGGAGGTCATTCTTGGTATAGGGTACCCATGGAGAAATGGCGGCATTAGAGTACTGGAGGTAATTCTTGGTATGGCATATCCATGGAGAAATGGTGGCACTAGTGTACTGGAGGTAATTTCTGGTATGGAGTACTCATGGAGAAATGGTGGCACTAGTATACTGGAGGTATTTCTTGGTATAGGGTACCCATGGAGAAATGGTGGCACAAGTGTACTGGAGGTATTTCTTGGCATAGGGTACCCATGGAGAAATGGCGGCACTAGAGTACTGGAGGTCATTCTTGGTATAGGGTACCCATGGAGAAATGGCAGCAGTAGAGTACTGCAGGTCATTCTTGGTATAGGGTACCCATGGAGAAATGGCAGCAGTAGAGTACTGGAGGTCATTCTTGGTATAGGGTACCCATGGAGAAATGGCGGCATTAGAGTACTGGAGGAAATTCTTGGTATAGGGTACCCATGGAGAAATGGCGGCACTAGAGTACTGGAGGTAGTTCTTGGTATAGGGTACCCATGGAGAAATGGTGGCATTAGAGTACTGGAGGTCATTCTTGGCATGAGGTACCCATGGAGAAATGGCGGCACTAGAGTACTGGAGGTCATTCTTGGTATAGGGTACCCATGGAGAAATGGCGGCATTAGAGTACTGGAGGAAATTCTTGGTATAGGGTACCCATGGAGAAATGGAGGCACTAGTATACTGGAGGTATTTCTTGGTATAGGTTACCCATGGAGAAATGGTGGCACTAGTGTCCTGGAGGTATTTCTAGGTATAGGGTACCCATGGAGAAATGGCGGCACTAGAGTACTGGAGGTCATTCTTGGTATAGGGTACCCATGGAGAAATGGCGGCACTAGAGTACTGGAGGTCATTCTTGGTATAGGGTACCCATGGAGAAATGGCGGCACTAGAGTACTGGGGGTCATTCTTGGTATAGGGTATCCATGGAGAAATGGCAGCACTAGAGTACTGGAGGTCATTCTTGGTATAGGGTACCGATGGAGAAATGGCGGCATTAGAGTACTGGAGGTCATTCTTGGCATGAGGTACAAATGGAGAAATGGCGGCACTAGAGAACTGGAGGTCATTCTTGGTATAGGGTACCCATGGAGAAATGGCGGCATTAGAGTACTGGAGGAAATTCTTGGTATAGGGTACCCATGGAGAAATGGTGGCACTAGTATACTGGAGGTATTTCTTGGTATAGGTTACCCATGTAGAAATGGCGGCACTAGAGTACTGGAGGTCATTCTTGGTATAGGGTACCCATGGAGAAATGGCGGCACTAGAGTACTGGAGGTCATTCTTGGTATAGTGTACCCATGGAGAAATGGCGGCACTAGAGTACTGGAGGTCATTCTTGGTATAGGGTACCCATGGAGAAATGGCGGCACTAGAGTACTGGAGGTCATTCTTGGTATAGGGTACCCATGGAGAAATGGCGGCACTAGAGTACTGGGGGTCATTCTTGGTATAGGGTATCCATGGAGAAATGGCAGCACTAGAGTACTGGAGGTCATTCTTGGTATAGGGGACCCATGGAGAAATGGTGGCACTAGTGTACTGGAGGTATTTCTTGGTATAGGGTACCCATGGAGAAATGGTGGCACAAGTGTACTGGAGGTATTTCTTGGCATAGGGTACCCATGGAGAAATGGCGGCACTAGAGTACTGGAGGTCATTCTTGGTATAGGGTACCCATGGAGAAATGGCAGCAGTAGAGTACTGGAGGTCATTCTTGGTATAGGGTACCCATGGAGAAATGGCGGCACTAGAGTACTGGAGGTCATTCTTGGTATAGGGTACCCATGGAGAAATGGCGGCATTAGAGTACTGGAGGTCGTTCTTGGTGTAGGGTGCCCATGGAGAAATGGTGGCATTAGAGTACTGGAGGTCATTCTTGGCATGAGGTACCCATGGAGAAATGGCGGCACTAGAGAACTGGAGGTCATTCTTGGTATAGGGTACCCATGGAGAAATGGCGGCATTAGAGTACTGGAGGAAATTCTTGGTATAGGGTACCCATGGAGAAATGGTGGCACTAGTATACTGGAGGTATTTCTTGGTATAGGTTACCCATGGAGAAATGGTGGCACTAGTGTCCTGGAGGTATTTCTAGGTATAGGGTACCCATGGAGAAATGGCGGCACTAGAGTACTGGAGGTCATTCTTGGTATAGGGTACCCATGGAGAAATGGCGGCACTAGAGTACTGGAAGTCATTCTTGGTATAGTGTACCCATGGAGAAATGGCGGCACTAGAGTACTGGAGGTCATTCTTGGTATAGGGTACCCATGGAGAAATGGCGCACTAGAGTACTGGAGGTCATTCTTGGTATAGGGTACCCATGGAGAAATGGCGGCACTAGAGTACTGGGGGTCATTCTTGGTATAGGGTATCCATGGAGAAATGGCAGCACTAGAGTACTGGAGGTCATTCTTGGTATAGGGGACCCATGGAGAGATGGTGGCACTAGTGTACTGGAGGTATTTCTTGGTATAGGGTACCCATGGAGAAATGGCAGCACTAGAGTACTGGAGGTCGTTCTTGGTATAGGGTACCCATGGAGAAATGGTGGCACTAGAGTACTGGAGGTCATTCTTGGTATAGGGTACCCATGGAGAAATGGCGGCATTAGAGTACTGGAGGTAATTCTTGGTATGGCATATCCATGGAGAAATGGTGGCACTAGTATACTGGAGGTAATTTCTGGTATGGAGTACTCATGGAGAAATGGTGGCACTAGTATACTGGAGGTATTTCTTGGCATAGGGTACCCATGGAGAAATGGCGGCACTAGAGTACTGGAGGTCATTCTTGGTATAGGGTACCCATGGAGAAATGGCGGCACTAGAATACTGGAGGTCATTCTTGGTATAGGGTACCCATGGAGAAATGGCAGCAATAGAGTACTGCAGGTCATTCTTGGTATAGGGTACCCATGGAGAAATGGCAGCAGTAGAGTACTGGAGGTCATTCTTGGTATAGGGTACCCATGGAGAAATGGCGGCACTAGAGTACTGGAGGTCATTCTTGGTATAGGGTACCCATGGAGAAATGGCGGCATTAGAGTACTGGAGGAAATTCTTGGTATAGGGTACCCATGGAGAAATGGCGGCACTAGAGTACTGGAGGTAGTTCTTGGTATAGGGTACCCATGGAGAAATGGTGGCATTAGAGTACTGGAGGTCATTCTTGGCATGAGGTACCCATGGAGAAATGGCGGCACTAGAGTACTGGAGGTCATTCTTGGTATAGGGTACCCATGGAGAAATGGCGGCATTAGAGTACTGGAGGAAATTCTTGGTATAGGGTACCCATGGAGAAATGGTGGCACTAGTATACTGGAGGTATTTCTTGGTATAGGTTACCCATGGAGAAATGGTGGCACTAGTGTCCTGGAGGTATTTCTAGGTATAAGATACCCATGGAGAAATGGTGGCACTAGAGTACTGGAGGTCATTCTTGGTATAGGGTACCCATAGAGAAATGGCGGCACTAGAGTACTGGAGGTCATTCTTGGTATAGGGTACCCATGGAGAAATGGCGGCACTAGAGTACTGGAGGTCATTCTTGGTATAGGGTACCCATGGAGAAATGGCGGCACTAGAGTACTGGAGGTCATTCTTGGTATAGGGTACCCATGGAGAAATGGCGGCACTAGAGTACTGGGGGTCATTCTTGGTATAGGGTATCCATGGAGAAATGGCAGCACTAGAGTACTGGAGGTCATTCTTGGTATAGGGGACCCATGGAGAAATGGTGGCACTAGTGTACTGGAGGTATTTCTTGGTATAGGGTACCCATGGAGAAATGGCGGCACTAGAGTACTGGAGGTCGTTCTTGGTATAGGGTACCCATGGAGAAATGGTGGCACTAGAGTACTGGAGGTCATTCTTGGTATAGGGTACCCATGGAGAAATGGCGGCATTAGAGTACTGGAGGTAATTCTTGGTATGGCATATCCATGGAGAAATGGTGACACTAGTGTACTGGAGGTAATTTCTGGTATGGAGTACTCATGGAGAAATGGTGGCACTAGTATACTGGAGGTATTTCTTGGTATAGGGTACCCATGGAGAAATGGCAGCACTAGAGTACTGGAGGTCATTCTTGGTATAGGGTACCCATGGAGAAATGGCGGCATTAGAGTACTGGAGGAAATTCTTGGTATAGGGTACCCATGGAGAAATGGTGGCACTAGTATACTGGAGGTATTTCTTGGTATAGGTTACCAATGGAGAAATGGTGGCACTAGTGTACTGGAGGTATTTCTAGATATAGGGTACCCATGGAGAAATGGCGGCACTAGAGTACTGGAGGTCATTCTTGGTATAGGGTACCCATGGAGAAATGGCGGCACTAGAGTACTGGAGGTCATTGTTGGTATAGGGTACCCATGGAGAAATGACGGCATTAAAGTACTGGAGGTCATTCTTGGTATAGGGTACCCATGCAGAAATGGCGGCACTAGAGTACTGGAGGTCATTCTTGGTATAGGGTACCCGTGGAGAAATGGTGGCACTAGTATACTAGAGGTATTTCTTGGTATAGGGTACCCATGGAGAAATGGCGGCACTAGAGTACTGGAGGTAATTCTTGGTATAGGGTACCCATGGAGAAATGGTGGCACTAGAGTACTGGAGGTCATTCTTGGTATAGGGTACCCATGGAGAAATGGCGGCACTAGAGTACTGGAGGTCAGGGTACCCATGGAGAAATGGCGGCACTAGAGTACTGGAGGTCATTCTTGGTATAGGGTACCCATGGAGAAATGGTGGCACTAGAGTACTGGAGGTCATTCTTGGTACAGGGTACCCATGGAGAAATGGCGGCACTAGAGTACTGGGGGTCATTCTTGGTATAGGGTATCCATGGAGAAATGGCAGCACTAGAGTACTGCAGGTCATTCTTGGTATAGGGTACCCATGGAGAAATGGCAGCAGTAGAATACTGCAGGTCATTCTTGGTATAGGGTACCCATGGAGAAATGGCAGCAGTAGAGTACTGGAGGTCATTCTTGGTATAGGGTACCCATGGAGAAATGGCGGCACTAGAGTACTGGAGGTCATTCTTGGTATAGGGTACCCATGGAGAAATGGCGGCATTAGAGTACTGGAGGAAATTCTTGGTATAGGGTACCCATGGAGAAATGGCGGTACTGGAGGTAGTTCTTGGTATAGGGTACCCATGGAGAAATGGTGGCATTAGAGTACTGGAGGTTATTCTTGGCATGGGGTACCCATGGAGAAATGGTGGCACTAGAGTACTGGAGGTCATTCTTGGTATAGGGTACCCATGGAGAAATGGCGGCATTAGAGTACTGGAGGAAATTCTTGGTATAGGGTACCCATGGAGAAATGGTGGCACTAGTATACTGGAGGTATTTCTTGGTAAAGGGTACCCATGTAGAAATGGTGGCACTAGTGTACTGGAGGTATTTCTTGGTATAGGGTACCCATGGAGAAATGGCGGCACTAGAGTACTGGAGGTCATTCTTGGTGTAGGGTACCCATGGAGAAATGGTGGCACTATTATACTGGAGGTATTTCTTGGTATAGGTTACCCATGGAGAAATGGTGGCACTAGTGTACTGGAGGTATTTCTTGGTATAGGGTACCCATGGAGAAATGGCGGCACTAGAGTACTGGAGGTAGTTCTTGGTATAGGGTACCCATGGAGAAATGGCAGCATTAGAGTACTGGGGGTCATTCTTGGTATAGGGTACCCATGGAGAAATGGCGGCACTAGAGTACTGGAGGTCATTCTTGGTATAGGGTACCCATGGAGAAATGGCGGCACTAGAGTACTGGAGGTCATTCTTGGTATAGGGTACCCATGGAGAAATGGCGGCACTAGAGTACTGGAGGTAGTTCTTGGTATAGGGTACCCATGGAGAAATGGCGGCATTAGAGTACTGGAGGTCATTCTTGGTACAGGGTACCCATGGAGAAATGGCAGCACTAGAGTACTGGAGGTCATTCTTGGTATAGGGTACCCATGGAGAAATGGTGGCACTAGAGTACTGGAGGTAGTTCTTGGTATAGGGTACCCATGGAGAAATGGCGGCATTAGAGTACTGGAGGTCGTTCTTGGTGTAGGGTGCCCATGGAGAAATGGCGGCACTAGAGTACTGGAGGTAGTTCTTGGTACAGGGTACCCATGGAGAAATGGCGGCACTAGAGTACTGGAGGTCATTTTTGGTATAGGGTACCCATGGAGAAATGGGGGCACTAGAGTACTGGAGGTCATTCTTGGTATAGGGTACCCATGGAAAAATTCAGCATTAAAGTACTGGAGGTTATTCTTGGTATATGGTACCCATGGAGAAATGGCAGCACTAGTGTACTGGAGGTAGTTCTTGGTATAGGGTACCCATGGAGAAATGGCGGCAATAGAGTACTGGAGGTCATTCTTGGTATAGGGTACCCATAGAGAAATGGCGGCACTGGAGGTCATTATTGGTATATGGTACCCATGGAGAAATGGCAGCACTAGAGTACTGGAGGTCATTCTTGGTATAGTGTACCCAGTGAGAAATGGCGGCACTAGTGTACTGGAGGTAGTTCTTGGTATAGGGTACTCATGGCGAAATGGCGGCACAAGAGTACTGGAGGTCATTCTTGGTATAGGGTACCCATGGAGAAATGGCGGCATTAAAGTACTGCAGGTAATTCTTGCTATAGGGTACCCATGGAGAAATGGCAGCACTAGAGTACTGGAGGTAGTTCTTGTTATAGGGTACCCATGGAGAAATGGCGGCACTAGAGTACTGGAGGTCATTCTTGGGATACGGTATCCATGGAGAAATGGCGGCACTAGAGTACTGGAGGTAGTTCTTGGTATAGGGTACCCATGGAGAAATGGCGGCACTAGAGTACTGGAGGTCATTCTTGGTATACGGTAACCATGGAGAAATGGCGGCACTAGAGTACTGGAGGTCATAGTTAGTATAGGGTACCCATGGAGAAATGGCAGCATTAGAGTACTGGAGGTCATTCTTGGTATGGCATATCCATGGAGAAATGGCGGCATTAGAGTATTGGAGGTCATTCTTGGTATAGGGTACCCATGGAGAAATGGCGGCAATAGAGTACTGGAGGTCATTCTTGGTATAGGGCACCCATGGAGAAATGGTGGCACTAGTGTACTGGAGGTAGTTCAAGGTATAGGGTACCCATAGCGAAATGGCGGCACTAGAGTACTGGAGGTCATTCTTGGTATAGGGTACCCATGGAGAAATGACGGCATTAAAGTACTGGAGGTAATTCTTGGTATAGGGCACCCATGGAGAAATGGCGGCACTAGATTACTGGAGGTCATTTTTGGTATAGGTACCATGGAGAAATGGCGGCACTAGAGTACTGGAGGTCATTCTTGGTATAGGGAACCCATGGAGAAATGGCGGCACTACAGTACTGGGGGTCATTCTTGGTATAGGGTACCCATGGAGAAATGGCAGCATTAGAGTACTGGGGGTCATTCTTGGTATAGGGTTCCCATGGAGAAATGGCGGCACTAGAGTACTGGAGGTCATTCTTGGTATAGGATACCCATGGAGAAATGGTGGCACTAGAGTACTGGAGGTAGTTCTTGGTATAGGGTACACATGGAGAAAAGGCGGCATTGGAGTACTGGAGGTCATTCTTGGCATAGGGTACCCATGGAGAAATGGCGGCACTAGAGTACTGGAGGTCATTATTGGTATAGGGTACCCATGGAGAAATGGTGGCACTAGTATACTAGAGGTATTTCTTGGTATAGGGTACCCATGGAGAAATGGCGGCACTAGAGTACTGGAGGTAATTCTTGTTATAGGGTACCCATGGAGAAATGATGGCACTAGTATACTGGAGGTATTTCTTGGTATAGGGTACCCATGGAGAAAAGGTGGCACTAAGAGTACTGGAGGTCATTCTTGGTATAGGGTACCCATGGAGAAATGGCGGCACTAGAGTACTGGAGGTCATTTTTGGTATAGGGTACCCATGGAGAAATGGCAGCACTAGAGTACTGGGGGTCATTCTTGGTATAGGGTATCCATGGAGAAATGGCAGCACTAGAGTACTGGAGGTCATTCTTGGTATAGGGGACCCATGGAGAGATGGTGGCACTAGTGTACTGGAGGTATTTCTTGGTATAGGGTACCCATGGAGAAATGGCGGAACTAGAGTACTGGAGGTCGTTCTTGGTATAGGGTACCCATGGAGAAATGGTGGCACTAGAGTACTGGAGGTCATTCTTGGTATAGGGTACCCATGGAGAAATGGCGGCATTAGAGTACTGGAGGTAATTCTTGGTATGGCATATCCATGGAGAAATGGTGGCACTAGTGTACTGGAGGTAATTTCTGGTATGGAGTACTCATGGAGAAATGGTGGCACTAGTATACTGGAGGTATTTCTTGGTATAGGGTACCCATGGAGAAATGGTGGCACAAGTGTACTGGAGGTATTTCTTGGCATAGGGTACCCATGGAGAAATGGCGGCACTAGAGTACTGGAGGTCATTCTTGGTATAGGGTACCCATGGAGAAATGGCAGCAGTAGAGTACTGCAGGTCATTCTTGGTATAGGGTACCCATGGAGAAATGGCAGCACTAGAGTACTGGAGGTCATTCTTGGTATAGGGTACCCATGGAGAAATGGCGGCATTAGAGTACTGGAGGAAATTCTTGGTATAGGGTACCCATGGAGAAATGGCGGCACTAGAGTACTGGAGGTAGTTCTTGGTATAGGGTACCCATGGAGAAATGGTGGCATTAGAGTACTGGAGGTCATTCTTGGCATGAGGTACCCATGGAGAAATGGCGGCACTAGAGTACTGGAGGTCATTCTTGGTATAGGGTACCCATGGAGAAATGGCGGCATTAGAGTACTGGAGGTAATTCTTGGTATAGGGTACCCATGGAGAAATGGCGGCACTAGAGTACTGGAGGTCATTTCTTGGTATAGGGTACCCATGGAGAAATGGTGGCACTAGTGTACTGGAGGTATTTCTTGGTATAGGGTACCCATGGAGAAATGGTGGCACTAGTGTACTGGAGGTCATTTCTTGGTATAGGGTACCCATGGAGAAATGGCGGCACTAGAGTACTGGAGGTCATTCTTGGTATAGGGTACCCATGGAGAAATGGCGGCACTAGAGTACTGGAGGTCATTCTTGGTATAGGGTACCCATGGAGAAATGGCGGCACTAGAGTACTGGAGGTCATTCTTGGTATAGGGTACCCATGGAGAAATGGCGGCACTAGAGTACTGGAGGTCATTCTTGGTATAGGGTACCCATGGAGAAATGGCGGCACTAGAGTACTGGAGGTCATTCTTGGTATAGGGTACCCATGGAGAAATGGCGGCACTAGAGTACTGGAGGTCATTCTTGGTATAGGGTACCCATGGAGAAATGGCGGCACTAGAGTACTGGAGGTCATTCTTGGTATAGGGTACCCATGGAGAAATGGCGGCACTAGAGTACTGGAGGTCATTCTTGGTATAGGGTACCCATGGAGAAATGGCGGCACTAGAGTACTGGAGGTCATTCTTGGTATAGGGTACCCATGGAGAAATGGCGGCATTAGAGTACTGGAGGTAATTCTTGGTATAGGCATATCCATGGAGAAATGGTGGCACTAGTAGTACTGGAGGTAATTCTCTGGTATGGAGTACTCATGGAGAAATGGTGGCACTAGTATACTGGAGGTATTTCTTGGCATAGGGTACCCATGGAGAAATGGCGGCACTAGAGTACTGGAGGTCATTCTTGGTATAGGGTACCCATGGAGAAATGGCGGCACTAGAGTACTGGAGGTCATTCTTGGTATAGGGTACCCATGGAGAAATGGCGGCACTAGAGTACTGGAGGTCATTCTTGGTATAGGGTACCCATGGAGAAATGGCGGCACTAGAGTACTGGAGGTCATTCTTGGTATAGGGTACCCATGGAGAAATGGCGGCACTAGAGTACTGGAGGTCATTCTTGGTATAGGGTACCCATGGAGAAATGGCGGCACTAGAGTACTGGAGGTCATTCTTGGTATAGGGTACCCATGGAGAAATGGCGGCACTAGAGTACTGGAGGTCAGTTCTTGGTATAGGGTACCCATGGAGAAATGGTGGCATTAGAGTACTGGAGGTCATTCTTGGTATAGGGTACCCATGGAGAAATGGCGGCACTAGAGTTCTGGAGGTCATTCTTGGTATAGGGTACCCATGGAGAAATGGCGGCATTAGAGTACTGGAGGTAATTCTTGGTATAGGGTACCCATGGAGAAATGGTGGCACTAGTAGTACTGGAGGTATTTCTTGGTATAGGGTACCCATGGAGAAATGGTGGCACTAGTGTACTGGAGGTATTTCTTGGTATAGGGTACCCATGGAGAAATGGTGGCACTAAGAGTACTGGAGGTCATTCTTGGTATAGGGTACCCATGGAGAAATGGCGGCACTAGAGTACTGGAGGTCATTCTTGGTATAGGGTACCCATGGAGAAATGGCGGCACTAGAGTACTGGAGGTCATTCTTGGTATAGGGTACCCATGGAGAAATGGCGGCACTAGAGTACTGGAGGTCATTCTTGGTATAGGGTACCCATGGAGAAATGGCGGCACTAGAGTACTGGAGGTCATTCTTGGTATAGGGTACCCATGGAGAAATGGCGGCACTAGAGTACTGGAGGTCATTCTTGGTATAGGGTACCCATGGAGAAATGGTGGCACTAGTGTACTGGAGGTCATTTCTTGGTATAGGGTACCCATGGAGAAATGGCGGCACTAGAGTACTGGAGGTCGTTCTTGGTATAGGGTACCCATGGAGAAATGGCGGCACTAGAGTACTGGAGGTCATTCTTGGTATAGGGTACCCATGGAGAAATGGCGGCATTAGAGTACTGGAGGTCATTCTTGGTATAGGCATATCCATGGAGAAATGGCGGCACTAGAGTACTGGAGGTCATTCTTGGTATAGGGTACCCATGGAGAAATGGCGGCACTAGAGTACTGGAGGTATTTCTTGGTATAGGGTACCCATGGAGAAATGGCAGCACTAGAGTACTGGAGGTCATTCTTGGTATAGGGTACCCATGGAGAAATGGCGGCACTAGAGTACTGGAGGTCATTCTTGGTATAGGGTACCCATGGAGAAATGGTGGCACTAGTAGTACTGGAGGTATTTCTTGGTATAGGGTACCCATGGAGAAATGGCGGCACTAGTGTACTGGAGGTCATTCTTGGTATAGGGTACCCATGGAGAAATGGCGGCACTAGAGTACTGGAGGTCATTCTTGGTATAGGGTACCCATGGAGAAATGGCAGCACTAGAGTACTGGAGGTCATTCTTGGTATAGGGTACCCATGGAGAAATGGCGGCATTAGAGTACTGGAGGTCATTCTTGGTATAGGGTACCCATGGAGAAATGGCGGCACTAGAGTACTGGAGGTCATTCTTGGTATAGGGTACCCATGGAGAAATGGTGGCACTAGTGTACTGGAGGTATTTCTTGGTATAGGGTACCCATGGAGAAATGGCGGCACTAGAGTACTGGAGGTCATTCTTGGTATAGGGTACCCATGGAGAAATGGCGGCACTAGAGTACTGGAGGTCATTCTTGGTATAGGGTACCCATGGAGAAATGGCGGCACTAGAGTACTGGAGGTCATTCTTGGTATAGGGTACCCATGGAGAAATGGCGGCACTAGAGTACTGGAGGTCATTCTTGGTATAGGGTACCCATGGAGAAATGGCGGCACTAGAGTACTGGAGGTCATTCTTGGTATAGGGTACCCATGGAGAAATGGCGGCACTAGAGTACTGGAGGTCATTCTTGGTATAGGGTACCCATGGAGAAATGGCGGCACTAGAGTACTGGAGGTCATTCTTGGTATAGGGTACCCATGGAGAAATGGCGGCACTAGAGTACTGGAGGTCATTCTTGGTATAGGGTACCCATGGAGAAATGGCGGCACTAGAGTACTGGAGGTCATTCTTGGTATAGGGTACCCATGGAGAAATGGCGGCACTAGAGTACTGGAGGTCATTCTTGGTATAGGGTACCCATGGAGAAATGGCGGCACTAGAGTACTGGAGGTCATTCTTGGTATAGGGTACCCATGGAGAAATGGCGGCACTAGAGTACTGGAGGTCATTCTTGGTATAGGGTACCCATGGAGAAATGGCGGCACTAGAGTACTGGAGGTCAGTTCTTGGTATAGGGTACCCATGGAGAAATGGCGGCACTAGAGTACTGGAGGTCATTCTTGGTATAGGGTACCCATGGAGAAATGGCGGCACTAGAGTACTGGAGGTCATTCTTGGTATAGGGTACCCATGGAGAAATGGCGGCACTAGTATACTGGAGGTATTTCTTGGTATAGGGTACCCATGGAGAAATGGTGGCACTAGTGTACTGGAGGTATTTCTTGGTATAGGGTACCCATGGAGAAATGGCGGCACTAGAGTACTGGAGGTCATTCTTGGTATAGGGTACCCATGGAGAAATGGCGGCACTAGAGTACTGGAGGTCATTCTTGGTATAGGGTACCCATGGAGAAATGGCGGCACTAGAGTACTGGAGGTCATTCTTGGTATAGGGTACCCATGGAGAAATGGCGGCACTAGAGTACTGGAGGTCATTCTTGGTATAGGGTACCCATGGAGAAATGGCGGCACTAGAGTACTGGAGGTCAGTTCTTGGTATAGGGTACCCATGGAGAAATGGCGGCACTAGAGTACTGGAGGTCATTCTTGGTATAGGGTACCCATGGAGAAATGGCGGCACTAGAGTACTGGAGGTCATTCTTGGTATAGGGTACCCATGGAGAAATGGTGGCACTAGTAGTACTGGAGGTATTTCTTGGTATAGGGTACCCATGGAGAAATGGCGGCACTAGAGTACTGGAGGTCATTTCTTGGTATAGGGTACCCATGGAGAAATGGCGGCACTAGAGTACTGGAGGTCATTCTTGGTATAGGGTACCCATGGAGAAATGGCGGCACTAGAGTACTGGAGGTCATTCTTGGTATAGGGTACCCATGGAGAAATGGCGGCACTAGAGTACTGGAGGTCATTCTTGGTATAGGGTACCCATGGAGAAATGGCGGCACTAGAGTACTGGAGGTCATTCTTGGTATAGGGTACCCATGGAGAAATGGCGGCACTAGAGTACTGGAGGTCATTCTTGGTATAGGGTACCCATGGAGAAATGGCGGCACTAGAGTACTGGAGGTCATTCTTGGTATAGGGTACCCATGGAGAAATGGCGGCACTAGAGTACTGGAGGTCATTCTTGGTATAGGGTACCCATGGAGAAATGGCGGCACTAGAGTACTGGAGGTAGTTCTTGGTATAGGGTACCCATGGAGAAATGGCGGCACTAGAGTACTGGAGGTCATTCTTGGTATAGGGTACCCATGGAGAAATGGCGGCACTAGAGTACTGGAGGTCATTCTTGGTATAGGGTACCCATGGAGAAATGGCGGCACTAGAGTACTGGAGGTCATTCTTGGCATAGGGCACCCATGGAGAAATGGCAGCATTAGAGTACTGGAGGTAGTTCTTGGTATAGGGTACCCATGGAGAAATGGCGGCATTAGAGTACTGGAGGTCATTCTTGGCATAGGATACCCATGGAGAAATGGCAGCACTAGAGTACTGGAGGTCATTCTTGGCATAGAGCACCCATGGAGAAATGGCAGCATTAGAGTACTGGAGGTAGTTCTTGGTATAGGGTACCAATGGAGAAATGGGGGCACTAGAGTACTGGAGGTCATTCTTGGTATAGGGTACCCATGGAAAAATTTCAGCATTAAAGTACTGGAGGTAATTCTTGGTATAGGGTACCCATGGAGAAATGGCGGCATTAGAGTACTGGAGGTATTTCTTGGTATATGGTACCCATGGAGAAATGGCAGCACTAGTGTACTGGAGGTAGTTCTTGGTATAGGGTACCCATGGAGAAATGGCGGCAATAGAGTACTGGAGGTCATTCTGGGTATAGGGTACCCATGGAGAAATGGGGGCACTAGAGTACTGGAGGTCATTCTTGGTATAGGGTACCCATGGAGAAATGGCGGCACTAGAGTACTGGAGGTCATTCTTGGTATAGGGTACCCATGGAGAAATGGCGGCACTAGAGTACTGGAGGTCATTCTTGGTATAGGGTACCCATGGAGAAATGGCGGCACTAGAGTACTGGAGGTCATTCTTGGTATAGGGTACCCATGGAGAAATGGCGGCACTAGAGTACTGGAGGTCATTCTTGGTATAGGCATACCCATGGAGAAATGGCGGCATTAGAGTACTGGAGGTCATTCTTGGTATAGGGTACCCATGGAGAAATGGCGGCACTAGAGTACTGGAGGTCATTCTTGGTATAGTGTACCCAGTGAGAAATGGCGGCACTAGTATACTGGAGGTAGTTCTTGGTATAGGGTACCCATGGAGAAAAGGCGGCATTGGAGTACTGGAGGTCATTCTTGGTATAGGGTACCCATGGAGAAATGGCGGCACTAGAGTACTGGATGTCATTCTTGGTATAGGGTACCCATGGAGAAAAGGCGGCATTGGAGTACTGGAGGTCATTCTTGGTATAGGGTACCCATGGAGAAATGGCGGCACTAGAGTACTGGAGGTCATTCTTGGTATAGGGAACCCATGGAGAAATGGCGGCACTAGAGTACTGGAGGTAGTTCTTGGTATAGGGTACCCATGGAGAAATGGCGGCATTAGAGTACTGGAGGTCATTCTTGGCATAGGGTACCCATGGAGAAATGGCGGCACTAGAGTACTGGAGGTCATTCTTGGTATAGGGTACCCATGGAGAAATGGTGGCACTAGTGTACTGGAGGTATTTCTTGGTATAGGGTACCCATGGAGAAATGGCGGCACTAGAGTACTGGAGGTAATTCTTGGTATAGGGTACCCATGGAGAAATGGCGGCACTAGAGTACTGGAGGTCATTCTTGGTATAGGGTACCCATGGAGAAATGGCGGCACTAGAGTACTGGAGGTCATTCTTGGTATAGGGTACCCATGGAGAAATGGCGGCACTAGAGTACTGGAGGTCATTCTTGGTATAGGGTACCCATGGAGAAATGGCAGCACTAGAGTACTGGAGGTCATTCTTGGTATAGGGTACCCATGGAGAAATGGTGGCACTAGTGTACTGGAGGTATTTCTTGGTATAGGGTACCCATGGAGAAATGGCGGCACTAGAGTACTGGAGGTCGTTCTTGGTATAGGGTACCCATGGAGAAATGGTGGCACTAGAGTACTGGAGGTCATTCTTGGTATAGGGTACCCATGGAGAAATGGCGGCATTAGAGTACTGGAGGTAATTCTTGGTATAGGCATATCCATGGAGAAATGGTGGCACTAGTGTACTGGAGGTAATTTCTGGTATAGGAGTACTCATGGAGAAATGGTGGCACTAGTATACTGGAGGTATTTCTTGGTATAGGGTACCCATGGAGAAATGGTGGCACAAGTGTACTGGAGGTATTTCTTGGCATAGGGTACCCATGGAGAAATGGCGGCACTAGAGTACTGGAGGTCATTCTTGGTATAGGGTACCCATGGAGAAATGGCAGCAGTAGAGTACTGCAGGTCATTCTTGGTATAGGGTACCCATGGAGAAATGGCAGCAGTAGAGTACTGGAGGTCATTCTTGGTATAGGGTACCCATGGAGAAATGGCGGCATTAGAGTACTGGAGGAAATTCTTGGTATAGGGTACCCATGGAGAAATGGCGGCACTAGAGTACTGGAGGTAGTTCTTGGTATAGGGTACCCATGGAGAAATGGTGGCATTAGAGTACTGGAGGTCATTCTTGGCATGAGGTACCCATGGAGAAATGGCGGCACTAGAGTACTGGAGGTCATTCTTGGTATAGGGTACCCATGGAGAAATGGCGGCATTAGAGTACTGGAGGAAATTCTTGGTATAGGGTACCCATGGAGAAATGGTGGCACTAGTATACTGGAGGTATTTCTTGGTATAGGTTACCGATGGAGAAATGGTGGCACTAGTGTCCTGGAGGTATTTCTAGGTATAGGGTACCCATGGAGAAATGGCGGCACTAGAGTACTGGAGGTCATTCTTGGTATAGGGTACCCATGGAGAAATGGCGGCACTAGAGTACTGGAGGTCATTCTTGGTATAAGGTACCCATGGAGAAATGGCGGCACTAGAGTACTGGAGGTCATTCTTGGTATAGGGTACCCATGGAGAAATGGCGGCACTAGAGTACTGGAGGTCATTCTTGGTATAGGGTACCCATGGAGAAATGGCGGCACTAGAGTACTGAGGGTCATTCTTGGTATAGGGTATCCATGGAGAAATGGCAGCACTAGAGTACTGGGGGTCATTCTTGGTATAGGGTACCCATGGAGAAATGGCGGCACTAGTGTACTGGAGGTATTTCTTGGTATAGGGTACCCATGGAGAAATGGTGGCACTAGAGTACTGGAGGTCATTCTTGGTATAGGGTACCCATGGAGAAATGGCGGCATTAGAGTACTGGAGGTAATTCTTGGTATGGCATATCCATGGAGAAATGGTGGCACTAGTGTACTGGAGGTAATTTCTGGTATGGAGTACTCATGGAGAAATGGTGGCACTAGTATACTGGAGGTATTTCTTGGTATAGGGTACCCATGGAGAAATGGTGGCACAAGTGTACTGGAGGTATTTCTTGGCATAGGGTACCCATGGAGAAATGGCGTCACTAGAGTACTGGAGGTCATTCTTGGTATAGGGTACCCATGGAGAAATGGCAGCAGTAGAGTACTGCAGGTCATTCTTGGTATAGGGTACCCATGGAGAAATGGCAGCAGTAGAGTACTGGAGGTCATTCTTGGTATAGGGTACCCATGGAGAAATGGCGGCACTAGAGTACTGGAGGTAGTTCTTGGTATAGGGTACCCATGGAGAAATGGTGGCATTAGAGTACTGGAGGTTATTCTTGGTATGGGGTACCCATGGAGAAATGGTGGCACTAGAGTACTGGAGGTCATTCTTGGTATAGGGTACCCATGGAGAAATGGCGGCATTAGAGTACTGGAGGAAATTCTTGGTATAGGGTACCCATGGAGAAATGGTGGCACTAGTGTACTGGAGGTATTTCTTGGTATAGGGTACCCATGGAGAAATGGCGGCACTAGAGTACTGGAGGTCATTCTTGGTATAGGGTACCCATGGAGAAATGGTGGCACTAGTATACTGGAGGTATTTCTTGGTATAGGTTACCCATGGAGAAATGGTGGCACTAGTGTACTGGAGGTATTTCTTGGTATAGGGTACCCATGGAGAAATGGCGGCACTAGAGTACTGGAGGTCAGTTCTTGGTATAGGGTACCCATGGAGAAATGGCGGCACTAGAGTACTGGAGGTCATTCTTGGTATAGGGTACCCATGGAGAAATGGCGGCACTAGAGTACTGGAGGTCAGTTCTTGGTATAGGGTACCCATGGAGAAATGGCGGCACTAGAGTACTGGAGGTCATTCTTGGTATAGGGTACCCATGGAGAAATGGCAGCATTAAAGTACTGGAGGTAATTCTTGGTATAGGGTACCCATGGAGAAATGGCAGCACTAGTGTACTGGAGGTAGTTCTTGGTATAGGGTACCCATGGAGAAATGGCGGCACTAGAGTACTGGAGGTCATTCTTGGTATATGGTACCCATGGAGAAATGGCGGCACTAGAGTACTGGAGGTCATTCTTGGTATAGGGTACCCATGGAGAAATGGCGGCACTAGAGTACTGGAGGTCATTCTTGGTATAGGGTACCCATGGAGAAATGGCGGCACTAGAGTACTGGAGGTCATTCTTGGTATAGGGTACCCATGGAGAAATGGCGGCACTAGAGTACTGGAGGTCATTCTTGGTATAGGGTACCCATGGAGAAATGGCGGCACTAGGGTACTGGAGGTCATTCTTGGTATAGGCATATCCATGGAGAAATGTCGGCATTAGAGTACTGGAGGTCATTATTGGTATATGGTACCCATGGAGAAATGGCGGCACTAGAGTACTGGAGGTCATTCTTGGTATAGTGTACCCATGGAGAAATGGCAGCACTAGAGTACTGGAGGTAGTTCTTGGTATAGGGTACCCATGGAGAAATGGCGGCACTAGAGTACTGGAGGTCATTCTTGGTATGGCATATCCATGGAGAAATGTCGGCATTAGAGTACTGGAGGTCATTATTGGTATATGGTACCCATGGAGAAATGGCGGCATTAAAGTACTGCAGGTAATTCTTGCTATAGGGTACCCATGGAGAAATGGCAGCACTAGAGTACTGGAGGTAGTTCTTGTTATAGGGTACCCATGGAGAAATGGCGGCACTAGAGTACTGGAGGTCATTCTTGGTATACGGTATCCATGGAGAAATGGCGGCACTAGAGTACTGGAGGTAGTTCTTGGTATAGGGTACCCATGGAGAAATGGCGGCACTAGAGTACTGGAGGTCATTCTTGGTATACGGTAACCATGGAGAAATGGCGGCACTAGAGTACTGGAGGTCATAGTTAGTATAGGGTACCCATGGAGAAATGGCAGCATTAGAGTACTGGAGGTCATTCTTGGTATAGGCATATCCATGGAGAAATGGCGGCATTAGAGTACTGGAGGTCATTCTTGGTATAGGGTACCCATGGAGAAATGGCGGCACTAGAGTACTGGAGGTCATTCTTGGTATAGGGCACCCATGGAGAAATGGTGGCACTAGTGTACTGGAGGTAGTTCAAGGTATAGGGTACCCATAGCGAAATGGCGGCACTAGAGTACTGGAGGTCATTCTTGGTATAGGGTACCCATGGAGAAATGACGGCATTAAAGTACCGGAGGTAATTCTTGGTATAGGGTACCCATGGAGAAATGGCGGCACTAGAGTACTGGAGGTCATTTTTGGTATAGGTACCATGGAGAAATGGCGGCACTAGAGTACTGGAGGTCATTCTTGATATAGGGTACCCATAGAGAAATGGCGGCACTAGAGTACTGGAGGTCAGTTCTTGGTATAGGGTACCCATGGAGAAATGGTGGCATTAGAGTACTGGAGGTCATTCTTGGTATAGAGGTACCCATGGAGAAATGGCGGCACTAGAGTACTGGAGGTCATTCTTGGTATAGGGTACCCATGGAGAAATGGCGGCATTAGAGTACTGGAGGTCATTCTTGGTATAGGGTACCCATGGAGAAATGGTGGCACTAGTATACTGGAGGTATTTCTTGGTATAGGTTACCGATGGAGAAATGGTGGCACTAGTGTCCTGGAGGTATTTCTAGGTATAGGGTACCCATGGAGAAATGGCGGCACTAGAGTACTGGAGGTCATTCTTGGTATAGGGTACCCATGGAGAAATGGCGGCACTAGAGTACTGGAGGTCATTCTTGGTATAAGGTACCCATGGAGAAATGGCGGCACTAGAGTACTGGAGGTCATTCTTGGTATAGGGTACCCATGGAGAAATGGCGGCACTAGAGTACTGGAGGTCATTCTTGGTATAGGGTACCCATGGAGAAATGGCGGCACTAGAGTACTGAGGGTCATTCTTGGTATAGGGTATCCATGGAGAAATGGCAGCACTAGAGTACTGGAGGTCATTCTTGGTATAGGGTACCCATGGAGAAATGGCGGCACTAGAGTACTGGAGGTATTTCTTGGTATAGGGTACCCATGGAGAAATGGTGGCACTAGAGTACTGGAGGTCATTCTTGGTATAGGGTACCCATGGAGAAATGGCGGCATTAGAGTACTGGAGGTAATTCTTGGTATGGCATATCCATGGAGAAATGGTGGCACTAGTGTACTGGAGGTAATTTCTGGTATGGAGTACTCATGGAGAAATGGTGGCACTAGTATACTGGAGGTATTTCTTGGTATAGGGTACCCATGGAGAAATGGTGGCACAAGTGTACTGGAGGTATTTCTTGGCATAGGGTACCCATGGAGAAATGGCGTCACTAGAGTACTGGAGGTCATTCTTGGTATAGGGTACCCATGGAGAAATGGCAGCAGTAGAGTACTGCAGGTCATTCTTGGTATAGGGTACCCAAGGAGAAATGGCAGCAGTAGAGTACTGGAGGTCATTCTTGGTATAGGGTACCCATGGAGAAATGGCGGCACTAGAGTACTGGAGGTAGTTCTTGGTATAGGGTACCCATGGAGAAATGGTGGCATTAGAGTACTGGAGGTTATTCTTGGCATAGGGTACCCATGGAGAAATGGTGGCACTAGAGTACTGGAGGTCATTCTTGGTATAGGGTACCCATGGAGAAATGGTGGCACTAGAGTACTGGAGGTAATTCTTGGTATAGGGTACCCATGGAGAAATGATGGCACTAGTAGTACTGGAGGTATTTCTTGGTATAGGGTACCCATGGAGAAATGGCGGCACTAGAGTACTGGAGGTCATTCTTGGTATAGGGTACCCATGGAGAAATGGTGGCACTATTATACTGGAGGTATTTCTTGGTATAGGTTACCCATGGAGAAATGGTGGCACTAGTGTACTGGAGGTCATTCTTGGTATAGGGTACCCATGGAGAAATGGCGGCATTAGAGTACTGGAGGTCAGTTCTTGGTATAGGGTACCCATGGAGAAATGGCGGCACTAGAGTACTGGAGGTCAGTTCTTGGTATAGGGTACCCATGGAGAAATGGCGGCACTAGAGTACTGGAGGTCATTCTTGGTATAGGGTACCCATGGAGAAATTGCAGCATTAGAGTACTGGAGGTATTTCTTGGTATATGGTACCCATGGAGAAATGGCAGCACTAGTGTACTGGAGGTAGTTCTTGGTATAGGGTACCCATGGAGAAATGGCGGCAATAGAGTACTGGAGGTCATTCTGGGTATAGGGTACCCATGGAGAAATGGGGGCACTAGAGTACTGGAGGTCATTCTTGGTATATGGTACCCATGGAGAAATGGCGGCACTAGAGTACTGGAGGTCATTCTGGGTATAGGGTACCCATGGAGAAATGGCGGCACTAGAGTACTGGAGGTCATTCTTGGTATAGGGTACCCATGGAGAAATGGCAGCACTAGAGTACTGGAGGTCATTCTTGGTATAGGGTACCCATGGAGAAATGGCGGCACTAGGGTACTGGAGGTCATTCTTGGTATGGCATATCCATGGAGAAATGTCGGCATTAGAATACTGGAGGTCATTATTGGTATATGGTACCCATGGAGAAATGGCGGCACTAGAGTACTGGAGGTCATTCTTGGTATAGTGTACCCAGTGGAGAAATGGCAGCACTAGAGTACTGGAGGTAGTTCTTGGTATAGGGTACCCATGGAGAAATGGCGGCACTAGAGTACTGGAGGTCATTCTTGGTATAGGCATATCCATGGAGAAATGTCGGCATTAGAGTACTGGAGGTCATTATTGGTATATGGTACCCATGGAGAAATGGCGGCATTAAAGTACTGCAGGTAATTCTTGGTATAGGGTACCCATGGAGAAATGGCAGCACTAGAGTACTGGAGGTCAGTTCTTGGTATAGGGTACCCATGGAGAAATGGCGGCACTAGAGTACTGGAGGTCATTCTTGGTATACGGTAACCATGGAGAAATGGCGGCACTAGAGTACTGGAGGTCATAGTTAGTATAGGGTACCCATGGAGAAATGGCAGCATTAGAGTACTGGAGGTCATTCTTGGTATAGGCATATCCATGGAGAAATGGCGGCATTAGAGTATTGGAGGTCATTCTTGGTATAGGGTACCCATGGAGAAATGGCGGCAATAGAGTACTGGAGGTCATTCTTGGTATAGGGCACCCATGGAGAAATGGTGGCACTAGTGTACTGGAGGTAGTTCAAGGTATAGGGTACCCATAGCGAAATGGCGGCACTAGAGTACTGGAGGTCATTCTTGGTATAGGGTACCCATGGAGAAATGACGGCATTAAAGTACTGGAGGTAATTCTTGGTATAGGGTACCCATGGAGAAATGGCGGCACTAGAGTACTGGAGGTCATTTTTGGTATAGGGTACCCATGGAGAAATGGCGGCACTAGAGTACTGGATGTCATTCTTGGTATAGGGAACCCATGGAGAAATGGCGGCACTAGAGTACTGGGGGTCATTCTTGGTATAGGGTACCCATGGAGAAATGGCGGCACTAGAGTACTGGAGGTCATTCTTGGTATAGGATACCCATGGAGAAATGGTGGCACTAGAGTACTGGAGGTCATTCTTGGTATAGGGTACCCATGGAGAAATGGCGGCACTAGAGTACTGGAGGTCAGTTCTTGGTGTAGGGTACCCATGGAGAAATGGCGGCACTAGAGTACTGGAGGTCATTCTTGGTATAGGGTACCCATGGAGAAATGGCGGCATTAGAGTACTGGAGGTAATTCTTGGTATGGCATATCCATGGAGAAATGGTGGCACTAGTGTACTGGAGGTAATTTCTGGTATGGAGTACTCATGGAGAAATGGTGGCACTAGTATACTGGAGGTATTTCTTGGTATAGGGTACCCATGGAGAAATGGTGGCACAAGTGTACTGGAGGTATTTCTTGGCATAGGGTACCCATGGAGAAATGGCGGCACTAGAGTACTGGAGGTCATTCTTGGTATAGGGTACCCATGGAGAAATGGCAGCAGTAGAGTACTGGAGGTCATTCTTGGTATAGGGTACCCATGGAGAAATGGCGGCACTAGAGTACTGGAGGTAGTTCTTGGTATAGGGTACCCATGGAGAAATGGCGGCACTAGAGTACTGGAGGTAGTTCTTGGTATAGGGTACCCATGGAGAAATGGTGGCATTAGAGTACTGGAGGTTATTCTTGGCATGGGGTACCCATGGAGAAATGGCGGCACTAGAGTACTGGAGGTCATTCTTGGTATAGGGTACCCATGGAGAAATGGCGGCATTAGAGTACTGGAGGAAATTCTTGGTATAGGGTACCCATGGAGAAATGGTGGCACTAGTATACTGGAGGTATTTCTTGGTAAAGGGTACCCATGGAGAAATGGCGGCACTAGAGTACTGGAGGTCATTCTTGGTATAGGGTACCCATGGAGAAATGGTGGCACTATTATACTGGAGGTATTTCTTGATATAGGTTACCCATGGAGAAATGGTGGCACTAGTGTACTGGAGGTCATTTCTTGGTATAGGGTACCCATGGAGAAATGGCGGCACTAGAGTACTGGAGGTAGTTCTTGGTATAGGGTACCCATGGAGAAATGGCGGCACTAGAGTACTGGAGGTCAGTTCTTGGTACAGGGTACCCATGGAGAAATGGCGGCACTAGAGTACTGGAGGTCATTCTTGGTATAGGGTACCCATGGAGAAATTCAGCATTAAAGTACTGGAGGTAATTCTTGGTATATGGTACCCATGGAGAAATGGCAGCACTAGTGTACTGGAGGTAGTTCTTGGTATAGGGTACCCATGGAGAAATGGCGGCAATAGAGTACTGGAGGTCATTCTGGGTATAGGGAACTCATGGAGAAATGGCGGCACTAGAGTACTGGAGGTCATTCTTGGTATATGGTACCCATGGAGAAATGGCGGCACTAGAGTACTGGAGGTCATTCTGGGTATAGGGTACCCATGGAGAAATGGCGGCACTAGAGTACTGGAGGTCATTCTTGGTATAGGGTACCCATGGAGAAATGGCGGCACTAGAGAACTGGAGGTCATTCTTGGTATAGGGTACCCATGGAGAAATGGCGGCACTAGGGTACTGGAGGTCATTCTTGGTATGGCATATCCATGGAGAAATGTCGGCATTAGAGTACTGGAGGTCATTATTGGTATATGGTACCCATGGAGAAATGGCGGCACTAGAGTACTGGAGGTCATTCTTGGTATAGTGTACCCAGTGAGAAATGGCAGCACTAGAGTACTGGAGGTAGTTCTTGTTATAGGGTACCCATGGAGAAATGGCGGCACTAGAGTACTGGAGGTCATTCTTGGTATAGGCATATCCATGGAGAAATGTCGGCATTAGAGTACTGGAGGTCATTATTGGTATATGGTACCCATGGAGAAATGGCGGCATTAAAGTACTGCAGGTAATTCTTGCTATAGGGTACCCATGGAGAAATGGCAGCACTAGAGTACTGGAGGTAGTTCTTGGTATAGGGTACCCATGGAGAAATGGCGGCACTAGAGTACTGGAGGTCATTCTTGGTATACGGTAACCATGGAGAAATGGCGGCACTAGAGTACTGGAGGTCATAGTTAGTATAGGGTACACATGGAGAAATGACAGCATTAGAGTACTGGAGGTCATTCTTGGTATGGCATATCCATGGAGAAATGGCGGCATTAGAGTATTGGAGGTCATTCTTGGTATAGGGTACCCATGGAGAAATGGCGGCAATAGAGTACTGGAGGTCATTCTTGGTATAGGGCACCCATGGAGAAATGGTGGCACTAGTGTAATGGAGGTAGTTCATGGTATAGGGTACCCATAGCGAAATGGCGGCACTAGAGTACTGGAGGTCATTCTTGGTATAGGGTACCCATGGAGAAATGGCGGCATTAAAGTACTGTAGGTAATTCTTGGTATAGGGTACCCATGGAGAAATGGCGGCACTAGAGTACTGGAGGTCATTTTTGGTATAGGTACCCATGGAGAAATGGCGGCACTAGAGTACTGGAGGTCATTCTTGGTATAGGGAACCCATGGAGAAATGGCGGCACTAGAGTACTGGAGGTCATTCTTGGTATAGGGTACCCATGGAGAAATGGCAGCATTAGAGTACTGGGGGTCATTCTTGGTATAGGGTTCCCATGGAGAAATGGCGGCACTAGAGTACTGGAGGTCATTCTTGGTATAGGATACCCATGGAGAAATGGCGGCACTAGAGTACTGGAGGTAGTTCTTGTTGTAGGGTACCCATGGAGAAATGGTGGCACTAGAGTACTGGAGGTCATTCTTGGTATAGGGTACCCATGGAGAAATGGCGGCATTAGAGTACTGGAGGTAATTCTTGGTATGGCATATCCATGGAGAAATGGTGGCACTAGTGTACTGGAGGTAATTTCTGGTATGGAGTACTCATGGAGAAATGGTGGCACTAGTATACTGGAGGTATTTCTTGGTATAGGGTACCCATGGAGAAATGGTGGCACAAGTGTACTGGAGGTATTTCTTGGCATAGGGTACCCATGGAGAAATGGCGTCACTAGAGTACTGGAGGTCATTCTTGGTATATGGTACCCATGGAGAAATGGCAGCAGTAGAGTACTGCAGGTCATTCTTGGTATAGGGTACCCAAGGAGAAATGGCAGCAGTAGAGTACTGGAGGTCATTCTTGGTATAGGGTAACCATGGAGAAATGGCGGCACTAGAGTACTGGAGGTAGTTCTTGGTATAGGGTACCCATGGAGAAATGGCGGCACTAGAGTACTGGAGGTCATTCTTGGCATAGGGCACCCATGGAGAAATGGCAGCATTAGAGTACTGGAGGTCATTCTTGGTATAGGGTACCCATGGAGAAATGGCGGCATTAGAGTACTGGAGGAAATTCTTGGTATAGGGTACCCATGGAGAAATGGTGGCACTAGTATACTGGAGGTATTTCTTGGTAAAGGGTACCCATGGAGAAATGGCGGCACTAGAGTACTGGAGGTCATTCTTGGTATAGGGTACCCATGGAGAAATGGTGGCACTATTATACTGGAGGTATTTCTTGATATAGGTTACCCATGGAGAAATGGTGGCACTAGTGTACTGGAGGTATTTCTTGGTATAGGGTACCCATGGAGAAATGGCGGCACTAGAGTACTGGAGGTAGTTCTTGGTATAGGGTACCCATGGAGAAATGGCGGCACTAGAGTACTGGAGGTCATGTCTTGGTAAAGGGTACCCATGGAGAAATGGCGGCACTAGAGTACTGGAGGTCATTCTTGGTATAGGGTACCCATGGAAAAATTCAGCATTAAAGTACTGGAGGTAATTCTTGGTATATGGTACCCATGGAGAAATGGCAGCACTAGTGTACTGGAGGTAGTTCTTGGTATAGGGTACCCATGGAGAAATGGCGGCACTAGAGTACTGGAGGTCATTCTTGGTATATGGTACCCATGGAGAAATGGCGGCACTAGAGTACTGGAGGTCATTCTTGGTATATGGTACCCATGGAGAAATGGCGGCATTAAAGTACTGCAGGTAATTCTTGCTATAGGGTACCCATGGAGAAATGGCAGCACTAGAGTACTGGAGGTAGTTCTTGGTATAGGGTACCCATGGAGAAATGGCGGCACTAGAGTACTGGAGGTCATTCTTGGTATACGGTAACCATGGAGAAATGGCGGCACTAGAGTACTGGAGGTCATAGTTAGTATAGGGTACACATGGAGAAATGACAGCATTAGAGTACTGGAGGTCATTCTTGGTATGGCATATCCATGGAGAAATGGCGGCATTAGAGTATTGGAGGTCATTCTTGGTATAGGGTACCCATGGAGAAATGGCGGCAATAGAGTACTGGAGGTCATTCTTGGTATAGGGCACCCATGGAGAAATGGTGGCACTAGTGTAATGGAGGTAGTTCAAGGTATAGGGTACCCATAGCTAAATGGCGGCACTAGAGTACTGGAGGTCATTCTTGGTATAGGGTACCCATGGAGAAATGACGGCATTAAAGTACTGTAGGTAATTCTTGGTATAGGGTACCCTTGGAGAAATGGCGACACTAGAGTACTGGAGGTCATTTTTGGTATAGGTACCATGGAGAAATGGCGGCATTAGAGTACTGGAGGTCATTCTTGGTATAGGGAACCCATGGAGAAATGGCGGCATTAGAGTACTGGAGGTCATTCTTGGTATAGGGAACCCATGGAGAAATGGCGGCATTAGAGTACTGGGGGTCATTCTTGGTATAGGGTTCCCATGGAGAAATGGCGGCACTAGAGTACTGGAGGTCATTCTTGGTATAGGATACCCATGGAGAAATGGCGGCACTAGAGTACTGGAGGTAGTTCTTGTTGTAGGGTACCCATGGAGAAATGGTGGCACTAGAGTACTGGAGGTCATTCTTGGTATAGGGTACCCATGGAGAAATGGCGGCATTAGAGTACTGGAGGTAATTCTTGGTATGGCATATCCATGGAGAAATGGTGGCACTAGTGTACTGGAGGTAATTTCTGGTATGGAGTACTCATGGAGAAATGGTGGCACTAGTATACTGGAGGTATTTCTTGGTATAGGGTACCCATGGAGAAATGGTGGCACAAGTGTACTGGAGGTATTTCTTGGCATAGGGTACCCATGGAGAAATGGCGTCACTAGAGTACTGGAGGTCATTCTTGGTATAGGGTACCCATGGAGAAATGGCAGCAGTAGAGTACTGCAGGTCATTCTTGGTATAGGGTACCCAAGGAGAAATGGCAGCAGTAGAGTACTGGAGGTCATTCTTGGTATAGGGTACCCATGGAGAAATGGCGGCACTAGAGTACTGGAGGTAGTTCTTGGTATAGGGTACCCATGGAGAAATGGTGGCATTAGAGTACTGGAGGTTATTCTTGGCATGGGGTACCCATGGAGAAATGGTGGCACTAGAGTACTGGAGGTCATTCTTGGTATAGGGTACCCATGGAGAAATGGCGGCATTAGAGTACTGGAGGAAATTCTTGGTATAGGGTACCCATGGAGAAATGGTGGCACTAGTATACTGGAGGTATTTCTTGGTAAAGGGTACCCATGGAGAAATGGCGGCACTAGAGTACTGGAGGTCATTCTTGGTATAGGGTACCCATGGAGAAATGGTGGCACTATTATACTGGAGGTATTTCTTGATATAGGTTACCCATGGAGAAATGGTGGCACTAGTGTACTGGAGGTATTTCTTGGTATAGGGTACCCATGGAGAAATGGCGGCACTAGAGTACTGGAGGTAGTTCTTGGTATAGGGTACCCATGGAGAAATGGCGGCACTAGAGTACTGGAGGTAGTTCTTGGTACAGGGTACCCATGGAGAAATGGCGGCACTAGAGTACTGGAGGTCATTCTTGGTATAGGGTACCCATGGAAAAATTCAGCATTAAAGTACTGGAGGTAATTCTTGGTATATGGTACCCATGGAGAAATGGCAGCACTAGTGTACTGGAGGTAGTTCTTGGTATAGGGTACCCATGGAGAAATGGCGGCAATAGAGTACTGGAGGTCATTCTTGGTATATGGTACCCATGGAGAAATGGGGGCACTAGAGTACTGGAGGTCATTCTTGGTATATGGTACCCATGGAGAAATGGCGGCACTAGAGTACTGGAGGTCATTCTGGGTATAGGGTACCCATGGAGAAATGGCGGCACTAGAGTACTGGAGGTCATTCTTGGTATAGGGTACCCATAGAGAAATGGCGGCACTAGAGTACTGGAGGTCATTCTTGGTATAGGGTACCCATGGAGAAATGGCGGCACTAGGGTACTGGAGGTCATTCTTGGTATGGCATATCCATGGAGAAATGTCGGCATTAGAATACTGGAGGTCATTATTGGTATATGGTACCCATGGAGAAATGGCGGCACTAGAGTACTGGAGGTCATTCTTGGTATAGTGTACCCAGTGAGAAATGGCAGCACTAGAGTACTGGAGGTAGTTCTTGTTATAGGGTACCCATGGAGAAATGGCGGCACTAGAGTACTGGAGGTCATTCTTGGTATGGCATATCCATGGAGAAATGTCGGCATTAGAGTACTGGAGGTCATTATTGGTATATGGTACCCATGGAGAAATGGCGGCATTAAAGTACTGCAGGTAATTCTTGCTATAGGGTACCAGTTCAAGGTATAGGGTACCCATAGCGAAATGGCGGCACTAGAGTACTGGAGGTCATTCTTGGTATAGGGTACCCATGGAGAAATGACGGCATTAAAGTACTGTAGGTAATTCTTGGTATAGGGTACCCTTGGAGAAATGGCGGCACTAGAGTACTGGAGGTCATTCTTGGTATAGGGTACCATGGAGAAATGGCGGCACTAGAGTACTGGAGGTCATTCTTGGTATAGGGAACCCATGGAGAAATGGCGGCACTAGAGTACTGGAGGTCATTCTTGGTATAGGGTACCCATGGAGAAATGGCAGCATTAGAGTACTGGAGGTCATTCTTGGTATAGGGTACCCATGGAGAAATGGCGGCACTAGACTACTGGAGGTCATTCTTGGTATAGGATACCCATGGAGAAATGGCGGTACTGGAGGTAGTTCTTGTTGTAGGGTACCCATGGAGAAATGGCGGCACTAGAGTACTGGAGGTCGTTCTTGGTATAGGGTACCCATGGAGAAATGGCGGCACTAGAGTACTGGAGGTAGTTCTTGTTATAGGGTACCCATGGAGAAATGGCGGCACTAGAGTACTGGAGGTCGTTCTTGGTATAGGGTACCCATGGAGAAATGGTGGCATTAGAGTACTGGAGGAAATTCTTGGTATAGGGTACCCATGGAGAAATGGCGGCACTAGAGTACTGGAGGTAGTTCTTGGTATAGGGTACCCATGGAGAAATGGTGGCACTAGTATACTGGAGGTATTTCTTGGTAAAGGGTACCCATGGAGAAATGGCGGCACTACAGTACTGGAGGTCATTCTTGGTATAGGGTACCCATGGAGAAATGGTGGCACTATTATACTGGAGGTATTTCTTGGTATAGGTTACCCATGGAGAAATGGTGGCACTAGTGTACTGGAGGTATTTCTTGGTATAGGGTACCCATGGAGAAATGGCGGCACTAGAGTACTGGAGGTAGTTCTTGGTATAGGGTACCCATGGAGAAATGGCGGCACTAGAGTACTGGAGGTCATTCTTGGTATAGGGTACCCATGGAGAAATGGCGGCACTAGAGTACTGGAGGTAGTTCTTGGTACAGGGTACCCATGGAGAAATGGCGGCACTAGAGTACTGGAGGTCATTCTTGGTATAGGGTACCCATGGAAAAATTCAGCATTAAAGTACTGGAGGTAATTCTTGGTATATGGTACCCATGGAGAAATGGCAGCACTAGTGTACTGGAGGTAGTTCTTGGTATAGGGTACCCATGGAGAAATGGCGGCAATAGAGTACTGGAGGTCATTCTTGGTATATGGTACCCATGGAGAAATGGGGGCACTAGAGTACTGGAGGTCATTCTTGGTATATGGTACCCATGGAGAAATGGCGGCACTAGAGTACTGGAGGTCATTCTTGGTATAGGGTACCCATAGAGAAATGGCGGCACTAGAGTACTGGAGGTCATTCTTGGTATAGGGTACCCATGGAGAAATGGCGGCACTAGGGTACTGGAGGTCATTCTTGGTATGGCATATCCATGGAGAAATGTCGGCATTAGAATACTGGAGGTCATTATTGGTATATGGTACCCATGGAGAAATGGCGGCACTAGAGTACTGGAGGTCATTCTTGGTATAGTGTACCCATGTGAGAAATGGCAGCACTAGAGTACTGGAGGTAGTTCTTGTTATAGGGTACCCATGGAGAAATGGCGGCACTAGAGTACTGGAGGTCATTCTTGGTATAGGCATATCCATGGAGAAATGTCGGTATTAGAGTACTGGAGGTCATTATTGGTATATGGTACCCATGGAGAAATGGCGGCATTAAAGTACTGCAGGTAATTCTTGCTATAGGGTACCAGTTCAAGGTATAGGGTACCCATAGCGAAATGGCGGCACTAGAGTACTGGAGGTCATTCTTGGTATAGGGTACCCATGGAGAAATGACGGCATTAAAGTACTGTAGGTAATTCTTGGTATAGGGTACCCATGGAGAAATGGCGGCACTAGAGTACTGGAGGTCATTTTTGGTATAGGGTACCATGGAGAAATGGCGGCACTAGAGTACTGGAGGTCATTCTTGGTATAGGGAACCCATGGAGAAATGGCGGCACTAGAGTACTGGAGGTCATTCTTGGTATAGGGTACCCATGGAGAAATGGCAGCATTAGAGTACTGGGGGTCATTCTTGGTATAGGGTTCCCATGGAGAAATGGCGGCACTAGAGTACTGGAGGTCATTCTTGGTATAGGATACCCATGGAGAAATGGCGGCACTAGAGTACTGGAGGTAGTTCTTGTTGTAGGGTACCCATGGAGAAATGGCGGCACTAGAGTACTGGAGGTCGTTCTTGGTATAGGGTACCCATGGAGAAATGGCGGCACTAGAGTACTGGAGGTAGTTCTTGTTGTAGGGTACCCATGGAGAAATGGCGGCACTAGAGTACTGGAGGTCGTTCTTGGTATAGGGTACCCATGGAGAAATGGTGGCATTAGAGTACTGGAGGAAATTCTTGGTATAGGGTACCCATGGAGAAATGGCGGCACTAGAGTACTGGAGGTAGTTCTTGGTATAGGGTACCCATGGAGAAATGGTGGCACTAGTATACTGGAGGTATTTCTTGGTAAAGGGTACCCATGGAGAAATGGCGGCACTACAGTACTGGAGGTCATTCTTGGTATAGGGTACCCATGGAGAAATGGTGGCACTATTATACTGGAGGTATTTCTTGGTATAGGTTACCCATGGAGAAATGGTGGCACTAGTGTACTGGAGGTATTTCTTGGTATAGGGTACCCATGGAGAAATGGCGCCACTAGAGTACTGGAGGTAGTTCTTGGTATAGGGTACCCATGGAGAAATGGCGGCACTAGAGTACTGGAGGTCATTCTTGGTATAGGGTACCCATGGAGAAATGGCGGCACTAGAGTACTGGAGGTAGTTCTTGGTACAGGGTGCCCATGGAGAAATGGCGGCACTAGAGTACTGGAGGTCATTCTTGGTATAGGGTACCCATGGAAAAATTCAGCATTAAAGTACTGGAGGTAATTCTTGGTATATGGTACCCATGGAGAAATGGCAGCACTAGTGTACTGGAGGTAGTTCTTGGTATAGGGTACCCATGGAGAAATGGCGGCAATAGAGTACTGGAGGTCATTCTTGGTATATGGTACCCATGGAGAAATGGGGGCACTAGAGTACTGGAGGTCATTCTTGGTATATGGTACCCATGGAGAAATGGCGGCACTAGAGTACTGGAGGTCATTCTGGGTATAGGGTACCCATGGAGAAATGGCGGCACTAGAGTACTGGAGGTCATTCTTGGTATAGGGTACCCATAGAGAAATGGCGGCACTAGAGTACTGGAGGTCATTCTTGGTATAGGGTACCCATGGAGAAATGGCGGCACTAGGGTACTGGAGGTCATTCTTGGTATGGCATATCCATGGAGAAATGTCGGCATTAGAGTACTGGAGGTCATTATTGGTATATGGTACCCATGGAGAAATGGCGGCACTAGAGTACTGGAGGTCATTCTTGGTATAGTGTACCCAGTGAGAAATGGCAGCACTAGAGTACTGGAGGTAGTTCTTGTTATAGGGTACCCATGGAGAAATGGCGGCACTAGAGTACTGGAGGTCATTCTTGGTATGGCATATCCATGGAGAAATGTCGGCATTAGAGTACTGGAGGTCATTATTGGTATATGGTACCCATGGAGAAATGGCGGCATTAAAGTACTGGAGGTAATTCTTGCTATAGGGTACCCATGGAGAAATGGCAGCACTAGAGTACTGGAGGTAGTTCTTGTTATAGGGTACCCATGGAGAAATGGCGGCACTAGAGTACTGGAGGTAGTTCTTGGTATAGGGTACCCATGGAGAAATGGCGGCACTAGAGTACTGGAGGTCATTCTTGGTATACGGTAACCATGGAGAAATGGCGGCACTAGAGTACTGGAGGTCATAGTTAGTATAGGGTACCCATGGAGAAATGGCAGCATTAGAGTACTGGAGGTCATTCTTGGTATGGCATATCCATGGAGAAATGGCGGCATTAGAGTATTGGAGGTCATTCTTGGTATAGGGTACCCATGGAGAAATGGCGGCAATAGAGTACTGGAGGTCATTCTTGGTATAGGGCACCCATGGAGAAATGGTGGCACTAGTGTACTGGAGGTAGTTCAAGGTATAGGGTACCCATAGCGAAATGGCGGCACTAGAGTACTGGAGGTCATTCTTGGTATAGGGTACCCATGGAGAAATGACGGCATTAAAGTACTGGAGGTAATTCTTGGTATAGGGTACCCTTGGAGAAATGGCGGCACTAGAGTACTGGAGGTCATTTTTGGTATAGGTACCATGGAGAAATGGCGGCACTAGAGTACTGGAGGTCATTCTTGGTATAGGGAACCCATGGAGAAATGGCGGCACTAGAGTACTGGGGGTCATTCTTGGTATAGGGTACCCATGGAGAAATGGCAGCATTAGAGTACTGGGGGTCATTCTTGGTATAGGGTTCCCATGGAGAAATAGCGGCACTAGAGTACTGGAGGTCATTCTTGGTATAGGATACCCATGGAGAAATGGCGGCACTAGAGTACTGGAGGTAGTTCTTGTTGTAGGGTACCCATGGAGAAATGGCGGCACTAGAGTACTGGAGGTTGTTCTTGGTATAGGGTACCCATGGAGAAATGGCGGCACTAGAGTACTGGAGGTAGTTCTTGTTGTAGGGTACCCATGGAGAAATGGCGGCACTAGAGTACTGGAGGTATTTCTTGGTATAGGGTACCCATGGAGAAATGGTGGCACTAGAGTACTGGAGGTAGTTCTTGGTATGGCATATCCATGGAAAAATGGCGGCATTAGAGTACTGGAGGTCATTATTGGTATATGGTACCCATGGAGAAATGACGGCATTAGAGTACTGAAGGTCATTCTTGGTATGGCATATCCATGGAGAAATGGCAGCATTAGAGTAATGGAGGTCATTCTTGGTATAGGGTACCCATAGAGAAATGGCGGCACTAGACTACTGGAGGTAATTCTTGCTATAGGGTACCCATGGAGAAATGGCGGCAGTAGTGTACTGGAGGTCATTCTTGGTATAGGGTACCCATGGAGAAATGGCGGCACTAGTATACTGGAGGCATTTCTTGGTATAGGGTACCCATGGAGAAATGGCGGCACTAGTGTACTGGAGGTATTTCTTGGTATAGGGTACCCATGGAGAAATGGCGGCACTAGAGTACTGGAGGTCATTCTTGGTATAGGGTACCCATGGAGAAATGGTGGCACTAGAGTACTGGAGGTCATTCTTGGTATAGGGTACCCATGGAGAAATGGCGGCATTAGAGTACTGGGGGTCATTCTTGGTATAGGGTACCCATGGAGAAATGGCAGCACTAGAGTACTGGAGGTCATTCTTGGTATAGGGTACCCATGGAGAAATGGCGGCACTAGAGTACTGGAGGTCATTCTTGGTATAGGGTACCCATGGAGAAATGGCGGCATTAGAGTACTGGAGGTATTTCTTGGTATAGGGTACCCATGGAGAAATGGCGGCACTAGAGTACTGGAGGTCATTCTTGGTATAGGATACCCATGGAGAAATGATGGCACTAGAGTACTGGAGGTCATTCTTGGTATAGGGTACCCATGGAGAAATGGCGGCACTAGAGTACTGGAGGTCATTCTTGGCATAGGGTACCCATGGAGAAATGGCGGCACTAGAGTACTGGAGGTCATTCTTGGAATAGGGTACCCATGGAGAAATGGCGGCACTAGAGTACTGGAGGTCGTTCTTGGTATAGGGTACCCATGGAGAAATGGTGGCACTAGAGTACTGGAGGTAGTTCTTGGTATGGCATATCCATGGAAAAATGGCGGCATTAGAGTACTGGAGGTCATTATTGGTATATGGTACCCATGGAGAAATGACGGCATTAGAGTACTGGAGGTCATTCTTGGTATGGCATATCCATGGAGAAATGGCAGCATTAGAGTAATGGAGGTCATTTTTGGTATAGGGTACCCATGGAGAAATGGCGGCACTAGAGTACTGGAGGTCATTCTTGGTATAGGGTACCCATGGAGAAATGGCGGCACTAGAGTACTGGAGGTAGTTCTTGGTACAGGGTACCCATGGAGAAATGGCGGCACTAGAGTACTGGAGGTCATTCTTGGTATAGGGTACCCATGGAAAAATTCAGCATTAAAGTACTGGAGGTAATTCTTGGTATATGGTACCCATGGAGAAATGGCAGCACTAGTGTACTGGAGGTAGTTCTTGGTATAGGGTACCCATGGAGAAATGGCGGCAATAGAGTACTGGAGGTCATTCTTGGTATATGGTACCCATGGAGAAATGGGGGCACTAGAGTACTGGAGGTCATTCTTGGTATATGGTACCCATGGAGAAATGGCGGCACTAGAGTACTGGAGGTCATTCTTGGTATAGGGTACCCATAGAGAAATGGCGGCACTAGAGTACTGGAGGTCATTCTTGGTATAGGGTACCCATGGAGAAATGGCGGCACTAGGGTACTGGAGGTCATTCTTGGTATGGCATATCCATGGAGAAATGTCGGCATTAGAATACTGGAGGTCATTATTGGTATATGGTACCCATGGAGAAATGGCGGCACTAGAGTACTGGAGGTCATTCTTGGTATAGTGTACCCAGTGAGAAATGGCAGCACTAGAGTACTGGAGGTAGTTCTTGTTATAGGGTACCCATGGAGAAATGGCGGCACTAGAGTACTGGAGGTCATTCTTGGTATGGCATATCCATGGAGAAATGTCGGTATTAGAGTACTGGAGGTCATTATTGGTATATGGTACCCATGGAGAAATGGCGGCATTAAAGTACTGCAGGTAATTCTTGCTATAGGGTACCAGTTCAAGGTATAGGGTACCCATAGCGAAATGGCGGCACTAGAGTACTGGAGGTCATTCTTGGTATAGGGTACCCATGGAGAAATGACGGCATTAAAGTACTGTAGGTAATTCTTGGTATAGGGTACCCTTGGAGAAATGGCGGCACTAGAGTACTGGAGGTCATTTTTGGTATAGGTACCATGGAGAAATGGCGGCACTAGAGTACTGGAGGTCATTCTTGGTATAGGGAACCCATGGAGAAATGGCGGCACTAGAGTACTGGGGGTCATTCTTGGTATAGGGTACCCATGGAGAAATGGCAGCATTAGAGTACTGGGGGTCATTCTTGGTATAGGGTTCCCATGGAGAAATGGCGGCACTAGAGTACTGGAGGTCATTCTTGGTATAGGATACCCATGGAGAAATGGCGGCACTAGAGTACTGGAGGTAGTTCTTGTTGTAGGGTACCCATGGAGAAATGGCGGCACTAGAGTACTGGAGGTCGTTCTTGGTATAGGGTACCCATGGAGAAATGGCGGCACTAGAGTACTGGAGGTAGTTCTTGTTGTAGGGTACCCATGGAGAAATGGCGGCACTAGAGTACTGGAGGTCGTTCTTGGTATAGGGTACCCATGGAGAAATGGTGGCATTAGAGTACTGGAGGAAATTCTTGGTATAGGGTACCCATGGAGAAATGGCGGCACTAGAGTACTGGAGGTAGTTCTTGGTATAGGGTACCCATGGAGAAATGGTGGCACTAGTATACTGGAGGTATTTCTTGGTAAAGGGTACCCATGGAGAAATGGCGGCACTACAGTACTGGAGGTCATTCTTGGTATAGGGTACCCATGGAGAAATGGTGGCACTATTATACTGGAGGTATTTCTTGGTATAGGTTACCCATGGAGAAATGGTGGCACTAGTGTACTGGAGGTATTTCTTGGTATAGGGTACCCATGGAGAAATGGCGCCACTAGAGTACTGGAGGTAGTTCTTGGTATAGGGTACCCATGGAGAAATGGCGGCACTAGAGTACTGGAGGTCATTCTTGGTATAGGGTACCCATGGAGAAATGGCGGCACTAGAGTACTGGAGGTAGTTCTTGGTACAGGGTGCCCATGGAGAAATGGCGGCACTAGAGTACTGGAGGTCATTCTTGGTATAGGGTACCCATGGAAAAATTCAGCATTAAAGTACTGGAGGTAATTCTTGGTATATGGTACCCATGGAGAAATGGCAGCACTAGTGTACTGGAGGTAGTTCTTGGTATAGGGTACCCATGGAGAAATGGCGGCAATAGAGTACTGGAGGTCATTCTTGGTATATGGTACCCATGGAGAAATGGGGGCACTAGAGTACTGGAGGTCATTCTTGGTATATGGTACCCATGGAGAAATGGCGGCACTAGAGTACTGGAGGTCATTCTGGGTATAGGGTACCCATGGAGAAATGGCGGCACTAGAGTACTGGAGGTCATTCTTGGTATAGGGTACCCATAGAGAAATGGCGGCACTAGAGTACTGGAGGTCATTCTTGGTATAGGGTACCCATGGAGAAATGGCGGCACTAGGGTACTGGAGGTCATTCTTGGTATGGCATATCCATGGAGAAATGTCGGCATTAGAGTACTGGAGGTCATTATTGGTATATGGTACCCATGGAGAAATGGCGGCACTAGAGTACTGGAGGTCATTCTTGGTATAGTGTACCCAGTGAGAAATGGCAGCACTAGAGTACTGGAGGTAGTTCTTGTTATAGGGTACCCATGGAGAAATGGCGGCACTAGAGTACTGGAGGTCATTCTTGGTATGGCATATCCATGGAGAAATGTCGGCATTAGAGTACTGGAGGTCATTATTGGTATATGGTACCCATGGAGAAATGGCGGCATTAAAGTACTGGAGGTAATTCTTGCTATAGGGTACCCATGGAGAAATGGCAGCACTAGAGTACTGGAGGTAGTTCTTGTTATAGGGTACCCATGGAGAAATGGCGGCACTAGAGTACTGGAGGTAGTTCTTGGTATAGGGTACCCATGGAGAAATGGCGGCACTAGAGTACTGGAGGTCATTCTTGGTATACGGTAACCATGGAGAAATGGCGGCACTAGAGTACTGGAGGTCATAGTTAGTATAGGGTACCCATGGAGAAATGGCAGCATTAGAGTACTGGAGGTCATTCTTGGTATGGCATATCCATGGAGAAATGGCGGCATTAGAGTATTGGAGGTCATTCTTGGTATAGGGTACCCATGGAGAAATGGCGGCAATAGAGTACTGGAGGTCATTCTTGGTATAGGGCACCCATGGAGAAATGGTGGCACTAGTGTACTGGAGGTAGTTCAAGGTATAGGGTACCCATAGCGAAATGGCGGCACTAGAGTACTGGAGGTCATTCTTGGTATAGGGTACCCATGGAGAAATGACGGCATTAAAGTACTGGAGGTAATTCTTGGTATAGGGTACCCTTGGAGAAATGGCGGCACTAGAGTACTGGAGGTCATTTTTGGTATAGGTACCATGGAGAAATGGCGGCACTAGAGTACTGGAGGTCATTCTTGGTATAGGGAACCCATGGAGAAATGGCGGCACTAGAGTACTGGGGGTCATTCTTGGTATAGGGTACCCATGGAGAAATGGCAGCATTAGAGTACTGGGGGTCATTCTTGGTATAGGGTTCCCATGGAGAAATAGCGGCACTAGAGTACTGGAGGTCATTCTTGGTATAGGATACCCATGGAGAAATGGCGGCACTAGAGTACTGGAGGTAGTTCTTGTTGTAGGGTACCCATGGAGAAATGGCAGCACTAGAGTACTGGAGGTTGTTCTTGGTATAGGGTACCCATGGAGAAATGGCGGCACTAGAGTACTGGAGGTAGTTCTTGTTGTAGGGTACCCATGGAGAAATGGCGGCACTAGAGTACTGGAGGTATTTCTTGGTATAGGGTACCCATGGAGAAATGGTGGCACTAGAGTACTGGAGGTAGTTCTTGGTATGGCATATCCATGGAAAAATGGCGGCATTAGAGTACTGGAGGTCATTATAGGTATATGGTACCCATGGAGAAATGACGGCATTAGAGTACTGAAGGTCATTCTTGGTATGGCATATCCATGGAGAAATGGCAGCATTAGAGTAATGGAGGTCATTCTTGGTATAGGGTACCCATAGAGAAATTGCGGCACTAGACTTCTGGAGGTAATTCTTGCTATAGGGTACCCATGGAGAAATGGCGGCACTAGAGTACTGGAGGTCATTCTTGGTATAGGGTACCCATGGAGAAATGGCGGCACTAGGATACTGGAGGCATTTCTTGGTATAGGGTACCCATGGAGAAATGGCGGCACTAGTGTACTGGAGGTATTTCTTGGTATAGGGTACCCATGGAGAAATGGCGGCACTAGAGTACTGGAGGTCATTCTTGGTATAGGGTACCCATGGAGAAATGGTGGCACTAGAGTACTGGAGGTCATTCTTGGTATAGGGTACCCATGGAGAAATGGCGGCATTAGAGTACTGGGGGTCATTCTTGGTATAGGGTACCCATGGAGAAATGGCAGCACTAGAGTACTGGAGGTCATTCTTGGTATAGGGTACCCATGGAGAAATGGCGGCACTAGAGTACTGGAGGTCATTCTTGGTATAGGGTACCCATGGAGAAATGGCGGCATTAGAGTACTGGAGGTATTTCTTGGTATAGGGTACCCATGGAGAAATGGCGGCACTAGAGTACTGGAGGTCATTCTTGGTATAGGATACCCATGGAGAAATGATGGCACTAGAGTACTGGAGGTCATTCTTGGTATAGGGTACCCATGGAGAAATGGCGGCACTAGAGTACTGGAGGTCATTCTTGGCATAGGGTACCCATGGAGAAATGGCGGCACTAGAGTACTGGAGGTCATTCTTGGAATAGGGTACCCATGGAGAAATGGCGGCACTAGAGTACTGGAGGTCGTTCTTGGTATAGGGTACCCATGGAGAAATGGTGGCACTAGAGTACTGGAGGTAGTTCTTGGTATGGCATATCCATGGAAAAATGGCGGCATTAGAGTACTGGAGGTCATTATTGGTATATGGTACCCATGGAGAAATGACGGCATTAGAGTACTGGAGGTCATTCTTGGTATGGCATATCCATGGAGAAATGGCAGCATTAGAGTAATGGAGGTCATTTTTGGTATAGGGTACCCATGGAGAAATGGCGGCACTAGAGTACTGGAGGTCATTCTTGGTATAAGGTACCCATGGAGAAATGGCGGCACTAGAGTACTGGAGGTCATTCTTGGTATAGGGTACCCATGGAGAAATGGCGGCACTAGAGTACTGGAGGTCATTCTTGGTATAGGGTACCCATGGAGAAATGGCGGCACTAGAGTACTGGAGGTCATTCTTGGTATAGGGTACCCATGGAGAAATGGCGGCACTAGAGTACTGGAGGTCATTCTTGCTATAGGGTACCCATGGAGAAATGGCGGCACTAGTGTACTGGAGGTATTTCTTGGTATAGGGTACCCATGGAGAAATGGTGGCACTAGAGTACTGGAGGTCATTCTTGGTATGGCATATCCATGGAGAAATGGTGGCACTAGTGTACTGGAGGTAATTTCTGGTATGGAGTACTCATGGAGAAATGGTGGCACTAGTATACTGGAGGTATTTCTTGGTATAGGGTACCCATGGAGAAATGGTGGCACAAGTGTACTGGAGGTATTTCATGGCATAGGGTACCCATGGAGAAATGGCGTCACTAGAGTACTGGAGGTCATTCTTGGTATAGGGTACCCATGGAGAAATGGCAGCAGTAGAGTACTGCAGGTCATTCTTGGTATAGGGTACCCAAGGAGAAATGGCAGCAGTAGAGTACTGGAGGTCATTCTTGGTATAGGGTACCCATGTAGAAATGGCGGCACTAGAGTACTGGAGGTAGTTCTTGGTATAGGGTACCCATGGAGAAATGGTGGCATTAGAGTACTGGAGGTTATTCTTGGCAGGGGGTACCCATGGAGAAATGGTGGCACTAGAGTACTGGAGGTCATTCTTGGTATAGGGTACCCATGGAGAAATGGCGGCATTAGAGTACTGGAGGAAATTCTTGGTATAGGGTACCCATGGAGAAATGGTGGCACTAGTATACTGGAGGTATTTCTTGGTAAAGGGTACCCATGGAGAAATGGCGGCACTAGAGTACTGGAGGTCATTCTTGGTATAGGGTACCCATGGAGAAATGGTGAGACTATTATACTGGAGGTATTTCTTGGTATAGGTTACCCATGGAGAAATGGTGGCACTAGTGTACTGGAGGTATTTCTTGGTATAGGGTACCCATGGAGAAATGGCGGCACTAGAGTACTGGAGGTAGTTCTTGGTATAGGGTACCCATGGAGAAATGGCGGCACTAGAGTACTGGAGGTCATTCTTGGTATAGGGTACCCATGGAGAAATGGCGGCACTAGAGTACTGGAGGTAGTTCTTGGTACAGGGTACCCATGGAGAAATGGCGGCACTAGAGTACTGGAGGTCATTCTTGGTATGGCATATCCATGGAGAAATGTCGGCATTAGAGTACTGGAGGTCATTATTGGTATATGGTACCCATGGAGAAATGGCGGCATTAAAGTACTGCAGGTAATTCTTGCTATAGGGTACCCATGGAGAAATGGCAGCACTAGAGTACTGGAGGTAGTTCTTGTTATAGGGTACCCATGGAGAAATGGCGGCACTAGAGTACTGGAGGTCATTCTTGGTATACGGTATCCATGGAGAAATGGCGGCACTTGAGTACTGGAGGTAGTTCTTGGTATAGGGTACCCATGGAGAAATGGCGGCACTAGAGTACTGGAGGTCATTCTTGGTATACGGTAACCATGGAGAAATGGCGGCACTAGAGTACTGGAGGTCATAGTTAGTATAGGGTACACATGGAGAAATGGCAGCATTAGAGTACTGGAGGTCATTCTTGGTATGGCATATCCATGGAGAAATGGCGGCATTAGAGTATTGGAGGTCATTCTTGGTATAGGGTACCCATGGAGAAATGGCGGCAATAGAGTACTGGAGGTCATTCTTGGTATAGGGCACCCATGGAGAAATGGTGGCACTAGTGTACTGGAGGTAGTTCAAGGTATAGGGTACCCATAGCGAAATGGCGGCACTAGAGTACTGGAGGTCATTCTTGGTATAGGGTACCCATGTAGAAATGACGGCATTAAAGTACTGGAGGTAATTCTTGGTATAGGGTACCCATGGAGAAATGGTGGCACTAGAGTACTGGAGGTCATTCTTGGTATAGGGTACCCATGGAGAAATGGCGGCATTAGAGTACTGGAGGAAATTCTTGGTATAGGGTACCCATGTAGAAATGGCGGCACTAGAGTACTGGAGGTAGTTCTTGGTATAGGGTACCCATGGAGAAATGGTGGCATTAGAGTACTGGAGGTCATTCTTGGCATGAGGTACCCATGGAGAAATGGCGGCACTAGAGTACTGGAGGTCATTCTTGGTATAGGGTACCCATGGAGAAATGGCGGCACTAGAGTACTGGAGGTCATTCTTGGTATAGGGTACCCATGGAGAAATGGCGGCACTAGAGTACTGGAGGTCATTCTTGGTATAGGGTACCCATGGAGAAATGGCGGCACTAGAGTACTGGAGGTCATTCTTGGTATAGGGTACCCATGGAGAAATGGCGGCACTAGAGTACTGGGGGTCATTCTTGGTATAGGGTATCCATGGAGAAATGGCAGCACTAGAGTAATGGAGGTCATTCTTGGTATAGGGGACCCATGGAGAAATGGTGGCACTAGTGTACTGGAGGTATTTCTTGGTATAGGGTACCCATGGAGAAATGGCGGCACTAGAGTACTGGAGGTAGTTCTTGGTATAGGGTACCCATGGAGAAATGGCGGCACTAGAGTACTGGAGGTCATTCTTGGTATAGGGTACCCATGGAGAAATGGCGGCACTAGTATACTGGAGGTATTTCTTGGTATAGGGTACCCATGGAGAAATGGTGGCACTAGTGTACTGGAGGTATTTCTTGGTATAGGGTACCCATGGAGAAATGGCGGCACTAGAGTACTGGAGGTCATTCTTGGTATAGGGTACCCATGGAGAAATGGCGGCACTAGAGTACTGGACGTCATTCTTGGTATAGGGTACCCATGGAGAAATGGCGGCAGTAGAGTACTGGGGGTCATTCTTGGTATAGGGTACCCATGGAGAAATGGCAGCACTAGAGTACTGGAGGTCGTTCTTGGTATAGGGTACCCATGGAGAAATGGCGGCACTAGAGTACTGGAGGTAGTTCTTGTTGTAGGGTACCCATGGAGAAATGGCGGCACTAGAGTACTGGAGGTCGTTCTTGGTATAGGGTACCCATGGAGAAATGGTGGCACTAGAGTACTGGAGGTAGTTCTTGGTATGGCATATCCATGGAAAAATGGCGGCATTAGAGTACTGGAGGTCATTATAGGTATATGGTACCCATGGAGAAATGACGGCATTAAAGTACTGAAGGTCATTCTTGGTATGGCATATCCATGGAGAAATGGCAGCATTAGAGTAATGGAGGTCATTCTTGGTATAGGGTACCCATAGAGAAATGGCGGCACTAGACTACTGGAGGTAATTCTTGCTATAGGGTACCCATGGAGAAATGGCGGCACTAGAGTACTGGAGGTCATTCTTGGTATAGGGTACCCATGGAGAAATGGCAGCACTAGTATACTGGAGGTATTTCTTGGTATAGGGTACCCATGGAGAAATGGTGGCACTAGTGTACTGGAGGTATTTCTTGGTATGGCATATCCATGGAAAAATGGCGGCATTAGAGTACTGGAGGTCATTATAGGTATATGGTACCCATGGAGAAATGACGGCATTAAAGTACTGGAGGTAGTTCTTGGTATGGCATATCCATGGAAAAATGGCGGCATTAGAGTACTGGAGGTCATTATTGGTATATGGTACCCATGGAGAAATGACGGCATTAGAGTACTGGAGGTCATTCTTGGTATGGCATATCCATGGAGAAATGGCAGCATTAGAGTAATGGAGGTCATTTTTGGTATAGGGTACCCATGGAGAAATGGCGGCATTAGAGTACTGGAGGTCATTCTTGGTATAGGGTACCCATGGAGAAATGGCGGCACTAGAGTACTGAAGGTCATTCTTGGTATAGGGTACCCATGGAGAAATGGCGGCACTAGAGTACTGAAGGTCATTCTTGGTATAGGGTACCCATGGAGAAATGGCGGCATTAGAGTACTGGAGGTCATTATTGGTATATGGTACCCATGGAGAAATGGCGGCACTAGAGTACTGGAGGTCATTCTTGGTATAGGGTACCCAGTGAGAAATGGCGGCACTAGAGTTCTGGAGGTCATTCTTGGTATAGGGTACCCATGGAGAAATGGCGGCATTAGAGTACTGGAGGTAGTTCTTGGTATAGGGTACCCATGGAGAAATGGCGGCACTAGTGTACTGGAGGTAGTTCTTGGTATAGGGTACCCATGGCGAAATGGCAGCACTAGAGTACTGGAGGTCATTCTTGGTATAGGGTACCCATGGAGAAATGGCGGCATTAAATTACTGGAGGTCATTCTTGGTATAGGGTACCCATGGAGAAATGGCGGCACTAGAGTACTGGAGGTCATTCTTGGTATAGCGTACCCATGGAGAAATGGCGGCACTAGAGTACTGGAGGTCATTCTTGGTATAGGGTACCCATCGAGAAATGGCGGCACTAGAGTACTGGAGGTAATTCTTGGTATAGGGTAACCATGGAGAAATGGTGGCATTAGAGTACTGGAGGTAATTCTTGGTATAGGGTAACCATGGAGAAATGGTGGCATTAGAGTACTGGAGGTCATTCTTGGTATAGGGTACCCAAGGAGAAATGGCGGCACTAGTGTACTGGAGGTCATTCTTGGTATAGGGTACCCATGGAGAAATGGCGGCACTAGTGTACTGGAGGTAGTTCTTGGTATAGTGTACCCATGGCGAAATGGCGGCACTAGAGTACTGGAGGTCATTCTTGGTATAGGGTACCCATGGAGAAATGGCGGCATTAAAGTACTGGAGGTAATTCTTGGTATAGGGTACCCATGGAGAAATGGCGGCATTAGAGTACTGGAGGTCATTCTTGGTATGGCATATCCATGGAGAAATGGCGGCATTAGAGTACTGGAGGTCATTCTTGGTATAGGGTACCAATGGAGAAATGGCAGCAGTAGAGTACTGCAGGTCATTCTTGGTATAGGGTACCCATGGAGAAATGGCAGCAGTAGAGTACTGGAGGTCATTCTTGGTATAGGGTACCCATGGAGAAATGGCGGCACTAGAGTACTGGAGGTAGTTCTTCGTATAGGGTACCCATGGAGAAATGGTGGCACTAGTATACTGGAGGTATTTCTTGGTAAAGGGTACCCATGTAGAAATGGTGGCACTAGTGTACTGGAGGTATTTCTTGGTATAGGGTACCCATGGAGAAATGGCGGCACTAGAGTACTGGAGGTCATTCTTGGTATAGGGTACCCATGGAGAAATGGTGGCACTAGTATACTGGAGGTATTTCTTGGTATAGGTTACCCATGGAGAAATGGTGGCACTAGTGTACCAGAGGTATTTCTTGGTATAGGGTACCCATGGAGAAATGGCGGCACTAGAGTACTGGAGGTCATTCTTGGTATAGGGTACCCATGGAGAAATGGCGGCACTAGAGTACTGGAGGTCATTCTTGGTATAGGGTACCCATGGAGAAATGGCGGCACTAGACTACTGGAGGTCATTCTTGGTATAGGGTACCCATGGAGAAATGGTGGCACTAGAGTACTGGAGGTAGTTCTTGGTATAGGGTACCGATGGAGAAATGGCGGCATTAGAGTACTGGAGGTCATTCTTGGCACAGGGTACCCATGGAGAAATGGCGGCACTAGAGTACTGGAGGTCATTCTTGGTATAGGGTACCCATGGAGAAATGGCGGCACTAGAGTACTGGAGGTCATTCTTGGCATAGGGCACCCATGGAGAAATGGCAGCATTAGAGTACTGGAGGTAGTTCTTGGTATAGGGTACCCATGGAGAAATGGCGGCATTAGAGTACTGGAGGTAATTCTTGGTATAGGGTACCCATGGAGAAATGGTGGCACTAGAGTACTGGAGGTCGTTCTTGGTATAGGGTACCCATGGAGAAATGGTGGCACTAGAGTACTGGAGGTAGTTCTTGGTATGGCATATCCATGGAAAAATGGCGGCATTAGAGTACTGGAGGTCATTCTTGGTATAGGGTACCCAGTGAGAAATGGCGGCACTAGAGTTCTGGAGGTCATTCTTGGTATAGGGTAACCATGGAGAAATGGCGGCATTAGAGTACTGGAGGTAGTTCTTGGTATAGGGTACCCATGGAGAAATGGCGGACCTAGAGTACTGGAGGTCATTCTTGGTATAGGGTACCCAGTGAGAAATGGCGGCACTAGAGTTCTGGAGGTCATTCTTGGTATAGGGTAACCATGGAGAAATGGCGGCATTAGAGTACTGGAGGTAGTTCTTGGTATAGGGTACCCATGGAGAAATGGCGGCACTAGAGTTCTGGAGGTCATTCTTGGTATAGGGTAACCATGGAGAAATGGCGGCATTAGAGTACTGGAGGTCATTCTTGGTATAGGGTACCCAGTGAGAAATGGCGGCACTAGAGTTCTGGAGGTCATTCTTGGTATAGGGTACCCATGGAGAAATGGCGGCACTAGTGTACTGGAGGTAGTTCTTGGTATAGGGTACCCATGGCGAAATGGCAGCACTAGAATACTGGAGGTCATTCTTGGTATAGGGTACCCATGGAGAAATGGCGGCATTAAAGTACTGGAGGTAATTCTTGGTATAGGGTACCCATGGAGAAATGGCGGCACTAGAGTACTGGAGGTCATTCTTGGTATAGCGTACCCATGGAGAAATGGCGGCACTAGAGTACTGGAGGTCATTCTTGGTATAGGGTAACCATGGAGAAATGGTGGCATTAGAGTACTGGAGGTCATTCTTGGTATAGGGTACCCAAGGAGAAATGGCGGCACTAGTGTACTGGAGGTCATTCTTGGTATAGGGTACCCATGGAGAAATGGCGGCACTAGAGTACTGGAGGTCATTCTTGGTATAGGGTACCCATGGAGAAATGGCAGCACTAGAGTACTGGAGGTCATTCTTGGTATAGGGTACCCATGGAGAAATGGCGGCACTAGAGTACTGGAGGTCATTCTTGGTATAGGGTACCCATGGAGAAATGGCGGCATTAGAGTACTGGAGGTCATTCTTGGTATGGCATATCCATGGAGAAATGGCGGCATTAGAGTACTGGAGGTCATTCTTGGTATAGGGTACCCATGGAGAAATGGCGGCATTAGAGTACTGGAGGTCATTCTTGGTATAGGGTACCCATGGAGAAATGGCGGCACTAGAGTACTGGAGGTCATTCTTGGTATAGGTTACCCATGGAGAAATGGCGGCACTAGAGTACTGGAGGTCATTCTTGGTATGGCATATCCATGGAGAAATGGCGGCACTAGAGTACTGGAGGTCATTATTGGTATATGGTACCCATGGAGAAATGGCGGCACTAGAGTACTGGAGGTCATTCTTGGTATAGGGTACCCATGGAGAAATGGCGGCACTAGTGTACTGGAGGTTGTTCTTGGTATAGTGTACCCATGGCGAAATGGCGGCACTAGAGTACTGGAGGTCATTCTTGGTATAGGGTACCCATGGAGAAATGGCGGCACTAGAGTACTGGAGGTCATTCTTGGCATAGGGAACCCATGGAGAAATGGCGGCATTAGAGTACTGGAGGTCATTCTTGGTATGGCATATCCATGGAGAAATGGCAGCTTTAGAGTACTGGAGGTCATTCTTGGTATAGGGTACCCATGGAGAAATGGCGGCATTAGAGTACTGGAGGTCATTCTTGGTATAGGGTACCCATGGAGAAATGGCGGCACTAGAGTACTGGAGGTCATTCTTGGTATAGGGTACCCATGGAGAAATGGCGGCACTAGTGTACTGGAGGTCGTTCTTGGTATAGTGTACCCATGGCGAAATGGCGGCACTAGAGTACTGGAGGTCATTCTTGGTATAGGGTACCCATGGAGAAATGGCAGCAGTAGAGTACTGGAGGTCATTCTTGGTATAGGGTACCCATGGAGAAATGGCGGCACTAGTGTACTGGAGGTAGTTCTTGGTATAGTGTACCCATGGAGAAATGGCAGCAGTAGAGTACTGGAGGTCATTCTTGGTATAGGGTACCCATGGAGAAATGGCGGCACTAGTGTACTGGAGGTAGTTCTTGGTATAGTGTACCCATGGCGAAATGGCGGCACTAGAGTACTGGAGGTCATTCTTGGTATAGGGTACCCATGGAGAAATGGCGGCACTAGTGTACTGGAGGTAGTTCTTGGTATAGTGTACCCATGGAGAAATGGCAGCAGTAGAGTACTGGAGGTCATTCTTGGTATAGGGTACCCATGGAGAAATGGCGGCACTAGTGTACTGGAGGTAGTTCTTGGTATAGTGTACCCATGGCGAAATGGCGGCACTAGAGTACTGGAGGTCATTCTTGGTATAGGGTACCCATGGAGAAATGGCAGCAGTAGAGTACTGGAGGTCATTCTTGGTATAGGGTACCCATGGAGAAATGGCGGCACTAGTGTACTGGAGGTTGTTCTTGGTATAGTGTACCCATGGCGAAATGGCGGCACTAGAGTACTGGAGGTCATTCTTGGTATAGGGTACCCATGGAGAAATGGCGGCACTAGAGTACTGGAGGTCATTCTTGGCATAGGGAACCCATGGAGAAATGGCGGCATTAGAGTACTGGAGGTCATTCTTGGTATGGCATATCCATGGAGAAATGGCAGCTTTAGAGTACTGGAGGTCATTCTTGGTATAGGGTACCCATGGAGAAATGGCGGCATTAGAGTACTGGAGGTCATTCTTGGTATAGGGTACCCATGGAGAAATGGCGGCACTAGAGTACTGGAGGTCATTCTTGGTATAGGGTACCCATGGAGAAATGGCGGCACTAGTGTACTGGAGGTAGTTCTTGGTATAGTGTACCCATGGCGAAATGGCGGCACTAGAGTACTGGAGGTCATTCTTGGTATAGGGTACCCATGGAGAAATGGCGGCACTAGAGTACTGGAGGTCATTCTTGGACACCTTCTTCGGGCCACGCAATATCTTCAACCATTCCGTCTCAGACAGTTGCCTATTCAAGGTACCCTCCCACCTCTCCTGGAGGCCAGATAGCACTCTAGGCGTCATTTCCATAATTGCCAGGTAAAGCCATTTCACGAAATGTCCTGCTGCGCCCAGCGTCACTACCGCCTGCAAGGCCCTGTGAGTGGGCGGCTCCCTACCATCCGCTCCCCAAAGCTCCGATAGTGCTCCCCGCAGCTTATGGTAGTTTAAGAATTGCCCCGGTGGTAGCTCATGATATTCGAGGAAGTCGTCCAGGGGAAGCAGCTCTCCGTCCCGGTAACAGTCCCCGACCGTCTGTACCCCAGCCTCCTCCCAACCCTGGAGTTGTCGCCATGTAAATGGAGGACCCATTCCCGCCAGGGGCACACTGAGAGCATAGGATAGTATATCTCTCGATCTCACTGTACATCTATCCCAGCATGTGACTGCCACAGATAACAGTACCCCCATTGTCTCGATCTTTTGGCGCCGGTTGAGCAGCCTGGGCAACAAAGCTGTGTGAGGGCCCCAAGGGAGAGATAGCGTATCCAATCCCCTCCCATCCAGCCACTGGGCCAGCCATTGCAGCTGAGCCGCCAGATAATATGCTTCAAACTCAGGGGCCCCAAGTCCACCCCCTGCAAGCGGTAGACGCAATGTCTGTAACGCTACTCTATTACGGCCACCATCCCATATCAAATCTCTTAGTAGGGTGTCCAATGTCCTATACCAACTCCTAGGTACCACTACCGGTAAGTGAACAAAATAATATAGAAGGCGAGGTAACATCACCATTTTGGACAATGCCACCCTGGCCATAACTGGCAACTTGAGCGTGCGCCAAAAGACCACATTGGCCCGAAGAGCTCTCAAGGCTCCTCCGAGGTTTCCCTCAAACATATCTGCCTGTTTATGATAGATCCGCATTCCAAGATATTTAAATGAATTCGGTGCCCATTCCAGGTCTAGAGGGAAACACAGAGGCCGAGCCAGGGTAGGGCTCAGCGGGAACACATAGGTCTTTTTCTTATTCACTCGCAGGCCCGAAAGTTCAGCAAACTCTTCCAGTATGGGCAGTAAGATTCGAATCCCCTCAGATTCATCTCGCAGATATATTAATATATCATCAGCATACAATGATATTATATGTTGATTCGCGTCTAGGCCCAACCCTAGCCTTTCACTCTCCTGCCGAATCCGATCCGCTAGTGGCTCCATGGCCAAAGCAAAAAGCAATGGCGAGAGAGGGCATCCCTGGCGGATCCCCCTGTAGACGGAGTAGGGTATGGACACTGTTGTGCCCGTGCGCACGCGGGCCCTGGGCTTCTCGTATAGAAGGCTGACCCACTTTAGCAACCGCTCCCCCATCTGCATCTTTTCCATCACCGCTAATAGATAATCCCAACGCAGTGTATCAAACGCCTTTTCCAGGTCTATCGCCACCACCCCCGCTTCCGGGTAGATAACCTAGAGCCTCCTTAGGTTATTAGACGTGGAGCGAGAAGGAATAAAACCGTTTTGGTCTGCGTGGGCCAACTTCTGCATGTACGGAAGGAGCCTAGTCGCCAAGGCCTTAATTAAAATTTTAAAATCCATATTTAACATGGATAATGGTCTAAATTCCATAACCGTGGGGTGTTCCTTCCCAGTTTTTGGTAGCGGGAGCACCAGTGCTTCCCTGATCGAGGGCGGCAATTGCATTTCTCGGAGTGCGGCTGCATAGACCTGTTTTAGTCTTGGGGCTAGTATGTAAGAAGGCGGAGTAAAATTCGTCCGGAAGGCCGTCAGGCCAGGGTGTCTTCCCCCGTGCCATGTCCTTAATGGCCAGTCTAATCTCGCCCACCTTAATTGGCGTCGCTAAGGAGGCTGCAGTTTCCCGGTTCAACTGTACCAGTTGTGTCCCGTCCAAAAATACTTTCAGTGCCTCCCCGTTAAGCGGACCGGGCTGCCCATAAAGCGTCTCATAATACTCCCGGAATGTATCATTAACACCTCTTGGAGAGCAGATCACCTGCCCATGACTGTCCGTGATACTCGGGATTGAAGCGTGTCTACCGTTCGGCTGAATCAGCCATGCAAGCAATCTCCCAGTTTTGCCCCCCTCCATGTGTCGTTTCGCTTGGTATGTCTTAAGGTCTAACGCCCTTAGTCTATCCCAGGCCGAATTATAGAGACTTCTCACCTCTGCTAGTTCATCCTGCTTCAGGGCCCCTCCTGCTATCTGTCTGTCCATGGCCAGAATACGCTCTTCCAGGTCCTCTAGTTCTCGGGCAAGCACTTGTCGCATTCCCACCACTTGTCCCAGACAATGCCCCCGAGTCACTGTCTTAAAAGCCTCCCATTCCACCAAAGGAGAGCTGGCGGTTCCCTGATTCTCTGCGAAATACACAGTTAAGGCTGCCGATAGAAGCTGCCGGAAACCTTCAACTTCCAGTAGAGCAGGATTCAATCTCCACAATGGGATTGGAGCTCTCTCAGGGGTGGGGGCGAATCTCATAAGCAAAGGACTACGATCCGAAATGGACCTACCCAAGTATTCGGCCCCGGACAACATTGGAACCAGTGCAGCAGAGCAAAAGAACATGTCCAACCGTGTATGTGAATCATAAAGATGGGAATAATAGGAGTACTCTCTCTGGTGTACATTATGTAGCCTCCAAATGTCCAATAAGTTCCACCCCGCAGACCAATTCCGAAGCCCCTTAGTTGTGGCGCGCGCCACCGTGCCCTGTAGTGGAGGAGTGGACCTATCCCATCCTATATCACACACACAATTAAAGTCCCCACCCAGGATCAAATTTTCGTGTGCTATCCCGGCTAATGTTCGTGAGAATCTCTCCAAGAAGGGAACCTGTTCCCGATTGGGGGCATATATACTGCCCTCCGTTATCTCCCTGCCCTGCAGCCTACCCACGAGCACCACATACCTCCCGTCTGCATCGATTATTTTCCGAGTAATTTGGAAAGGGACCCTCGGCCGAATCCACACAAGCACCCCACGTGCGAAAGCCGAGTAGGTGGTTGCAACCAACTGTCCCCTCCACTGATGTCGCAGTCGGTCGACCTCCCTCTCCGTGAGGTGTGTCTCCTGTAGCATTACCACATGCGCCCCCCTTTGTCTAATGCAATTCAGAATTCTATAGCGTTTCGCGGGCGAACTCATCCCCCGGATGTTCCAAGTAAGAAACTTAAATTCCTCCACCTGGCTAGCTGTCTGCGCCATCCGACATCAAATCGCCTCCCCCCCACCCCCCCACCCCCTTCCCACCCCTCTCCCCCAGCCCGCACGACTATTCCGGGCCCACTGGTGTGTAACATCAAACCCAACACTTGAACTCCCCGACCCATGAGCGGACTAACAACGGTCAGCTGCCCAAACTCCCTAACACACAACATAGTAGTATCTACACCAAGTAGCGAAAGGTCTCAAGCTACCAGCCTAGAGACCTATTGGGGTGCGTAGCTTCTACTCCTAGTGTCCGCCAATTAGATGACAACCAGCTATCCTACCCAGCCCAATTTGGCCGTTCCAACCCGCGCCCAAGGGCACTCCCCCCGGTGTTCCTCCCCCCCTCCCCACATCCCCAACAGGGTATACTTGACTGTGAGAAGGAAGACAACGATAAAACCATGCAACCCCAAGAAACAGTATAGGCATAGAGAATATGGAGGGTGAAAACAGGAGGGGGGAGCAAGACACTCTTCCCTCAAGAAAGTTCCAGTTACTTATCACACGATTCCAACCGCCGTCTGGGGCGTCACTACTGGAAAGGACACACTGTCAGCCTGGGACGAGTCCGAGTTTGATCCCTTAGTCCCATGTTTCGATTCCGACCCTCAGTCCGGAGACGATCTTCGAGCTTGCAACAGGTCCGCCACTGCTTTTAGCACTTCTGCTCTTTCCGCCTCCGTTTGTGATGGGCTTGGTATCTTCGCCCTCCTTTGTCTCTGGCGCCTCCGCGGTCTTTTCCCTAGCTCCTTGCCCTCAGTCGCCTGCCTCCTACCACGTATTCCGGGCTGTCCTTCAGTTCTGTATGTCTCCAGCCACTCCCAGGCTGCCTTGGGGTCTTCGCAGAACTGAGTCTTCCCATCTAGCATTAGCTTAAGCCGGGCTGGGAACATCAGGGACTACTGTATCCCCTCTTCACGCAGGGCTCGTTTGACTTCTTAGAAGGAGGAACGGCGCCTCTGGACCTCCAGTGTGTAATCAGCAAACAACAACACCTTGCTGTTCTCCACTGTGTAGGGTCCCTCCGATCGCGCCTTCTGCAGCAGTAGATCCCGGTCTCTGAAATGAAGTAGTCTGGCCACAACCGCACGTGGCGGTCTTCCCGGTGCCGGCTGCCGGGCAGGGACACGATGGGCCCGTTCTAATGTGTAGAACTGCGATAGCCCTTCCGGCGCCACCACCTCACGGAGCCATGTTTCCAAGTACGTGCCATGTCCCAGCCCTCCACTCCTTCCGGTAGACTCAGCACCCTTACGTTGTTTCGACGATTGCGCCCTTCAACATCTTCTGCTCTCTGCTCTAAAATATTTACTCGGCTGGATAGCTCACCGACCTGTATTGCCAAAGCGTGCTGTGCCGGGGCCAGGACCTCCAGGGTCGATTCCGACTGCATCACTCTATCCGCCAGTTTAGTATGTTCTGTGCGCAGCAATCCAAGGCCAACCGCCACTGTGCTTATGTCCTGGTGCAGTGTCGCCTTAGTATCTGCGATAGCTTCCAGAATCTTGGCTAGTTGCTGGTGGACAGGCATCTCCGGTGTATCACCTCCCGAACCTTTAACTGTTGAGTCCATCATGCTGTTATCCTGTTCTAATGGGGCTTCCACATGCTTCCCTTTAGGTTTACCCATTTTCAGTTCGGGTGGGTCTCTGGCCACGGATCTAGGTGGGAGCGGAGCTGCCGCCAGCGTTGCCGGAGTGTACCACCCGGACATGCAGGTGAGGCCTCCTCAGCCTCCCCCCCGCACGCCTCCGCAGTTGCCTCAGATCGTGCGCTTTTCGCTCAACCAGGTCGCCTCCAGGTGGGCACCTCATACCATCTGCCAGGGCCTCACTCAATCCGCATTCGGGCCTTCTGATTTCGCTGTCCCCAGGCGTCTTCCGCGCAGCCGCTCGCCCCTCCTCACTCCTGGTTACACTAAAGTTCGGAGCCACAGGTATGATAGTGTGATGGGCACCCGCTTCTCGGGTGGGGGCCAGGCCGGGCTGGGTTGCGTCCAGGATGTCGGGCCGGGGAGAGGTCTCCACTCCCCCAGGCAGCCTTCACACCAGTCTATCAAACAGAGGGGAACAGGCCCCCTCAACAGCCAACCGCAGCAGCAAGACCCTCCGTAACAGTGTCTGATGCACTCACAGTCTGCCTTGCACGTCCTCTCAGTGCAGTTCCAGCAGGCAGTATCATACGATCCTCCCCTGCGTGGCACGTTGAGTTGCTTACACTGAGGCTTGGATGCACCTCAGCGCTGGCCTGCCATCCAGCGCAATGCCCTCTCTCTGGTCCAATGGCGGAGGTCCTTCCAGCAGTCTATGCCTCCTGCTCAGATGACACCAATCGTTTAGTGTATTCCTGCTGGCGCTCGCCACGCTCACTCCCCTGTTGCCGGAGCTCTCATGCGCATTCAGTCCAGCCCCAAGCCAGCAGAGGGGGGGGGGGAGGCCCCCCCCCAGTCCGTTTTCAAGGCTGCTCTCCCCCTGGACTTTACGCCACCAACTTCACCCACCACCGCCTGACTCGCCACTCCTTGTCTCCCTACTCACTGCGAGTGTCTCTCTAGGTTAAACGCCCTCCGCTCTAAACACCTGCTCCGCTGGCCGCCCAGGAAGGCCGCAGCCGTTCGGCGGGGGTCTCGCTGTGCTGCCGCCGTAGCTGCCGCTTTCCGGAATCTCCCAGCACCCAGGCAGACACTCTTCGCCGGCCCACGGACTGCAGGCCGGCTGATTTCGGGTCCAGACTCTTCACTATTGCCCCCAGGGGACCAGCCCAGCAAGCACCGGCAGCGCCCTCGATCACCGCAGTCGAGGGTCGCCGCTCTCAGCCATGAGTCATTGCCGGCTCCAGCCGTGTCCCACTGCTCCGTCCCACCTCAGGCCGCCATCTTGCGCCGAAGGCCCCAGCAGCGCGCCGCCTCTACCTCTCGCAGATCGTCCTCCGTTCCTCGAGGGGTCTCGGCAGGTTCCCCAGCGGCTCCCGCAGTCCAGGCCGTCCGAATCTCGCCCCCAGGCACGGGCGGATTCAACGTTCAGCAGGATAATTAATCGGCTGGCGCGGAGCTCTCAACTCACGCGTCCGCCATCCTTGGCCTCAAAGCCACGCCCCCCACTGTACAGGTATACTTGAGGGAATTTTTTCCTATGGAGCACCAACGGCAAAATGCCGTCGCTAGCAAACTCGAGGAGATTCTTGACATAAAGGAGTACCGCAGTGGCAAAGAGGAGGGGGACACCAATGACAAAATGCTGGACCAAACATGCTAAAAGTAAATTTTGACATAAGGGTCACCCGTGCAAAATTAGGGCCTGGCATATTGTATGCAACTGTTGCTGTAAGGGGGCACCCAACACAAAATGCTGGTCCTGGCACAATGGAGGTTATTTTTGGAATATAGGGGCCACCATAGCACATTTTGAAAAAGAGGGCCAATTCCTGGGGTGCGTCAGGTTTCACTGGCTTGGCACAGCATGAAAGGACTTGCATATTTAACTAGTGGCCTTTCAGAGTAATGGCTTTTTAGCAGATTTGTGTGATGAGTTTGCTTTAAAATGCACTATTTGGCCCCATTTTTTTCAAATTTTGCTGAGGGCGGAGAGGGGATGGAAGGACCACCTACTACTCTCAGAAACCCTTCCAGAAGACATCTGGCTTATTCGGTTTGATCACCACAGTTTAGGACAAGTGTTATATTACACCCCACCACTTTCAAAGATCATGTCAGACGCTAGCATCGGTGTCTCCAACAGAGACATTGGTGTCGTGTTCTTATTTTAATCACAAGTTAATATGGATCTTCAGCGATGTCAGTTATTTTTATCTCATCCGGGTTAAGGTCAAGTGGCATCACTTGCTGGGAAGATTCATGGTCATATGATGTCACCTCCTTTGATGTCATTATGGTCAAAGAGTGTGTGATGTCACTTCCACTATTCCTGGCATTTTGGTGAATAGATGCCCATGGCTGCCGCTGCTGTTGCTTAATCAAATGCCAATAAAGTTGAACCATAAAATATTTCTAAATTAAGTATCATTTAAAATAGTCAAGTTTTACCAGGTTTGTCAACCAATAGTGATTAAATTACTGACTGTGGATCCAACAGACCAGAGTGCTCATCCTGGAGTGAACTTTCAAGCATTGCGGGATCCGTGTGCCACACTTCCCTAATCAATGTAAGAGACTTCCATAAGCTTCTTCCCACTACTCAAGCACTGCATAAAGAGAGACATTCTATACACGAGTGAACCATAAAGTATGAAGGCTCATTCGTTCTCCCTCTGTAAATGACAACACAGTTTACCCTCGCAGAGACATCCTCTTAAACCATGCAGCAATATTTTAATTTAAAAACTCCTAAAATTAGTTTCATGGTAGAGAATGTCACAAGTACAAGCATCCAAGATCACAGCCTTCAATTCAAAGAAAGGGTAATGCCTTTTACATTGGTAAAACCAAATAAAAAAATGCAATAACTCATCAGCAAAAAGCATTCCATGAACTTGTGTTGTCAAAAAAGCAAACACTGCATGAGAATTACAAGAACTGTATAGGCCAAATGTACACAAAGGGGGAACATCAGGCAATCTGGAAAACAAAAGGGAGCGTGTCCTGTCTCTGCAAGAAGCATAACGAATAGTTTCTTACCTGTCGGTGTAGTTTTGCAGCTTGAAGACTTTCTGGATTCACTATGCTGTGCATTATTCCGCCATCTCGTGGTTGGGTCCGGATTCGTAGTCTTTTCTTTGTTTTTTTTGTTGTTTTTTTGTTGTTGGCCCAGGTGGGCGGCGACGCCCCACCATTTGGTGTCTTCGGTGATGTCGTCGCGCTTCCGGCGGAAGCTCCCACCTTTGGTAGCCATCTTCGGATTCTTTTTTCTTTTCCTCTTACAGTTTTTTGTTGTCTATGTCTTTAACCTTTAATCCTTCAATTATTCTTTGATCCTTTTAACCTTGTATGTAGTTCAGTTGTACCCTTAACCTCCTATGTTATCTTCCTGGCGGAGGCGGGTGGGATCGCTAGTGAATCCAGAAAGTCTTCAAGCTGCAAAACTACACCGACAGGTAAGAAACTATTCGTTTTGCAGCGTGAATCTTTCTGGATTCACTATGCTGTGCATAGACTTAGTAGCGGTTTTGTTATTGCGGTGGTTGGGTGGAAGATGAGCATTGGTTGCTGAAAATGTGCTGTAAGACCTTCTGTCCTACTTGTGCCTCTTTGTTCATTTGGATATCAACACAGTAGTGTTTGGTGAACGTGTGCACGGAAGACCATGTTGCCGCTTGGCAAATGTCTTGTATAGGTGTGTTCGCTAGGAACGCAACCGTTGCTCCCTTTTTCCTTGTTGAGTGAGCCTGGGCGGCTCCTTGTAACTCTTGTCCTGCCTGCTTGTGGCAGAGTTGTATTGCTTGTGCAATCCACCGTGCAATGGTATTTTTTGTTACTGGTCGTCCCAGGAAACTGCTTGCGAAGGAAACGAAGAGTTGTTTTGTTTTCCTGCATTCCTTCGTCCTTTCTATGTAGTGCATCACTGCCCTTCTGGCGTCTAGCGTGTGTAGCGCCTTTTCTGAGGGTGTTGAAGGTTTCTGGAAGAAACTTGGTATCTGTATTGTTTGATTGATATGGAACCGCGACACCACCTTTGGCAGGAACTGTGGGTCCGTCCTCATGACAATTCTGTCCTTGTGTATTTGCAAGTAGGGCTCTTGTAGTGTGAGAGCCTGTAGTTCACTGACTCTTCGCAGTGACGTGATAGCCACTAAGAAAGCCGTTTTTAGTGTGAGCATGTGCAGTGTGATCTTGTGTATGGGTTCAAATGGTGAGTTCATCAACTGTGTCAGTACAGTGTTGAGGTTCCAGCTTGGGGCTGGCATCCTTTTAGGGGGGCTATTCTTTTAGCCCCTTCCAGGAATCTTTTGACCACTTGGGAGGTGAAGAAGCTTTTCACCGCTTCTCCCCTGGTGTAGGCCACTATGGCTGCTAGGTGAACCCTTAGTGACGAGTAGCTCAGCCCGCTTTGTAGTAGGTGTGTTAAGTATCGCAGTACTGTTGATTCTTTTGTGACTTTTCGTTGCAGTCCCTCTGTAATGCACCATTGTGAGAACCTTTTCCACTTTGCAATGTAGCATTTTCTTGTAGTGGGTCTCCTTGCTTCTCTGAGTACTGCCATGGTGCTTGGAGGTAGTTTGAGGTGTGCGAATTCTAGGTCCTCAGGAGCCATGCTGCTAGGCTGAGGCTGTCTGGTTCTGGGTGGAGCACTTTTCCGTTTTGCATTGTGAGGAGGTCTTTCCTTCTGCTGAACCTGTGTGCTGGTTCCTGCGCCATTTCCATTATCTGTGAGAACCATGTTTGTCTGGCCCACTGAGGTGCCACCAGTATGAGTGTCATGCTGCTGCTCCTGCATTTGCTGAGTACTTTGTGTAACAGTGGTATCGGGGGAAAAGCGTAAGCAAATTCGTTCGACCAACTTATCCATAGGGCATTCCCTAGGGACCTTTGGTCCGGCTGTCTGGATGCGTAATGTTGGCATTTTGCATTCTGGGGTGTTGCAAAGAGGTCTATCCGTGGTGTTCCCCACTTTTGGAACAGTTGCTGCACCTCCTGTTGGTTCAGTTCCCATTCGTGGGATGCAGACGTCTGCCTGCTGAGTCGGTCTGCTTCTACATTGTCTATTCCTGGGAGGTGTATTGCTAGCAGGTCTATCCTTAGAGGGATGGCCCATCTCCAGATCTGTTGTGCGAGACTTGACAGCGGTGCTGATTGTGTTCCACCTTGCTTGTTGATGTAGAACATTGCAGTTGTGTTGTCTGTTTGTATCAGCACTCGCTGGCCGTAAAGCTGCTTTTGAAAGGCTTTTAAGGCTAGGAACACAGTTTTGAGTTCTAGGTAGTTGATGTGTTTCACTGCATCTTGTTGTGACCAGAGCCCCCTGACGCGGAGTCTGGTCATGTGCGCGCCCCAGCCCTGCTGTGAGGCGTCTGTTGTGATGGTCACTGTTGGAGTTGGCTGTGTGAATGGCTTCCCTTGTAATATGTTCTCTTCTTTCCACCACGCTATTTCTTTCTGCACTGCGTGTGTGACAACCACTAGATCTTCCCAACTCCCTGTGGCTTGTGACCATTGCTGTTGTATCCATTCCTGGAGCGGTCTCATGTGCAGTCTGATATGCGGGACAAGGTGGATGCATGATGCCATCATTCCCATTATCCTGCTCACCGTCCTCACTGTCAGAACTTGCCCCTTGCGGTAATGATGTGTTTCCCTCAGGAGCGCTATACTTCTCTTGTCGCTGGGGAACACCTTGGACTGTGTGCTGTCTATTTGTGCCCCCAAGAATATCTTGATTTGTTGGGGTTCTGTTGACGATTTTTCCCAATGTATTGAGAAACCTAATGTGGACAGTGTTTCTATGACTTGTTTGATGTGTTTTTTGCAGAGTCTGTATGATCCTGCTTTTACCAGCCAGTCGTCGAGGTAGGGGTATACATGTATGCTCCTTCTCCGAAGGTGCGCTGCTGCTGCTGCTAGGCATTTCGTGAACACTCTTGGTGCGGACTTTAGTCCGAAGGCTAGCACTGTGAACTGGTAGTGATCGTGGCCTATCACGAATCTTAATAGCCGTTTGTGTTTGCGGTTGACGGGTATGTGCAGGTATGCATCTTTTAGGTCTAAGGTCGCCATGTAATCCCCTTCTTGGATTTGGGGTATTACTTCCTGAAGTGAAGTCATCTTGAATTTTTGAGTTTTTACGAACTTGTTCAGGAATCTGAGGTCCAGTATTGGTCTTAGTGTATCGTCTACCTTTGGCACTAGGAAGTACGTTGAGTATATTCCCTTGTTCCTTTCGTTGTTTGGAACTGGCTCTATTGCTCTTTTTGTAGCAGTTCCTCTGCTTCTAGGCGGAGGAGGGCTAGTTCTCTTGCGGGTATTGACCGATGTCTTGGTCTTCTCCCTGGCGGGTGTTTTTGGAGGTCTATGCAGTACCCGTGCTGTATGGTGTTTCGTATCCATTTGTCCGTGGTAATTTTCCTCCATTGTGTGAGAAATTTCCCTATTCTTCCTCCCACTGGTGTCGTATGCTCGGTGGTTATTTGCTGTGTGCTTCTGCTCTTTATCTTTTCCTTTTGCGGACTTCCCCTCAACCTTGGTGTTAACGGTGGGGGGCTTGTTCTGAGTGTGGAGTCACTTTGAGGCGGGCTGCTGGCCCCTCTTCGGGCCTGTCCCCGTCCGTATCCGCGCCCTCGAAAGGACCGTCCTCTGGGTTGGTACTGCCAATTCTGCTGCTGTTGTCCCTGCAGGTTTTGGCCCTGGTTGTTCCCTTGGTACCCTTGTTGTTGTGATTGGTGTGAGGTGGTAGGTGCATTGCCTCCTCTACCACTGGCTCGCCTTGAGGGGTTCCCTCTTCTCATTCCCCTGAACTGCAGCGCTCCCATGGACCTTGCAGTTTCGTTGTCCGTCTTTAGTTGTGTTAATTTGTTGTCAACTGTTGCTCCAAACAGTTTCTCACCGTCGAACGGTGTGTTGATGATGTTGCTCTGTACTTCTGGTTTGAAGCCGGAGATCCTGAGCCATGCGTGTCTCCTCTCAGTCATCCCTATCATCATTTGCCTGCTGGAGTTCTCTGCTGCGTCCAAGGCTGACTTTAGGCAAGTGTTCGCGATGGCCTTGCCTTCTTCCGCTAGGTAATTGGCTCTTTGTTGGTGTTCTTCTGGCAGGTGCTTAATGAGCTGGCTCATTTCTGCCCAATGCTGGTATGCATGCCTGCTGATGAGGGCGTTGGAGTTGGCGATACGCCAGTGTATGGCTGCGTTCCTCTCCACCTTACGTCCTGTGAGGTCTATTCTTTTGCTCTCCTTGTCTGGAGGTGGGCCTGTGTTGGTGGGCACACCGGCCCTCTTCCTGGCTGTTGCAGCGATAATGGAGTCTGCTGGTACAGACCCCTGTATGTATGCAGGATCTTTTGTGGAGTGCTTATACTTCTTTTCGCTCCTCGGGGTAACCGCCTTGCAGATTGCTGGTTCCCTGAAGGCCTCCCTTCCCTGGTCGAGAACGCCAGGTAACATGGGTAGAAATTGGCTCCTTGTCTGTTGGGGGAGCAGTGTTTCGAAGAGGAAACCTGCTTTTGTTTTTTCCTCCTGCATTTCGACCCCATAAGTCCTTGCAGCCTTCTGCACGACCTCATTGTAGACTCCGATGTCGTCTGGCGGCGAAGGTCTCGAGGGGTAAGTGTCTACCCCTTCTTCTGGTGACTCTGTGTCGAGGTCTTGCCAGTCTAGGTCTTGTACTTCAGAGGACGCCGAGTCCCTGTAAGACAGCATCTCTTCTTCGCCTTCGGCCTCGAAGTAGTAGTATTCCTCGTCCTGGTCTTCGAGCTGTTCGGGTGTCCCCGGGGCCTCGACGACTTCGGCCTCGAACTCCTCGACTGCCTCGTGGGCTTGCTTCGACGGAATAGCGTATTGTTTCATCTTCTCGTCGAAGTCTTTTTGCGTTGCAGGATGCTCGCCATCTCTGCCTCGAGCCTCCTTTTCTTTTTCGCCATCGCGTGGACCTTTTCGGCGTCGAGTGGTGCAGTGCCTCTCTTCGTGGTCGCAGTCGTCGAAACAGACGCCGGGCCTTCCTTTCTCGGTGTTGAGGTTTCCTTTTCGGGGACGACCTTCGACGCCTTCGTTTTTCGGAGGCTTTCGCCGATTGAGAGTCCTTGTCCAAGGATCCGCTCGGCTGTTTGTCCCTTGGTGCTGTTGCTTTCGTCGAGTGTTTCGGCGGCAACGCTCCTTCGAGGACTTTGCTACACTTCTCGGAGTGTCGCTAGGGATTCTGGCTTCACTCTTTCGAGCGTCGCTTTGGTGTTTTGGGGTCGACGACTCCCTTACCTCCTTCGACGTTTTCTTTTCGATTTCGACGACAGCGCAGTCCTCTGGTCCCTCTGCGATGTTGTCCTCCTCTCCGCTCGAGAGACCCAGGTCTCGGAGAGATGGTGCTGGTCCCTGGCCCTGCATGCTGTAGTTCGCCCTTCTCTGTCTGTCTCTCACCCGGAGGGTCTTCGGGGTGAACGCCGAGCACGCGTTGCAGTCTTCGCTGGCGTGGTCGAGCGGCAAGCAGAGGTTGCAGACTGGGTGCTGGTCTTTTTGGGCGTATTTGTGGTGGCAATTTCTGCAGAACTTGAACGGAGTCTTGTCCATAACCGCGCTTAGGGAGCCCCCTGTGAGCGCATTCTCTGTAGGCGTCGAGATTTCGGTCGTGGACCTTCTACCTCGTCGTCCTTCTTCTCCGGTACTAGTGTCGTCGTCCGGTGTCTCAGGAGTACATCTTCTGTGATGAAATTTCGACTTTTCGAGATTCTTCGTCCAAACTTTCTGGAACTTCTCGGCAACGATCCAGACCCCACGGCGGAAAAAAGAATCTGAAGATGGCTACCAAAGGTGGGAGCTTCCGCCGGAAGCGCGACGACGTCACCGAAGACACCAAATGGTGGGGCGTCGCCGCCCACCTGGGCCAACAACAAAAAAAAAAAAAAAAAAACAAAGAAAAGACTACGAATCCGGACCCAACCACGAGATGGCGGAATAATGCACAGCATAGTGAATCCAGAAAGATACACGCTGCAAAACTCTGTAAAACAAGCAGTGTTCCTGCTAACTGATCACAGAATTAGCACGTTTGGATATTAACATTTGACAAAACAACACTAAAAGACTAAACTTTCACTTACTGAGCGCAGTATCTATGTTCTTTTCTCCGTTCTTTACTTCCGTCAAGAACTCCTTCAGAAATTTCAATCCCCTGTAGTAGGGAAAGGAACAGAATGGTTGAGATAAGTTTGTAACGCAGCCGGGGCGAAAAAGTCTGTGGGCTGTGATATATTTGTAGCAGAGCTGGGGTCACTACTGGTAGCAAAGTCCTCAAGAGGGGGCATGTCAGGCAGCCATGCTATACTGGAGGGTGAGGGGGGGTTGGTTTGAAGCCTTCCCTAGTGCCAGACTGTAAAGAGTACTCAAGCTCTGTCAGAAGTGATTTTTTAAATCACCCCACTTACCCTATATAAGTGTGTGTATGCATGCATGTATGTATATGTATGGGGCACTTGTATAGCACAGACCAAACTGCAAAGTAATGGGGCACTGGAAAGCAAAGGGGTTTACAGTAGAGGCTTCTTCAGACATTCCCAAAAGAGAAATTGCCGAACTCTCTGTAAACGGTGGATATTAGTTGAGCTCTGCTGGGGGAGGTTGGACCTGCTGAAAACCTTATGCATCCTCCCCATGTGCACAGATGCCCAGTCTGGTAGAGCGGTTTAAATCTCGTCTTCCGCCACACATCCACTGCACAGTCACCCCTCCGATACCATGCCACAGCACCATGGTTGTGTGTGCTGACCCAGTGGATGGAGATGGTCCACTGTACTGCTGAAAGCTGTCCTTGCTCAGTCCCAGATCTCCACCAATCCCCACCCGGCCTAAGGAATTCTTTACCTTTTCAGCCACAGCAAGGCCTCCGTGGCAGAGTTCCTGACCCCTGCCACGTTGTTCGTCACCTCATGAAGCACGATGCTCTGCAGTGTGTGGAACTCTTCCTTCTGTGTGATAAATTTCTGATTGATTTTCTGTGAACAACAATAGTGCAACATTTCACATAAAGGGAACAGGACACAGTAAATGAATACTAAGCATTTACAAACTGGATTGGCGCCATTATTCACTCCATTTTAGTTGGATCATTCTCAGAACCGGACACTGATATAAAGGAGCTAGTAAATAGGTGACTCTTTCTCTGAGACTTTGTGAGGGTATGTACATGGCTAGAGAGCAAGCGTTGAATGCAGCATCTTGTTGAAAGCATCAGCAGCACAAAAGTACACAGGACTAGCAGACTCACCCTTGAAGAGATGGTTTCTAACTAGGAGCATTACAAGTTTCCTTAATAACCACTGAGTCCTCATGACCAAAGCCAGCCTTTTAGGGGGGATACGTGTCCATGAATTCTCTCTCACAGGCAAGGCAGTCTTCACTAGGCTTAACTCTGGGTCCAGGCAAAAGCCCGAATACATTCTGGGTTTAATAAAAGGTTTCATTGATTGCCTGTTATTCCCCTAAGATCTCAAAAACAATGCACAAAAGGTGGCACTATAACTCAACGGTACTCATTTTATAGACCTCAGAAGAATGGGCTTGTGAGGGACTTGGGTTCTGCAGCAGACAAGAGAGGGGGAGTCATATCATAAGGGGAGCACACATAAGTAGCATAGAGGCAAAGGAGGGAGAGCATTTCAGGAAATGGGAGACAGGAGCCAACAGATCAAGAGATGGATATATTCTCTGGTGTAAGGGAGTGAGTGAAAAATTACTTTTATTTGATTTGAATCATAAAAGGGCGGCACATCCACCAATATGCATAAAATTCACAAGCAATTATATCAATACATTAATTAGCACGAATCTCATTAAAATTTGCAGTAAAACAAGTTAAGAAGGAATACACTGGGTCCTACAGACTTATTGGTAGCCAGCCGTGCTGCAGAGAGCGGGCTTATAGTGGGATTCAGCTCGAGCTGCAGCACCAGGTCACAATCTAAAAAGTGGCCCTGAAACGGTAGACAAATTTGATTGACAGAGTTCATTCAAAGAATAAATCAAAATGTTTTTTTTGTTGTTTTTTTTAAAAAGGTCAAATTATGTTCCTTTTATAAAGTACTGCTACTAGTGTCGGCTTGGTGATCTAAAGTGAAGACTAGTACCACTGGTAAATTCCTATTATTTCTCCAAGGTAAAGTGCATGGTGCTGTAAACAAATGGACTGCTAAATGTTCAATTGCACTTTATCACCTTGCGTGCCCAGCCGATTCAAATTGTCTATCGCTCTTTTCTAGTTCCTTTGCCGCTATGCTCAGAAACTTTATTGCCTTGCATGCCAGTTGTACTGTCGAACCTCCTAGGCATTTTATTACGGCGGATCTACAAGTCCTTATTTTTTCTTTTTTCAATAGAGGCCGTAGGAGGGCTTTCCGCATGGGTAGTAGTGCCGGACAAATACATAGTAGGTGGAGTAGAGACTTTTCTCCTTGGCCACAAAGGCGGCAATCCATTGTGGGCCATACCCATTTCCATTTTGGAATAAGATCTTTCGATGAATAAACACCGCGTCTTAGTAAAATCAGTTTCCGCTTTTTTTGGTTTGCGAAATGTTCTGTCAGGTATGTTTGGGGTTTTAGCATTTTATATGTTGGCATTACCATCCAGACGTTGGTTTTTGAAGTCAAGGAGGTTTTGTCTATATTACCCGAGATTGTAGCTTGATGATTTTGTTAACTATTTGTTTGAATTCAGGGTAAGACAATATTGTATTCCAAGAGTCCTCTAGTTTTAGAGCTGCAATGGATTGTTTTAAGGATAGGCAGACTCCGTTGGTCGATCTGGATTGCTTTTCAACCTCCAGCCAGCAGTAGTGGCTAAAGAGTCTTCCTGCACTGCCCTCATTCTCCAATATTATTTGGCAAGGGCCCCGTCTTGTTGGAATTTGATTTTTTAACCCGAATTCCAGTCTGATCAGGGCTTGTCCAATATGGCGCGGAATCAAAAATAGGTTCTTGAAGAGGCTGGTTTGCGCTGTGTTTAAGGCTGCTGCGCCCTTTGCATTTAGAAGTTCAGATCCATACGTGATTGATGGCAAGAATTTTGCTGCCACGACTGTTAATAAATGGGTTGTTGAACTGTCGCTCAGTTTGTTTTGCAAGATTTTAAATGCAAATAGTAGCTGTTTTGCTTTGACTTTCCCTAGTTCTAGATGTTGCTTGAAATTGAGATGTTGATCTAGCAGTACACCCAGATATTTGTATGTTCCCACCTGGTCCAGGGGGTTGCTGTTTATCGTCCAGGTAAATTTCGGTTATTTTTTATGTGCGCTTGAAAAACACAAACTTGGTTTTTCGAAAACTTATGACTAGTTGGACTGAGGCTGTATATAGTGCTAGTTGATTTATCAATCGCTGTAGTCCTCTAGGCGTTTGAGAAAGCAACACGATATCGTCAGCATATTGCAGGCTTGTTGTTCAAGCGTTGCCCAATTTTGGGGTCCCCTTGTGTTAGTCGAAGATTGTTGTCTAGGTCAGCTGTATAGATGTTGAATAAACAGGGGGCCAAAACGCACCCCTGTTTTAAGCCGTTTACGGTTGTGATTTTGTTTGTTAGGCTTCGACCATCCCCCATTTTTATTTGGACCCATGTTTTTGAGTGGAGATTGATAATTGCGTCTAACAATTTTGTGGGGGCTTCCCAAGATTTCATTTTGGCCCATAGCATGGATCTAGGGAGCTTGTCAAAAACTGCTTTGAGGTCTACAAAACAGGTATACAAAACTTTTGAATTAACTATAGCTTGATTGGCCAGGAGCGTAACAGCTGATAAATGTGTTAGGGTGCCCATCCCAGCTCGAAAACCGGTTTGTGTGTTGGGGATCAGTTTTGTGCAATTGACCCAGTCCTCTAGATCTTTCAACAGGTTTGCTGCGTAGATTTTTGCCTCATCAATAAGGGCAATTAATCTGTAGTTGGAGGGATCTGAAAGAGCCCCTGATTTATGTATTGGTTGCAGAATGCTTCCTTGCCATGAATCTGGAATGGTACAGGTCTCTAGTGTGTATGCAAACAGCGAGGTTAAACGCACGGACCAGAATGCTGGGTCTTTTTTAAATAAGGCGCTGGGCAGACCATTTGGTCCCGGGGCCCCATCAGATCTTTGTTTTTTTATGGCATTCAAAACCTGTTTTTGTGTGATCTGTAGATGGTAGTCTTGAGGGTCGGGCCATGATGTTTCAAGTGTGCATGGCTGAGAATTTGAAGATGAGGGTAGTTTATCAGTATTGATGTGTAGGTCATGGGATCTATTCTTTGATTACTTCTGGATGCTGGTGCCTGGGAGTTCTGCCCAGGAATGATGGTCGTCCGGGTCCCTTTGTTTGAAGTGTTCTTATTGATCCTGGTCTCCTTCGATATTTTATTTTTAACGGAGGCACCAGAAAGGGTCTGGGTGTCTCTGGTGTACATTATAAGGACATTGCAAGTCACCAAAGAGTTCCAAGATAAAACAGAGAAATGAGGCTGAAGGCAGAGCTTCTTTATAAGCTCATGAACCTCTAAGAGGGCAGTATTTTCCTAATCAAAAAGGGCTCTTTGAGCATACAGGGGATTTAAAAACCCCAATGACTCAAATTTCTAAGTCTTTCACAGCTCCTGGTGTGTATGTTTAACCGTCCCTGACACACACACTCTCATGGCAGCAACTGACAAACATCACACAGGGAATGACGGAGATGAGAGAGGAGGATGAAACCAGCCCCCAATTCTCCCTCAGCTATGACAAACTGCTTTTCTTCATTTGGCAGAGCGGAGGGATATACAGCAGCTGAGGAGTATCCCCTGTCCCCTACTTTCACAGCTCCGACATCACTGTGAAGCACAAGGGGCGGGGGAGGTGAAGGCTCACTGTTTTCGTCCACATCCCCTGCCTCTCTCTTTCACCTGCAATCCACCTATCTGGGAGAGGAAGAGCCAGAGGCTATAATTTATGGCACTGTAGTGTTTACAGCAGTGGGCCTATACCAATGTTTACAGCCTGCCACTGCTCCATTGTCTTCAATGGACCTGTCAACGATTCAATGTTCTACTATATTTTTAAATAACATTTTGAATAAAACGTGGTAATCTCAAAGGCGTACCCTTTTCTTTCTTAAGAGACCACTGTATTTTACATTGTTAAGTTATATTGCTTTGTATAGTGCACTAATCACCTGAGAGGGTATCCAGGCACTTGGACAGGTGTGTAGGTATGTGGTTCACAAGGTGCTTATTGTAGAGACAGGTCTTCAGCATCTTGCGGAACTCAAGAAGTGAGGATGAGGCTCTGATGGGCTGAGTTAGGTCGTTCTAATTCTTGGGTGCGATGTAGGAGAATGAGCATTGTATTGTGTGTTTTGTATCAGTTTGGCAAATTAGCTATACAAAGCTGCCACAGATTGAAACACACAAAAGGAGATGGAAGGAATGCTTGCAATAAGCCTAACCACTGGTAATTGCTTGGGTAGCATTTCAGCCCATCAAGAGGATCTGGGTTGGTAGTTCAGGCTGGGCTGTTCCTATTGGAGCTGAGTCAGGACTGATTTGCATATGACTGGGTCTAATCTGAAGTGGCGTGGTGGCCATAAGAATCATAGGTTGGGATGCGACCCCTAGAGACTGCTAGTGGTTACACTTATTGCAAGCATTATCGCCTTTTGTGTGTTTGATGTAAGGCGTAAGTAGCCTTTCCTTGACACATAATGATCTGGTCCTCCAAAGCTGCTAAATTCCAGTGGCCCAATTTCAAGCAGAGTGGCTCCTGGTATTTTAATGTGTCTCCTAAACTAAGATGACTGAAGTGTTCTTCCTGACAAACTAAAAACAGGCTGTGTTTGCAAAACTTACTAATATCAATTGTGGTACAAAACGTGTGGTATATGTACTTGTTTGTCAGTGTTTAAAGATTTATGCTAGGAGTAAACTAGAACCATAACTGAATCGGAGAATATTTTAGAGCTTTGAAACAAGGGGATGTAAAATATCCTATGAGTGCACATGCAATCGAGCGTTGAGCCCACGACTACCACCGGAAGTTCATGTTCCATGGTATAGATTAGTGACTAGGGACCCTAGAGGTGTGTCATGTCCTTTAGGATAGTTCCATCATGAACATACCAATTACATACATTTTGTCCCATCCACACAACATAATGGTCCTAACACAGGTGACCTTTTACCAAGTAGCTTACTTCTGTCTCTCCGACATCCGGCTCCTCGTACCCTATCTTAACCCCTGTACCTGACCTATATAAACATGTCCCCAGGAAAGGCAGATTTATTTTGTATAAGCGTTATAAGAGGCACCACTTTTTTCATCCATCGCCAACAGCCAGCTGTGCATGATCATGCTTGTTTATAAAAGGATTAGCAGAGGATTAGTGAATGTTTTCAAAACAGATCGACTTTAGAAAAAACTCTGGAGTGACCACTTTAGTATAAAAGACCCTCACTATCCTTACAGAAAGAGAGGATAATTCCTTCTAGGCTGGACCGAGACTATGCAGGCTGATCCTTTGACAGGCAGAGACCTGACATCCCTTGCGGGGTGCCATCCTCGACGCAGAGACGGGGTCCTTCATTCAGAACCATCTGGTGAGGGGTTAGTACTTCCCCGGGGGATTCTTGGCTCCATTAGGATCTATCCTGACATTTACATACATAGGCTTCACTCACATACCTAGGCTAGGTACATTTAGGTAGGCTACGCATCGTAGAGTACGTAAATGCTATTGTTTTATATAATATGTTTTTATTCATCTTGTTAGCACTATGGTAGAAATGTATTTACTATTTATGATATTGGTGCTAGCGATCACATTTGTCTGCTCCTGTCTTTTGATTGTCGTAGCGAATATGTTTCATACTAGACTGACGCTTGACCATTAAACAATTACTGAAACCGTTCCAATCGTCATTCTATGTGTACTCTGAGAAAAGTAAGCACGAGTGACTGAGCGAAAGATACCGTATTGTTTTCCATGATACCTGAGGAATCAGGGTTGTCATGTTCAGTGGTTGCCAGAAACTACACAGAACACAGGGGGGTGGTAGTGGCACCGTAGAGCTAGCTGGTCTAACGGCTGACTCATCCTGTAGGAGTGTCCAGAGTCTGTCTGCACACCAAGCCCTCAGTTTAGGTCATCCAAAACGCACAGGTCCTGGGGGGTCCTAGGAACTACACGACATGGCGCCGGCAACGTTGGTTTGGTTCTTATATTAACAGTGAAATCTGAGTAGTTCAGTCGTGCTTTCTCAGACAGCCCGACTCACACTTATCAGAGGCGTCTGAAGTGGGAAGGAAAATCCGCCTCAGCTGAGCAGGTACACCCGGTGTATTGGCTGAAGGTTTAGACAAGCTTGTGAGGATTAAAGGTTCCCACATTGTGCTAAACCCTACCTCCTAAACGTTTACTTTCTTCTCCTTTCAACATGACTGAACCTGCGAGTAGCAGTGCAAGTGCGGAAGGAGACGAATTTGCTAATGCTCTAAACGTCACAGAGAACTGCAGACAGGCAGTAACTCTGAGATTGGTAGAACATAGCGTACCTGTAACAGGTGGCCATGTTACTTTCGTGATTGAGGCACACGAGGTATTCGGATCCGAGGTATTCTATTCCTGGGCGAAATACCCACCTGCAGATCCACAGACAAATTTATTTCATGAATACATTGAAGTGGATCCACCAGAAGAATACAACCCATACGAGGACACTGAAGTCCCGTTAACTTACCAGCAAGATAAAAAACTGGTTTAAAGGCGCCCTCAAACACACAACTTCGGTCGTAAGACTCGGTCCGCTCAGCATAGGAGGAGCGACATGGCCGGTCATAGCGACTTACACTCCACATCCTGAGATAGGCACACTCCAAATAGGGGAAGTGCGTACACTTTACAAAGAAGTAGTACGGCTATACAGACATATTGTCCAGTTCGTCATGCGAACACTCACAGTACAACCTGCAAGAGCTGCTCCACATGGTATAGTTCAGACTCAACACACACCAATAAGTAGTCCACAGACACTAAAAGAAATAATGGGTGCGTCCCCATCAAAGAGGGATCAACTGCCATTCTGGATTGCTCAAAAATAGCACAGTTGGAAGCAGTATTTCCCCATACGGGTCCGCAGGAAAAACACAGAATGTTAAAAAATTTGCTTGCCAATGGGAATGGTTCCCTCACTTGAGGATTGTTCCACATGGGGAACAATCTTTGCTGCAGTCTACATTAGAATACATGGTACCCCAACCATATCAGTTATTCCTGAAGTATTGAAATAGATACAGAATGAGTACGGGACAGGACCTGCCCTGGACTTGGGGATGAAACTGATGGGTAACTTTGACCAAGTCTTGACAATTATGCTGAGCAACATCAAGGGGGAAGCAGCAGCGGTGGCCATATGCCAACACTTAAGGGAAACAACTCCTGCAAATCAGGAGCGTGCATTACCAAAAATTATCAAAGAAACCTATGCTTCACTATTATTATTATTAGGGGATTTGTAGAGCGCATGGCTGCCCTGAGGCTTCCCAGCGCTGAGTGATCAGAAACTGAGTAGTATAACCGTGACTTAGAGATATTGCTTGAACAGCCAGGCCTTGATCTCTTTTCGAAACTGTAATTCCCTGTCTATCAGTCTGTATTCCAGCGGCAGGGAGTTCCAGAGTTTGGGAGCCAGATGGGAGAAAGATCTTCCTCCCCATCTCTCCCTCCTGGCCTTTGATCTTCCTCCCCATCTCTCCCTCCTGGCCTTTGTTTGTATGAGGCGTTCCTCTGTGCTGGAACGTAGCCGCCTATTTGGGATATAAGGAGATATTAGCTTCCTGATTTTTTCCGGACCTTTATTATGGCGTGCTCTGTGAGTGATGATCAAGTTTAAATTTAATTCTTGCTTCTATCGGAAGCCAATGGAGACCCACTAGGTGCTTTTTTACTGATTCCCGTATGGGAACGTTACAAAGCATCGTCGGTGGACTCGTACTGGGAGGAGGTATCGTGCTGGTCTCGGTGTAAGTGTGACGAGGAGACCATGCTCCCACGACGGTCCCGGGTTTAGCAAGTAGCATATAAACTCGGTAACTTGTTCCTCTATGCAAGTGCGTAGTAGGCGAAAAGGAGATTATCCTAAAATAAAATAATTTGGAGACCCGAGTGTGGGTCAAGACCACAATCACTCTAAGGGATCAATACCTTGACGAAGGCCGCCGTGACCCGTGAGGGCTACTGATGAAGGCCGAAACATGTTGGTTCCTGCAAACAGGATATAGGGGCACTGATCTCCCTGGTGTATCCGACTAAATTTTAATCCTATCGAGGGTGACCAAGAATAAAGGTAATCCTGGGTTCCCCTCAGATAGTTTTAATAATATGATTTATGTCTTGCACTTTATGATCCCTTCTTGAGTGAATAATTGTTTCCCTATTCTTTGTTTTTCTTTATATTTTCTTTCCTCACCACTATATTTCTAAAAAAATTCTCAGCGCTCCGTCCAGTGTGTTGGTCTGCACCTGGGCGTTCAGATGCGGCCCAATGATGAAGCATGACACTAAAAAGTGTCTGAGGGCAGTATTAAGAAATTAGATATCTTTCCTCCAGAGCCCCTCCCCCTTCCTTTCCCGGTTCTAGACTAGATCATCTGAGTAGTTTGGGATTAACATAGATTAGCAATTTGTAGAAGCATGCAAATTGATTCTTTAATAAATACCTTTTTGTAGTTTTTTTCTTTTTTTAGGCCTTCTCTTTGTAGTGAGTAATAAACGTTACAAAGCAGCCTAGCGGCTGTATTCTGAGTAACCTGCAGTCTGCGCGTGACATATTTTGGTGCCCCTAAGAACAGTGAGTTTCCATAGTCTAGTCGCGATGTGACCAGAGAATGGACCACCGTCTTCCTGAGCTGTATTGGTACCCTATCCAGGATTTTCCGTATGCTTCTTAGTAGTCCAAAGCAGGTTGCGGCAACTTTCTTGGCCTGTGTCACCATGCAGAGGTCTGTTTCTAACCAGAATCCTAGGCTTTTTATTATTTCTGTGTGAGTGGGTGGATTACCTAGGCAGGCAGGCCAATCTATGATGGGCCTGGGTATTGATTTGTTTCCAAGACATAATATCTCGGTTTTCTCCCCATTCAACTTTAGACAACTTCTCGTCATCCACTCTTTGACTCTTATCAAGCAGGAGGACAGTTTCACCCAGTCGCTACTATTTTTTGGGTCCAGGGAGATAACCAGCTGCGTATCGTCAGCATACGAGGTCATGGATATGTCGAATTCCTGCACAATCTTGGCAAGGGGCTCCATGTACACATTAAAGAGGGTTGGGCTCAATGCTGATCCCTGTGGGACGCCGCACTTCAGCAGCATGGTTTTGGAGAGAGTGGAATTTTCCTGTACTTGAAATGTTCTTTCATTCAGGAATGAAGACAACCATTTGAGTGCCATGCCCTGAATCCCAATATTCGAAAGCCTTCTACGTATTTGGTGGTCCACCGTATCAAATGCGGCGCTCAAATCCAGCAAGAGCAGGACTGCTGATTTTCCCTGGTCTAGTGATCATCTTAGGTCTTCTACCACTACCAGCAGGGCAGATTCCGTGCTAAGCTGTACTCTGAAGCCCATCTGAGTAGGGTGAAGGCACTGGTTGGTCTCTAGAAATTCTGACAGATTTCTGTTGACGTGTTTTTCTAGCAACTTGCCTACAAATGGTAGCTGGGAGATGGGACGAAAGTTCCCCAATTGCCCTCTATCAGCATTGGCTTTTTTTTAGCAGAGGCTTTATCACTGCATGTTTCCAAGCCCCTGGGACTTTGCCCAGCTCTAGGGATTGATTCATAACCTTCATTAGTTTTGGTGCAATGATGGATGTTACTGTTCTCAGTATTTGCGGGGGGGCTGGGTCTAGAGGTGAGCCGGACTTTACCTTCTCCATCAACACTTCTATGTCCTTCTGTTCTATGGGTGGGAGTCTAGTGATGACCTGTTGTGGGGGAACTATTTCTTGATTTTCTTCCCCCTCTGGTTTAATGTCTCCATTAGTATTAAAGCTACTGTAAATATCCATCACTTTAGAGAGGAAGTATGTGGCCAGGTCATTACACCTCTCCTCTGAAGTTTCGGTTGGACCAGTATCAGTAGTTGGATTAGTCAAGGTCTTTATTACTTTGAACAGTTCCCTTGAGGAATTCTGAGCCCTATTGATTTTTTCCTCAAAGAATTTAGCTTGACTCATTTTAATATTGTTATGATAATTTCGAATGGCTTTTTTATACTCTGTTTTGAATTGAGGATCGTACGTCTTTCTCCACTCCCTTTCAAGCTTTTTGCATTTTTTCTTTAATTCTAGCAGCTGGGGATTGAACCACCCTTCTGCTCTAGTTCTGGTTTTGGGCTTGAGTGCGACCTTGGGGGCCACAAGATCCAGGGATTGAGTAATCCAGGATTCCCATCTTGAGTATCCTTCTTCAACTGATCCTGGATCTTCAGTGTCCAGGTTTGCAATGTCTGTTAGGACATCCCCCCCCATGCTAGATGATTGATCTTGGCCCAGCACCTTTTCCTTGTTGTTGCCATGGAGGAATCTTCCCTGTCCTCCCTTCCTAGCTTCCGGATCTCAAAAGGGATAAAATGATGGTCCGACCATGGGACCGGTATTGGTGTGGCCACTTTCATATCCGGGTCATTGGAAATTACCACATCCAGGGTGTGTCCCTTATCATGTGTGGCTGTTGTTACTAGCTGGGTCAGTTGTAAGCTTTCTAGTTCTGATAATAGTCTTTTTATACTAGGTAGAGATAGTTTGGGAGCCAAACCCGGGAAACCACAAGTGGAGAGTACTTCCGACAAGGATAACTCAAAGCAAGTACCCATTTCTTTTAAAAAGAAATGGGATAATAACAATCAATCCAAACATAATAATAATATTAAAGGAAACACTTCACGATCAAGGGGTCGGTCTCCCCAACGGAGTCCTCTGAAAAGAGGTACAACCTTAGGAATCGTGATAACATTAGGAAACCTGACAGGTATCAGGATACTGATACACGTTCCTTTCGTTCCTTTCAGGGTTCATCAAAAAGCTCGGAGAGGCAAGGACGGTCAGAACAAAAAAATTGAAGATCGACCAAAGGGAAAAAGGGAAACACATTGCGCTTCATATTTCATTATCAAACAGGAACAGCAACATAAAGCAAAACCTCAATTCAAAAAGAAGAAAGTAGCTGAATTAAAAATTAGAAATGCCCAGGTTACTGAGGACTCAGGTTCTGAACAGGGAATGGGCTCTGATGATGCTAGACAGCGCGGCAGAAGTAACACTAGCTCGCCAGAACCTGAAGGAATTTCTGGTGACAGCAGTATTGAATGAATACATCACGGTGGAAACACCTTATACAAGAGTGAGTGTCCCACACCGTCTACACTAAATTAATCTCCAAATAGAGGGGCACATTTCAAGAAAAATTAAAGGTCTCTTTTGGGAAAATTTGACATTTGGATATGACATCCTGTTAGCAGAAAAAGATTGGCCACCTGAATTTATAATGGATTGCCCAAAAGGTGAAAGCGTAATTTTGCCTGCTTTTTCCGACCTTGTTCTTGTTTTCTTAAACCACTCATATGCGCAGGAGTGGGCGCAAGCGCTAGCTCCGGCGTTATACCGCAACCATGTAGGGTGGGACGTGGAGTCCAAACACCACGAGATCCCACTAAAAACTACTCCAACTCCACAGAGACAGAACCCTATTAAAAATGAGGCGAAGAAACAGGTCAAAGAAATCTTAGACCAACTAGAATACCAAGGTGTGATTGAAATTTGCACCTCGCCAATGAACAACCCTTTGTTTCCCGTAATGAAACTTGACAACACATATCGTTTGGTTTTAGATTACAGACACTTGAACACATGCACAAAAACATTTGCAGTTCAGAACGCACATAGTGCCGCATTAATGAATAACATTGTGCGGAAGAAATACAAAACAACACTAGATATCTCGAATGGATTCTTCTGCCAAAATATAGCTCCTGAAAGGAGATATTTGACAGGATTTTCTGCCTTCGGCACTCAGCGTCAATTGTGTCACCTGCCCCAAGGCTATAAACACAGCCCCGGGCTGTTCTCGGCAAGAGGGTCAGAGCTATTACACACTTGCGATGAAGAGGCAGTGTCCTACGTAGATGATATTTATCTGACGGACAATGAATTACTTAAACACTTATGCAGGGTGAACAACATAATTGTTGGTTTTGCTAATTTGGGCTACAAATTTAACTTAAAAAAAAAAAATCACAAATCGCCCATCTCAGTATCCTATTTTGGGGATATGAGCTGCCAAGTGAAGGTAAAAGCCTGGCCGCAAATTTTCTAGAAAAATGCGAGCTAATCCAGCCTCCAAAAACTCTGAAGGGTTTACAATCCATTTTAGGATTTCTAAATTTCGGCAGAACATACATTCAAGACTAAACAGAAAGAGTAAAACCTTTCTACGACCTAATCAGACCAGATTTCACAGCGAACAAGTGGACTCAAAAACATACAGACACGCTACGTTCAGTTCAAGCTGACATGATAGCTTCAAAACCCCTGCAGACACGAGTAAACGTCCGCAACCTGGTAATTCAGGCCGTCCCCGGGTTATCAGGGTATACCTACATCACGTTCAATGAAGGCGAGAGTTCCAATCGCAAACAAATCTCATTTGTACACGAATGCTGAAAATCAATTTGCAGCAACAGAAAAAATACTGACGGCAGTACAGACTGCTGTAGGGAGAGAAAGAGCACTAGCACAGGGGAAACGCATCATCGCTGTAACCCCGATACCAACTTTAGAAGCGGAAACCAAAGCCAGCATTCCAAATGCAAAGGCATTGCATCCACATTGGATACAACGGGTTAATTCTCTCACTGCAAGAGATGTAGAATACAGATATGATCCTACACTGAGAAGTCAATAATTTCTGCAGTACCAATAAGAATACCCTCTCCCGAATGAAATCTTGCCTCTAGATCAGTATGAATACATCATTTACACTGATGGTTCTACCCAACTGGCTATTGGAAGCAAGCAACAATATAGCGCCGCATGTGCTATAGTGAAAGGTCTTATGCGAGATGGCAAGTTCCATCCCAGCAATAAGACTACACAATCTCTAGGAGATTGTGCAGCGAAGCCGGCAGAACTGAAAGCCCTGACACTAGCAATACAGTATACGGATCGAGAATTCCCCACACTGATTGTGTGCGATTCATCTTATTGTGTGCAATCTTACAATGAATATCTTCACTACTGGGGCCAGAATGGATTTAAAGACGCCATGGGTGGCACGATAAAACATAAATTGTTATGGGAACAAGTGGCACAGCTGAAAGCATACCTGCCACAGGCTCAAGTTATTCACACCTTGAGTCATCAGCGTGTTGGCATACACGTTGAAGGGAATTCACTGGCTGATGAAGCCGCCAAGGCGACAGTATGAAATGCTGCCGTTGCCGCAATCACTCGTTCACTCACGAGAATAGACGGAGATATACTAGAATCTATCAATGCCACAAAGAACGGCTCTGCCATCCTGCCAAAAGGCTTTCCGCTCAAGTACTCCTACAAGTTAGATGCGCATAACACACCGTATGCTCAAATTCCAGGAGTGGGGGATAGAGTAATACCAAACAAAGATCGCAGATTAGGTTTAATTCTAGCTGCACACGAGGGTCTGGGATCCGCACACGCAGGAGTCACTGCAACAATTTCATTATTGAAGCAGCGTTACTGGTGGTCGGGGCTGACAAAACAAACAAAGGACTATGTCCTGAAGTGCGATATTTGCCAGCAAATGAAGGGTTCCACCATTCACAGGCCACCACAAACACCACTACTTATTTCAGACAGACCTCTCACTTGTGTCTATTTGGACCACTTCGCCCCCTTAAATTCAGATGGGGCTTACAAGTACATCTTGGTGGCAGTGGATTCATGCTCTAGATTCCTATGGGTTTGGTCCCAGCGCTCAGCTGACGCTCGAACTGTTATAAAGGATTTGCGAGTCTTCATCAGGATATACGCAATTGGCACGTTACATTCTGACCGTGGCCCTGCGTTTAGCTCTTGGACTTACAAGGAAGCCATGGAAAGTATGGGTGTGACCTTGCGGTACTCCTCCCCCTACCATCCCAAGGGAAACTCGGTGGTGGAGAGGAAAAACCGGAACCTAAAGTAATCCTTAACAGTTAGGGTATTAGGTGCGGGTTGTAGTTGGGTCAATCACCTATACGGGGTCCAGAGGGCACTCAATAATATGCCAAGAAAATCCTTGGGAGGCCGTACCCCTTATGAAATCCTGTTTGGGACAAGAATGTGGGTACCTGATCTCGATTGTGCCAGCACAGTGGCGGATGCAAAAACATTTGAACTGAAAGACCTTTTGGCTGTTTTACAGAAACTCAATGAATTCAGGGCGTTACAAAGCAACGTGCAAGTCAAACGCACCGCCACTGGGCAAGTGAAACCAGTTCCGGCAAGACCTGCCTGGGTCCCGCAGATTGGGGACCTGGTCAGGGAAAAAAATTGTGGACAGAAGAGAGTTTGGGCCATCTCACAGAACAGCTGTACCTGTCCTGGCAGTAGTAGGAACAAGAACAGTACTACTTCCGCCTCTTGCCGGCAAAAGAGAGAAAAGATTTGTCTCCATTGATCTGATCAAACCGCATCATGTGGCCAACTCTCAACAGTAGGCCGCGTGGGGTCCTGAAGAGGCCGCAGATCTCCTTTTGTTACTATACAGGAAGTTCAGATGGAAAGACTAATAACCTTTCAAGACTCCGCCACACAAAGTGAAGGAGTACCGAATAATGGAGCACAAATCATTCCAGTTGAAATTGAAAAACATCAAGAAGAAACATTGCACGTTGCAATAAGGCCCAAAATACGGCCCAAAAATAATGTCTACATTTATGCGTCTTCAAATGACACATCTGCCAGTTCTACAACTGCATCTGGCTACTTCATCAGATTCGATGATTTCTCTTCAGATCCAAGTGGACCTGATCAAACGCCACCCATTTCAAAGAAAGAGAAACTTCTATAATTCTATCTTTTGCTCAAAAAGACTTACTTAGTGTCACCTTGGTTGCATATTTAGTTTGCAATAGGGGCAGTACACCTGTTAATTTGGATCGGCACAGTAACTGTCTTTTTTCTGCTTCTGAACAGACATTATCTCCCAGATGTTCTGCAGTGCAATCTGTGAACTTGGTCCTGAAACCACATACGTCATCACACCGTGAACAAAGAGACTTGTCCCCGGTGAACATTACAACAATTCCAATACCTGATGGTATAGTGTGAGATAAAGTTTCATATGTTGTATTTGGTCCCGCTGAACATTTAAAAATTCCACATTTGTTTAAAATTTCTGATTTCATTACCCCCAGTACACTCTCTGATGATTGGGACATTGAAAATGTAAATACCATGCTTTCAGATTTAGAACAGTCTGCTTCATTTTCTTACAGGGAATTATATAAAGATACAACCGACTACGATACCATGTTTTGTTACCAGTATTACGGTCAATATTTTTTGCATAGAACAAGTGTTCAACGCGCTGATAATGTGTACCATCAATGGGAACATTGCCCGACACCACCAAAGGGTAGTTCTGCCACATTCACACAGAAATTTGCATACTTTTCAAGGTTCAATACATCAGACCCAGAATTGTTTTACTACAAACTTGCACAGACTAATGCAACTACGAAGAAAATTAGGATAACAAACACAAAGCTGATATATTCAGCACCTTTTATCTCCCAACTGTCTATACAGGGTATCGACTACTGGAGAGATACCATAGATACAAAATCTATCTGGAGGACAAGAGAGTGGCAAGTTCAGGGAACTGAGGCTTTATTTAGAGCTTGCCTCATTCCATTACAGATGATTTTCCTGAACAGAACAGTGCAACAGACTACCTGTTACGGGTTTGCTAAAATTAAAGACCTGAGAACACCGAGCATCCCCTCACCCACACCTATTAAGGGTATCTCAAATAACATACTAACAAGTGAAGGGACACATGGTACATACAATTCATCATCTCCCGATTGGAAGGGTTGGTTGGTTTGGCCTGTAGACACGAATATGTGTAACTCAAGATTCAAGGGTACTACCGAAGGGTTTACTATCCATAGGCCTGACCCAAGCTATGTACACACAGACGACCCAGGGGTAGTGACTTCCTATAGTGTCAGGAAGTTGTGCCTAGATTGGCTAAAGACCACAACACTTTCACAGGTGAAACAACACTTGTCCCTTCTGTCAGACAACATGGATCTTAGGGATTTCTTGTCAGATCCCAAGAAACCAAGTCGGAAACGCTTCTTATATACCATCTACAATGAAGTCTGGAAAGTCTCCCAACAGGAAGCTGCTGAGAGACTTTGTGAAATAGATAGAATTAACCTAGAAAAGGCCTTAGCTGTGGTGGACAATGGCATGACCACACTCTTGTCTCGTATTTATTCACTGGGCAACATTGTGTCCTCAGCTATCGACATAATGGAACAAGATTTGTCTATTCTAAAACATGTGCAATCTCAGCTACGCGCTATTATGCTTCTAAGCTGGACACTTCAATCACTGCGTTCTAGCCACGTTCCACGGCGATACATTAAAGACACAAATCTGGTCTTGGCCTACAATCTGACCGAAAGACAATTGACCATGGCACGCAGAGATGCGAAGTACACCATGCTGCTCATTGAAAAACTAGAGAAGTTACCTTTTATTGTAGCAGAGTCACATTCTATAGAATGGTTAATCCATGGCTATATCAATCTGCCAATCACGACATTCCAATTCCAATACTGTCTGAAATATTACCCAGTAGGCAGGTATGAAGCGTTGGGCGAAGGATACGTACGAGAAATCTTGGAGTTGCCATACACATATAGGTGCAGGAATAAGGACAAGGACGTTTTCTTGAGTGGTTCGAACTGCGAAAAGGCCTTGAGTGGGTCTTTAGTGTGTAAAGAAGTGTTGCTTCACCGGGTGTGTAATGCGTCAATAGCGAACTTGTCCTGCTACCTGAAGGGTTCCCCAGCAGCTGTAATTCATCCAGCTCTTGAGTCCAATGGGAGTTACTTGATGCTGAATGACCAAGGCTGCTGTGGTATGATGCCCAGCATTGCTTATCTAGTCACTGTCAACTCCATGGTTATTTGTTGTAAACAAGTATTGTTTTGCCCAGCTCGCACAGTTAGAGAGGCACCACTGTGGCCTTCACTGAATATTTCTAACATAGGGTTTAATTATATGAGCAGACTGAAAGCCATGCTGTTTCAGCAAAATGTGGCCTTAACGTCAGCACAAGAGATCGTTGATCTCCAAGTTGCAAGGTCCTCAGCAGAGATACAGGCTCTAGTCCGTACGAACTTCCCGCTCCATTTCGGAGAAATGGTCCATCGTATCTTTAACATGTCTGATACGCGGGGGATAGTACACTTATTTAAGAGCATTGGATCAGGTCTGTTAACCACCTTTCAAACCATTTTCGGAGTGATTCCATCATTCATACACTCTGTACTTGGAAGCGTTTTTGGAGGACTTCCTTTGGGTCCTGCTTTCAGTGGCGGGCATCCTGATTTTAATCCTATTGCTTCGCAATGGATGTCAACATCACTCGAGACATGGAGAGAACACTGCTGGAGCACCGTTGTCGTGAGCGATTGGTGTTCTTCCTGGGTATACCTCGGCTTCGAGAGCTGAGTGAGCATTGGTTCTAGTCTTTCAGACCAGCGTGGCTTGACTGCATTCTGCCTGTATTTTGCTGCTTTTTGCGGATTCGGACACGTGTTGGACCTCTGTCTGACACTTCCATCGGTTGCACCACCAGACATAGACATGCTCCTGGCGCCTTTACGGGCTCATGTGCACAGTTGTCCACAGCGTATTCCCATGTTGATGATAGCGTTCCTAGAGCCTCCACGGGACGCTTCAGCTCCTGTTGGAACGGAGATCGGCTCTACCACGGATGTGCAGGCATCAGTCTCAGGCATATAGGCATCTAATTCTTCCCTGACGGTTGCAGAGGTTACTAGTGATGACCACCTCTGCTCACTTGATTTCATACTGGAGGTGCTAGGAGGACTGCCTCCTGCGGATGACATGTTCAATGATGTTCAGTCTTCAGCGCAGGATTCTTAAACAATCTGGCCTCTCCTGTGCTGGGAACCGTTTGGACAATTTTTAAACATGTACCAAATTGAAGGTCGAACTGACTTTGTTTTTCTTCTCTGCTCTATCTGAACATAGTGGCTTTCAAGGTGCTCAGAAAAACAATGACAATATATTCAACAATATAAAGGACCTTTTATGAACGCTTTTTTAGGGAAGAATGCTTTCACCGTAGACCTTGCTTTTATGAACATTTTAAAGACTTTTTAAGTGCCTTTTAGTATGTTTTAATGTACAAGATTTTATGCCTTTTTTTTAGCATTTTCTATCGTTACATAGCTGACCTTGTTGACCTTTTGATGAGGAGTGGGTGTTATGTCCTTTAGGATAGTCCCATCATGTACATACCAATTACATACATTTTGTCCCATCCACATGACATAACGGTCATAACACAGGTATCCTTTTACCTAGTAGCTTACTTCTGTCTCTCCAACATCATGCTCCTGGTGCCCTATCTTAATCCCTGTACCTGACGTACATAAACATGTCCCCAGGCACTGCAGATTTATTCTGTATAAGGGTTATAAGGGGCACCACTTTTTTCATCCTTTGCCAACAGCCAGCTGTGCATGATCATGTTTGTTTAGAAAAGGATTAGCAGAGGATTAGTGAATGTTTTCTAAACATATCAACTTTAGAAAAAACCCTGGAGTGACCACTTTAGTATAAAAGACCCTCACTCTCCCTGGTTATGATGGCCTCTGCGCAGGATTTCCCAACAAAGGTTATCTAGATGCTCTACTTGATAGATACAATCGCGTTGGCGTACACACGTCCAAACTGCTAACCGGATGGCTCCTAAATACCTATTTAGGCCATCATAGCGCACTGCAGAAACAGAAAGAAACCTACCTATATTATTTCGCAACTATTAGTTGTTGCGACAGAATCAGAGAATTTTAAAGAAACAGGATTTCTTGTTTTTTTTAAACTACCAGTCGTCCTTGAGAGATATATACGGATACATTGGATGATAAGGATCTAAGGTCACTTTTCTATTTGGACCAACAATCTATATTTTTACCTAAATACATCTGGAGACCTTCCGTGAAGATTATCGAGTAATTTTGTGTGGCTTTCCTGACGAAGGCGCAAAGTGTGCCGAAACGCGCATAGAAGACTTAACTGGCTGCCACCATCATCGTTTTAATATTTTATATATTGGATGTTTGTGATATATTGTGTTTTGATAATGTTAATTGTCTTTGACGTATTAAATGTGTTGCACTAATTATTTTTATTCTGTATTGTTCAAGTGAAATTGAAATTTGAGTTTTTATGTTGTACTCAAAATTTTAACCAATTCAAATTAAAATTGAGAATTTTTAACATTTGGTTGTTACACGAAGTCCAAATAATAAATTGTTTAGATATCATGGTCTATAAATAGTGTAGATTGCTAATTGCCTAGGGGTTTGTTTTCCATTGCGTAGGGGTTCTCTAGAGCCTTATTGACTCTCCCATGACCCCTCCTGGCGTTTCTCAGCATCCCTGTTATGTCCTGCTACCCGCTATGCTGTTCCAGAGCTTACCTGCCTTGGAGATTACCCAGCCGTCCTCCAATCTCTATCCGACAGTGGGGAATATACCACTTGGTCTTTTCGCTGCAGTAAATTTGCAATGTTCAGTTAGTAGAACTTGTGTCCACTAAGCACTGGAACAATTTTTAGAGTTGGGGTGCTCCTATCAATGGTATGTCAGTGACGTCATGGGGTCGTGAAAAACCCAAGTGTTACACAGAGAACAGGTGTAGCTAATGAGCCACGTGTATTCAGCAGAACAGTGGGCGAGCACTGCTCAGCTCTCTCCCTTTGACGCAATGCATCACAGCGATTTTTATTGCTGGGCTGTGTTACGTGAACACTTTGTAAACTTGCCACAGACAGTATGGAAATTACACAGCAAGTAATACAAAGTTGTTGTAATGAATATGGGTTTAGGATAAACAGTAATGACAATATGCTACACAATTTTCATTGTATGACAAATTACTCGCAATGTGTTATAAGGCGCTGTAATAAAAAACAAATTGTCAATAATGGTCATGATTTCTTTCGAGTCTTTTTTTAACAAGAATCATAAGATGAGTCAACAGAGAATGTGCTGACCGCTTTATAGCGCATTTCCTTCACGTTCGCACTGTTTCAACAGACTGCAAGGTTTCTCTCTTTTTTTGCAGAAAATGTCAGGAAAATCATGGGGGATCAGACTTCCCAGGTAATAGTACGTTTACTTTGAGAACAATTGTAGTCTGTCCAGTGGTGCGTTTTGGAGCACATTGTCTAAATATATGACTAAAGCTTGGTGTGCTAGGGCACTGCCTTTACCAGAGAGCCCATTTTCCATTCAAATGGACTCCTGAGAAGGCCTCTACAGTTGAATGCAGAATCAGTTGTGCTGCTTTCCTGCTAAACCTATGTGACGCAGAAATGATAATGTGTAAACAAGCATTGGCATAGCCAATAGGTCTCGCCTTTGGGACCTTATAAGTGTTTAGTTATCCAGCACAATATCCTTGGTGCAACAACATCAAGTGTTTCATGGCTAAACACTTATAAGGTCCCAAATGCGAGACCTATTGGCTATGCCAATGCTTGTTTCCTTTACCTCCAAGAAGGCGCCAGCAGATGATGACTTCTAAATGTGGCAATCAAAGTACTGGTTTTGCAACGATTGTCCATCTGTTTTTGCAACGATTGTCCATCAGTTTTTATCTTTAAAAGCGTCGACGGAGGAAGTAGTAGATGGGGAAGGACTGACAACGGATAGTCATTCATCATGCTGCCAAACTCTGAATGCAGCAGGCCGTATTTTATGGAAGAGGAAGGATGAAGCGACAATTTTTGATGGTTCATCCCCTCTTGTCTAAATAAGCCAGTATGTTCCTTGGTATGATTCTCTTTCCAAATAGTCCAAATGTAGGTCACTATTTTAATGCTGCCAGATTATATTCTATTTCCTTTTTAGTTTCATATGTTGTCTTATTAAATAAAGTTCAGACCTTGCTCCCTTGCCCTGCACCTGGGGTGCATAGGTTCATCATGGAGAGTCCTGGCTCTTCGCTGTCTTCCATTGCATGATAAAGCGGTCCCTTTATAATCACGCCTGCTGTCCAAACTGCAGCAGGACACAAGATACCCCTCCCCAGGAACGAAGGGTCACACAGTAACACCGAAAATGTGCCGTGGTTTTATTACTGTCTAATTATAACACTGGGTCCTCTGTTTCAGGGGGGCATCAGTGAAAAGTAAAGACGGCACGGTTTTGATGCCTGATAGGTTTTGAGCCTTAAAACCCACTCACTGGAATGCCCCATAAAGGTTCTTTCCTGCGTAGACATTCTGTTAAGTTGCTGGTGTATGGTCGACTTTCAGACAGTGGCTTCCTTCACTGGAAATCCCTTTAAAAATTCTGCCCAGCAGCGATATTTTGTGTGTTTGTCTGGTGGGGTCTTGTTGGATTTTGAGACCTTGGTGTCAATAAATAGAAGACCCTGGATGCGAACTTCTTCGTAGTGATCTGCTCATTCTATCATTGGATCCTCTTTTCCTTAAGTTATTTTAATATTGTGGGTAGTAATGGTATTTCTTTTATATTTCAGATTTTTTTTAAACCCGTCGATTTCTGCTTGTTTTAGTTATATGGACAACAGATGGATTCGAGGGCCTATTTTGTGTATGTGAAACAGCGATCTGTGTTCGCTACTGAATGGCACAGTAACAATAAATCAGGTATTTTCGTACAGAGATCGCAAATCTGTGTGTGGGAGACACTGCCCAGTGGCTAAATTGTTCACATAGGAGATCCCTCATCCAGAATTACAGAAATATAGGGTATCAGGGCAACTCAGCCTCCCTCTGTGCCAGTGCTCGCTTAGAAACCCGAGGCTACGTGCAGTGAGCGCTACATAAAGAAATATTCGCTTTTTTTAAATGCACCTCTGCCATACTCAAAAATATGATTTGGGAGTCGCAGGAGCGCTTTTTGCACACGGTGTGAGTTGGTGGGCCTTGTACTAAATACATGTGGTATCTAACCAAATTTGCCAACTCTTCCAATGCGTGTGAACCTTCGCACTCGTTATTTGTTTATTAATGGAGTCTTCCCCGTTTTTCCTAATAACTAAAACACGAAAGCCCTTCAGTCCTTGTCCGTTTGAGACCAAAGCTTATACGCCCGATTCGTCTGTCATGGCTTCTGTCGTTCTGAAATGCTGACATGCGATTGGACATTCTCCAGGCTGTAAACTGAATACTTGCTTACACACCTGGATTAATATAAATACACATTTGTTCAGTTGCTTCGTCGCCGCTGTGTCAACGGGAGTGAGAGAAGAGTAAATAGGACGTGCTGGCTCCGGGTGAAGATGAAACGAAAGTCCCCGATTAACATAGCGATGTGTAATGGATCCTAAAGCATAACAAGCATTGGCCGCGCGGCCGTGAAAGTAATCGCGAGCGTCTAGATGGCGAGGGAAGCCATATGGCGCTTGATCGCGCGTGCACGCTTGCGTGAACGCAAGCCGGTCGCCAGCAAAAGCCACTGCTGTTTGCACTTCCAAAACCCGCTTACTAAACTCTCGCCAGACAGCGCATGCGCTGGCTCAGGCGAGACCTAAAATTGAGTTCTGTGCATAGTTATCATTCATGCATTACACGAGTAAAGTGTCTTAGCTTTTTGTGAATGATCCTATTAATATCTTTGTTTTGATGACACTTCAGAATAAAAAAAACAAAAAAAAAACGAATGTGGCTCATTTGAAATGGTTTTGCTGCTGCTGATCTATTTTGAAATATCTGTGAAGTTCATTTACAAGTATTTAAACTTTGATGTGTCTTAGAAAATAGTTTACATATTTCAACATTTCTTTTCATATTTCTTGTACCCCAGCAAGATTGTCACTTGCATCTAATGACGGAAAGGGGAACATGGAGGCACTTGTGTTGACACAACAAAAAGCTCAAAATGCGCAGGGCATTCTCCTGCGCCACCGCAAATTAAATTCACAAAATAAGGCTTGGTTTGAGATCTAAAGCAAAGAAAAGGTGCGCACAAAGATTTTCAATTAGAATCTTTTATAAAAAATTAAATAAACTGTTAGTCAGTTTCTTAAATGTTTTCAAAAGTAAAAATAATGTTCAAGACCGCTCAAATTTTTAGATGCCCGAGAGTCGGTTATCATACCGTGATGCAAATTCAAGGAAAGTGACTGTTTCACAAAAATCAATATTTCTACTTTTGGAAACGTTAAAGAAATTGACTAACAGAGTTTCTTTTTATTTTTTACTAATTTTTGATGTATTCACTTGAACCTAAACAAAGGATATGAAATGTCATGATTGTGTGGCTATTAGAGCTTTAGGGTATGTACTGGTCCTGAAGAAGCGACCTTGATGTCAGGAAGCACGGGTTGGCCAGGCTTTGTTCTACACGAGAATGAATGATTCGGACAGAAAATCTTTGTGGGTACCTCGACTTTGTTTTAGACCTCAAACCAAGCCTTATTTTGTAAGATTCCAACTTGGTTTGATTACAAAATGCCCTCACTCTGCCATCAAGGAAAGACAAGCATTGGCAAAGTCAATAGGTCTCGGGAATGGCCGAGCTCCTGGCGTTGTCAATGTGAATGTTTTTAGTCTCAAGTTTCTACACACTGCTCCCGACCCATTAAGGTTCAAAAGAGGTATGCATGCCCTTCACAAATGGGAAGAACAAAAAATGGAGCGACAATGGTGCCAGCAAATGGGAAGCCTATGGGCAGGCTGTAAGCCCACGAAGTAGATACAGCATGTCTCAGTTCGAGACAGCTCATGCGCGCCGTCTAGAGCAGGGACCTAAAAATGTACCATCAAGCACACTGGTATGACCATAAATGCTGCTCTGTCATCTTAATATGGATGTGTTCAGGGAGAGAAGTGAGAAGGTACCACTCGCTACACAACAGCTGAGAAGAGCAGGCTGGGCATTAATAGACTGAAAGAACATGGTCTATGGTGTATTATGATGGATACGAGATAAGAGGGCTATAGATGACAAGTGCAAAAAGATTTTGAATTACTGAGTTCTGTGGGTGCTGGGGATGAAGGGTTACTCAGTAGTAATGTGTATTACAGTTTAGACTAAAGTGTGAACGGAAGAGGTCGAGCGTGCATAGCCGGCCCCAGGACCCGAACATAAGCTGTCCGTTGAAGAACCTGCAGCACCAACTAGTGCTGAAGCACGTAGGGCACTTGTTGAGCATAAGGAAGCAATGGCCGGCAGCTCATTCCGCTGAAAAGAGGCTAGTAGCGAGTTGAGTTACATGACAAGTAGCACAGCCACCAGCAGTGCCAGCTTCAGAAGATGGCACAGCCTGCCCAGCTTTACGGGGAGCAGCCACAGCATGCTGTGATGCCCCACTGGGTGGCCAGCCTCCCCCTCCGAGGCTTAGAGCTCCAGCCTCAGTGCTTCTCCCCTCCTACTGTCCGAGCACAAGCACCACTGCTGCCAGGAAATCTAAATTCCACTCAGGGGCAATGGGAAAGACTGGTACCAATATCCCGTCTTATAACGTGTTAATAAACTCTTCAGCTGCCAATGGGATGAAGGCGACAGGCTCGCTTTTCACAACCTCTGCAAGGTTTCTTTGGACACTGGTAGGCAAACGTATATTTAAAATGGCCACAGGCCATGCGATGTGAACATTTCTTTCTGCGCTCCCTAGTGTTTGAAATGTCAAGGGTCGGGCCTTTCACAGAAAGGCAAACTACGCTTCTAACCGACGACTTCAGCGCCCCTATTTGTGGGCAGGACCTGTGTAGCCTTCACAGCCCGTGGCTCAGGTAAACAAACCAAAACATTCTGATCACAAACTGAAGCGCAAGCCATCATATTGAGTTTACTTGAGTAGCCCTCTACAGCAGTTTCTCGATACAGTACAACACAGTGAAAGTTGTCTTATTAAAAGTATAATACCTTGCGGACGAAATGGCAATGCTCGTTGTCACATTACAGGTGAAATACCATTGAGGCATGACTTGGAAATAGCTTCCCCTTTAAAGGACGAGGGCACTGGAAATAATCAGGAGCCTGAAGCTGGTCACTGCCAGTGTTCTCTAAATAAAGGAATAGAGGCCCCATTGAAGTATCTCTTCTCCTCTAACGATATGCCACCCGCAACCTAGCAAAGACTGTTGGTTTTTTTGTATACATTGTAGGACACTTGACCTCTGTCTTTGAATACACAGCAAATGAACAAGATTTAAAGACCTCTTTATTGCGCTTTCACCTTTTGAACTACTGCAAGGTAATCTCACCTCCAGCACCCCAGTGCGACAGACCCAGGCCGCCCTCCCCCCGAAGCAGTGTGAGTTACAGACTCAGCCACCCCAGGGTAGTGATACTAAACCTGTCCCCTGGGCAATGACATTGACCTGGCCCACAAGGAACAGACAATGATTCGGGTGTTTTGGTACGGACACTGACCTGAACCTTGAGCATTGTGACAGACTCCCCTCTCCCGCCTGGGATTCCCCTTCAGGCATTGTGATATACCCCCGCCCCCACCCCCCACCCCAGCCTTCCCCCTTCTGCAGGGACAGACTTTGGGACCCCCTAGGCAGCGTGAGAGACCCAGGGACCCCACTGGTCAATGTGACAGGCCCGGGGGCCCCTGGGCAGTGTGACTGATCCCCACATCACCAGCAGTGGGATTGACCGCCCCTTCATCAGTGTATCTCACCAAGCCGCTTGGACAGTGTGACCGCCCAGCCCAACAGCCCCCACCCCCTACAAAGCAGTGTGAGGGACCAGCTTCTGGGCAGTGTGGCCTGTAGTGGGGCAGGTCCCAAACAGCTTGCTGGATTTACAAAGTGTCACTATCTGGGGGTGGATCTCGAGCGACCCCACTCACCTTTATTTATTTCCTATGGCTGCATTCAGCCATCAGGGTGGTGCAGAATGGGTCACCCTCACGTAAGGGCTGTGTGGCTCTTTTCATACGTGACTGACCAGCGTGGAAGATTCCCTCCCCCTCACCCCCGAACTCCACAGGCCACTCTACATGCAGCATACTGCCTAAACTTCCAGTTACGTCATAGTTGTTGCCTTATGTATTAAGGGTGATTACCTCACAGTGACTGGGCTCGCTTGAAGAGACGTTTAAGACATTGGCAAAAGGGCAATTGCCCAAGGCCCCCACCTTTTAAGGGGCCCATGGGAAAGTGAAGTTTCTCTTTATCTCACTCCTGTCTATTTCTCTATCTCAACCTTTAATACGGAATTCTAAACTGTTTGTCACCACAGGGCTTGAATTAGCAGAAAATGGGTGATAAAATTCAAGGCTGTTCCAAACAGGAGCTCTTCAAATATTTCTTGCATGAGGCCAGCAAAATTCTTAAGATGACACCGCTCACTGGTACGTCTGCAATGTACAGACAGGAAACAGCAGTAATGCCGAGGACAAAGACAGAGGAGAACATACCCTGTCCCTGGTGAGTAGCATGGACAGGACATGCTGCAGACTCCCCTATCTTAATTATCAGGTCAGCAAAGCTGATAGGACGCAAAGAGTCCTAGCCCTCAGAAAGAAGTGGAGGTAGAAGCCACCAGCACCAACTAAGCACTGCTGGAGGCAGAAGAAAGCGAAGTCTTACTGGACCTGCTTCTCTGCTCCCACTGTAGTTAAAAGTGGAAGAGGTGTGGCGCAGCGTCCAGGGCGACTGACTCCGGAACCCGGGGACTCGCGGTTCGATCACCGGTGGCAGATCAGCCCAGCACCATGAAACTCTGGGCAACAGCTCGCTTAATCTTTCCGACGGCCCCCAGCGCCGGGATGCCTTCGGGTAATTGTTTGTGCTTTGCAAATACTGAACATTTACATTTACTGGACAAAATTGGCTATTACTCTTTTACTTTGTGTTTGTAAGGTTTTTTTGGTAGGCTGATGGGGCAGAGAGCTGTGGTTCTGAATGGTACAATTATTTTAGTTCTGTTGTGGGGGAGCCAATACAAAAGACATTGCACTTGTGGGCTCCAGGAGTGAGAAAGGACAGAGTTGGAGAAGCTCCTGTTCTTTCATACGCTCTGCAGGACAAGACGGGCCTCGGGTCCATATGTTGGATTTTTAGTGCTTTTACTTTAAACAGTTTGGTTTCACTCTACCTCTGTAATGTTCACATCAAATTAGATATTTAAAGCCTAGGTACATTTTCTATGTCAATTCCGGTCCCTTAGGTGGTTAATGTGCCTTTTAAGCAGCAAAATGGGCCAGGGGTTCAAGTCTCTGCAGATCCATTCAAGCTTTCATCTTTATAAAGTTGATACTAACTTCTTCCAGGGGTTAAAAGGCTGCAAAGCTTCAGTAGAAAGCAGTATATATCAAGCATAGGCAAAGACAATAGGTGTAGCCATGCTGCCTCCAATTTAACCATTCTTCCTTCCAGCTCAAAATAAACCGGCGGACTGGAAGGAAAGGGTGGGTCTTCAAACTTATTAGCCGCGGATGTATGGGGCAGGACTAGACTAGTCCTGCTGCCTTCCGCACACCCCACTACAATCCTGTCCCACCTTCTTCACCTCTGGTCAAGTGCCAAAGGTTTGATGGGAAAGGATTTCAACAGACTGGGGGTAGGGCTGGACTGTACTGACCAGGCCCTGCCGGATCACCAGCAGGCATGACCAGCAACTCCTGCTTTCGCCAAAAGGATGGTCAGTGGTCCAGGAGAAAAGGTCTGGTCTAGGACTATGGTTAGAACTACACAGTCAATGGGCACGAGATAGGGTACACAGGTGTCCTTCCACACCACCTCCCTGACTCTTATTGGGAGTCTAGACCCGCCAGTTTCCCTTCAGCCTACTTAGGTCAACTTCATTCTACGTATTGCATAAATGAAACCTACACTGATGAAAAAATAAAATTCATAGAACTGTGAACAGGTACCCGTGAAAGACTAAAATCACGTTGGTCTTACATTTTTTAGAGAATATTCTAGATTGTTGGCCTCAGACTCAAAACATGTCTGAGGCCACGGGTAGTAGTGCGCTTTAGAAATCCTAATTTCATTTCATTATGATGCAAATGTTCTTAATCTGGAGCTGAAGCAAACAGAATTCATCCTTTGCGCTTTACTCATGGAGAAAAGAGGTATCTTGAGACAGGAAGACTCTACAAGACTTCCTTCTGTAGATGACCGGGTTCTGGGTCTTTGTAAACTTGCGAGACTAGAAGAATGCCTGCTCAGGAGCAGCAATTATCGAAGGAAATCGATTTCCATTTGAGAAGAATCTGAATCCTTATATGACTAAAATATAAATTCTCTTTCCTTCTTAAGGGAGTAAGTCCAGCGCATGTCTACCTGAGTGCACGTGTTTGTGTGTTCAGTGTCTGATTTGGTTCTTCCAATGTGAATATAATCTGCAAAAGAGGCGATATATAATGTTTTAATTTAGTATGACATTTCTGCTATGCCTACTGCACAGACAACCGTTAGACTGTATGAAACATATCAAGGATGAGATCATGTTTATCGCTCAATCAATTTTTGTGCAAGCTGTGCCTTTGCAATACTTAAATCATAATACATAAAAAGAAAAAGAAACCACGAGGAAAAAGATCTTTAGCAGTTCAATTTTCATTTTAGATCAACTTTCCATCTTTGCCCTAATCCTTTCAGCGTGAATCTGAGTGAGAGAATCAATGTGAAATTCAGAATGAGATAATCAGTTTGAATCTCAGAGTGAGAGAATCTGTGTCAATCTCAGAGTGCTGGCTCTTTTTCCTCTGTATGTTGGAAGGGGCCCACATTCGGGTTATGGGCTCGCTTCCAAGAGAGAGAAAGGGCAAGTTACCTAAAGAGTTTCATCTTGCAACCATGTCTTCTTCCAAGGGGCCCTCAAACTGCTCATTAGCATCCACAGCTCTCTCAAAAGCTTGCTAAATGAAACAAGGAATCCTACAATTATTTCTAAAATAGACCCAGTGCCTGCAGTGCCAGAGCAACACAATAGTTTAAGGAGAGGAAAATAATTATTCCTAGAAGAGCAGACATGATTTGCATATCTTTATGTAGCACTTACCTTGATATTTCCGACAAAGTCCATTTTAACTGGTGCAAAGACTGTGGGTCCAAGTTTATCTGCAAAGAAGGCACAAGATTTGAATGAACTGTAGAGAGGGGTACAGTTTCCATTCTCATGGGTTTACGATCAGTTGTACCTAGGTTTGTGTCCCTTCCTTCTTGCCCCAGCCAGAATGCATAGTGACAGGGCCTGCAGCAGACTGAGTAAATGGCAGAATCTATACATTCATGATGCAGGTTGAGTTGGAGGGGCTCATTCCATCACCAGTTTGTACCCTCTGTAAGCGACAATCTACAAAGAACGCCTGTTTCTCATTTTGATGCTGCAGCACCTGGCAAGAACACAGTCAATCCTCCTGCAGCCACTACTGCTGCAGCTGTGCCCAGTAAAGAGTGAGCAGAGTACAGGCTCATGTTCCCTCACCACAGCAGAGATGGGCACTGCAGCACCCACCCAGGGTGCAGTGTCTTCAGGGTCACACAGTAAACAAATCTGCAGGCACCGGGCTGTGGCAAAAGGTACCTGCAGTGTGAGGATATACTACACAATTCCATCCACCTTCAGCCAAAACATAGTCCAAAGCTTACTCTCATAATCGTATTACATCCCTTCTCCCTTCTCCAGATGCTTTGTGGTGGGCAACTCGCCCATTAAACAATCCCATAACAAACTCACAGCCTTTTAACAGTGATTAGAAGTCTCTCCGCTTTACAGGTTGCTCCTTACCCAGAACAGGGACAATGGCGTAGCAGGAGTCGAGGAAGAGCTGCGTTGGGATACCATCTTCCTCCAGGAGAACAATATCATTAAATCTGCAAATACCAGACACAGAGATCAGTACATAAAAGAGTACTGGACAAAGCAACAATCATTGAAGGGCACTAAGCTACAAACTGCCCAACCTGTAAGAGAAACATGACATATCACCAAAACCTACAGGATGGCCTTCATAAATACCAGCTCGGCCTTCTTCAGCTAGTCTAAAATATTTAAGATCTCCAAGCTCAGGACCTAAAAAGTATTTGTTTTAACAAATGTTTTTTAGGATCAGCTACTCTTGTGCATTAAAGGGTGACTTACCATTAAGGAAAATGTTACTTATCCAGTAACCTCCTGTACACAGCCTGAAGTGCTGGAGATTCACATGCATTGCATACTCCTGCCATCTAGTGCTGGGCACGGACATTTGCAACTCTTTTTAGGTCGAGCCTGAGCCAGTGTGCAAGCGCTGCTCTGGCGATCTGTTGTAGGTACTGTATGGAGGAGAAGCCCCACCCACATTTGTCATTGGCTTGTGACTTTGTCCTTCGTAACTGCTGACGTCTGATTCCTTAATAGGCTTGTTAGTCCCTCCTTAGTACGGCCATGTCGTCATTTGTATCCTCCCATGGCCATTGGCCCCTTTACTTGGTTGTTACACAGTAGGTGTGCTATTTTCTTGATTGAAGTTTCTCCTACTTTAAGCACGACGTGCTTTGCTTACATGGAGCGTGCCGTGCACGCTTTCACTAGGAAGGCAGCCGGGATAACGTGACCGTTTGTTTGTAATGCTATAGGTCTCGCATTTAAATGCAAGACCTATAGCATTGCAAATATATTTTGTCCTCCCTCCCGCTTCGCATTAAGAGCCCCCGCCAACTCTGTATTTCTTTCCGCCTTTCTTTTGCACGCCGTGGCGTGCTCCTTGAAGTTCTTTTTCTTCCCCCCTCCTGCTTCGCATTAAGAGCCCCCCTTTCTGTATTTCTTTTGCACGCCGCGGCATGCGTCTTGAAGTTAATTTACTTCCCTCCTCCCGCTTCGCATTAGGAGCCCTCCCTCCCCCCACTCGGTATCCAAGCCTTCACTCTAGCAATGGCAGAGTGCAGCAAAGGCAGGAAGGCACAGAAACCTACCCCTGGGCACGGTCATCGCAGATAAACTGCCTCGGGAGCAGTACACGTTTCCGTCCCCTCCACTCGGCATGCGCGCTTTCACTTTAGAAATGGCAAAGTGCAACAAACTTTAACAAGCCATTGCGTGCTCCTTGAAGTTCTCCCCCCCCCACCCACTTCGCATGAAGAGCCCCCACCCTGTGTTTTTTTTTGCATGCCACGGAATGCTCCTTGAAGCTCCTTTACTTCCCCACCTCCGGCTTCACATTAAGAGCCCCCTATATGTGTGCTTTCACTTTACAAATGGCAGAGTGCAACAAAGGCAGGAAGGCGCGGAAACCTGCCCCTGGGCACGGACATCGCAGGTAAACTACCTCGGGAGCGGGGAGCAGTACATGTTCCCAAAGCCTTAACCCAAATAACTGTATCTGCACACTCAGAGCCCTAGACTTTCAAAGATAGCATAGCAGTGTGATGTGTGTTTACACAGCATCACGCTGAGCTGCCCGTTGTCTGCTTCTTTATTGCACAGTAACGGCAGCTGTTAACTCCCCTTTATCCTCACATCCCTGAAGTTCTGCAATATCCTGTACTTGCCAAATTGTTTGGACTGTGTTTTTTTTTTTGCATTTTACAGGTGTGTGTGGCTGGTATCAATTTACGCCGGTATTAATTAGTCATTCATCTTTTTTCACGTTATAAGTGTTTTCCATTCGTTATATTGCTAAAAGGGTGCATTAATCTTTTTGCATGGTCTATCGCTTGTTTATATAGCCACATTTTTGGGTTTTTACACCTGACCCTGCAAGTCATTGTGCAGCATCGGTCTTTATTACGGTGTGTGTTTCTACTAAGCAAAAAAAAATAAAAAAATAAATGGTCAATGTTAGTCTTTTGAAATAGGTGCCTCCATGGCGCGAGTAAAAACTTGAATTCTTTGTGCAGGAAGGACCGCAATCCTCTGGGCATCTGTGATGTCCAAATTCATGGACAAGCACGTTATTCAAACAGGTACCTACCTGTCCTCTCTGATAAGAACTCAGGGTTTGTACTGCTTCCAGCGCTCTGTTTGCTTTTCCAAGTGTGTTACATGTGTGTATTACACGGACAGGTATGTTTTAATTTTTTTCAACAACACAGGTGGCAAGTGTCTTATTAAGTTGCAATCGGTGTCAAAGAGACAAGTGGAAGGGGTCGATCTATTTCTCTTCTTCCCAAACTGGAGTCTTTAAGCAGGTTCACTTGGGCCACTCTGCAGTCACATGTATAAGAAAGTATTCCGCTCAAGTGATCGCTAGTAATAATATTCTCCCACCTACAAGTGATAGCCATTATACAGCACAGTGAAGGCTTTGGGAGATAATTTACATTTTATTGATGTTGCGCTCCATGAGAGTGCATTTTCTAGCAAGTTGTCTCCCCTCCTCCCTAGTCCTTACTTGCACCTGCTTACCTCACCACTCCCATGTCGAGGCTACTTCCACCCGCACACTGCCCCTGTCAGAGCACTTCAAATGCTTGCATTTTCCAAAGGTGTAAAATAAATATTTCATTGAAACCAGGTGTGTGTGTGTGTGTGTATTTGCATAGGTATGTAGGAGTGCTTGTGCATGCTTGTATATTTGCATGCATGTGTGTAAATGTATCTCCTCTTGGTAATGCTACATATGTATGCTTGCTTATGTGCATGTCTGTGTGTGTGTCTGTGTTTGTATTTTCTTGTGCATGCGTGTGTGTGTGTGTGTATCTATCTGTGTATATGGCTGCAGGTCCTAGGATGCTTGTTTCCAGTCCAGGGAGCACTTGGCTTGGCAGTTCGGGCTGGACTGTTCCCATGAGGCACAGGGTCAAGTCTGATTTGCATATGGCCAGGTCTAAACTGTGGTGGCATGGTGAGCAAAAGAATGATGGATTTAACCCAGATCTCTTGACTGGGGGTGAATGTTTTGATTTGTTCTGCATTCCGTCCATCAATTGTGTGTCTTATACTGCTGGGGGTGCCTGTGTTTCCAAATGTGTGCATGTCTGTGTGTGTCTGTGTATGCATGTTTCTAAGTATCTGTGCTTACACATTTGTATGTGTCCATCTGTGCATCTATGTTTATATTTAAGGGGGTTTTTTTGCACGTAAAAGGCCCAGGGGGTATTTACAACACGGACACCGCGCTTTATGTTGCAGCACGGCGCCCACTTTTATATTTACAAAGACAATAGCTGAAAGTCTTGCAAACGCAAGACCTATTGCATTGCAAATGCCTGTTTACAAAGCTGTTAACAAGCGATTATTAAAAAAAAATCAACAAGCCATTTGAAGGCTCTTCTCCTTATACCTTGAAGCCACATCTATGTTATGTTATTTTGAATTTATAAGGCGCACAGCTACCCAAGGGTTTCTCGGCGCCGCCTGAGGGGACCAAAGAGAGAGAAAGGAAGAAACTTATTGATTGAATAGCCAAGTTTTCAGTGACTTACGAAAAAGGACAAAAGTATTCCAGTACCAGGCTGTGTGCTACGGTATCGAAAGCCGCACTTAGGTGTAACAAGACGAGAGCAGCTGCCTTGCCTTCACCAGCCAGCGTATGTAGCGTTTGAGGCTAGCAAGAGGGCAGATTCTGTGCTATACTGAGGCCTGAAACCAGATTGCACCTCGTGAAGAAGGTAATTTACTTTAATGAACTTCATTAGTTGAGAGTCTACATGTTTTGCTGCAATTTTTGCAAAATAAGGAAGCATTGAAATTGGTCGAAAATGTTCCTGCTTGGATGGATCCAAAGCGGGTTTTTTAAGGAGAGGAACCACCATCGCGTGTTTCCACTCGGCTGGAAGTTGTCCAGTTCTAAAAGATAAGCTGAGCAGTGTGCATAAGGTTGGGGCAAGAGTCACGAGCCCACGTTCCAGAATGGCCGGAGAGGCCATGTCTTTTGGAGAGCCCAACTTAACCTTTACAGCAAGAGAGCACATTTCTTTACAGAGATGTTTCTAATGCCAAGAAGACCTTCTGGTGAAGAGCCAGATGGTACTCTGGGAGGAGAGAAGATGAAGTTTTTTGCTTTTTCTGGAAAGGAGGCATACGAGGAGGCAATTTTATCTGAAAAAAGTGAGCAATCTGATTGCAGTTGTTGAGTGGGGGCCCCGACCGCTGCCACGGGATCGTGTGATGTAAAGGATTTAACTATTCTAAAAATCTTGCGAGTGGAGTTGTTGGCTTGGTCTATATTTAGCGCAATGAATTGGGTCCGAGAAAGCCTGATCTGCCTGTGGTACTCCTTGATTGCCAGCAGAAATGTGGCTCTATCTGAGATATGGTAGCTCTCTAGAATATCTGGGCCGGATTGAGGGTGGAGCCAAGTTTCCACCAAAAAGAGCGCGGTGGGCTGCTGCTCCAGCACAAGATCAGTATCTTCCATTTTATGTTTGGGAAGGGACCAGCAATTTAACAGAAAACATTAAGCGGTCTCCAAAGAGTTGCGTTTCTCTCGTTTTGCTCTGGATTTCGGGAGGAAGGAGAAGGGGCAACGGTTGCAGCCTACCTGTCCCAAAGCTAAATTTATAGACTGGCAGCAGTTAGGGCTGGTCCCCGCATTCCAGGAAAACAGTTCGGCCGCAGAATACCGCAAGGATTCTTGGTGGAAACTACCAGGGGGCCTGGCCCCTGGCGCCGTCCAGGTGCAGACAGGCTTGCCTTTGGTGCGGTTGTGCCAGCCTGCTTCTTTTGTAGGCTAGAGACTAGAACGTCAGCAGCCTCAAAGATGGTGGACCCTCACTAACTACGGGAACAGACGAGGGTCAAATTAGGCTGCACGGAGCAGGGAAAATGGTTAAAAGATGAGCCCCTCTGATTCCCACCAGGTGAGAGTTTTAAAGTTAAAACACGTTCAAATTCAAATCCATAAAATCAGTAAAAAACCTTCAAATTAGGTTCAGTTGGTAGAAGTTCGCAACAATACTAACTGAGTATTATCCAACTGATAATACTCCTCATTCATTGATTATTCTGTATTAATGCAAAGGATTGCCCCAGTCTTTAAGGGAACAAATACTGCAACCAAACCTTTGTGTATCATGGTCTTCCATGTGCTATACACACACTATGATTCTGTGTGCGCTCCTTTTGTCTTCATTGTGCGATACGCTGAGCACTTATTATAAATAGCTATTTCTGGTTTTTCATAAAAATTGCTACGGCCAAATGTCCTTGCATTGTTGACGAATTCATTTAGCCTTACGATTTGCAACTTAAATAAAATGTTATTGTTTTTTGTCAAAATTCACCAGGAAGCTTTGTTTTAATACGTTGATTTTTAAAAGATCTTTCCTTTCGGTACATTTATCAGGCTCTCCAAGAAGCACTGGTCCTGAGCATATTATACATGTCGCTTGAGTTGCATAGTTTGCTCAATCGGAACACGTCAGGGTGGTGTCTATTAAAGGTGTATCCTGAGAATGCTAGTAGGCTTCAAAGAGTATTTCCGGTGCTACATCCGCTTCTCAGGTAAAGATGAGAGCATGATCAGCATAGGCAGCTTCTTTGTGACCCCGATTTAAACTTTGTCCCACTTATTTATACAATTTATACTGAAATCTGCTAGTGGAGGATCAATCACCAGCAGAATTAAGAATGAAGAGAGTGGACATTCCCGACTAGTTCCCCATTTTAATTTAAAATGGCAGTTTGCCATTCACACTTACCGAGGCAGTAGGGTCTGAGTATAGAGTATCTCAAAACAACAGACAGGAGAGGGAAAAAAACACCGTATTGTGTTCAAGATGGAGGACTCCGGATTGAAGTGTCCATCACTTTATTTTCTATATGTGCCATAAAAGGGTGCAGGTCTGCAGATTCTTGAAAGAATCATTTTCCTATTGAGTGTAATCTTACATTTTGAGGGGCCTGGGAATGACAAAGGACAGACTGTGGGGAGAGGGAAGGAGGCGATGCATAAGCATCTGATCCTAAAGGTATTGACCTTTCACCTCTTGCTACGGGTACCTTGAAGTATGGTCTAAGCTTTTTTTGTTCTTCCTTCTGCAAATAAGTACATCTGCAGGAAGCACCATTCAGTGTTGTGAATATGTTGTGCGGAAAGACTCAATCTAACTTACACTCGTGAATGTTGTCTAAATTCCTGCTAATTTTTCTGCCACCTCATTGGCAAATCCTGCACAAATAAGTGAATCTTGTTCTTAATTGGGATTCATTGCTCCTGCCTTGTAAGTGCACAGACCAAACCGGGACTTGCATACCTTATAGTTTTCCCACCTCCCACAAGCTTACAATATTGACCTGAAAGTGAATATAATCAACAACAGTTTTGCTCAGAAACACTCTGCTAAAGTTCAAGATCGTAACAGCGCAAATGAGCTGCCGATAATCGGTTTTGGTGATAGCTTTGTTACTATCGTCAGTAAGAGTCTGGAACCTTCAACACAAAAATCAGCCACAGGGAATCTTTAACTTGTGGGCAGAAAAACGACGCTACATGTGCTCCAGACATCTTGGAAAATGTTGGGCTTCAGTTGTGAATGACTCAACGCTCAGTGAGCTGCACATTAGATTTAACTCTCTCTCACAAGATTAAAACAGACAAATTAATGGCACAACCTCGAAGCTGACCAGTTTTAACATAATTTCGCCTCATGAACACGATCAGCCAATCTTGGAAGAATTCAATGAGACCTACAATGTCGTCAGACTGAAACCATCCATTTATCCAAATCCAGAAAGCGAACTACAAATATTCTACTACAACGTTATCAACTCACTCAACAAGATGGACTCTCTCAGACCCCTAAAAACAACATCTTGGATTAAATTAGCTAACAAACTGTTCAACTAAGAAGTAGTCGAAGTAAAGAGAAACTGCCAACTCAAACAACAAGCATTTACAATGCAATAGGTCTCGCAATGACATTGTTTTGAGCTATTGGCATTGTAAATGTTATTGTTTTTTTTTTCCTTTCGTGAAGCATTAATTAAATGGTGTAATGCAAAATGGCAATAACTATAGTCATGTGCCATTGTCAGATCAGAGACATGAACGTAATGCCCTCTGGTGCAGGGTATGCCACTACAATGGTATGCTCTCGTTTGTAATAATAATTATTTCATACGCTTCCTGTTAGTCAGTTGGTAAGATAGCTCAGTGGGTTAACAGGCTGACTGCAAAGATCTGTGAGTTCACGGGCAGGTCACCGATATGAATCCTTCTGGGCTGTCTCTGCATTTTGTCTTACTGCTAAGTTTGAAAAGGTGAGGATTTGAGACAGTCACAGCAGCTTTCTTTTACAGCGCTAAGAATGACCAAACGGCAGGATCAAGCGCAGCACAAGATGACAAATGCGGCCATATTAACTCATTAAAACACAAACCTTCATGACATTTGACCTTAGAGGCATTTATGAATTAAGGCCCTAGGCGTAAAGCATTAACAGTGAACCAAGCTGCACACGATGAAAAGAACAGGGTTAAGAGGCTGAAAGTGTGACATCAAACATGTTGTCATCCGCACCGTGTGCTCAGCTGTCACACTCGCTCCTGATGGTGGTAATGATGAAATTTGTGCCGCAGCGCTGTCATAGGTAAAGTCCCACCTCTGGGTTGCAGTGAAGCTTCTCACTGAGGGGTGCACTGACGTCCACGGCTGCTCCCTGGCTCCCGAGCCTCAGGGCTCCACGCCCCGGCGCTGCTCCCCAGGTATCACCGATGGACATAGAGGCAAAGGTAGGGGCAGATGAGGCCACATGGCAGGGGTGTCAGTCTAGAGATGGGGTGAACAGAAAGGAGAGATGGTCTCGGGGAGGGGGCAGAGAATGAAACGAGGAGAGAGTCAGGAGGAGGAGTAAAAGGGCGAGAGACACAATGAGGGGAAAGAGAACGAAAAGTAGGGGGGGTTAATGGAGGTAAGAAGTGGAAAGAAGAAGGCAGTGATGAGACGGATGGAGAGAGGCCCAAGCAGGGGAGAGAGGCTGCCGAGTGAACCCGAGTGGAGAGGAACCCGGAAGTGGTGGGAGGGTGAGAGGATGCAGACATGGAAGGCAAGGCGAGAAAGACGGAAGGTGGGGGCCGAGAGAGGGTGCTAGAAGAGTTAAAGAGAGGGGCTGGGAGGGGTCCAGTCCATCAGTAACTTTAAAAGTTGGTAGGTAGTCATAGTTTCGAAGATGTTTTGCCAAATTTGTAGTCCCCATTCCCCTCTATGCGCCTCTCTTCACCGGTGCTGACCCTAAATATATGTCGTAAAGCGGCCAGAACACCCACTAAACGTGTCTCCGCGAAATCCCTCTCACCTTTTAATCCACTGCTTGAAGAAGTGGAGTTCAGGCCTCCTTAGCACATCCGTGTTTTGCTGGCAGAGGGTGACAAAGGCCAGCAGCTTGGGTCAGCATGCGCCTGGCTGGGGGTGCAGCCTCAAGGAGCAGCACGCGCTCACGCAAGGAAACGACGCAAGTGCAATAAAATTTTAGGATGGAGACTAGGGCTTGGGAGCGCAGTGGGGTGGTGTAAAGAGACAGTGGGTGATGGCGGGGTTTCTAGGGGGGGGGGTTATGGTCGGAACAGCCGACCTTGGAGGGGGGTGGGGTGGGGTGAGTTGGGTCTCGGCGTGGTTCAGGAGTCATTGGCCCGCAGGGGTGGAATGGCGGCAACGGTTTAGGAGGGGGGGGGCAGTGTGCTTGGAGCGGCTGACTTTGAGCTCGGTGGTATTGGGTTGAGATTTGAAACTTGTTTATGATCCACAGTTAGTCTTACTTTCTTCACAGCAACTTGCATATTTTAACAAGCATTACCGAGACTGTATTAAATAAATAAATGGCCATGGGGATCGCCGCTTGATGCAGTTTGGGAGGTGGGAGGGGTGTTCTCTGTAGGCAAGCATTACCAAGGCTGTATTATACGAGCCCTAAAAACCTGGACACAAAACACCACGATAAACCATAGGCAACAAAAAAAAACAAGGACGGGCCGGTTTACCTCAACGCACAGCATGTCGCTGACTTGGATTCTAGCAGCGCCTCTCCAGAACTTTCCATGTTGGCAGAATGCGCCGCTCGTGCTCCTCTCGGAAGGGCGCCTCCAGCCCGTACCACGACGCTGAAGACACGCCGTGAGCGTGCGCATCGGCTGACCATAGGCAACAAAAAAAAACAAGGACGGGCCGGTTTACCTCAACCCACAGCATGTCGCTGACTTGGATTCTAGCAGCGCCTCTCCAGAACTTTCCATGTTGGCAGAATGCGCCGCTCGTGCTCCTCTCGGAAGGGCGCCTCCAGCCCGTACCACGACGCTGAAGACACGCCGTGAGCGTGCGCATCGGCTGCCTGCACAGGAGATGTGCACGCGTATGGTGCGAGCAGGCGTTGTGATAACGCCGCGAGCCGTACGCGTGCACATCTCCTGTCTGTTTAAGTTTCGGCACAGACAGTTGATGTGCACGCGTACGGCGCTATTACAACTTCTGCTCGCACCATGCGCGTGCACATCTCCTGTCCCGCATCGGAGCAAAAGTCGGCAACAATAGATCTCGCATAGCGAGCAGCGCTTTGCGCTGCATCGCTAGGCGAGACCTAAAAATGGCAAAGGCATAATTACTGCAGACAAGACAAGTTGGGAAGTAGACAGGAGGAGTTTCCATAAAGCCATATAGGGAACCAAAAAGAATTACATAATGAAACACATTGATAAAGCACCAGATAAATCTCAAGAAAATTTCCAACTTTACCAAGAATTGACAAAAATACAGAAGCCCTGAAAAATGCTGCCTTGGTGCTTTCCTCTACTGGCAGTGCTTCCCAAACTTTTTAGAGCCACAACCAACTTTTTAATACAACAAACATTGGCGATCCACCTAGCTTTATTGGACATGATGCAAGTGTTTTTTTTATGCAACTAAAGCAATATGTGGCAGTGCATTGTCATTTACAGACAGCACATTTTATATTGAAATGGTCCCTAAACTTGCACAGACATACAGTTTTACTAATAACACTATATTGTACACAAATGATGGGTGGAATTCGGGTTTCAGTGAATATTTATCATTTGTGCATCATCAAGTAAAGTGCCTTGATTTGTTTTGATTCTAGTAAAATCTGTTTCCTTCACACCTCAGAATTACAAAAAATGTGCTTCATTTTTTCTTCCTAACTGCTAAATGTTTACAGTTTATTTACAGCTAGGTTTACATGTTGTTATGCACTAAAGCCTTTTCTTTCACACTTCATGTACCCTGGCACAATTGTGAGAGGAGCTAGTGAACTAGTGTCCAAGTTACAAAAACAAGCAGCAGAAGACATAGTCTGACATTTGACCCCTGTCTTTGAAGCGCAGTAAATGTGACAAGATAAATACAGAATTTAATGTCATCTTTATTTATTGCTTGGATTTTTGTGACCCACCAAACATCGGCTCACGCCCCACTTGGAAAGCACTGCTCTAATAACCTTTAATACTGATGCTGCCTTTCCCTTAAACACTCTAATGACCTCTTGTCATTGTCTAAAGCTTGTCTCAAATATTAAAAACTTGAGAACATCAGGGTAAGCCAGACACATCCCCTTCCCCTCCTATTCCACCAGCTACTCCACAAATGTCATCACAGCATTCAAACCTGTGTAAGAGAAGGAGTTAGAGACAAGTGTTAAAGACCAAAGTCGTAAACATGCCATTAGAAAACTCCTCTGCGGCCCGCAGGAAATGATTATTCACAACTCTTGTTGTGGACCTCAAACGTATGATGAATACATCACTTCTTGAAGGGTCAGACCCTAAATCATTCAAGCAAGATATTAACATACCCCTGCTAAACACCATAAACAGCAGACTCAAAGATCATGACTCCATCTCCAACCCACTTTTCCCGGACAAATCCCATTAAAAGCAGTTAAAATACAATTACAAAACGATGATGGGAACGACCACTTAGGGTTCAGACCTTCACAAAGCATCAGGACCACAAAGACCATCACAGAGAAAATTTGTACTTAACAGGATGAAGGTTATCAATTGGTTCCAAAGCTCTCTGGCTGCTATGCTGCTTATGAGACATCATGCTACCCTGTAGAGAAGGCTCCAGGAAGGTCCGTAATAACTGGGAGAGCTCTAGACTGGACCCATTCCTTCCTCTTTGACTGGAGAAAAGTGGGACATGGTTTTGCAACATCAACTACTCATAACTGTCCTGATGAGTAGCTCAAAGCTCGCTCTTGCGGATACTAACAACTTACAATTGCATCGTTTGGCCCAGGTTTTAGTACGACAAGGGGTACACATGCAAATGTATGCTGGTTACGCCCAGTTGCATATGTGACTGAAAGAGGCCCAGTAGGGCCAGTATAAAAATCTGTAAATGTCTTACTCATGTTTATTTAAGGAAGCAAGAAAATGTCCTTTGATTGAATGGATCAAAGACAGAGCTCTTGTACTGTGAAACGGTGCAGACATCCTCACTGTCTGAATGGCCACTGAATCCGAGAAGTCCACCACTTACACCTCGAAGCCACAACATCTGGGGGCTTCTTCAACTAATAAAACCAACACTGTGGTCAAGGGTATCACGTTACAGCTGTTTCTGCTTTGAAATGTCTTCCCCATGCTTCACTCTATCATAAGGAAAGAATGAGTCTTTTGGTGATGTCACAGTTAGACTACCATATTATGGTTCATACTGGACAACTAAAAGAACGGACCACAAAATGAGATTAAATGCATGAAAGGCACAAGAGATCAGCCGCTCTGTGCTGGAATCTCCAAAAGTGTAACTACATGAAGCCAGCACTGAAAGCACTTCATTGGCTGGAGTGGAAGAGAAAGTCAAGTTTGAAATTCTGGTATGATTGTGGTACATGCACATTTCTTTCTCCCTACTTAGCACCTAGGGATGTGTGACATTTTCATTAGGAACCTCTCATTTGTGAAAAATGCTTAATTAAGAGAATTACGCTCGTGTGAAACTGCACACTCTTCGACTCGTGAGAAAAGTACAAATGTCTCGTGAGACTAGTTCGAACAGAGTCTACAAAGCAGGAGACATTCTCTCCTCAAGCTACTCCCTTTGTCCATATCCCAAGTGAATTTTGAATGCAAGGTATGCCCTCTCGTTTAATTTTTATTTGAGATGCTAAAAGTGCATTTCAAAAAATGTACTTGTAATTTTGTATAATTTTCCCAGAATATTTGCAAAAACTAGAAGCAGTTTTGCATGCCTACATTTAAATCCCAGAGGAATCTCTGGTCAGCTCCATTTCCTCAGATTACCCAAGAAACCTTCAAGAAAATAAAGCATGGAGGCAGATCACTAGGAGTTCCAGTTGCAAAGCTGTGGCCCGTTATGAACCCGACCTTGAAGGCGGAATCAAATTATTTGCATTTCAGGAGAATCCTAAAATCTGGGCGATTCAGACTTGCCTTTGACTGGACCACAGAACTAATAGCAGCGAGTGAGGAATAGTGGAAAGGGGGGATGCGGTGAAGAAGACCGCGACACCAGAATTCTGCATTTGCATTTTGAACTCTGTGTTCTGAAGAAACCGTGATGTGATGTGCAGAATAAAACTCCGAAATAAATAAATTGCTTGCTCAATAAACATAATTTTGTCTGTCTGAATCACTTTGCTCTGTACCAGAATTTGAATGGGCTTCATGGCCAACTCCATGATCATTCATTCTAGGGTAGTTGTGGTTGGAAAGGTTCTCTCTTTTCTCCACTGACCCTTGCTTATGAAATTGCTCCCCAAAAACTGCTTGAAAAGTCCATGGTTGTGTTCACCATGGGCACTGGTTACCACCATGTGTTAACTTGTCCACCAACACAAACAGTTCTGTAATCTGCCTTGAAACCATTAGCTCTCCCCAGCCCTCGTACTCTTTGGCCATTGTATCTTGAAACACATCGCAAAGGCCTCATGCAGCCTTCTAGAAGGTATCAAAGTGCATCATTGCCAACAGTTTGTGGTCTGCCACTCCAGAATTAGCTCATTTGGAGTTACCGTAGCTTTCACAGGGTCAATGCCGGGCACTAAAAATGCTATTTTGAGGCGAAGAGACAAAACCAGTGCTTAATTTGAGCTGGTGGTTGCTGGTCGGGTTCACCGGCACTTATTTTCACTCAACAGACTTTGATCCAGAGAAAGAGAAACACAAAAGGGGTGGGGGGAGGAAAGAGTAAATTAGAAAAACAGTGACTAAGGGAGAAAGCAGGGTTGAAAATGAACACACAAGAGTGAGATAAGGAGGCAGGTATTGTCTGGTGGTGGATTAAAGAGGCATGAAGTGAAATCAAGACTACACAGCCTTGGCCTCTGGCACGCTGACCTTCGATGGCACCTGCCTCAAGCTTCTGAGCACAACTTTGGGCCCCAGCACTCATTCTTTCACAAATTAAGCACTGGACATGATCTAACTTCTGCAAATGGACTGTGAGATCCAAGAGGAACAGAAGTCATAGTGTCTCCAAAATTGGACATGCCAGATTAGATCTCTATCAACAAATTAAAAAAGCAAGGGTTTATTCTGTCCCCTTATTATTTAATCTATACTCAGCAGGCCTTAGATCAGCATCAGGATGCAGCACTCTCCTTGCCACCACGTCTTGCTGAACACTGTACTCATTGATCAGACACCTACTGGTCTTCAGAGGTCACTTGAAGCTCTAGCCCATTTTTGCTGGCCCTATATGTGAGAAGTTGGCCTGGTATATGCTGTTCACTAATTAAAGTGGACACCTTGCACCAGTACAATTCGACTCTTATGGTAGGTAGGTTTAAGACAACCTTTATAGAAAGCTATCCTAGTGGTAGCTGTGGGGAGCAGCCTTCAGGCCAAGTCTTGGAGGAATGTAAAGCAGCTTGTTTTACCACACAATCTCTTGAATCACCAAATGAAAAGACACCACACAGGTATATATATCAAATATATATGTATTTATTACTAAACACCTCTCTACTAATCTCTTTATGAGATTAGAAGTCAGGAACATATGCACAAATCAACATTTCACAATAAATTAAGCACAATATGGCTGGGGCCCTAGGGGCGTACCAGACCATATACTAAAAAAGAGACTTAAGAACAACGACTTGCAAAGAGACAAGGCCTAGGGCCTTCAGAAGTGTTGGGGCCTCACGAAACCACCCAAGGCAGGTAAGTAAAGGACCCACGGGGGACGCGTGCAGTGCGTGAACACAGGCACGGATCGCCGTAGACTTCAATGGGGCAAGTCGCAGTTAGAAATTAAGAGGTTAAGGGCATTTCGGGAGTAGCTACAAGCAAGTCACTTACAGGGTAAGTAGTTGTAGGGCCAACACCCACAGGAGCACCGTAGTGCAGGAGTTACCTCACCCAGGGAAGCCGGGTGCATAGGTGTCCTTTGGTGTCGGGTCGCGGCGTCGTTTTCAATGGGAGCCAATGAAGACTTGCTGCTTGTGAAGTCCGAAGAAGTGTCCGGTGGAATCCAAGCCTGGATTCGGAAGAAGGAGGACCTGAAAGCAGAGGGGACAGTGTTCAAAGTCACTGGGCAGTGACTCGGGGCAAGGAAGATGAATGCCCACCGTCGGAGGATTCAGGTCGTTCACAGGTGTCTTGACTCTTCGGCCACGAGGTCCAGGAGGCGTCGACGACGACCAGGAGCTGGATTCGGCGAGTCCCACGAAGTCTGCAGCTGACTGCGGTGTCGGCAACCCGATTGGAGCCAACAAGCCTTGGTAGCAGCAAGTCTCGTGGAAAGTGAAAAAAGTCAATGGTGCAGACCAGCAAGGTCTGGGGAACTCACCCAGCGAGGGTAAGTCAGGGCAGGCCTGGAGCAACCAGGGGAGCCCTTTGGTTCTTTAGAAAAGTCTTCTGGGGACCCACAAGCCAGCTGGCAAGGGACTGCGACGACGCCTCGGGAGGATTCCTTCAACAGGGGCCCACGGTCACTCGGGACCGGGTAGGCCTCTGATCTTCGGAGGGATTCCTGCTAGAGGCTGGGACCACACGTGGTCCAAAGCACAAGTACGTAGAACGTCGTGAATAGTGCACGGTACCCAGGGACTGCGGTTCCTCGTCACTCGTGGGGTCCACTGGCCTCAGCTTCGCTGGGGACTCACGATGGCCTTTGAGAAGTCAGGAAATCCTCGTCTTGGGCTGCAGGGACCTCGGGCTCCGGCGGGAGCGGCGTAGTTTGCGACCGTCGTTGTAGTTTTTGGTGCCTGCCAAGCAGGGGAGTCACTCCTTGACTCCAAGGGAGATTCTTCAGTCTTCCAGAGGTAGTGGAACGTCGAAGGTCCAGGATTCTTCTTTAGAGCGTCGTCCAGGGGTATCTAGTTTGCAATGCACAGGTTCCCCCTCTTATACTGAAAGGAAGGGAGGGACTAGCTCTATGACCCCACCTATGGGAGGGTCAGGGGAGTGGGTGGCTACACCTACTTCCCTTTGTCCAGTTTCGCGACAGAGCAGGGGCAGGTAGCCCCTGAGCTGGTTTGAACTGGCATATGCACAGAGGAGCCTTCTGCTCCCCCAGTGCAGGACTTCAAAGCACTCTAGGAGTGCACCCACCCAGCCCCAATACACTAAACCCTGTCTGGAAGGTGGTCACACCCTCCTGTGACAGGATACCTATTGTTGGGCTTCCTCCACTGCGAGTTTCGGTCATCAGCAGGAGGGCAGCCCAGTGTCTGTGACTGGTGGCATCCATTTTGTGATGCCAGGGCTCTTCAGGATTCTACCGCGTTTCCACAGTAGGTACATGTCTATCCCTCTAGAAGGGTGGAATGCTACCCCCGCCGCCATAACTGGCGGGGGGTAGTATTCCAAGATGTTTGACACCAAACACGACATGTTTCCGTGCAGCCATCCCAAAGTTAGCATTTAACGCAAGGTTATAATGCGCTTAAGAGTATATGGTCAGGCTGCACTACAAACAGCATCAGAGAAGGGTCTCCGAATGCTGCAGAGGGGCTCTGCTCATGCAGGGGCACCCTCTCACATAGGAACCAAGCACTCTGCCTTCAGGATTGATAAGGCCTGCCATAGGAGTGACTTATAGGTTTATATGTGTGTATCTATGTAGTGATATAGGTAGCCTATATCACAGTAAGGAGTGCATGCACCACCTTACCCAGGCTGCAGTAGCAGACCTGTGGTGTCAGATTTAGTCTGCTTCCCAGGGGTGGCATAATACATGCTTCAGCCCCTGGTAGGCCTGTGAAGTACCTATGCCCTTGGCACCTAAGGTACCATATACTAGGGACTCATAAGGTACCACAGTATCCAATCACTAGTGCACCTAGAGTGCACTCCAAGTCGTTTAGAGAGAAGAGAGAGGCTGGGGCCCTGATTGGCAGGGTCCCAGCCAGACTATAGCCAGAAACCAGTGTAAACATCAGAAAAAAAGTGGGGGCAACATAAGAGGCAGATCCTGCTCTCCTACACAACCCCCCCAAACGCAGGGACACTAAACTAACCTTGACCAGTTGAGTCTTCGTGCTCTAAGTGGAAATACCTTGAGAGTCCATCTGCATTGGCATGTTGGGTCCCAGGCCTATGTTCCACTGTATAGTCCATCCCCTGTAGGGAAATGGACCACCTCAAAAGTTTTGGGTTTTCACCTTTCATCTGTTTAAGCCATAGGAGGGGCTTGTGGTCAGTCTGAACTATGAAGTGAGTGCCAAACAAGTATGGCCTCAGCTTCTTCAGGGCCCACACCACAGCAAAGGCCTCCCTCTCTATAGCTGACCAACGTTTCTCTCTAGGGGTCAGCCTTCTGCTAATAAAAGCTACTGGCTGGTCTTGACCTTCATCGTTCAGTTGAGACAGTACAGCTCCCACACCCAGCTCAGAAGCATCTGTTTGGACAATGAACTTTTTGGTGTAGTCTGGACTCTGTAAGATGGGGGCAGTGCACATGGCCTGCTTTAGGTCTTCAAATGCCTTCTGACAGCTAGCTGTCCACTGAACCTTTTTGGCATTTTCTTTGAGGTCAGATCATTCAAGGGGGTCACTATAGATCCACATCCCTTGACAAACCTCCTATAGTACCCAGTCAGGCCTAAGAAGGCTCTCACCTGTGTCTGGGTGGTAGGAGCAACCCATTCCATTATGGTTTGGATTTTACTCTGTAAAGGCTGAACCTGGCCTCCACCCACAAGGTGGCCCAGGTACACAACCTGACTCTGCCCTATCTGGCACTTAGTGGCCTTGATAGTGAGGTCTGCCTTCTGCAGGGCCTCCAAAACATTTCTGAGGTGGACCAGGTGATCCTGCCAGGAGGAACTAAAGACAGCAATATCATTTAAATAAGCTGAGCAATAAGTTTCCATCCCTGCCAGAACTTTATTCACCAACCTCTGAAAAGTGGCAGGTGCATTTTTCAATCCAAAGGGCATCACCACAAAGTGGTAGTGCCCACCAGGGGTCGAAAATGCTGTTTTGGCTTTTGCATCATCAGCTAACCTGATCTGCCAGTAGCCAGCTGTTAGGTCAAATGTACTTAGATACTTGGCTGAGGCCAAAGTATCAATCAGCTCATCTGCCCTTGGTATGGGATAGGCATCAGTCCTGGTGACTGCATTGAGGCCTCTGTAGTCTACACAAAACCTCATTTCTTTCTTACCACCCTGGGTATGAGGCTTGGGTACTAGGACTACTGGGCTAGCCCAAGGGCTATCTGAGGGTTCAATAACTCCCAAATCCAACATTTTGTGGACTTCAGTCCTGATACAGTCCCTGACATGGTCAGGTTGCCTGTAGATTTTACTCTTGACAGGCACTGTCTCCAGTGTCCACCTCATGGGTGCACCAGGTAGTCTGACTAGGGGTCAGGCTAAACATATGTCTGTACTGCTGCAGAACTTGTCTGCACTCAGTTTGCTGATGGTCAGTGAGGCTGCTTGCCAAAGCAACACCATCTACTGACCCATCATCAGGGTTCTGTGAGAGCAGGTCAGGGAGAGGGTCACTCTCCTCCTCCTGGTCCTCCTCAGTTGCCATGAGCAAGCCCATGTCAGCCCTGTCAACATATGGCTTTAATCTGTTGACATGGAGTACCCTCAGGGGGCTCCTGGGAGTTCCAAGATTCACCAGATAGGTGACTTCTCCCTTTTGCTCAACAATTGTATGGGGGCCACTCCACTTGTCCTGGAGGGCTGCTGGGGCCACAGGCTCCAACACCCACACTTTCTGTCCTGGCTGGTACACAGTCAGCACAGCCTTTTGGTCATGCCAAGCTTTTTGTAATTCTTGGCTGGCCTCCAGGTTTTTGGTTGCCTTTTTCATGTATTCGGCCATCCTGGAGCGGAGACCAAGTACATAGTCCATCACATCTTGTTTGGGGGGCTTGAGAGGTAACTCCCAGCCCTCTTTCACCAAACATAATGGACCTCTTACAGGATGCCCAAACAGAAGCTCAAATGGGCTGTAACCAACCCCCTTCTGTGGAACCTCTCTGTATGCAAACAAAAGGCAGGGAAGAAGAAGGTCCCATTTCCGCCTAAGCTTCTCTGGGAGTCCTTTAATCATACCATTCAGGGTTTTGTTGAAACGTTCAACCAACCCATTGCATTGTGGGTGATAGGGGTGGTGAATTTATAAGTTACACCACACTCCTTCCACATTGCTTTCAAATATCCTGACATGAAGTTTGTACCTCTGTCAGAGATGACCTCCTTTGGGAAACCCACTCTGGAGAAAACTCCAATGAGGGCTCTTGCCACCACAGGGGCTGTGGTGGTCCTCAGGGGAATTGCCTCTGGGTACCTGGTGGCATGGTCCACTACCACCAGGATAAATCTGTGCCCAGATGCAGTTTGAGGGTCAAGGGGACCAACAATGTCAATCCCTACCCTTTCAAAGGGTACCCCCACCACAGGTAGTGGTATCAGGGGGCCTTTGTGGTGCCACCTGCCTTGCCACTGGCTTGGCATGTGACACAGGAGCGACAAAACTCCTTTGTGTCCTCTGACATATGTGGCCAATGAAAATGTGGAATAAGCCTGTCCCAGGTCTTGTTTTGGCCCAAGTGACCTGCTAAAGGGATATCATGTGCTAGGGTCAAGAGGAACCCCTAAACTTCTGAGGTATTACCAACCTCCTGGTGGCTCCAGGGGCTGGATCTCTACCCTCAGAATATAGGAGTCCCTCATCCCAATAAACTTTATGGGACCCACTAGCACTCCCAGCAGCCTCAGCAGCAGCCTGCTGTCTGAGGGGTTCAAGAGAGGGGCAGCACTGTTGCTCCTTACTCAGATCTTCCCCTAGAAGGGCCCCCTGCCCCCAAGAACTCAACCTGATCAGGCTCAAGTTCCTCTGGGGCAGTTCCTTCTTCAGGGTCTGCTCCTCCTCCCTTAAGAGGGGAATCAATGATCTGAGACAGAGGGGAAGGCACTGCCTTAACCCTACTGCTCCTCTTCTTGGGAAGCATCTGGTCCATAATTTCAGGATCCAGAGCTGGTTCAGTGTCATGCATTTTGGCTTGTGACCTGGTCACAGCAAATACCTCTGCAGGGATGCCCAACATCTCAGCATGAGTCCATAACTCTACTTCAGACCAGGCTGAAGTTTCTAGATCATTGCCCAATAGACATTCTACAGGGAGGTCTGCACTGACTACAACCTTCTTGAGGCCAGTTACCCCTCCCCAGGAGAAATTCACAAATGCCAGACTATGGTTGGTCCTGGCATTGCTTGCATTGGTCACCTGGTACATTTCGCCCAGGATGATCTGTCCAGGGTCCACAAGATCCTCTGCCACCATGGTGACACTAGCACCTGTGTCCCTAAATGCCAAAGCCTGTTTGCCATTTATTACAGGCTGCTGTTTGTATTTGCCCAGATTACTGGGGCTCACAAGGAAGGACATGTCCATGTCTCCATCACAAATCAGCATTGCCCGAGTGGGTACTCTGACTAGGCCAGAGTCCACTTCAGAACCCAGGGTCAACCCTACTACACCCTTATTCTGAGTACCACCTCCACCAGTAGCTGAACTAGGGGGAACAGTTGCCTTAGGGGCAGGATTGGTGGTGGTTTGGTCTTTGGACTTGTTACAATCAGAAGTCCAGTGCCCTTTCTGTTTACAGAATTTGCACCAGGGCTTCTTTTGGCCTTTTCCCTTGTTGGATTGTGACTCCCCACCAGATGCAGATTTTTGGGGCCCTTGTGAAGACTTCTGGTCTTTTGACTTATCCCCACCTTTCTCAGAGCCCTTAGGATCCTGCTTCTTGGTGTCACCCCCTTGGTTCTGGGTTTTCTGCCTCACCCTGGTTCTGACCCACTTGTCTGCCTTCTTTCCCAATTCTTGGGGAGAGGTCAGATCTGGAGTCCACCAGGTATTGATGCAACAGCTGGTTCTGGCAATTATTAAGGATCTGTTCTCTCATCATTAGATTATACAATCCCTTGAAATCAGTAACCCTACTGCCAACCAGCCAACCCTCCAGAGCCTTGGTTGCACAATCTACAAAGTCAGTCCAGTCCTGTGTCTGTGCCTTCTGGGTGTCTCTGAACTTCAACCTGTACTGCTCAGTGGTTAAGCCAAACCCATCTATCAGTGCACTCTTCAGGACTTCATAGTCATCAACATCCTCTTCTCTAACAGTGAGGAGCTTGTCTCTACCTTTATCTGAAAAGGAGAGCCACAAGATTGCTGCCCACTGCTTTTGGGGGACCTGTTGTACTCTACAGGCCCTTTCCATAGCAGTTACCCATTTATGGATATCATCCCCACTCTGGTAGGGAGGAACAACCTTGCTCAGGTTCCTATGGTCTGGAATATATTCTCTGCCTCTAGGGACACTGTTGCTGCCACCAGGGGGCCAGCAAGGTCTGGGGAACTCACCCAGCGAGGGTAAGTCAGGGCAGGCCTGGAGCAACCAGGGGAGCCCTTTGGTTCTTTAGAAAAGTCTTCTGGGGACCCACAAACCAGCTGGCAAGGGATCGCGAAGACGCCTCGGGAGGATTCTTTCAACAGGGGCCCACGGTCACTCGGGACGGGGTAGGCCTCTGATCTTCGGAGGGATTCCTGCTAGAGGCTGGGACCACACGTGGGCCAAAGCACAAGTTCGTAGAACGTCGTGAAGGGGTTGCACTCGACAATAGTGCACGGTACCCAGGGACTGCGGTTCCTCGTCACTCGTGGGGTCCACTGGCCTCAGCTTCGCTGGGGACTCACGATGGCCTTTGAGAAGTCAGGAAATCCTCGTCTTGGGCTGCAGGGACCTCGGGCTCCAGCAGGAGCGGCGTAGTTTGCGACCGTCGTTGTAGTTTTTGGTGCCTGCCAAGCAGGGGAGTCACTCCTTGACTCCAAGGGAGATTCTTCAGTCTTCCAGAGGTAGTGGAACGTCGAAGGTCCAGGATTCTTCTTTAGAGCGTCGTCCAGGGGTATCTAGTTTGCAATGCACAGGTTCCCCTCTTATACTAAAAAGGAAGGGAGGGACTAGCTCTATGACCCCACCTATGGGAGGGTCAGGGGAGTGGGTGGCTACACCCACTTCCCTTTGTCCAGTTTCGCGCCAGAGCAGGGGCAGGTAGCCCCTGAGCTGGTTTGAACTGGCATATGCACAGAGGAGCCTTCTGCTCCCCCAGTGCAGGACTTCAAAGCACTCTAGGAGTGCACCCACCCAGCCCCAATACACTAAACCCTGTCTGGAAGGTGGTCACACCCTCCTGTGACAGGATACCTATTGTTGGGCTTCCTCCACTGCGAGTTTCGGTCATCAGCAGGAGGGCAGCCCAGTGTCTGTGACTGGTGGCATCCATTTTGTGATGCCAGGGCTCTTCAGGATTCTACCGCGTTTCCACAGTAGGTACATGTCTATCCCTCTAGAAGGGTGGAATGCTACCCCCGCTGCCAGAACTGGCGGGGGGGTAGTATTCCAAGATGTTTGACACCAAACACAACATGTTTCCGTGCAGCCATCCCAAAGTTAGCATTTAACGCGAGGTTATAATGCGCTTAAGAGTATATGGTCAGGCTGCACTACAAACAGCATCAGAGAAGGGTCTCCGAATGCTGCAGAGGGGCTCTGCTCATGCAGGGGCACCCTCTCACATAGGAACCAAGCACTCTGCCTTCAGGATTGATAAGGCCTGCCATAGGAGTGACTTATAGGTTTATATGTGTGTATCTATGTAGTGATATAGGTAGCCTATATCACAGTAAGGGGTGCATGCACCACCTTACCCAGGCTGCAGTAGCAGACCTGTGGTGTCAGATTTAGTCTGCTTCCCAGGGGTGGCATAATACATGCTTCAGCCCCTGGTAGGCCTGTGAAGTACCTATGCCCTTGGCACCTAAGGTACCATATACTAGGGACTCATAAGGTACCACAGTATCCAATCACTAGTGCACCTAGAGTGCACTCCAAGTCGTTTAGAGAGAACAGAGAGGCTGGGGCCCTGATTGGCAGGGTCCCAGCCAGACTATAGCCAGAAACCAGTGTAAACATCAGAAAACAAGTGGGGGCAACATAAGAGGCAGATCCTACTCTCCTACACTATACTATAGGCATTAATTTAGCCTAGAATACATTTATGGTCTTTGGCTGCAATATAATCAAAAGAGGCTGTTGGTTAGTAAAAACTGCACGTTTTGAGGGGGTGGCGGGCTACAAATATATGGGGGTTGGGGGCTGGATGAGAGAGGTCGAACTAATCCACACATCAAGTCTCTCAAAAAGCTCTGATTTGGGCCTTCTAAAGGCTGAACAAGAACTTGATCTGCAGGGACACTAGGGAGCGCCTTAAGGTCATTAACATCAAATTAACACCTAGCCTAGTCTATGGTGTGAGCGTCTTCAAAAACAAGCTTGATACCCGACTGGTAAGGTGCAAAATAAATGCTTTCATCACTTTTCTTGCTCCCAGACTACACAAGCCCTTTGCAAATCAGGTTAGAATTTAATCTTACAAGGCAGCACCTGCTATTGAAAGCAGGTTCCGGTCATGCTGTGCAAAGCCCAAAATTGCACCAGTCGGTTCACTGAAGCATCTACTAGGACAGGCGATAACACAGTCATACTCCATGTGGAGCCAGTACTTTGACTCTGCCATGAAGGAATTAGAGGCTGGTGAATTATTGAGGGTGAGCCTGCTGCAAAAATATATCACCAGGCTACTGTCACAGCAAAGGAATCTAATCTCAGCAGAGCTTGAGAGAAAGGATTTGCTCAGCAAGTTCCACGGCTGCAAAGCCACCAAATTGCATGTTCTTCGATCTCTGCCTGTCTACTTAAGTTAGCCTCTTTCCCAGGTGCAGAAGAGGCAACTGATGCGGGTACAATCTGGATTCATTCCGTTGAAGGCCTACCAATATGGGAAGATATGTGGAGGCACAGATACCAGGTGTAGGCTATGTGTCTGGCGACTGAATCACTCAGGCACGTAGTGTGCATCTGCAAGAAGCTGTTGCCTCTCAGGTGATTCTGGCTGACCCCGGTCTTCAGAATCCTGACCATTAGGACATGTACTGCGGTGACTGATTGCTGTTAAAAAGGAGAATCAATGCAGCTGTCTGCGCGGTTTCTGAAATTCATATTAGCAGCAGGGAGAACTGAACGATGCCACTGCTTAAGTGAAGAACCGGAAGGACAACGAAGTAGACATCTAATCTTTTAACAGCCCCCTCACCCCCATATTGCATGGTGTCAAAGAGTGTAAACCTATAAGGATATTTCAAGGTTTGTGAATTGTTGCCATAAAGGGCTTTCTTCACAGCTGAAGGTTTGGGCTTTGAAGCCCCATTAAACGTGGGGAAAAAGTGATCCAGCGACAATATGTACTGAGGTGAAATTGTAAGGGTTTTAGTTCCAGGGGGAATCCTGCACAGATTAATTTATACTTTATTCTATAGCCCCCATGCAAAGCACTTTGTCCTTTTTAGCAAATTGTTTGAACTCCAAGGGGAGTCGTATTTAGAAGCCCCCTGCCCCAGGGATGCATTGGATACTAATTTTTACCCGGTATGCACTCTTCGCACTTTTTCACTAATTTTTAGCGTTGTTTGTGTGAGGCACTTTAATCATTCAGGCACATCGCCCCTTGCGCCCGATTAGAAGCCAGGGTAAAGATCCTTTTTTGGGCTAGCGGCCAAGCAGGGTCCGGTCAGAGACTGGATCGTCCCGCAGGGAATGGTTTGAACACTGGTGCGGTGGGAGCAGCAGCCATTCATGTATAGTTTTAGCCTCTGATGCACCACTAAGCTCTCTCAGGGGTTTCACAGTAGTGAGTTTTAGTTGACGACAACCCACATCTGAGGAGACACTTTTACGTATATATGATTGGTCGGTGGTTTATTGTAACGATTTTAAATAATTGTACATTTGGTTAATAAACCTCATCTGAGGGGGAGAAAAAAAAAAAAAGAGTAGGAGCGGTTTGATTGTCTTTTTGTGCTCATCTGAAACTATTAAAAAGAATTACCCTTCACTGATTAAACGCACTCCGACAAACCTCAAATCCTAGCTGCTAGTGGGACCCTTTCACCTGGTCCTTGGTGGCCCTCGATTTTGAGGGCCACTTTAATTCCCACCAGAGAGGTTTGAAATGTAGACATTCATGTTAATGTCTCCCTGTCTCTCACCCCCGTGTGTACAGACCACTTCAATGGGTTTTCTACTGTTAAAAACCTTGAATGAGATTGTATTGTTCCTGCCCCTTGGAGTGTAAGCAGATGGTTGCTCAGGGAGCCATTTCCCTCTGCCTCAACTTACGAAATGCAAGGTTTCCTGGTCCTGTGAGTCAAGGGTGAACCTTACCTGTGGCTCATGATGCTGAAGAACGTCTTCACTTCTGTTCTGTCTTCAGCATGGTCCTGCTCAACCTCTGGCTGGGACGGAGAGCTGGGTTCTTGGAGCGAATCACCTTCTGAGGGTAGAGAACGGCACAAGCTATCACCGTCGGCTGCACATGATTTGCACACTGCGTCTGGGGTGTCATCACCTTAAAGGCCAGAATAAGAATGTTTTCTGAATCAGTTCTGCAACGTTCATATCACATTACCAGAGTCAGCCTTCCTTGTAGGATCACAGCAGAGGCCGCCTCCTGCACCAGGTCTATTTGATCACAGTTTATCCAATGCCAAACTGTGCAAGTGTTTCCACCCCCCTCTCCTGCCATCCACTGACAAAAGGAAGTCCAGGAAACACAGAATCACAACCCATTGGTGCCTTTAATACCCATGCGCGCTTCGTTAGGGTACGAAGGCCCCATGGCTGCTACACAATTTAATCAAACCCTAGCAAAAGAATGGGTCAGAGTCCAACAAGCAGATCCTACAACTAATCGGCCGAGAGGGGAGACACTATCAAGGGATGAACATTGAGATAGAAGTACATCTTGGGCGTCTGATAGGATGGCCCTGAAAATGTCATACTGCGCTGCCAGAGACGATACAATCCTGTTTTCGTGAAAAATCTCTGCGCAGGTCTAAACAGAGGCAGACGAGTCTGTTCATCCACCCCACCTGTGAAAGATAAGTATATATAATACAAGGGATTCTGTAATCCCTGTATAAAGATTAGGCTCCTATTTCTTCATAATAAGCACCTAGTTGCCTATTATAAAGAAATGACTTCGCAACTCAACTGTAATATCTTATTACAGTTGAGTTCTGACGTTACAATGCCTGCTGCCAGAGCCAGCAGCTGGGGGGAAAAGACAGGTCTGGTCATGGAGCATAAATAAAGCAGCTGTTTAAAGAGCCATAACAGAACGGAGATATTTATGGCAACAAGTTTATTTATTTCCACTCCTTAGGTAATTGTAGAAAAGTTAGAATCTTTCTGCATGTTTCTACACATTCTGCGCTACTGTGTCTTTAAAAAAAAAAAAAAGTCTTGTATTAAACGGATTTTGATATCCTTTTGCAACAAATAAGGAACAACTTTTTTTGAGGTGTTAAATGTTGAACTAGAGGTTCTATTTTTATTCTTCATGTTTGCAAACATGCTTTCTTTTTCATATTAAAGACCTACGCACCAAGGTTGTGATGCGACCGTGTATTATAAGGAATAAAGTACCCCCCGCCAAAGAGAAGGATATTGAAAGTTATCTCGGAGTCCCATTACTTAATAAAGGAACTCTGCTTCGGCCTTGTTCCTCTATCTACTCATGGGACTCCTTGGTGACTTGCAATATACTTGAAATGTACGCAGAGGGTAGATCACGTGATCAAGACCTTGGTGGTCGAAACGCTTTGGTGATGGTGTGGTAAAATAAATATAATTACAGAGAACTCCTGGAGTGCGGTGTATAAAGGTATTTGGTGAAAAATATTTGCGGGGCCTGGTTCCGCCCCGAACGCTGGCACCGACAGTGAGCGCGCTGGTATTGGAGCCTATTAATGGAGTGTATATATATACATATACACATATATATACATATACATATACACATATATATATATATATACACACATATATATATACACATATATATATATACACATATATATATATACACATATATATATATACACATATATATATATACACATATATACACACACATATATACACACACATATATACACACACATATATACACACACATATATACACACACATATATATATACATATACATACATACATACATATATACATACATATATACATACATACATATATACATACATACATATATATATACATACACATATATACACACATACATACACACATATATATATATACATATATACACACACACATATATATATATATACACACACACACACATATATACACACACATATATACACACACACACATATACACACACACACATATACACACACACACATATACACACACACACATATACACACACACACATATACACACACACACACACATATATATATATATATATATATATACACGCACACACACACATATTATCTACTGGCGGTCGCCAGTAGATAGTTATAGTTAGGACCTATTTTCCATAGGAAATCCGCGACATTCTATTTGAAATAACTCTTGCGTCGAGTTGACGAATCTTCGCGAAATTTTCAAACTTTATGGCCCGCTCCGGTCCGCTCCTACCCTGAAAGTCTCAGGGTGATTCGTCAAGCGGGGGCCGAGGAAAAGGGGGGTCCCAAAACGTGTTTTCCCCATTCATTTTCCCATAGGAAACTTTAGACACGGCTACAGCCCGAACTGCTGAACGGAATTACACCAAATTTGGCAAAGAGGTAGTTCTTGGTTCAAAAAGAACCCTTTTGTTAAATGGTGTAAATCCGTTCAGTAGTTGCTGAGAAAATCAAAAGTAAAAACACATATATATCTGGGCGGAGCCTAACCACACATGTCATCGTGAGATCTGATTGGCTGTCAGCACTTCATCCTGGAATTGCTGGCAGCCATCTTGGGACCAATATAAATGATAGTACCCCATTGAAATGCATTGTAGTGAATCGAAGATTTTGAGGGTTACCAAAAGGAGAACTATAAAGGGTGATAACAGACTTTAGTTACATTAGAATTCATTTGTTGATGGTACCATACTAATTTCAGGAATTGTGGTGTGTTCTAAGGTGATTTTACCCTGTGAAAAACCTTCTGCTGGGATATCATGAATCATGTTTGAGAGAAAACTATTTTCACATGCTTGTCCCATACAGTTTTGGAAGGTGCTCCAGAAGCTAAAATGAGAGCATATTTTCTGTAAATTCACATTATCTTTCTCAGTCATGTGAGAATGAAGTCTGACATTCTCAGTAAAACATGTACATCCAACAAGGGCAGAGACTGTCAGTTGATTCCTTTGTGTTCTACTGCAGCTTCCCAGAGTGTTCTAAAGAACAACTAGAGTGCTAACAGCCTTACTTATGACAAAAGTATGGCACACCTGAAGCCATCTTGATTGGAATAAACTGGTAACACTTAAAACATTTAATTTAAAAAGGAACAAAATGATGGGGTTCATCTTGTCATAGAAATTATGGTTAGTGCTGTAGAAAGAAAAATTAGGACATGTTTCAAGTGTGATCTCAAATATCTTCCTGTTATATTTCAACAGGAGCAGCCTGTCAGTTGATGCCTTTGTGTTCTACTGCAGCTTCCCAGAGTGTTCTAAAGAACAACTAGAGCGCTAACAGTCTTACTTATGACAAAAGTATGGCACACCTGAAGCCATCTTGATTGGAATAAACTGGTAACACTTAAAACATTTAATTTAAAAAGGAACAAAATGAGGGGGTTCATTTTGCCATAGAAATTATGGTTAGTGCTGCAAAAAGAAAATTTAGTGCATGTTTTAAGTGAGATCTCAAATCCTCTTCTATTTCATTAGAAAATTCTGACATGCAGACTGAAACAATCACTTTCAATACCAGCAGTAGACTTCCAGTTAACTCCTTGGTGAGCAGTAGCTTTACTACAGTGATCTAATGAACAACTAGAGTAATAACATTCTGAATTTATGGCAAATGTGTGACACATCTGAATGCCTTCTTGATGGAATCAAAGTAAAAAACTGAAAGCATTTCCTACTGAGGAGACTGCAGTAAATGAGGAAATTAGGAAACTTCATAACAAAGAAGTCTTCCAAGATGGCCACCAGTGAAAAAGAGCCCAAATGTAGCACAAATATTACCCAGATGTAGCCCACATATAGCCCAATGACAAAAGTGTGCAAAACACTTTTTATTTTTAGTTTTTTTGCAGTTTTATGTAGTGCAGACTGGTCCGGTATTGGAGCGTTGCATCTTAAAACATGACCCCCCTACACTACAAAAACACCACTGCACTACCCTAAACCCTAAAACACTACCCCCAGCACGACCCCCTACACTACCCCAACACCACTGCACTAACCTAAATCCTAAAACACGACCCCCTACACTACCCAAACACCACTGCACTACCCTAAACCCTAAAACACTACCCCCAGCACGACCCCCTACACTACACAAGCACCACTGCACTACCCTAAACCCTAAAACACTACCCCCAGCACGACCCCCTACACAAACACCACTGCACTACCTTAAACCCTAAAACACTACCCCCAGCACGACCCCCTACACTACCCAAACACCACTGCACTAACCTAAATCCTAAAACACTACCCCCAGCACAGCCCCCTACACTACCCAAACACCACTGCACTACCCTAAACCCTAAAACACTACCCCCAGCACGACCCCCTACAGTGCCCGAACACCACTGCACTGCCCTAAACCCTGAAACACCAGCCCCTGCACGACCCCCTAAACTGCCCGAACACCACTGCACTGCCCTAAACCCTGAAACACATACCCCAGCACGACCCCTACACTGCCCGAACACCACTGCACTGCCCTAAACCCTGAAACACCACCCCTTCACGACCCCCTACACTGCCCGAACACCACTGCACTGCCCTAAACCCTGAAACACCACCCCCAGCATGACCCCTACACTGCCCGAACACCACTGCACTCCCCTAAACCCTGAAACACTACCCCCAGCAAGACCTCCTACACTGCCCGAACACCACTGCACTGCCCTAAACCCTGAAACATCACCCCCAGCAAGACCCCCTACACTGCCCGAACACCACTGCCCTAAACCCTGAAACACCACCCCCAGCACGATCCCCTACACTGCCCGAACACCATTGCACTGCCCTAAACCCTGAAACACCACCCCCAGCACGATCCCCTACTCTGCCCGAACACCACTGCACTGCCCTAAACCCTGAAACACCACCCCCTGCACGACCTCCTACACTGCCGGAACACCACTGCACTGCCCTAAACCCTGAAACACCACCCCCAGCACGACCCCCTACACTGCCCGAACACCACTGCACTGCCCTAAACCCTGAAACATCAACCCCAGCAAGACCCCCTACACTGCCTGAACACCACTGCCCTAAACCCTGAAACACCACCCCCTTCACTGCACGAACACCACTGCACTGCCCTAAACCCTGAAACACCACCTCCAGCAAAACCCCTACACTGCCTGAACACCATTGCTCTGCCCTAAATCCTGAAACACTAGCCCCAGCACGACCCCCTACACTGCCCAAACACCACTGCACTGCCCTAAACCCTGAAACACCACCCCCAGCACGACCCCCTACACTGCCCGAACACCACTGCACTGCCCTAAACCCTGAAACACCAGCCCCAGCAAGACCCCTACACTGCCCGAACACCACTGCACTGCCCTAGACTCTGAAACACCAGCCCCAGCAAGACCCCCTACACTGCCCGAACACCACTGCACTGCCCTAAACCCTGAAACACCAGCCCCAGCATGACCCCCTACACTGCCCGAACACCACTGCACTGCCCTAAGCCCTGAAACACCAGCCCCAGCACGACCACCTACACTGCCCGAACACCACTGCACTGCCCTAAACCCTGAAACACCACCCCCAGCACGATCCCCTACAATGCCCGAACACCACTGCACTGCCCTAAACCCTGAAACACCACCCCCTGCACGACCTCCTACACTGCCGGAACACCACTGCACTGCCCTAAACCCTGAAACACCACCCCCAGCACGACCCCCTACACTGCCTGAACACCACTGCCCTAAACCCTGAAACACCACCCCCAGCACGACCCCCTACACTGCCCGAGCACCACTGCACTGCCCTAAACCCTGAAACATCAACCCCAGCAAGACCCCTACACTGCTTAAACACCACTGCCCTAAACCCTGAAACACCACCCCCTACACTGCACGAACACCACTGCACTGCCCTAAACCCTGAAACACCACCTCCAGCAAAACCCCCTACACTGCCTGAACACCATTGCTCTGCCCTAAATCCTGAAACACTAGCCCCAGCACGACCCCCTACACTGCCCAAACACCACTGCACTGCCCTAAACCCTGAAACACCACCCCCAGCACGACCCCCTACACTGCCCGAACACCACTGCACTGCCCTAAACCCTGAAACACCAGCCCCAGCAAGACCCCCTACACTGCCCGAACACCACTGCACTGCCCTAGACTCTGAAACACCAGCCCCAGAAAGACCCCCTACACTGCCCGAACACCACTGCACTGCCCTAAACCCTGAAACACGAGCCCCAGCATGACCCCCTACACTGCCCGAACACCACTGCACTGCCCTAAACCCTGAAACACCAGCCCCAGCACGACCACCTACACTGCCCGAACACCACTGCACTGCCCTAAACCCTGAAACACCAGCCCCAGCACAACCCCTACACTGCCCAAACACCACTGCACTGCCCTAAACCCTGAAACACCAGCCCCAGCACAACCCCCTACACTGCCCGAACACCACTGCACTGCCCTAAACCCTGAAACACCACCCCCTGCATGACCCCCTACACTGCCCGAACACCACTGCACTGCCCTAAACCCTGAAACACCACCCCCTGCAGCACCCCTACACTGCCCGAACACCACTGCACTGCCCTAAACCCTGAAACACCACCCCTGCACCGCCCCCTACACTGCCCGAACACCACTGCACTGCCCCAAACCCTGAAACACCACCCCCAGCACGACCCCCTACACTGCCCGAACACCACTGCCCTAAACCACCACCCCCTGCACGACCCCCTACACTGCCCGAACACCACTGCACTGCCCTAAACCCTGAAACACCACCCCCTACACTGCCCGAACACCACTGCACTGCCCTAAACCCTGAAACACCACCCCCAGCACGACCCCCTACACTGCCCGAACACCACTGCACTGCCCTAAACCCTAAAACACCACCCCCAGCATTACCCCCTACACTGCCCAAACACCACTGCACTGCCCTAAACCCTAGAACACTACCCCCAGGACGACCCCCTACACTACCCAAACACCACTGCACTACCCTAAACCCTAAAATACTACCCCCAGCACAACCCCCTACACTACCCGAACACGACTGCACTGCCCTAAACCCTCAAACACTCCACCCTACACTCCCCGAACACCACTGCACTGCCCTAAACCCTAAAACACTCCCCCCAGCACGACCCCCTACACTACCCGAACACCACTGCACTGCCCTAAACCCTAAAACACTCCCCCAGCATGACCCCCTACACTACCCAAACACCACTGCACTGCCCTAAACCCTAAAACACTACCCCCCGCATGACCCCCTACACTACCCAAACACCAATGCACTACCCTAATCCCTAAAACACTACCCCCGCATGACCCCCTACACTACCCTAAACCCTAGAACACTACCCCGCACGACTCCCTACACTACCCAAAGACCACTGCACTACCTAAACCCTAAAACACGACCTCCTACACTACACAAACACCACTGCACTACCCTAAACCCTAAAACACTACCCCCTACACTACACAAACACCACTGCACTACCCTAAACCCTAAAAACTACCCCCAGCACGAACCACTACACTACCCAAACACCACTGCACTACCCTAAACCCTAAAAAACTACACCCAGCAGGACCCCT